>OX104067.1:46007015-46175187 GCA_944474145.2 Dicrocoelium dendriticum
CAAATCAACTACTGAGGAGTGGGCCGATTATACGATGTTCAGGCCACATTGTGGTCACGATAATGTAAGCGAACTGCGTACGTAGCGGGTGATTGTGTAAGCCTTCTCTTGACATGAGTGCCGTTCGCCTCGGTCAAAATCGGTGACCTATTTTCCCCTACACCCCCCCCATAGGAATTCGTGTGTTTTGTCTGGGTGTGTGGACCGACCTATGCAGCGGTACCACTATTGGAACGGAGCATACGATAATGGTTCCACTCAACCCAACTTAGCTTTATTAGCTCCGTGCCGCACGAAACGACCAAAATGAGTGACGAACAACAGGAGAGCTGGTGTCCGACGCGACGGCACTGCAGGCGAACATCATTTGCGCAAAGAGAAATTCTCACAAAACTTGTGCTGGTCGACGGCAAAACTACTCGGGAAGCCGCTGAAGTCGCCGGTGTTAACGCGAGTACGGCAAGGAACATCTTTAATGCCTACAAGCGAGAAGGCTCAAATACACAGCGCACCTGCGGGGGAAACAATAGGGAGAAGCTGACTCCCAATGTATTGCAGCGTGTCGAAGAAGCGGTTGAACGGCACTCTGAGGACACGTTGGTGCAGCTGCAGATGCGCCTGAGAGAGGATGGGATAAACCTATCAGTATCCTCTGTCTTCAACGCCCTCAGAAGACTAAAAAGAACTCTCAAAAAGTGTCATTACGAGCTCGACCGAGTCAACAGTGCCACGACAATCGCTAGCCGACAGGCGTACGCTCTCGAATTCTCGGTGACCGTCCTGCTCTTACACGCTAAGCCAACTGTTGATATCGAAAACGCACATTTTGAAATTGAAATGGTGTATTAACAAAAAATAAGGCAGTAACCATAGCAAAGATCAGTTGACGAAGGGTTGTCCGGCTGTCGCTTTCGTCAGGTTCATCATTGTATTGAGAACGCAGTTCATGCAGTCCTGCTGCGTGACCATACCAACGCTGTCCTGAATGACCGTGCTCAGCGGCTGCTCAGGTGTGGGGTTAATAAGCAGGCGTCTCGCCGACGCTTTCACCTTTGAAAAGACGTGTTCTACCGGGTTTAGCATGTACGAGTAGGGCGGCAAGAACTGCAGGTGATAAGACGAACCAAGGATCCTCCTTAGCTCATCAGGCATATGGATCCTGGCATTGTCCATGATCAGCCACGCGCCGTTCATCTCCACTATGCAGCTTATACGCGCCACCAGTTCCTCGACGAACGCTGAGAACTTCGCACCATTGCAGGTGCCATCGTTAATGATCTTGAATGGATGACGCCTTGGTTATTCATTGCAACAATCAGGGTTACCATGCGACCTCTGACTGTGGGCAACACGACGTTCGCGCGCGTCCCTCTTCTTGAGCGAGCCTGAGTTCGCCTCAGATGAAGGTTGAAACCACTCTCATCTATGAAGATGTATTTCTCCTTGTTAGAAGGTGCATTTGCCGAGAACTCGAGAGCGTACGCCTGTCGGCTAGCGATTGTCGTGGCACCGTTGACTCGGTCGAGCTCGTAACGACACTTTTTGAAATTTATCTTTAGTCTTCTGAGGGCGTTGAAGACAGAGGATACTGATAGGTTTATCACATCCTCTCTCAGGCGCATCTGCAGCTGCACCAACGTGTCCTCAGAGTGCCGTTCAACCGCTTCTTCGACACGCTGCAATACATTGGGAGTCAGCTTCTCCCTATTGTTTCCACCACAGGTGCGCTGTGTATTTGAGCCTTCTCGCTTGTAGGCATTAATGATGTTCCTTGCCGTACTCGCGTTAACACCGGCGACTTCAGCGGCTTCCCGAGTAGTTTTGCCATCGACCAGCACAAGTTTTGTGAGAATTTCTCTTTGCGCAAATGATGTTCGCCTGCAGTGCCGTCGCGTCGGACACCAGCTCTCCTGTTGTTCGTCACACATTTTGGTCGTTTCGTGCGGCACGGAGCTAATAAAGCTAAGCTGTGTTGAGTGGAACCATTATCGTATGCTCGGCTCCAATAGTGGTACCGCTGCATAGGTCGGTCCACACACCCAGACAAACACACGAATTCCTATGGGGGGGGGAGTGTAGGGGAAAATAGGTCACCGATCTTGACCGAGGTGAACGGCACTCATGTCAAGAGAAGGGCTTACACAATCACCCGCTACGTACGCAGTTCGGTTACATTATCGTGACCACAATGTGGCCTGAACATCGTGTAATCGGCCTACTCCTCAGTAGTTGATATGTTGCAACAATAGGCTATAGATCTAGACTGGATTTGCTGGAAGTCATTACAGCCTACGCTGATACAATAACGTGGCAGTTGCGAAAGCTAATAGAGAGACGGGCGAAGCTGGGACACCGCCTACCTGCTTCATCCGACATAGTCCCATTGACCGAATCGGACAAGGTTCTCTCTAATGAGAGTAACGGTGCACATTGAGATTGCGCATCGCAATCCACTCACAAAATGATTGATACACAATTACGATTCGGAAGTCCGATTTTCCAACTGTCACACACCTACACAGGTTGATGCGTATGGGCACTGCACACCAACTAAGCGAATGTCAATGGGGAGAGGGGAGCGTAGTTCAGAACTTCGGTCGCTGCTCACGATCAAGCAAACGTTTTACAGTGTAGCCCGCTGCTTACACAATGCCGGTGTATTAGCGTCATCACAATGTATATGCTGAACATCATTCAGCAGTCTTACTGCTCGTTTCTTACCAACAAATTGGCGAGTTGCTACTTAGATTGCAACGTGACCAATTTGTCTTGCAAAATGTCCAGTTTGGTTTGCAAAATGTCCAGTTTGGTTTGCAAAATGTCCAATGTGGTCTGCAAAATGTCCAATGTGGTTTACAAAATGTCCAGTTTGGTTTGCAAAATGTCCACTTTGGTTTGCAAAATGTCCAATGTGGTTTGTATTACCTAGTCCTACACCTTTCGTTCGGTGCGGCGGAATCTTGCAAACTATTCGGAAAGCGCGTTTCCAATCCACCTCATGGCTAGTGTCCACAATATGGGCCAGAATGGCGCTAATAATGGTCCCGGCGCACCCTTGATGCAGCCAACGAGGTCAATGTTCGTTCACGCATTTGGATAGCTGCCGCGCCGTTCGAACAATATACGTCGCGCCACAGGCGCACATGAATTGACAAGTTACCATTGAGATGGTCAGCATCGGCATCTTGTCCTTGTTTTGTGAACAAATGAGTGGTTCCGTTGAAAACACGCACTTCAACGAGACTGCTGGAAAGGTCGACTTTACCGCGGCCGAAATGCTTCTGGTTAGACGCTCGGTAGCCGCTTCCCCTATGAATGGTAAGCGAATAAATAACTTTCTTTGGTGCTGTTAACACTGGCACTGTTCTGGGTTTTTCTTGGGAGTTCCTTAAGATAAATCCATCGGGATAACCGTTTTCACGTGGAGTATTCTGTACGAACATTAACTCCGCTTCTAGGGTGTCTTCCATACAGATTCAACGTGCTGTTGGCGGAAGACAGTGAACCAATTTGCGCTTGTATCTCATGGGAACGAAACTGGAAAAGTCCGTGTACTGACCTATCCACGTTGTTTTTCGGTAGACCTGACGCTGGATGGATCCGTCTGGTCTCCTAGTTAACAAGACATCGAGATATGGTAGCTGACTGTCGCTTTTCAATCTGAAGAAGTTGAAGCACAAATAACTAAGAGCTTGCAAGAACTCCGGGCCAAGGTGTACATTTCAGATGTTCTGTATGCCAAGCTTAAACCGAGTGGCACAAGCGTCCCAAGACTTGATGGGTTACCAAAAATCCAAAAACCCAACATCCCACTTCGTCCTATTTTATCAATGGTCAACTCACCGTACCATGCCGTTGCTCAGTGGCTTGTAGAACTTCTTGAATCTGTGCGACAACAGCTCGCTACCTACAGCTTTTGTGACCGCTTCCATTTCGTCGAAAGCATCAAGAAAGATAACATCAATAAGAAATGAATGTTATCTTTCGATGTCGTCTTTTTACAAACGTCCCACTGGTTGAGACGATCGATTACGTTTGCGACTACATTGCCGGATCAGGAATAAAAGTGTGTATACCTACGCGTGAGCTCAAAGGCCTACTGTTACGCTGCACCTGGAATGTGCAGTTTTTTATTCAACGGGAAATACTACCGGCAGAAGGACGGCGTGGCCATGGGATCACCCCTCGGACCGCTATTAGCGGATATCTTCATGGCAAAGCTAGAGAGAACCGAGATGCGTGCGGCGATAGACCTTTTTGACCGCTGTCATCGATACATAGACGATATATCTTTGTGGATAAACATGTTAATCTGGATGAAATTCTTGACCATTTCAACCGGGTGCATGCAGCAGTGCAGTTTACTTACGAGAAGGAAAGCGATAATCAGCTACCATATCTCGATGTCTTGTTAACTAGGAGACCAGACGGATCCATCCAGCGTCAGGTCTACCGAAAAACAACGTGGATAGGTCAGTACACGGACTTTTCCAGTTTCGTTCCCATGAGATACAAGCGCAAATTGGTTCACTGTCTTACGCCAAGAGCACGTTGAATCTGTACGGAAGACACCCTAGAAGCGGAGTTAATGTTCATACAGAATACTCCACGTGAAAACGGTTATCCCGATGGATTTATCTTAAGGAACTCCCAAGAAAAACCCAGAACAGTGCCAGTGTTAACAGCACCAAAGAAAGTTATTTATTCGCTTACCATTCATAGGGGAAGCGGCTACCGAGCGTCTAACCAGAAGCATTTCGGCCGCGGTAAAGTCGACATTTCCAGCAGTCTCGTTGAAGTGCGTGTTTTCAACGGAACTACTCATTTGTTCACAAAACAAGGACAAGATGCCGATGCTGACCATCTCAATGGTAATTTGTCAATTCATGTGCGCCTGTGGCGCGACGTATATTGTTCGAACGGCGCGGCAGTTATCCAAATGCGTGAACGAACATTGACCTCGTTGGCTGCATCAAGGGTGCGCCGGGACCATTAGTAGCGCCATTCTGGCCCATATTGTGGACACTAGCCATGAGGTGGATTGGAAACGCGCTTTCCGAATAGTTTGCAAGATTCCGCCGCACCGAACGAAAGGTTACCGCCATCGTACGCTTGCGACAGCTAAAGCAATAAGCAACCCATTGTTCCAGCCGTCCTTATGCTCACAGAAGAATCTGGTCCAAGCTCTCCAGCTTCCATTGCCAGCGAAGAGGAAAGACGCCCTGGTCGACTGCCTTCGGTCAGACGCGGTAGCAAACAACTGGTCCTCTAAGACCTAATTCGTTTTCTCCACTCTGACATGGATCTTCGCGTGATCAAATCGTTTTGAACTAACTGGGTCGATTTTTCTTTCTAGCCTCCATGTGATTGTAATGGTCTGATGATAAATCATTGAAAGCAATTGCTCACCAGATGGTCTTTCGTTCTAGAGACTTAAATGGGAACTTGCAAGTTGCTTTCATTCGGTTGAGCCCTGGATGTCCTGCATGGAACTGCCGCAGCACTCTTTTTTGCAACGCCTGCGGGATGACTACTCTCTCTGAGAACATTACGCAATCGTTCACAATGGAGAGCAAATATCTTCGCTGATGTAATTGTTGCATTTCGGCAGATGAACACGAACGTGGCCATCTGGTTCTGTGGAAGTGTGTCACCTACTTCAGGATTGGATCTCGAAGCGTTTCGGACCGCACAGCTTCGGCCGTAACTGGCAGACCATGTGGTGCCTTGCTCACTAGGAATTCGACATCAGGTTCGATCTCAATTGAGGCTATGATGGTGTCCTCGTGTTCTTGCTGCTGGGAATCAATGAGGCATGACAACGCATCTGCCTGGCCCATCGAAAGCGTTGACTGATAACGGATTTCAAAATTATAGCCCAGCAAGGTGGGTGCCAATCGTTGGAGTCGATTGGCTGTATAGGCAGGAATTTCTTTCGAGCCGAAAATGGAGAGCAGCGGCTTGTGACCCGTCAAGAGTTTGAAGCGGCGACGATACAGCACCTTGTGAAATTTCTTCACAGCAAACACTATGACCAGTGTCTCCTTCTCGATCTGACTGTAGTACCTTTCGGCTTTTGTCAGCGTCCTGGCGGTATGTGCGATCACCTTCTGAGATTCATCTGAGAACGTATGGCAAACTAATGCACCGATCCCTAGACTCCATGTGTCTGTGGCAAGGACAATTTCTCGGGGCGGGTCAAAGTGAGTCAAGAGTAGGTCTGAAGCCAGCAATGACTTGAACCGCTCGAACGTAATTTGGCATTCTGGCGTCCAATTCCAGTTTTGGCCCTTGTTCAGCGGGGCACGCAGACGATGCAGTTCGAACAGAAAAGCATTGTAATGACTGATTAGGCCACAGAATGAACGCATCGATTGCAAGTCCGCAAGTGAGGGCATCTTTTGAATAGTTCGGATATTTTCTGGATCAGAGAGACGACCGTCTTTTGATAAAATGAAGCCGAGAAACTTGATGGTTGGTGTAAAAATGTACACTTGTCTTTACGGATACGGAAATCAAAGGACTGGATGCGTTCAAGCATTTCAGCGAGCTGCTCAAATAGTTCGTTTGCCGTCCGACCCATTAAAATGATATCATCCAGAAACTCCCGCGAGCATGGTGTCCATCAGCTGCTGGAAGATGGCTGGTGCTGCTTTCACTCCAAAAGTGAGGCGGTTGTACCGGTACAAACCACGATGAGTGTTGGTGGTCAGCAATCCTCTCGAGTCTTCATCAACCTTGATCTAGAGGTAGGTATCGGATAAGTCGAGCTTGGCGAAACACTTCCCACCATTCAGCTAGGCAAAGATATCCTCGGGTATCGGAAGGGGGTATTGATGGTCGTCCAGTGCGGCATTCAGGTCAGTCAAAAAATCGGCGCAGACACGCACTTTACCGTTCGCCTTTCTCATAGCAACAATCGGGGCAGCCCATGAAGAGTAGTTCACTGGTGTAATGACACCGGCTGGCTCTAGTCGGTCGAGCTCCTGATCAACTGCTGCCATGGCTGCATACGGTACCGGTCTTTTTGCTCTGAAAACTGACTTCGTTTCTTCGCGAAGGCACAACTTTGCTTTGAAGTTAGTGCAGTGACCGAGACCATCTTCAAACAAGGAGGTATACTTCTACTTTAGCTTTCTCGTCATGTCTTCTATCGACAGTGATGCATAGACTGGGTCGGTTTGGACTCTGTTGCAAATCTGACTCATGGGAACAACAAAGAGTTATAACTTTTCCATCCATTCATACCCGAAGAGATTCAGGTTTGGTCGGTCAAACAAGTAGCAGATTCCGGCCTGTTCCACTCCGTTAAATGCAATTTTGCAAGTTATTTCTCCGACCAGTCTCAGCACTCCACCGGATGCGTTGTGGGCGACTTTATTGAAATCAACTCTTCGGCCACCTTGTGTGATTCCAAGTGTTCCTGGAAATGATCGTTATATCTGAGGCCGTATGGAACTGAAGACTAGTTGGGATTCCGTTGATCAGCACAGTGATAAATCGGCGACGTGTTCTAGAATCACTGTGAAAATTGATTCTGAGTCACGCTTCCTAAAGTGCTTTTTTCGGTAGGTCTGCTTCACGTTTCTTGGCCGAGACTGATGGGAAAAGTCTTCCTTGTGGCCGCATTTATGGCACTTATCACAAATGTGACACTTGAATGGACAATATCGTGCGAAATGCCATTCACCACATGAACAAAAAGATGTTGGCGGCTTGTTCAAGCCAGTCTTTCTTGTTTTTTGCACAGCATGAACATGGTGGGGCGACTCTGCTCAATCATAGCGGTGTCATGTTTCAAACTGATCAACCGTTTGCATTCGTCTACAAAAGGCTTCAATGTCAAATCTTGATCCAACTTAGCAAGGAGCCGAGTACGGATTTCCGCGTCGCGTGAAGAGTGTAAAGCACTGACAAACATGAGACACTTAAACTGGTCATCCGTCAAACAGCTTAACTCGAAACGTTCACATTCACAGTTAAACATGACTGCTAGTGCCCCATAATAGTCCGTATCCCGCTTAACAATTTTTAGACAGTGGGAGCGAATGCTAAACAAAGACGTTAACTCACCAAAAATTTGAGTGTTGTCACTGCTTCGTTGAAAGTGATGTCCTTCGGCATTTTGGGATGTGGTCGACGAATCTTGAATGTTCATTAGTACCGAGATTGCGGTGCAAGAGACGCACGTGCCATGAATCATCTTGACGGCTGAAATCCACCTGGAACATATCCTGCTAACGTTTGAACGACGCCTCGAAAGTGCATTCGGAATCAGCATCATAATGAAATTCAGTGAGTGAATTCGTAAGAAGATCAAGTGAAACAGCCTGCTTGCCCCGTGTATCTGCTCCGGTTTACTGTACGCTCAAGCACTGCGTCAGACCTTCAATCAGTTTCATTTGTGCTTCCATCTGGGATTGTTGCTGAAGAAGCAGCTTTTGAAAATGTTCGGCGGAAAAGTGTGTAACATTTTCGTGCTTGTCCGTCGCCATCGTTAGATCTTTATATATTTGCAAAAGTCTACGAATAGACATAATGCCATCAGAAACCATGGGATTCAAACGAAGGTACAGAAATAGTAAAATAAAACGCAACACAACAATGTCTATAGTTTCCTCAGAGGGCGAGATACTACCCGGTTACCCAAGCCGAAGTAGGGTGTTGACTTAGGGGACACCACCCCGAGCCTTTGGCTGAATAGCCTGTCCGCAAGGCAGCGCAGCGAATTCAGGGAATCGCGCCCATTGATTGCTCAGTTCATACGCCTTTCGTTTGTTCATTTGTCAAACAGGGGCCCAATGCTCCCCAGAAGTACAGCATGACGTTGCTGGAATACAATGCTTCGCCAGGATGAAGCAAGGGGCAGTGACTTTATTTAGTGGCGAGTCACGTCCGCCACGTCACAGTGTTGTTAAACGGACATATGTGGCTTTTTGTAGGGAGAACGCTTGCCAGGCGAAAACCCACCACGTCCTGGAACACTGCCGCCGAACCAGTTGCTGGAACGGGAAAATCCCGAACCACCCAGCTGGCACCCTGAGGAGGTTGTTCGGCAAGCTATTCCGAATCAAACACACGAAAATTATAGCCCAGCAAAGGAAAATCAAAAGTCCGACGACCTTGACCGTGAAAAACTAGTTAAAAAAAACGACGCCAAAAGTAGCCAAAAACATCGCCAAAACGCTGTACCACTACGCCCTATATATAGGGGGCTCAATGACCTTGTTCTTTTAGAAAACGAAGGTCAACTGGTAAAATTAGAAGCCTCCTTGCCAAAACTCCGTATGCTGGCAATCACGTGAAGGAATGAAAGGTTCCGGAATCTTTGAAATCAATGCAAGATAATTGAGTAATTGCTAAAATAATGGTTTTCCTCAATGATTTTACTTTTTCCCGGATACAGGGCAGCCCAGATTCCTGTTATTCGTGACTTTCCGCCAACGCAGCCCCGAACAACCGACCGACGCGGTAGAGTTCGAACGTCCGGTCGGCTTTACGGATTTCGTTAACGTTTACTAGTTACATTACCATGCGAGTATTTAGCTTTTAGGGTGTTTTGTCCTATAAACAGATGACCCCAAAATTGTTGAAAAATCGCATACTTATCCCGTTATCCAACTGGCATCACGACGCCTTTCCAAATGACGTCCCACTCTCCCCAGAACCGAAGTCACCCGAACAACCTCGGCACCCTCTGGCCCAATTTTCCGAGGCCAGAGCCCCATCAACTTAGCTCCAAGCAACCGCCACCTCTATTTTACAGGTGAAAACAACACCTAGTCTGGCCTATGAGCGCTTGGCAACGTTTATCCTGCGAATATGCGAGACAAGCATGGTCATCGCCGTTGACTGGGGTGCGGTGGGAGAAGTGACACCTCCCGTGGGGTCAGCAACGGAGGCAGTGTCCTGTCGGTCTTCTCACTATACTAGCCAGCTTTTTTTGGATTCCGTTGAGTCCGCCCTAAAGGCCCACCGGTGACGCACTCCAGTTTACACCTAGATAATAAAATACCTGGACTCAGCGAATTCCATGCGCCCCTTTCTGTCCGCCTGCGCCCACTATACTTGCTACCCCACTCTCCTATCTTCATTTTGTTACCCCACTTGACACTTATCGAAGGTTTCCCTCATTCAACTTTCTAGGGGAAGATTACTGCAGTGAACACGAAACATTTACGCCTTCAGTATTTTCTGACAATGGGATGCTTGTATCTTTCAGTCACTCATTTGTTTCACTAATCTTACATCCCGTTCACTTTCGGATTATCGGTGAGCCGTGCGCTACCTTGCTCCATGCTCTTGCTTATAGTTCATTGCATCTTGGCATAATACATGTTGGGTCAGGCAACATTCACATCGCTGCGTATTCGGTAACCGTAGCTGTTCCTACTGTTCTCGATGCAGTCAGTACCTGAGTTCCGCTCTACAGCCCAGAGTGCTTGAATAGCATGGGAACAAATGTATTTGTGAAAAAACTAGATTACTTGAGAGTCCTTTAGACGGAGCTGCTGATATCTGGTGGCATGCTGCCAAGGAAATCCGCCGCAATCCCATCCGCTTTTTCTCCAGTGGTTGGATTCCATATTTCTCATTGTCGTGAAACCGCTTAGAGGTGTGTATGAGTACCATTCGTCATATTAATGCGGAAGCACCAGGAATGCAAAAATTACTCGATGAGGTAGCTAATCTTATTGGAACAACGGTGGGCTAAGGATAACCTGCCGGAGGATTGTTAGGAGAAAACGATTGAGCGTATGAATCAGTTAGACAGGCAACCCACGATGATTCCTTATTGGCTAGGCCGGCTGTATTCAGGTCTCGGTAGTGTACTTATTTTGCCAACTGAACTATTGCTCAGTCAGAAGTTCGATGATACCTTTGTTTCCCAAAATCTATTGCGTTAAGGTGCTTCAATGAGTACCGGGAATGTATTGGGGGATATCTAGACATACTCAGATCTTGGGCTGCGATTATAGGCGCTACACTGCGTGCTTGTTCACAAATAGTTATGGTTAATTTTCTCAATATGAATGATACAACACTTAATGCTACAACGAGCTCCCTATGCAACGACACGATATCGACAGAACTCTGAAGAAGAAATAGTTGAAATATAGCGGATTTATTTGAGACATATGTACAGAGAGGACAGCATCCAGCGAAGATAGAAGAAACAAGCAATCAAAAGAAGGTGGCACCTGTCACTTCGTCAGGTTTTTTCTGAAAAGCAAACGTAGCAGTAGAATGTACACGTCAGTGTGATCATCAAAACAGTCAACGGTAACAAGTTAAACAGAAATACTTGATGGAAACTAGCGGCGCTAATTAAAGATGAATGGGAGCTACGCTTGCCAATGGGAATGAATGGGAGTGGTATGTATAAAATCGATGAGCATCAGGGGATGGGGACCATCATAAACTTACACAGCTGCGTTCTTCCCACTCAGAATGACGTATGGCTGTGAAATTGACTGCAACTTCTTGTTTAGCTTTTCAGCCGTTCCCAGTGGAGTGTCAGAACTGGCGCTTGCTTTGAGGAGCTGCAACCGAGTGTAAAGTACAAACATATTAGCTCAAAAAACGTAATCTAAACGAACGCAATGCTGTAGTACAAACGAGCAGAAAGGAAATGCACTCACAAACTCCTCCTTGATCTTTTTCATCCGCTTCTCCGTCTTATTTTTTCCGGAACCTTTCCCATGGAATTTGTGGCTCAGCTGTCTGAAAGCTTCCTTTGCATTTAGCTGACGACCCAGTTCATCTACGTACTCAAGCTTCACATCAGGTTTGAAGTTTTTCATTTCTTTGAATTCGCTTAATGGCCCGGAGTAACGGTCGCGCTTGGCGAATTTGGCGTCAATATCATCATACCGAATGTCTTCTTGTACGAAATGTTTCGCCATTAAATTTACCATGGTGCCTGCGCCGGTCTGAAAAGATGAGGAAAGTTGATCAACCAAGAATAACTGCGATGCAAAGCTTTTAGCGAAGTTGCTTTCAATGAACACTACATACGGACTCGGCTTTGAAGTCAGAGTATCGGAAAGGGTGCAAAAGCAAAGGTGATCGATAAAAAATAAGGTTATAAGGCGGCGCAGTGTCGTAGGAATGTATGAAGCTTCTGGTGCAAATATCGCGACGTGTTACGACTTATTGAACCGAGCTGAGTGGCACTTCTATGCACCTGGGGCGTCTTGTTCAATTGGCAGTCAGGAGAAACCATTTTCCCAGGGTGGATGGTTTGAGCTGGGCCGTCGCCCAAGCCTATGAACTGGGGGTTCTTCATCCCCAGCGCTTGAAGCAAGCTGGTCGATGATTCTAATAGTTATACTACGTAGACTTGGACACTGGCAGTAACCCATCTCACGTAGAGCTCAGGTTAGTTCGCCAAATTGAAGCCCAATTTCTCACCGGCCGTTGCGCGTTTTTAAAAAGGTTGCTCTATCCGCTGCACACAGCAGGGTAGAAAAGCGTAAATAGGCCGCTGCGGGTACCTCGCTCTTACTTTTTCGTCATTTCTTCTATATATCTTGCGATTCTTATCGGTAACCCATATTTCGTGGACCCCTGCGCGACAACAGTTGTAATTTGTTAGTAACAATGCCCAATAGTCTCCTGATATCAAAAACCCCTATATTATGTGACGCCGTCCAGATTTTTGCTGACGTGCCACGGGGACAGATCTAGCTCCGATTTCAAGAACGTAATCGATGCATTGTGTAATAGATCATTACTCAAAAATATGTTACTATTGAATATGGGATTACTACACGCCCCGTACTCTAACATACCAGACAGCATCTGAGTATTTGGCCACCTGCTGGATGCCTTTTTGGTGACACGCGAAGCATCGAAGTTGTGCAATTCGCCACTTTCCTTTCATCATTCCAATGGACCAATCGTGGAAGGTTCCTTTGTGGGGTGTCATGATGTACGTGCTTAAGGTCCGACTGGATGAAAGCCGGTTGATATAAATAATGAAAATGAGGCGACAAGCTAGCTTGGATATGTTCTCTTTTCGCCATGCATGAAATGGAGCTTGCCCACTCCCGTTTGAAGAGCTCACGTTTTTCCGGGCCTCTGATGACCGCTGGCCATACGACATTGCTTTTTCTGGCGAGTGCCGGGCGGCGATGATCAGGTTAGTTCAACGAACATTGGTTTAGGCACGTGATGCTTATACCTGCTCACCGATGACTTGCAAGTGGGAAATCATGGTGATAATCATGAGGTCGTCTGTCTCATACTCCAAGTTGGGGTCCGCTCAACCTATCCTGCATTTGACTCCACACATAACAGGACGCGGTACCCAACGTGTTAGTGTCGAATATAGTGTCATCCAACAGTCTGTCCAGTTAAGAGATGTATGGTAGGTCAAAAACTACCTACGACGCGAAGCAATTCCACGCAATGATCAAGTTTCGTTGCTTCACAGTGGGCGCAGATTTCTCGATGCATATAGCTCCTAAGGCTAGGACCAGTTTCTTATCTCAACACCGAGAATATGTTTTTGACTTTTATCAGTGCGGTAGTGATTTACTGACAAAATTACTAAGTGTCACCGTCGTGCACATCGTTGATGCCAACGATGACGAAGTTACAAATTCGTCCGACAAATGGGTAGTGGGATATCAGATTACTGTAACCGTGAGACACTAGCCTCCACGCGTGGAGTACGATGGAAAACAACCAAATGTCACCGGGGGCAGACGGAAACCGGGTTCAAGGGAGCGAAGGCGGAACTTATCTAACATGTTCTCCCGAATACAAGTTCAACAGTGGTCAAAAACACCGTGTCTGAAAACAGCATTTTCTGTCACAGTCATCTTATCCCAGTTATCTTCGGGGGGAGGGGGCAGATGAATGTGTGACTGATAGTGGCAGTACACTTTCCAAATGTCTATCCGTGTGCATAATTCAGTTTGGAAACGCCGCGTATACATCTCGGAATGTGGTCAAGTGTATCGTGGGATCGGCCTTCACGACGCGTACTAGAGTGCGCATATGGAACAACCCACCCAAACCCAGCAGTCTAGACATAAGAACGATGTCCAGCCTTCTCTCCTAACATATACATGAAAGTCCTAGGAATGTTTAGCGCATGTTATCGGTATCTTCAGGGTGATCTCACAAAGGTCTACCAGATTCTGAAAAGTCACAATCGCGCTTACTGCAGTCTCTCGAAATAGCTACGACACCAACTTGAGGCACCACTAGCCGGATTCATGGTCGACAAACTTTCCCCTGCGAGCGTCTCAGCCGTGGGACACTTCCAACTCACAATAGTTCCGCTGGCGTTTTATACCGGCTTGAACACACTGACAAATTCACATTACGTGATAGCTCGTGACCATCCAGTGGTGACATAGAATTAAAATAAACGATGTACACTCACCAGACGCTGTAAAATCGAGATGGGATTGCAAAAAACTGTAAAAATGCAAAATAATGGACAAGTCCAGTACCACGCGACACCACGTTCCATTTCGCGGATTTCGCCCCGAGCATTTCATGGCATTCGTCAAGCATTTGCCCCGTTGATATCAAATGCCAATGATACAAGAGTTTAATAAGGGAGGAAAGCAAAGACTTCATATGCGAGTCGCCGATTAGATAAGGCATAAGGCCTTTGACCCTGAGGTCACCGGCTCGAAGCGGTGTACATGCGGATAGCCTCAGTCTGTGGAACTTCTGATGATCATGTGGAAATGAAGCGTCATCACGGAGGGCGGGTATCCTGTCAAAACCCTCCATGCGTCGACGGTGGTATGTCCTAGATCTGACGAAGCTGTTGGAAGGCTTCCTGCTGAAGTCGACTATGGAATAACACCATACACCAAAGACTCCATATCAGCCGTCCAACAGTCCTGAATACGGTGAGGCAAATCAAAATACTGATGTCACCAATCTATATATATATATATATATATATATATATATATATATATATATATATATATATGTGTGTGTGTGTGTGTGTGTGTGTGTGTGGTTGGCGGCATCCGGGTTCAAATTTGCCTGTCACTGTGGCCAGTCACAGGACGCCTGCGCCTACAGAGGGACCATGGGTGGCTTGCGCTGCACCACCCACAGCTCCAACCAGACACCCCATATCCAGTGTAAACCCGAAGGAATAAGACCGGGGGGTATGTGCATGGGAGCCACCCCGTGCACCACGTCCTCCTAAAATGAGCAACTGTTTCTTGGAGCCAGTATGGACGAGACACTGGATAATAGACAGGTAGGCACCTTGTCAACATGCACATCAAGCGCAGCCACACCAAGGATATCAAGCAACAGACAATCACTTGAGATGACGAGATCAAACAAAATAAATCGAATAGTGCATACACATACGGTGACATAACTCTTCAATAAATGAGCATATAAAATAATTTGGTTGCCAAAATATCCGCTATAGGTTCAAAACGTCAGAAAATATATTTTAAGAAAATGTCACAAACGTGAAAGCGTTATCAAAGTTAACTACAATTAAAATGAGCAATGTCTGCACGTTATTACAACAAAGTTCACGTAGCGATTAATGAGACAATATAGCAAACCAACCAGCTGAAGTAAAGAGACTAAGTATGCAAGCAAGCGGTTAGTAAATCGAAAATCGAATGCAACGTACCTACAAACGCGGCGCTGAATCTGCCTACGTTCTCTGCAGGACCCATCGTCACTTCGGTGTTGCTCCCGAGTAGCCTCGCTCATGGCTCACTAGGCCTGCCTGACTAAGGCACTCGCGACCGCACGTTCTACAGCACCATGCGCTCGAGGTCGATGGAGTACAATTCATTGGTGTTTGCCGCTTCCGCACTTGCCGCTTCTTCTCTGCATGCATGAGGTCTTTCTCCTGCACCTTGGCAACTGCTTTCGTGATCAGATCGCGCCATGCACGTCGATCAACCGCCTTCCATTCCCATGATCTGCAATCAAGATTAGAACGTGAGAGGCTCACTTTGATCATGTCCTGGAAACGAACCGTCGGCTTCCCCATATGTCGCTTCCCAACACTCAGCTGACCATATACTAGCTGTTTCGGTATCCGCGTCGAATCCATACGGCTCACGTGACCGAGCCATCTCAGGTGTCTCAGCAAAGGTATGCAGTCCACTGCATACATCCCACTTTGTCGCAACACTTTCGTGTCGGCAACTCTGTCTCCCCAAGTGATGCGCAGAATCATACGCAAACACAGTTGATGAAACCGCTCGAGATAACGCACATCCCACCGGTACGTCGTCCACGTTTCGCTGCCGTATAGAAGCACGGACAGCACCATGGATTTGTACACCATCAGCTTCGTGCCAACGGTAAGCTGATGGTTGTTCCGCACTCGGTACTCTAGCTTCCCGAATGCTTCCACTGCCTTCGAGACGCGGACACGCAGTTCACTGTGTAGCTGCTGATCAGTCGACATCACACTCCCAAGGTAACACAAGCGGGAGCTGGTTTCCAGTACTACAGCACCAATGCTGATTCGCGGCAATATTGAAGATTGCATCTCTGGTGAAGGCGAAAAGAGACACAGTTTCGCTTGTGTTGATGGTGAGCCCGAATTTAGCCGCTGTCGAAGCCAGAGCACTAGTCATGTGTTGCAACTCATTCGCGCTGTGTGCAAACAACGCACAATCATCAGCAAACAGCAACATACGGATAGTTGTCTCACAGATTAGGGTTCTCGTACCGAAACGACGGATGTTCAGCAACTCACCACCAATACGTTGCTCCACACGAACACCGTAAGCACAAGCCGCATCAAAAGCACAAGACATCATTGCACGAAGATATTAAACAGGGCAGGAGCTAAGACACCGCCTTGCTTCACACCAGAGATAAGTGCAAAGTCATCCGAGGTCTCTCCACACAGCTGTACCCTCGCCCGTATACCACTGTGCAGACATTCAATTAAACTTACAAACTTACGCGGACAACCGAATCTACCCAACACCAGCCACAATGCCTCGCGGCTCACCATATCAAATGCCTTGGTGAAATCAACAAAAAGCGAGTACAATGGCTGGTTTCGTTCTCTACACTTCTGCAACTTACGAGTCGCAAGCACCATATCTATAGTGCTGCGACCCGAGCGGAATCCACACTGCTCTTCCGCCACGTTCAGTTCCACAACCTAATAGACGAGGAGGTTGAGCAGGATTCGGGCAATCACCTTGCTCACACAACTCAGCAAGTTGACGCCACGATAATTCGCGCAACCTTGCTTGCTCTATTTGCCCTTGTACAGTGGTAGCACAAGTGCATCCTTCAGCTCAGGAGGCACCTCCTCAAATAACACGCGTTGCACCAAGTGGTGCAGCGCAGTCACCAATGCGGGTCCGCTGTGTTTCAATACTTCAGGAGGGATCCCGTCGGCACTGGCACACTTGCCGTTTCGAAGCTGAGCAAGTGCTGTCTGCGTTTGGGTTACGCCCTTCTTCTTGCTAATATCCAGGAGACCAATCCGCATGAGTCAGTTAACTGACCATATGCTAGACCCGCTGCCTTTCTCGTGTACATTTAATCGAGGGCTTTGGCTGAAGACCCGAGTCATTCTGCTGTCAGGTGTGGGCGCCCTGCCACTATCCTAGTCCAACCTCTTCTGAGGTTTGGAAGTCGTCGAACGTGAGCAATGAACGTGTTCAGCGTCGAGTATTTGGTGCAGGATCATGAAGTGTATTGCCCAATACCATTATATCACGCACCAGACCCCGATGGCTGAGCCACGTGTTGCGCATGCTAGCACGCCGACTCCCGCATTGGTGCGTTGTTTGCGCGTCCGGGTCTGGATGCAATAAGAGGACGGGAGGCCAATCAATGATTTGGTCAAGAGGAATGAAATCCCTAACTTCGAAGTTGATGTCGGTTAGTGTTCCCCCGACTGCCGGGCTGGGGTCTGATGGAAGATAAACACGTTTGGTTGGATGCACTGGCTGACATCGGAAGAAGTCGACCTCAATGGTGTTTGTGTTGTGAGTCTCTTTGTCCCTCCCCCTTTAGCTTCTCTCTCCAACAACGATCTCAACTCAATGCATAATGTTACTTTAGCAGAATGTTACTTTTTCAGCTTTTGTGGTCTGTGATGTTCAGTCACTTATTTCATATTGTGGCACATTAGCTGAGGTGCGTTTCTCATCCTCGGCTAACGTGTATTGATGATGATGATGACCCTATTATCCGGTCAAATCGACTTTGACACAGCGCCGTACGAGCTTTTGTAGTATTTGTTGAAGAACTAGGTAACCATCCCATAACTCACCACGCTCTGAGAGGCGGCCGCTAATTGCCCGCGACTGCTTATACATACAAAGCAAACGAAACTTATTCGCAGTTGCCTCCATGCTATGGAGCTCGTACCCGGGTTGCAGATTGAGTAATGGGTCTATGTACACATACAGCTATTGCGGTGCCCAACGTGACCAGTATAGTGAAAGAGGGGAAAACGACCATTTATAGTGCAGCTTCACATAGCTGCCCCACGACTCATTGATGTGGCTATCAGCAGAATGAAGTAATTAAGGGTTGGGTAGTTGAAGTTCTGTTATGTTGTAGGTCAACAGACAATGGTCTGTGCCGTCTGCGGTATAGGTCCAACGGCTTGGACTTCTTGTGATACGGAATAGTGCGCGCCTATTACACTTGTGAATCAACCACGAGAATGCTCAAGGTTGGTGTAGTCGCACTTCTGCGAAGGTTGTTAGGGTAGCGTATGAAAATGGAGGCCGCAATTACACACTCAGCATTGGGGGGGAGTGATATATCGATCCAGTTGAGCTCTATTCAAACGATATCAAAATATTAACGAAGTTCTTGGCATGCTTTCAAAAGTCAGTTAATCGAGGCCGATGCCATAGAAGATAGGTTGCAAAATCCGATTCCTGGATAGCTCTCCCAATTACTCTGGTGTCAGGTATGAACTTATGGACACCAACATCTGTCCACCACAGAAAAGGATCATATACTGCATAAATCTGGAGTAGGGAAGGGATGAGACGATTAGGCCCGTTCGAGGGATAGTGTTAACTCATACTCAAGAGCTACAAAACCCTGTCAAACACGAACGGGTAAGTCTGTGAAATGTGGTAGATTGCAGCAAAATCAACATTTCTCATCGGTCGTAGCTGACAACTTTATCGTCAGTCTGGTGCAAGAAATGCGATCAAGTGAATTCGGTAGTCGAAGATCATGCATAGTGTTTCTTAAAGTGACGTTCAGTTCAGTTGAACAACTATGATCCGAGCACCGAGGTGCCAGGACTCACGCCGTAAAAATAACAATAAATAACACCGGTAGGATAGTCGGACGATGAATTCTAAAAGGGTTTGATGATCAAGAGGGCCGTAAGCCTCAATTGGCTTTATCGCAAAGCGAATCTTGACGTACCGGCTCTCGTAAACAATGCGTTTAGGAGAGCCTCCGGTGGAGTAAGAAGTATATCAGCGACGAAGCACTCAGAAATCATACAAAAACACACTCTCGAGTCTCAGAGTCAAAGCGGACTTACTCTCTTTTCCTTTCCTTTTTCTATGTAACCCTTCTTCTCTGCCAGCTTTAGAGCCGAGAATATTCCAGAGTCCAAACAAGGTTCATCGTCCAATACACCCGTGAGGTGAACTTCTTCATGCGCATTCGCCGGTGGTTCGCCAATTGAGGCATCGCGCTTTCGGTGGGGAAACGGACGTGGGCCGTATTGGTCGTCGATGACGGAATGCCAGTGGTCTGATGTGGAACAGAATAGGTAGATCACAAATGCGGTGATCATAGGAATACTTACTCCAAAACTTGTTAGCACAGAATTTCGGGCCTGAATCGTGTCCTCTGTAGCACTTGGCTTCCACAAATGAAATAATAAATAAACCACAGGGTTCCGCTCATAAAAATTCGGCCGTATCGCAAGTATTTAAGAAACAGGATTGAGCGATGTTATCACAAAAAGTTGCTTTTTCACTTCTTATAAACTAAGAGATGAAGTTCGCTCTTAAGGTTTTCCAGCGTTGCGTGACAATTTATATTTGGAAGCAGTATAAGCCCCGAACATAGTGCCAGAGCGGAACTGCAGTCCACCAACCGCAAACAACGAATACTTGGTCTAAATCTCCAACAGCAGTTCCTACCCGGTGTACTGAGTATCGGTGTACTATTGATGCCTTTCTTCTTCTTCAACGATACTGGACCTTGGCATAGTGCGATGGTTTGTGTACCCCCGTTAGCCATTGAGTGGCACTTTCCAAGTTCCTTCATAGCCACACATACCAGATAGATCTATGGTTAGGGGTCAGACTAACTAAGTCTCACAATTCAATTCTTTTCTTAGGGATAGGTCGATGGCCATGTTCCTTTAAAACCTAGCCATGGGAGACAACAAGTCTACGGGTTATAAGCTCACAGCCCGATTTGCGTAGAACACGAGTGCAACGTAGTCTGTGACGATGGGAGGGCACCTTTCGGTGCTCAATTGTTTGCTACCGCCCGCCTCGAACCAGACAGATTCTGGTCAAATTGGTGCAAAGCTGTCAACTCTCACCTGCGGCTGGCCGTGGTCGCAAGTGCGTAACCTAACAGTCGTAAAACATGTGTGCGCCCCTCTAAATCTTCAAAGGCGGTGTGTGACAGGCCTCAAGCAGATCCCTATGGGTCTCCGCAATCACACTCCCGAGCTGGACTTGCTCCAGACTATGAACAACACCTGGGAGGTCGCTTCGGAGTCGATGCACGCCGAACAGACAATGGTGATCGATTCCTGCAACTGTGCGCCGATCACAACCTTTACCTTATCAGCATTGCTTTTCAGCACAAATGTTCTCACCGCGTCACCTCGCGCCTGCCGAATTCCTCAATGATCTGGACACAAATAGACCATATTGCCATCAGCTACAGATGGCGTACATCAGTGCAAGACTGTCGGTCGATTGGGAGCACATGCCTGGATTTTGACCATGCAATAGTGTGCCCACGCTTGGCGCTCACTCTTCTAGCTTCAGAGAAGCGCCTATCTTCTAGTCTTATTACCTGTAACGAATTCGCAGCCCGAACTGGCACAGCACTTGTCAGTGGCGAATGAGGTTGGTGAGCCGAAGGCTGACTGGGATCGTCTCAAGTGTGCCATGAAGAATGTCTCTGACGCATCCTAAGACGTCGTAACTTTAAATGTCATCGATCAACTTGATCGAAGCACGGAAACAGGTTCTGGTGGGCACTGAGTTTCAGCGTATCCGTAACTCACTGAAACGACGTCTGACAAGGAGTCTTCAAACCGGCCGGGAATGTTGGTGGATGGCAACGGCCCGTCAGATGGAGAAAGCCAGTGCTATTGGAAACAGCCGAGTGCTAGTCCAGCTCATTCGGAACACGGGTCCGAGAAAGCCAATAGCTGAGAAAGATGGACTGTTGATGCATCTTCAGCGTCCCCGATTAGCTTGTTGGGCGGAACATTTTGAGCAGTCCTGTTGCGACACTGCCGCTTGGCGAATCACCTAAGCCGACGTGAAAAGTAGGTGTCACATCTCTCACTTTGGAAGAGATTCGAAATGAGCTCGCCGTGTTAAAACGAAAAAAGGCTCCGGTACCGGACGACCTCCCCCCATCTTTGTTGAAAGATGGCGTTGACTCTGTTGACTGAACTTGCTTCACTTTTTAACACGATTTGGGACACTGAAGAAACGTCTTCAGACTGGCGACTATCAACTGTCGTACCCATATTCAAAAAGGGTCAATGCACTTTGTGCTAAAAGCATCGAGGCATTAGCCTTGTTTCCGTTGCCTCCGAACGGTTCACGGGTATCATTATTTGACGACTTATTGGTCCCTGAAAGCCAAGCAGGCTTCCGCCCTGACCGTGGCTGCATCGACTACATATTTACTATTCGTCAAGTTTTAGAGCAGAGACACACATACAGACGACCGACTATGGTCGCTTTCCTTTACTTGAAAGTTGCCTTCGACTCCGTTGACTGCGCCATGAAGGACGTGTCTACACCAAGAACAAGCCCACTAAGATGGTAGCAGTTGGCTAATCCATCGCACCATGCTGGATGAGGTTTTAACCACCAGTTTGGTTTATCACGCCGTCAGATATGTAGTGATAGCAGAAATTAACGCAAATCAATTACCCATCCATCGTCTTCGTGTGTGAGATTGCTAACCAATTAGAAACAAACGTCTTCGCTGTGTTGAGTATCCGACAGGCGGTGCATCTGGTCTAGCAAATTATCAGAATAATTCATTGGACGGTAAAAGACCATCCTTTCCTCCGCCCAATCGTGTAATCTTCTTCTATGTATAGGAAAACCCAGTACCATCAACTTGATCTGGTGTTGTTCAATGATGCATAAGTTAGTCGTTTATCATTGGCCCTATTCAAGGGATTGTGGACATTTGTTAATTGAACAACATACCATTGCTTTAGAAGCGGCGATCTGTGTATGTGTTCAGCACCCTAGGAACCTCGGTCGTCCGAAGCAAGATCGCGGTGTTCAGCCTAGTTTCGACGGCCTTTATGTAAGAGATTATCCAAGCAGCCATGAAATCGATCTCCGAGATGAATTGACTTTGCCATTTAGGCTAGGCTATTATTCCAAATGCTTGGTTTTCGAAGGAGATCGGCGATACGGCTTCATCGAAGCCATCTCATCGCGAACCCAAGATGATGCTCCACCTATATTCATCATGCAACAACGTTATTTATCTCCTGATTCCATTTATTTTCATGAGTACGGAATAACCGGGATTGGGCGACTGTAATGCAGATTAAGGTCGCTGATGGTGGAAACGTGGCTCGCACATAGTTGAGAAAAGCATTCGAAAGCACTGAAGTAATCCAGACACGTGACACAAAACATGGTTTTTAAACTAAGTTGGATCAGTTGCCATTAATTGTAGATGTCGCATGATTTTCAATTTCTATTCGTTGAGTCAGAGTAGGCACCGGAATCCTGTCTTAGAGCGCAAGCACATGGAGCCTACGATAACAGCGAAATGCCTCAATTCGAAGGTACTCAAAACCAACCATCCTAATCATAGACGCAGCAGTCTTAGTTTCAAATACGAGCCTCAGCTTGCAGTTTAGTGAGAGGAATAAACCAAGTCTCAACTGGGATGGCGTCGCGTTCAAGAGAAAAGAGGCAGTTGGAGTAAATTTTCTGTCCGAGACGTTGATGGCTCGATTTCTAGAATCGACGAGGGCCGGAGTGCTATCGAATGTGGAACGGAGCACTTTGACCTAATTGCCTATCCTCCCATCGTTATTGGATCACAGTGGCAACTAGTGGCACTAGTTAAAACGAGTTGACGCGGAAGGGGAATGTCATCAGATAGCTTATCCAAAAGGACAGCCCATAACAGGATTCATCAAATCCATGGATAGGAGAGTATTGATTGGTGGGTCATTTTGTTAATTTTAGCCAATGAGTAACAGATTAAAATCGCCCACATAACCCATCTTTCACCAAACTGTGGTCACGGGCGGTGAGAACATGCAGCCAACCAACGAAAGGATGCTGCATTTTTGTCCGCAATCAAAGCACTTGCACATATTATGGCGAAATGATTTTTGGGTTGCCAAAAAGCGGTGAAAAGGATTCCTAGGTACAGAAAATAAGAGTAGAACCCTGATCTTAAGTAATCGATTGTAAGTCGATGCGAGAGGCTTCATGCGTGCAGGTTCATGGGCGTCGATACATGTTGGTTAAAAAGCAGCGGTTCCGATGCGACTTCCCTCCTTGTTGAAGTGGGCCTTAGGAGCAAATGTTGTCAGTAGCCCGCGGACAGAAAATGTGAGTAGTAGACCACCATCTACCACCAAAAGGTGTAAGTTGGAAAACAGAACTCAATCCGTGTAGATAGTAACTATATGTCAATGAACAAACACAGGGTACCGAGATTAAACTGAATTGGAACAAGTTGGTCTAGCTCAAATGAAGTGACCTGGCAGAACGGCATGCAGCAGTGTCCGATCAACAGACCATGTGATAGGATGCGTCCGCCTAATGGGTTCTGTCTGGTAAAGAAAATACATCCCGAGCAGGGTGTAACCGAGGGATTATGGGTACATTTTTCGCAAGGGTAGTTTTCTGACTCTTATTCTATCAAGGGACTCGGTACGGTACGCCCAGGGAGTCGAGGGAATGGTGTCAGACAGACTATATGTGGGGCATATCTAGGAGTACTGACCTTGTTTCCAACTCGGCAGACTTGTCTGGAATTAAGACAAGCGTCTACAGTTGGCCAGGGCTGAAGTGTTCAAACTAACCCCTGTTCAATTTCTTAAAATGAAAGATTCCTCAACGTCTGATGGAAGTGAGTGAGCAAGATGCATATGAAATTAAAATTGCTTCTTTCAAGGATTCATCAGTAATACACGCACATACACAAAGCAGCAAGTACCTACATGAGGCTCGTTGTGAGCTAACATGTGCTGTTGTGTCCCATCCACAGGTAGTGCAAGTGCGAACTGAATGAGAATACAAACCATCGATATCGCGCCATAGGGTACGTGGGATCGAGAGCTAAACAGGTTTTGGTTTGCAAGTGTGCTAATAATTCCAATATATGACAAATGTCCCTTTGGTAACGTGAGTAAACTTTGCACTTCACGTATGATGCGTGGTGACGCCGTTTACCGAGCTATGGCAAAAGTGGGAGCCGGGTGGGTAAAAATAAAAGTGCGATATCACAGGATGAAAATTGTCAGTCATCTACATAGTGGATACACGTCAACGAGTGGTCGCGGAAAGAGACTAATGATATAGTCGAGCGCCTGAGACGAGCCATCCACCCATTAGTCTGCAACATCAAAGAAAACAACGCATGCATAATAGTGTTTGTTATTACCGTAGAAATCACTACCTCTGATGTAAAAGGACATACTCGTGGGTTTTGACTCATCATCTGAAATGTCACCGCCATCCGTTGATGCCCCGTCGCCTTCTCTTTTTGCGGCCTTCCAGTCAACTTCAAGTAAGGGCCCCGGCTTTTCATCATCTGAATAGTCTTCTGGTTTTATTTGATTCAATCGTGCGTGCTGCCGCATTGTTTCTTGAATCCCACTACCAATAGATTTGTAAAATTCCGCAGTTGAATCAAATACGACACCAGTCGCGGAGCCAGAACTGGTACCTGTGCGTTTAGCATCTTCCACCTGTTCGCGTTTACGTTCCAAAAGCTGTGCAGCTACCTTAAATGGGTTTAATAGCACAGAGTGGGTTGATATAGCAAACAAATGCAAGATGCTAAGTCTGAATTGATTTCGACTGACAATGACACAAAGTGGAAAATGCTGAAGCAGAGATCAAAGCAACTTCCACAGCCGGTGTGCGAAGGGTCCTGTCAGAGGACAGTAGACTCCCTCCGATGAACGTAGTTGTGACATGTCGACTGAAGTCGAAGAAATTGAGAAAAGAATCAAAGCGCCTTGTTCTCATGGCTGGCATACATGCTTAAGAAGTTACACATAGAAAGTAGTAGTAAGGTATTCAAGGATAACAAATGGAAATTCGAAATCCTGGTGAAATTGGTAGCAATGTGCCAAATGCTGAAATCTCCGCAATGGTTATGAAGTGCAGTCTCGATTCGGGTATACAACTGGAGAAGAGAAAAGCGTGAGCTGAAAAAGGCTCCGTAGGTGGTAAGGAGTTGCAGCCCTAACTAGACACAAAAGCAGTGAGTGAGATCGGTTTGGTGCTGATCAAACAAATCGGGTTATTTCAATTAGACAACAATGAGGCTGCCTACAGAGAGACGGGAGGTCGTGGCGCAGTGTTGCATGGAAGCACATACCCCACGAAGGCACTGTTGTCACAGCGCTGTTCGATTCATTTACACGTACCCACACGTGTAGTAAATGTCAGTTGCATGCGGACAAATGTAGCCTGCGATCACTATGACAATGTCCATGTGACCAGTCTCATGACATATTCGATGTGTACTTACACATCGGAATTTCCCAAGTTAACTACCACACTGAGCAGATGCATGTAACATTTCATATGCCAATTAGAAACGTTTCGTCGAAGTACCAAACTGTTACCCTAACACCGAATTGTAATGTGTTTGGCTACTCCTTCTTGTTTAATATTTTATTCCGATGGTCAGGATAAGAAAAACAGAGATAGTATGAGGACAGAAAGGGAAATAGCAGAGAGAAACGCACATTTTAAATGCTAGAATAGCTTGATAGAGGTCAAAAGATGGAAAAAAGGATCGAACGTAAGAGCACCACTTTTAAGAATATCTCTAAACACCGGTGAGAACTCATCAACGGTCCCCATTATGTAAGACGATAATTACTAGTCCGATTCAGTCAGACAGTCATGTCGCTGACGGATCACCTCAGTATTCGGTTAAACTGCATGCAAACCCCACCATCACCTACCTAAATGTGAGCAGTTCCAATCCAAAATTAATAACGGTAAGACAGCGAAGGGTCTGATTACAGCACGAACTTCCGGTGTTACTCGTAAATATGGACAAACGTGGGTAGCGATCGTTAAGTAAGATAAGCACAAACAAGATTTGTTGTCAAGTCTCTTCCACATTAATCCTAAGCGCCATGTGGCGCTGTACAAGCGACGTCGGACAGATAATGGATGCCTCGGTGTCTTCGTAAGTGACAGGAGGTCCTGGGAATCAGCTCGGTTCTTCCGATTCACATAAGTTCTATGTATCCGCGTGAATGCATTTTCAGCATCTTACACTATCGACAGCAAGTGAAGTAGGACAGCACCGTCAAATACGTGACGTTTCACAAGTGCAGAATCAAAATGGGAAAGACGTACTTAGATTTCATTCGAGCAAACAGTCCCACATTTAAAAACAATGATAGCATATAGATAGAGGAATTATCAGGGCTCTTATCTAGTTGACACGACTATCTTACAAAAGCGTTTATTGACAAAAGGTTTCAATTCGTCAAACGTAACATACTGCAAATTCTGCGCAGTCTCTTTGTATTTCTTTCGAGAATTGCCGGAGTAAGACGATCTGAGTGAACTTGGGAATAGTTCAGTTAAGGAATTCGTGAAAAAGTCCTAAAAACTGATATATCCACAGTGGATAGTGCAAAAACGATGCTTCAGTGAAAACAGCAACGGCCTATGGTTGACTTGACAACCATCATCATCATTATACACGTTAGCTGGAAGTGGAAAACACCTCAGCTACTGTGCCGCAATACATCGAAGAAAAATAAACATGCAACAGATGCATGCCAGCCGAGCTACCTGTATTAGTATTATTAGCAGTCTAAAAGATAGACATTAAGCCAGCGAAAACCATGAAACGGAAGTAATAAATACGACCACAACGGAAAGAAGGAAAGTTGCAAAAACGTTTTTTGTATCTTTTCCTTTTTGTTTTTGCAAACGCCGTTTTATCTTTTTTGTCTGTTTAATGTTTGCGACGTAAACCAAGCAAACCAAAACAAACATTTGTACACGTTTTTAACTGAGCCCGGTTCTGTGCCATCTCCGAAAGAGTTGCCAGCCAACGGTGTTCTTCATCTTTGATCCCCCAGCCCGGAAGACGCACGGGACCTACGACAACCAAACTGGAAGTCAGCGCTTTAATCGTTTGTCGCCACGTGATAGGCTGACCCCCGCGCGATTTCTTCCAGACTGGTTCTAGGCGAACGAAGAGAGCGCCTCGGGGCAACCGTTCGCATGGTATGCGTAAAAGGTGGCCCAGCCACCTCAGTTGGCGCAGTGATACCAGTCTGTCAAGTGGAAGTTCCGTGTTACCCAGGACGCGACGTCTAACATCATCGTTGCGTACATGGTACATCCACCACACTCGAGCTTCACCGCAGACATCCATTGTCAAAGACCGAAATCGGACGCAAGTCATTCACACGAATCGGCCAGGACTCACTCCCATACAGGGATTGTAGACCCTGCCCTTTAGCAATAGTGAAATGTCGCGGCGTCGTCACAGATGCCTCAAGTTGGTGAATGCCGAACGGGCTTTGGCAATGCGGAGAGAAATCTCTTTTCCAGTGCTACCGTCAGCAGAGAGACAGCTTCCCAGGTAAACAAAATTGTCCACTTTTTCAAGCTGCGTACCTTGAAGAGTGAGCGCTGGAGCAGGTGGATGCCAATCCACGACCAGGAATTTGCATTTCGTAGCGGCAAAGGTCAATCCATATTTTGATGCTTCAATCGTCAAGCGGATTAAAACGGCTTGTGTGCTCGGTGCGTCATCACCAAGCAAGGCAATATAAACAGCATAATTTAAATCGGTTACGCGGTTACCAGGAAGAAACCCTACACCAGAACCCTGAAAGCGTTCGAGAGCGTTTAGAAGGACATTCTCGATCGCAAAACTGATGATAAACGGGGACATGGGACAACCCTGTCGTACACCGCTAGTGACGTCAAAAGGTGAAGAGAGCTTACCATAAGCTCTCACTTTACCTGAGACATTGCAATATAATGCTCGAAGGATGGCGATATACATTTCGGGTACTTCATTCTTTTGTAAGCTATAAAGCTGGCCGGTAACAGATGAGCATCGTTCCGGACAGCTACCAGCCGGATAAATTTAGTGGCCGTTGGCTGAGAAGGAGAGTTCGTGATGTGTGCAGTCCAGGGATTCAGAAGCGCTTGCAAAACAGAGAAGTCAGAATGTACGAAAGCTAGATGGTTAGTCTTTGGCTCGTGTTGCATGGCGCTAGTGTGTCCGCACGGATGAGATGACCAAACTACTACTTCAAGACGGGAATCGGGTCAGATGAAACGGAAGATAGAAAAAGCCGTGCTGGTTAGACTCATGTAATGCAAGCCCACTCACAGAGGGGGGCTTCTTTCCGTTCAGCCGATATTGAATAGTCAGACTGTTCGAGGAGCGTAGTCAGCATAAAAAAGAACCGGTGAGGTTTATGGCGGTTAAGTTGGTTGTTACTAATGCATATCACCTCTCAAACTGGAGTTCAAGCGACTCACCTGTGCGTGACTCGCGCTACCAGCGCTGGGGTCTTATACGCAGTCATCTGTTCAAGATGGGTATATGCTTAATTGGCTTTGCGGTAGGATGATTATGGCGCTGAGATGCAACAACAGCAAGAAGACTGTCTTATCGAGGCAACCTTCGTAGAGTAAGTGACCCATGTGATGTTAAGGTGTGTGCTAGTTATAGGAGAAAGGAAAACGTCCTTATAATACGAACTATCTCGATCCAACGAGGCGAAACTGCACCTTAACCTAGTGCGATGGTTTGCGTGCTTCAGCGATCCATTAAGCTATGCTGCGCAGTGTTTTATGCACCTTCAAAGCCACTCATACTAGAGTGGTTAATGATTAGAGGCCAGACCAATTGTCTCCTGGACCTCCAGGTTAGAGGTTGAAGTAAGGATTACTCCTCACACTACAAAACGCACTCTCTGTGTCCCAGTGCCGAAATCCTACTGTCTTGAGGTCATATTTTGAACCAAAGGCTTCGGTTGAAAACCCTAATCATTCTCCTGTCTAGGCCTGGGCAACCTGACAGTATCCTGCTCGTGCATTACAATCCTATGAACTCTGCACAGGATCTCTTGATGTTGTGGCCCTCGCAGAGGATAATAAATGGTGCTCTAGCTGTTGTATCAGGAAAAGAGGGTAAGAATTTGGATACTACTGTTCAAGCCTCTTCGTCTTCTTATTCCCCTTCTTGCGCATTTTAATCCTCATCGTCCTGCTCCAACTTCACTTGTATCCCCCTGTTTTAAAACCCGCAACTCTAGGGCCTCTCCCATCTTGCTTCAATGGAATCTTGTCTTCTGTTTGCAACTCATACGCAATCGCATGACGTCGTTCCAGTCCAGTCTACAAGTTCATATTCAACGAAGCGGAAAACGTCAGTTCATCTGTTTCTCTTTGGAGTCCTCAATCCTCGCTAAGGACGGCATGCCTCAACCTGCGCACTTTATTGCACATTGGCCAACAGAATGCACCTGCCCGAACACTGGAGACCCTAGCAATCGATGTCTGCTGCTTATCACTGTGTCCAAAACTGTCGCTCGATTTGGAGCACGAGCGTGGGATCTGATCACATTCTTGTATGTGCCGATCTGCGGGTGCGTTTCCGCGGACATCCGCAACGACGCTTTTAGCGCATAGAAACTAACAAACGGGCGAATCCAGATGTTCTAACTGCGTATCCGCAAGAGAAGATATACCTCCTCAAGCTCTCTTCAAATTCCAGGGATATGCTCTTTTATAGCAACTGCACAATTTATTTGTGAAGCTGTGGGAACAGGAAACCGTCCCATCAAACTGGACTTGTTCTGTTATAGTCCAAATTTTCAAAGGAATCGTACACTCCGAATGCGATAATCATGGAGAGATCAGTCTGATCTTAATTGCGTCTATGATATTCGCCTCAGTCGTTCTTCGTAGAGTTGCTGGCACCCGTGAAAGCTTGATTCGCGAGGAACAAGCATGTTTTTTTTCAAAATCGAGGCTGCATTGACAATAGCATTACATTGCGTCAATTATTGGACCATCGTCATATTTACTGACGAGCCACCGTAATCGTGTTCATCTAGATCAAAGGTGTATTCGATTCGGTTGATCGACATGCCCTTTGAGAAACATACTACAACTATTGTGCCACAATACAAATGATAAAATATAGGAGGAAGCGAGATACTAAGTATTGCACAATAGAAAAAGGTAGAAAACTGCTTAGTGACAATTATATATATATATATTTAATTACAAGCATATATATAATTGTTACTAAGCAATTTCCTACCTTTTTGTGTAATAAAATGCTTAGTATCTCGCTTCCTCGTACATTTTATCCTTTTGTATTGCGGCACAGTAGTTGTAGTGTGTTTCTCACCTTCAGTAAATGTGTAATGATGATGAATTGTCTCGGTAGGAAAACGAATTGGACCAATTATCTTCACCGAAAGCGTCCAGCCGTTTCCGACAAGCGACGCAAGCATCTATCTCCACATTGAATGAAGCGACTAACAGGTACTTAAGTAAATGACATTTTGAGTTGGATTAAAGTGGTGCTAAGGTGCAGACTACTTGCACCGTCTCAATTGCTGCTCGGACACGCGTTCTTGTGACGACGCTGTCGAAACGAGACTGGACCTTAACGTGGCGCGACGGTTTGCGTACCTCCTTGACCCATTGAGCTATACTGGGTAATGCCTCCGAGCATCTTAAGAGCTACTCCTACCAGGTTGGTCGACGGTGAGAGGTCAGACAAACTCAGTCTCCTGGTCCTCCAGGTTAGGGGTTTGAAATGGGATGGCGTCCATTTCTGTAAAACGAAATCATTGCCACCTCCCCGCCGCCTTGCGAACAGGCTTTTGAGCCAAAGGCTTTGGATGAGGACCCTAATCATCCTCCTGTCAAGGTCTCGGCGCCCACATACAACTATGACATCTTCTTCAAACACAAATTTCATCCTGCATCGGCCGTCGCGCAGATTATCAAGGGTCACCTTATCCGCAGCATACAGAAAGGCGGATAAGCGAAAACATGCCACTGCTGGCGCCTCCCTCCTTTCTTTTCCACCTGTTTCTCTTACTCCCATCCCGACCCCCATTACTAACCTTCTCTTTATACTTCCCAGCTTAACTGACAGCAACCGTAGTGCCACTGAAGTAGAACCAACTGCAGCCACCTCGCGATACGCACCGGACGCCTATCGGCAACAGTCCCTTATAAGGCCATGATGTCCCGTTTCCATGGCAACGTTCAAGGTTCGCACTCTAAGCCAATTAGGTCAACAGGCTGCACTCGCACGCGCATTGGACACACTGCGTATTGATTTGTGTCGTGTGTCCGAACCTAAGATCAATGACCCTAATGAGGTTGTTAAATTAACTGCACCCGGCTTGTCCTATCGTTATTGGTTGCACACATCCGGAGACGCCGATGCAGCACTCACGGGTCAAGCTGGTGTAGGTATCATTCTAAGCTCTAAGGCTGAGGCATCGTTGGTCGATTGGATTCCGGTGAACAGCCGTTTATGTGCAGTCCGTTTGACGACATCAGCCAAGGTTGATTCACGAAGTAGTACAAAACGTTGTTTGTTTGTGATTTCCGCTTATGCCCCCACCGACTGCAGTTCAAATGCTGTCAAGGACACATTCTATCACGAACTGAACGCGCTACTACGCAGTGCTACTAGCTCAGATATTATAGTACTTGCTGGGGATATGAACGCACAAGTAGGGCGTCTGAGCTCTTCAGAAGCTCAGCTAGGTGGTAATTATGGGCTTAACTCCGAACGGACTGACAACGGCGAGCGTCTGCTGCAACTGTGTGCGGAGCACCAGTTGTTTCTAGTAGCACTGCTTTTAGACACAGTGGGCGCCGAAGTGCCACTTGGCGTCCTCTTGTAGCTGGCCAGCAATGGACACAAATTGACCACACAGCAATAACTTACAGGTGGCGTGGTTCCATCCTGGATTGCCGGTCCTACTGGAATACCTGCGTCGACTCTGATCATGCCTTGGTACGCTGTCGTTTCTCTATGAAGTTTACCGGGAAGCGCACCAAGCGTCGCCTCCGATTGGCAGCTGAGAAATTGTTCCAGCCCTCGGTCAGGCAAGCTTATCAAGACGTACTGAATACTGAACTTTCGCAGTCTTGTTCTAATGGCACCAAGCTTCAGTGGAATAGGATCTCGGCCGCCATACACGACGCAGGAGCATCTGCTTGTGGCACTATCAATCGTCACCGCACTAGTCACTGGATATCCGAGAGGTCGGTGAACCTGTTAGAACCAAGAAGAAATCTCCTGGCTGGCTCTGAACACAATGTGACCAGAAGGACTATTAGGCGTGAACTAAAGCGGAGCCTACGTGCTGAGAAGGAAGCCTGGTGGACCAATAGGGCTCAAGAAATGGAGGAGGCAGGAGCAGTAGGCAATTACCGCAAGCTCTTTCAGCTGATCCGAACCACTGGTCCCAGGAAACCAGGAGTCAGCGAGACAAAGAGAGACCGCGCGGGTTCACTGATACACAATAAGGAGCGCCGTATGGCTCGTTGGGGGGAACACTTTCAAGATCAGTTCCGCTGGCCCCCTGCTCCCGGACGTCTTCCTACTCAGGTGATGCAGGACGAGCCATGGACGGTTAGTATAGAGCCTCCGTCGGAGGTGGAAGTCCGAAACGCGATCACAGTCCTCAATCGTTTTCGTGCAGCTGGCCTGGATTCCCTCCCACCTGCACTATTTAAGGATGGAGGTGAGGTCCTCTGCAAAGCACTGACCTCTATATTCGAACGTATCTGGAAGGAAGAGAGTGTCCCGGCTAGTTGGAGCGAATCGCTTCTAGTGGCAATATACAAGAAGGGCAGTCGCACAGACTGTGCGAACCACAGGGGTATTAGCCTAACGCCAGTTGTGACAAAATTACTGGCCTCGATTATCGTTCGTCGCCTTACTGTGGAACGGGAATCCTCGGAATAGTGAAGACTAGACAGGTTGCCGCCCAGGGCGTGGTTGTATAGACCATATATTCACTTTGCGGCAGGTGCTAGTGCAGCGCCACGCATACTGCAGACCGACAATAGCTGTGTTCCTCGATTCAGTCCATCGATGCATTCTGTTCAAAATACTTGCGCAGAAAGGTGTTCCTACGAAATATGTGAACATCCTAAGTACTCTATACACGAACACTACAGGCCGCGTCAGGGTCTATGGTGTCCTATCGGATAGCTCTCCGACCACAAGTGGCGTTCGTCAGGGTTATCCAATTTCCCCATTTTTGTCCGGTTTCGCCGTGGATTCTATCATGGAGTGTTTCCTTGCGGAATCTCACCATGTAGGCGTTAAAGTGCAGCCTCATGAAAGATTAGTTGATCATGGTTATGCGGACGATATCGTCTTGCTTTTCGATGATGTTGCGGCGGCAAAATCAACGCTGAATACCCTGTCTAGAGTGGTCCCATTATTTGGTATGCGCTTCGCACCTTCAAAGTGCAAAGTGTTGCTGCAGGACCACCAACCACTTTATGACCCCTTGACGCTTGCTAACGAGGAACTCGAGGTGATTGATCAATTCACTTATCTGGATAGCTGCATCAGTAATGATGGGCGCATAGAAACTGACGTCAGCTCGCGCATTGCAAAGGCCAGAGCTGCCTTTTTGAACCTGCGGCATCGTTGGCGACAGAAGGGAGTTTCCCTCCGCTTGGAAGACCGTGTATACAAGGCCACAGTGAGGGCCGTTCTGCTCTATGGTAGTGAGACTTGCCCCCTTCGGTCTGAAGATCTGAGGCGCCTTCAAGTCTTTGATCATCATCGTCTGCGAGGCATTGCTGGTGTCGGATGGCACCAGCGTGTCCGCAACGATAATATGCGTAAGCGAGTGCTAGGTAGTGGTAATCATGCTAGCTCCCTAGAACAACAGATAGCACTGAATAAGTTGCCTTGACTCGGGCACGTGTTACGTATGCCAGGTCACCGCTTACCTAGGAGGGCCTTGTTTAGACTGCCAGGTGTAGGGTGGCGCAAAGCTCGAGGTGGACAGAAGTTGACTTGCCAGCGGAAAATGAAGACACTGACGACCAAACTGGGTGCCGTTGGTCCGTCTTGTCTTCTGAGACGGAGTCCACGTGACTCGCCTCGTGCTTGGCTCGAGACTTTACAGGACATGGCTCGCAGTAGACACCAGTGGCGCGTCTGCTGCCGTCTACTAATCGGATTGCCTGTTTAAATTGTGTTTGGTGCTGAGTTATCTGCGGGGTAATGACTGATTATGACGCGTGGCAGTGAAAGCAGCAAGGAAGCTGTCTCGCCGATGCCGCCTTATCGTTGCACGATAGCCAGCTGTTTGCGACGGTATGTTGTCTACACAATGTGTAGGCGCCTTGGCCCTGAATGTTTGCTTAGGGCATTAAGGTTTTCAGGTAAGTCCCCCTTCTCTCCCTCTTATTATTCTTCATTTCATAGTTCATCATGGCTGTATATCAGTGAAGCATCAGTTCAAACGGCTGATGTACTGCTGTTGTTGTTTGTTACTTGTTTGTTGTCGAGCTCTGATTCTGGCCGGGATGGAAAGTTTGCGAAGGACGAGAACGCAGAGGGAACGGAATAGCTGACATCAGGTGCTTTTAGTTTGAATTTCGCCTTAGAAAAATTTGGCTCTGCACTACGTCGCAATTAGCTTCATTTTTACTCACTCACTAGTAGGTATTTTGTTGCCCTACGAAAAGCGGAACTCGTGCAAGGTTCCAATTAACGGCTATTTGACAAGTAAACAACACACTATCGATATGGCACAGTATATCGCTAAATTCTTCCACCGGTAAGATCCAAGATTGTGGCTTTTCGTGGGATATTTCAGATTGACAACACAATGAATCCCAAGACTATGCCGCTAGATTCATGAGTTTATTAAACGCGAAGCAAAAAAGTTCTCACCAGGGTCTATGTGGTCGCTGTGCGAGCGGTCATTCAGTCAAAAGTTGACTGTTCCGGTTTCTCGCTTATCACACTGAAGGGTCGTTTTAAATTTATGGATGTATAAAACAACAGTAGCTGGAATGCAACAATATCGCGGACTAACACTTCGTTGCCACAGTAGAAATGTGGATGCTGTCACACTTAGGACTACAGTAAAGTTATAGAAGGATAAAAATGAACAAATTCACTTGTTCGCCCTGCCATATGCTGTAAATAAGGTGATAATTTTGGAATTGTGCGGCGACCGATGCAGGAGGAGACAAAAGCTTTGTGTATTAGTCCTGGTTAAACGCAGGAGCCCCTTGCTCCTTATTAGGGACTGGGAAGACTGCCGAATTGGGACAATATTCGGTGATCCCCAGTGTCACTGACCTCTACTTCATGAGCACTAGCCATCAGCAGCTTTCTCGATGAGAGACGATTGCGATGAACCACATTCACATAAAACTTAAAATCTCCACCATTCATGAGTAGTCGGACATTCGTCCGTACGGCTTTTAAGTGCTGTGTCGTACACAGTCGCTACGAGCAGCCGTAGCCCTAGGGCCAATCCTGTCCTCTGCAGAGTTCGTAAGTGGCATGACAGTGGAGTACGAGCTGCACTATATCGCAGTAAACTATCAGTCACGCAATTCTGCCGCCGTCACCTATGGCTGTTGGCATCTAGAAGTTATGGGGTCAAAACGCAGAAGGGGTCCGAGGAACGCGACCACTGACGAGACCCAAAAGGTCGAAACGGCGGTTTGATGCTTTCCAGATGTGTAGGAACCTGCTTGGCTGAGGGTTGATTACGATGAACCATCTCCACATAACTACACCTACCTTATTCCCCCGACATTAATTACACGCACCCGGAGATGTTTATGAGTGAAACAAGTCAAGCTGGAATGGGCATCGTCCACATTTCCAGGTCTGAATTATTAATTATTAGATTCCATTCAGCGGCCGTTTACTTGCAAGCTGCTTCATGATTTCTACAAACGTCAGTGCGCAGGATGACGTTAGTTTTGTTTGATTTGCGGTTGTCGCATACAACCGAACTTACTGTACTCCTGACTCTGTCAAGAGCATTTTCTGCCATAAGCTTAACATGCTAATTCGCAGTGCTACTAGTTCGGATCTTGTTCTAGTCGCAGAAAACGTGAATGCAGAATCTTAGCTGGGTGGAATAGTTGTGGTGAGGTACAGACGCAAAGATGATGGTGAGTGTTTATTGCATATAAGTGTCGAGCAACAACCTAGGACATTTCACACTAGAATTTTTTCTCGCTAAACTTATGATTTGTCATTTTACCTAGGCCATTAAGGCTGTACATTAGCGAAGCATCAGGGAAACTACTGGTGCACTGTTGTCGATGGATGATGATGATGATGGTCACCCGAGCCGCAAAGTGCCCAAACTTGCCCATGGAATTCTGATCCTGTTGCTGCAGCTGCGTTACAACGCAAATGTAGTGCACCCTTATCGGCTTCAATCAAGTATGGAGATAGGAAATTTGTCGCACGCTAACAACTATATAAAAATTGCATCAGCATTACGCCGGTAGGCCGTACCGAGGCTTCGCTGCTACGCAACCACCACTAGTAGTGCGTGGGCTAAAGATACTGTGCGGGTCGTCTGGTCTCCTACTCAGTCTGGATTCCGCGACCTCCGGGGTTCAAGACAGACGCCTTGTCCTTTCGGCTACGGACAAGCGCAACGGGTAGGTTGAAGAGACCCCTTGATGCCGTTGGAATTTGAAATCGAATAAGACTGATGAAAACGGCTTAGTTTAGAGCTGATAAGGATGAGGAGATTTAGAGACGATGAAAAACGCAGAAGCAGATAGTACATTAACAATCAGTAATCCAGATCGCCCATTAAGTCCGGTTTGGGTCTGACTCGATGGCATTACCAACAAAGCGTTGATAAACAAAATCAGATAGGGAGTGCGACTTCAAAGAAATGTGATAATGCAACTGGTGTAGATTAGAGGCTCCTTAGAAGGTATCCCACAGTTTGCGTACGATTCTATTGGTATTAAATAAGACATGTAAGACCACGGATAAATAAAGATGAGTTTTGGCGGGTATGCACCTAGCTGGACAGCGTGTCCACGATCTGTGGCGGTGGGTTTCGATCCTTAAGTGTTGAATGAAATCCCCGGCAGTCGTGTCATATATCAAGCAAGCTTACCGCATAACCCGTGAACTGCTGCTTCACATGGTTTGGATCCGTGGGGAAATGTTATAAACCCCTATCAACCCCCTATGGAAAGAACGTTGAGTTCGTCTCTCCTCCAGCTAACGAATAGTGTGGTATGCATGGTTCCGCAGACATATTTAGAGGAGCTAAACGAATCATCCAGACAGGAATAGTGCTGATTCTATCTAATTTCATCTTAACAGGTAGTAGGGAACAGTGGCGCCAATGTAAATGACCGACATAGCCGACGCCGCCTAGCCAGCTTATGTCTGGAAAACACGAGATGCAGTGGTTTTTGCTGTGTGCCTACAGGTGACTAAAGCCCACTTGAAAATGTGGATGCATGCGTATGTCAATACAGAATGTAATGGTCAGGTGCAGGTGAGCCGTCTTGTTTATGAAACATGAATGCCACAGCACTCAAACGGACTGGAGCAATGAGGGTCGCACATATGGGTATTGGTTCTCTGTTTGCGTTGCGATGCAGTTAGTGCAAAAGGTACCAAGAAATAGAACTTCCTTAAACTTGATGACTGGCATGACGATGGGTGAGATATACAGCGAGTGAGGATACAAGAGAAGTTGACTTATTGGAAGCACAAATCGGAAAGCGCAACGAACCAGCCTGATTCGCGTCGAAATAGTTTACTCCGGCGTTTGCGGTCGCAGTGCATAGGCAGATGCGTGATGTGATACGTAGAGCGGTACGGTAAAGATTCCGTGCCAGTGTTGGTGAAGATATGCAATGGCCGATTAGGGGAACAATCACCAAAGCGTCTCTAATCCTATCTCCAGACTCAGTGGATATTGATTATGACACCACGAATATAAAATAATAAAAGCGCATTGTAAACTGCACAAATAGATAAAGTTGAACTTACGTCTTCTGGCTTAACGTAAACTGCTGATTTTGCTTTGACAACGCGATTAATAGTTTGTTCTATCTCGTTGCGCAATTCATCGTCATCTTCGATAGGTGCGGAAGAGATGTCTGGTGAAGCTGGAACTTTTACAAAGGGAGAATTGGGGCGGGTTAGAAGAACATGAGTAGTCAGCAAGTATTTCAGAAGCTCAAATGCGAACGTTAACTACTCAGATTGGCGTTCATTCGTTGCCAGCAAAGTAAACTGTCCATAATGCTTATGTTACCTTCAATTCACAATGCTTTAGGGAACAACTGTGTGAACCTCAACCATTTGGTTCACCTCCCCAAGACATCGCTACCACTCGTTACCTCAAGCAAAGCAACCCTCCTCAATGGGTACGGGAAACCATAGCTATAATATAGGCAAAGCAGCTCAGTTAGAAGGGTAACAGGGCAATAAAGTAGTGTCCAGAAGCGAAAGGTAAAAGGATAGTATTTTCAGCAACAGCATTGCACGCCACGAGTGCGCTCTTCAAACAAGGGTAACAAACTGCGATTTAAATAAGGAAATTTGCACTTCAATTTGTGAATACGTGTCACAATCCAAACACACAGTGAGTACTCCGAAACCCAACAATAAAATGAATGGTTTGTTGCAAATGGTAACATCTGCGCTAACTGCCAAGTGCCGTCAGTACTGTAAACAAAATGCGACTGATGTTAGTATACTCACCATAGGAAGTGCTGGGTGCAAAGATGGTTTGTTCAATTAAATTCGTTTTGCTTTGTCTGGAGGTGAAATTTTCCAGGTTAAATGTGCTTGCTGCCTGTGGTACGGTGGTGAGAGACTCGTTGTCCATGAGGTCGTCGGCTGTGAGTACTATTCGAGTGCACCTTTTCACCCGACGAGTACGCTTTTTAAACTTTGCCTTTAATTCTTCAGGCGAGTAGTATTCCGAGGCCACACGAAGCTCCGTATCCGGAAGTGAGTGCTAGCAAAAAAACAACACGGGAGTTTGGCGAAATTCAGAGACATTGAGTGGTGGTTACACTGTGATAATGCAGTTATTGGAAGACACCTGAGAAATAAACACCTGATGCAAAAGAGATCCACCAAAGCTGCAGATTTGCCAAGGCAAGTTCCATCGCATATGTTCCAAACTTACAGGGAACCAGTTGAAGCTACACAATAGTAAACCAGATTCACTGTGGTTCTGTTCAGTATGTAAAGTCATCCCACTGGTAAAGATTGTACATGTGTTATCGCAAAGTACGAAAGACTAGTGGCAATGTTTGAACAAATGAGGAGCAGCAAAAGAGATTCATTTGTAGAAAACGTGACAGAGAGTAAATCCCAGTCATTCCCATCCAGCACCGCATTACAACTGCGGAAGAAGGCTAGGCAGCGCGCTAAAAATGTATCATCTGTGGCTGTAAACGTGGATAACACAAGTTGCTCAAATATGCCCGAACCAACCACCGCCAGTCCGCTTGCAATGAGCACGATCAGGGCCTCGCCCACTCCCTAAACGATTCCGAAAATTTAGAAGGGCTTCGACACCAGTGGTGACTGTAACTTGGTTGCTGCCAAAGGTGACCGGAAACCTAGATCTTCGGCCACTCCCACTGGACCCATAGAAAATGAAGAAGACGAAGCTGTATCCAAACAGCCTCAACGGACAGTTTACAGACCAGCTGGTCGCTTGAACTCAATCAGAGTTGCACGTAGTATATCAGCGGTAATCTGCAGCAACGTTCCAGAATCGATGGTAAATTTTTTTTAAAGAAAACAACTCGAGGAAGTGAACCAGTGGAACTCCATATGTGACACTTAAGATTTTGTAACTAAGCCCATACATTCGACACGCGTTACCCCTAACCCAAACTCACAGCAATACGGTGAACCTAGCTGTGCTGACCTGCCAATGAAGCAGAAACTGTTCTGTTATCGACAGCTCGCCTCCGGAATGGGTCATGTTCCATCCGCCTATTCCCGCATATTACGTGGAGCCAGCGTAGACAGGCGAAGTACTACTTGGACAAAAACCGGAAGGAATTCGTAATCAGAACCATCCTTGTACACGGTGTTCTCGAGGCTAGAAGTCATGATGAGCGCGAAGCGGCTACTCACAATCAGGGGCAATGGCGGTACATTCGCGAGACCCTCTTCCAGGGAAATGTCATAGCGCAATCAATCTCCAGGCTGCGCCGATCGCAACTACAAGAGATATGGCCCGAGGATTGTGAAAGTGGTCCTTCTATCTAGAAAAATGTCAGCAATGGTAGTGGAGGGATGGCATGCGGGCCGCAGCAGCCTTTCCTCCGAGCTCCGTATCAAAGCAGCATCTGCTAAGCAAACACATGAGAGCAGCCACTTAGTCAGACCCCTTACCGACAATAGTTGGGATAACTTCAATCAACTAACCAACGAAACTGGCAAACAGACCCCATACATTACATACAAAGGGAGAAACAGAGGGAATGGTAGGATCCATGAATCGGACACAGATGAGTTTGTCATCCTCCCCACCTAAAAAACGATTAGTTACCGACGTTTTAGCGGTCGGCACAACATTTTATCCCAAACACCCATCCCAGGATTCATTACTAAAATAGAGAAACTTTCCTGCATGTAGACTAAATGCACAAGGTCTCCTGAACAAGCTTGAAGAACTACAGCTACGTCAAGCGTCACATCTTGGGACTTTAAACTCCTTACGGAAACCTGGTTGTACTCAGCAATTACCGATGCAGAAGTCCCTTCTCCGAAACGATCGACCTAGCAAAGGAAGGGGGTAATGTTACACCACCGCAACGACCTGCAGTGCAAACCTTAGAAGGGGTCCTACAAGGACGATACAGACATGTTCTTATCTCAGGTGACTTCAATCTTCATGAGTTAGAAGTTCCGGCATCCCCAAACGAGCAGTTTAAGGCCGACCTACAAGCTTATAGTGCAAGCATTCCGCTCTTCAGCCATGTCAGTTCACACACCCAATTCTGAGCCGGAAGTAAACCATCGGTGCTTGATTTAGTGCTCACGAAGGAAGAGCCCATGATTCAGAAACCAAAGCTGGAGAGCCCTCTGGGGCGAAGTGACCATGTAACCATAAGTTACGACTTCGTGTGTTATGCGGAGTATTCACAAGAACATACTAACTTGTTTCGAACAATTACCAACTACGACATATCGGCAACACTTGTGGGAGATGACAGCTGAGAGTTTCCGGACGACTGTTCCATTGACGGCGCTTTGTTGGATTTTACTGGCAAGTTCAGTGATCTGATTAAATCTGCATAGGTCAACAAGCTCCTTCGTTCTGCAAGGCACAATCATTCATTCGGAGTAGAACCCACAAAACCTATGACAGTAAGAGACGCTACGCGGCATGTGTATAGAGCGAACCGTAGCGCTGACACCTGGAATAACTATCTTGTGCATCGTAATCACTGTACCACACTTGTGCGCGAGGACAAATTAAGACAACAGCAGAGACTAGCGGAAAAGTTGTGTGTTAACAAAAGGCTTCTGTACAGACATGTGAACAGCCTCAGGAATGTGAAACGTGGTATTTCCCCACTAATATCAGCGGATGGATGTGCTCAAACCACCGAGGATGCAGCCAACGTTCTACGGCTACAATATGCCCCAGTTTTCCGACTTGCCACCAGCATTTGTAACATACCTGTCCCATTCTCCCAGATGCCAGTGTTTACACACGCCACGTTTAGTTCGGCGACCATTTTGAGAAAACTGCTGTCGTTTCGCACCCATAGTTCCCCCAGAGTTGACAACATTCCTCTGAAAGCCCTGCAAGTGGCAGCTACGAGGATAGCTGAACCACTAACGAGATTCTTCCAAAAATGTCTGGACGCACAGCAAGTCCCTAGCATGTGGAAGCAAGGCATCATTACCCCGATTTTCAAAAGTGGTAGCCGTTCAGAGCCAGCCAACTATCACCCAGTGACTCTCTTCCCGGTGCGCTCTAAGGTGATGGAATCAATCATAGCTGAGGCTGTAATGGGCTACTTAGAAAGGTCTAACATCAAAGCAACGGAGCAACACGGATTCCGTCGGCATCGGTAATGTACTACCAACCTACTGCTTGTACGTGACAGTTAGATTGTGAAAGCCGACAGTGGGACTGGCATTGATGTCATCTACCTAGACTTTCCCAATGCATTCGAGCGCATAGATCATCGCATCCTTCTCCAAAAGCTGCAAGCATACGGAGTTGAAAACCGTATCCTTGGATGAACCAAAGACTTTCTCTTTCAGCGGCGCCTTCAGGTTCAAGTTCGAGGTTTATTTTCTGATCCAATTGATGTGGACTGCGATGTTTCACAAGGGTCGGTGCTGGGGCCGCAGTTATTCTTGTCCTTCATTAACGACCTTGCGAGTGTCATCAAGTCAAATTTCCTGCTTTCTGCCGATGACATCAAGAGATGGCGGGCAATGGACTGTCAAGAAGATCACGTTACGTTGCAACGAGACAGACTGCGCTTTTAAATGGTCAAAGTTAAAGGTACTTCCGTTCAACACGGACTAGTGCAAAACCGTGCCAGTCCGCCACAAGCCCACGTACGCATATAAGCTTGGAGACCATATGCTGAACACCGCCTCACAAGAGCGAGACCTTGGGATGGTAATCCAAGACGACCTCGGCCGTTCGGCGCAGTCTTTGAAAGTGTCCAAAACCGAGAACCAACACGTTGGTCTGTTACGGAGGGCGTTCGGGAAGTTCCATCTTCCTCCAAAAGCTCAATGAGTGAGACCTCATGTAGAGTACGCGATCGAGGCTTGGCAACTCTGGTTAAAAAGCGACCTGGTTGCACTGGATACTGCACAGCGACGGGCAAAGAAAAATGTGAAGGGTTTCTCCCACCTGCAGTACCATAGGTGACTGAAAGCCCTAAGGATGTACAGCGAAAGATATCACCGTCTACGTGGTGACCTTATCCTGGCGTTCCAGATTTTGAAAAACCCTAGTCACGTTTACCGTCACCTCCTGAAGGTTAGCTGCAACACAGAATTGAGGGGTCATAAATTGAAACTTGCCACCAAACACAGTCGGCTTGAGAGCCGCCGGAATTATTTTTCCCTTCGAGTTTGCCAGCCCTGGAACTCTCTTTCGACTTTTGTCATTTCCGCACCCACGCTACCCATTTTTAAAACACGACTCGGCGATGCGTCAAATCATTTACATTACTTGAACTGATTGCTATTCACTGAGTGACGACAAGACGCAGATAAACATTGTGCTCACCAACCCTACGAAATCAGGGTAGACGGATATACCTATGTGTTAACGTGGATAATTTGGTGAGTCCATAAGTGTTTTTCACGTTTGTGTAACTTCGTTGAAATAACGTTATTCCCATAAATCATCCGACGGGACTTGTCGAGCCTTGGCTTTTGTATCCGTATTATACCATTGTTTCATTGTTCCAATGACCACCTAGGAGCAACAGTGAGTTGAGGAGGTAGATATTGCGGTTGCGGCCCGTTGGGTTATGTGGTGTCCCACGAAATAGGATCATATTCACATTCTTTCAGAATAAGAAACGTAGGGGACTTTATGATCGACAGCAGACTAAACTTGCAGCTTAAGCTGCAGACGACGTGTACCGAAAGTGCTGTACTGAGCTATGATACAAAATTGCAAGACGCACCAGACTGTGCTAAAGTGCACTGATGGCGTTCAACTCTCAGCAACCGAAACGTAAAAAGCGCACCGAGTGTTCGCTAGAATTTTCACGAAAATCGCTTGTGGGGGTTTAGCTATGCCGAATAAGATCTACAAATACAGAAAGCGACGGCCTCAAAAATCTAGTTTGGCATGACAGCCAGGCAAATCTTTACAATCAATTTATCGGCTGGCCACTCGGTTTCTCCCAAGTATGTGCATCAGCAACAAACGATGTACACTGAGGTAAGCTACAGTCGATGGGCAAACAATGTACACACAGTTACGGCTCAGCAGACACTCTGGTGCGGCATCAGAGGGTCTCTCTAGAAACATCAACAGGTGGGTTTCAGTAATGATCACCCGATAGGGAAAACACTCCGCAGCCACTAACCTATCTTTAGTTACAATGCATAGGTCGCTGGACCATATCGCACCGTGGAGGTATATAAACGCTTCCATTCGCTGTTAAAGTTATATCTCACTGAGATGTTGAAAACCTATACGAGCCTTGGCAGTGTGTGTGGTAAGCACCTAGTTGATCCAACAGTAAGAGCTAATACAGCTGACTAAATGAGTAAACCAATCGACAGTTGCGACCGGTTATTCCACAACTGTGAAAATTTCATGACGCCTCGACCGAATCACGTACTTTTGAAGGTGCAATTCACCTGCCGAAGAGCAACGTTAAGCGTCAGTTTATTCGGCAGCACTGGAATAGCGGCTAGGTTTGATCCGCAGAAAACTATACCGTTCAAGTACTCCGAATTTGACAGCCAGTTGCTTAGCTGAAGATCTACCTCAAAACTGGAAAAATGTACGATGCAATCATTCACGATCACGAAGTTAAAAAGGGAGATAGAGTAACCCTATTCATAAGGAACTCAGGGAGTTTTCTAGTAGACTCCCGTGGGAGTTCAAAATTGACGGAAATCTCTTAGAGCGTAGCATCACCACAAGCATATACGACCAATCCAATCAAATGTTGCCTTAAAGTAAAGGAAGACTATCATAGTAGACTGTTTGCAAGTATGGTGCCGTCCGAACACCTGTCGAAATACAATAGATACATCGTCTATTGAGGCGGAAACCAACCTGCTTTACTGACTAGTTCCTCACAAAAAGTAGCGAGTCGCCGCAGTAGGATTTACATAAGCAATTTGGAGATCAAGACAAGACTGATACCACGGTGCTTTCTACAGGAAGTATTTGACCTCTTTTTTGAAAGTGGGGAAGACCGTTTGACGAACGCCAACCGGAAGGCAGTTCTTTCTTGCGCCAAATACCGTCGAACAGAGCGGTGGAAGCAGTCATTAGTAAACAACCACCGTCCTTTGGTAATGGTAAAAAGTCGCTTAGGCCATATGCCTTATTGCGCTTCAGCAGTAATAACTCATATTGGATCTAATTATTCGTAGGACATGTTCTTTAAACAAAAGAGCAAACAATTTGTAGACATCAGGTCGGTTAAATCGCTCTTCAAAATGCTCGGTACAACCTTCAAGTCGAAGCGATTGAGAGCAAATTACTTACCCGTCTTTCGCAGCCTTTCATGAACCGGTGCGTTAAATGAGGTAGAACAACACTATGGTGATCCCGAAATAACACTGATCATTTTCAACTCATGGGTCTTCAACATACACCAAAGTCCCCAGTCGATTCTCAGATCCATAATGCGAAGACGCTTCAGTGTCACAAGCAGTTTGGAACTGACGACGCGGTCGAATGATTTTTCGTGTTGCAACCAAGGCAACTGGAAATCCATACATTCATCCATTATGTAGATGCTTTATGCTAGGTTAGATGTGTCTAAATCTGTACAGCACAGAAATTAGGCGTACAAATCTCGGTTCCACACATAAAGTAGGCTTCCTCTTACTATGAACTGTTTCGGAGCGCAGTGAGTGCAAGACAAGAAAACGCGATTCAAATATGCAATGTAGAGAACATTAAGTCTAAGTCAGCTGAATTCCTGAAGGGCTGGACGACACAGAGTGTAAAGCGAAGATGTAGCCTACCTTCCCAGCACGAAGCTCCTCTTTCAACTGTGCCAACAGCCTCTCCGATTCGGGCATGTAGGAACCCTCTGATCCGATAGTGAATTGCGTTTTTTGCATACCCTGGATCTCAGCATCGTACTTGCTCAAAACACCCTTTTTTCGCAAGCCCAACAGCACCTCCTCACTCTCTTCGTCCTCAATACCAGCCAAGCCAGCGGTTTTCCGAAGATTTTCGCGATTTTTCTCCGCCTTTTCATCGTCCACCATGTTGACGTTGACTAGCACATCGTTGTCGTCACCATCTTCCAACACACCTGGAAGGGAAGGAGTGCAGTGTGTGATAAAACAAACAGTGGTATGGTCTGACCAAAGCTGAGGGTTAGCTAACTGCAGTCGGTCCGTCATAATAATGACGAAGTTATGGGCAAAGAGTTAGGAAATGAGGACAAGAAAGTGCATACAACTTGAGGAGCCCAAGTCGTATCAGCAGCAGAAGTACATCAGTAATTTGAACTGATGCTTCGCTACCGTACCGCTAACCTATGAAATGAAAAGTGACAAAAGGGAGAGATAAAGGACATAGTGTAAAAACTAAATGGCCTAAGTAAATATTCAGGATCAAGGCGAAGACACCTCGCCAACAACACACAATCATAAGCTATCGTTCAGTTGCTCATTTGTTCGCCGAGCTGCGAAATTTGTTTGCAAACGTTTCACCGCCATGCGAGGCGGCATCATCAGTGCGTCGAGATGTGGAGTGTAATCTTGCTGATTGAATTGTCGACCCGTGATCGGCATGCAAGATAAGGTGGCATTGGCCAGATATCTTACCTGAGACTTTGCGCCAAAATGATAGCCCACACACAACGTAAAATCACATACTATAACACATACAGTCTATGGGACAACAAACGTATCACTGGTGCTGACTGCGGATTAGGTTCTAAAAAGCCTTACACCAACCACAAGGTGAGTCGAGTGAAGTCCGGCCTGGAAGGCGAGACGGACTGAAAGTGCCCAGTTTAGTCATTAGTGATTTAAGTTCCCCTTGTCAAGTCGTCTTTTCCCAGCTAGAGCCATGCGTCATACTACATCCGGTAAAGAAAATCGGACTCTCTTGGATAGACGGTGAAGGGGTATATGCAGTAAATTCCTAAGCTGACGTGATTTATTCAATGTAACTTGCTGTACCAAGGAATTAGCCTGGTTATCACCAATTAGTACTAGCCTACATAGTTAATCGTTGTTGACTAGATGGCGCCATCCAACAACAGCAACGCTGTGCAGACAATGATGACCAGAGATTTGAAGGTGCCTCAAATCCTTTGATCGAGAACTCCAAATCCCAATCCCTAGGAAAACGGCTCTCCCTGTGAGTTCGTATACACGGCCTTTCAGATGGAGGAAAATCCCTTTCCGACACCAAAAGTATCTTTGTTTCAAAAATGCGATTCTAGCCTTAGCAATACATTACGCGCCCACCACCGCTAATGCAGCTGAATAATAGATGAAATGACCGAATACCTGCTTCTCGTGGTCAAGAATCAAGGGATCATCAAGCGAATGGCGTCCCTGTAACAACACTGATTTGGAAAGTGGAAAGCGCATGAAACATACTGAAACGATTCTAACAGTTTATCCCAAGCTAACTGAGCCACCTTACGACCGTCACACAGCAAGGTGATATTGTCCGCACAATTTAGATCAGCTACTTTTTCACCATTGTGAGATTCCGCAAGGCAACGCTCCATGAAGAAACCCTGCTGAACGTCACTTGCGATCGAAAAGGCAGCTGACAATTCACGGGAGATCCTGATAGGACCTGCAATGTACAATATTCACACATATTGTAGGAACACTTGAGCAAGCAAATTGAAATGAACAAAGCCAACGACCAGGTTAAAAGCAGCCAACACTGGTCGGTGTTGCGTGTGAGTCTGACCAATACTTGACCATAATGTGTGGGAAACGGCCTACGCTTCCCCACGTTCTGCAGTAATTCGGTGAATGAGAAATGAGGCCGGTGAGTTTGTCACTGTCAGGTTGACAATCGAGTGGTTAGTTATAAACAGTACGAGTGCCTTACGTCGTGACCCAAGTGACTGTATCGGTTATCCTTACGGTCAGCAGAAAACTACAACAAACACGATGATTAATTCACCCAAGTTGACTGCGAGGGTCGCTTCCTATCGAAGTATATATGTAGGTAACTTTCACATGCTGAAGCCACTGCTCCACTTGCGGATGTCTTGTAGCACACGCAGACACCAGTACAAGCTTGTGGTTCCAGATCTGAAGTGAGTTCCCTATCATCTGTATTTAGAATGACGATTGATAAATATCCGGATCGGCTTGCCAGAACATAGGGTGGTAGCGAACTCAGTGCAGCAGTTCAAACGATCGTTGGATGTGCATTTCTCAAATCCTAGATTCCGAGAACGGTTACCCACAGACATCTTAGATTTTTGGGTCCTAATCTACTATGAATTAAACGATTTTTTAACGGCATCGCGTGATAGCGCGAAAAACGATCAGGGTATTGAGAAGTTATAGTTTAATGTTTCTGATCATATCTCGATGAAGTCGCACAAACCTAAATTTCCACTTGTCTCAAAAATACAGTATCCAGTACACATGTCCGAACAGATGAGTCAGTGCACTGCGGTTGACATTGTCGCCATCCTTAATTAGTGCGGCTGCATGGTCGCAAGAAGTGAGAAGCATTGGTAAACCAAAGCGGACTTAGTCGATAAAAAGGGTGTAAAATAAGAAAACTGTAGCAAGGAAATCAATGAACTGCAAGGTGGAGAGTTTAGTATACATACTGAACTTGATCCAAGTGGCTAACGATGCGATCAGCGTCAAAGATACGCGGACCTAGTTGCCAAGCGCAGAGATGCAGTGATAGTAATGATTAATGGTAGCTTGGAAGATGGCAAAGAAATGTAGGAGAACAAAATTAATGGAGTGGGAATCAAAAGTTATAAGTGCCATCCTAAAGCAGAGCTGAACTAGAAATGCTCAGACAGGTGTGTGCTATGTATCGAAAGTGCACTTTGTCAAGTGAGGTTCCAGGATGGGCAGTCGATGGGCAGGAATGTAGAAAACTGAGTGCAAGCAACGCTTGTTGTCCTCACAGAGATACGAACCTCGCAACAGCCAATGCTAACGGATAGATACATTCCGCTATATCGTAGTGCATTCGGTCTATTCGTCGTGGATGTAGAAGTGAAAGTTGTAGGCACTCCGAAAATAATGGTCAAGCAAAAATAAATACCACGCTTCCATCAAAACAAATTACATGAAAATTCGAGGAATTTATCCACTGTTTGCACGGAATTGCAAACATGATACAAACTGATCTGGTACAAACAAACCGGTAGACTAAACTGTGCTCGACACAGAAATCAATGAGGGTTGAGCAAGCGGCATAAGTAGCACGCGAGTCACAACGCCTACTCGTCACGGACCGCAGTGAAATTACACCATCATAGCAATTCCAGTGGAAGTGTGTTTTGCCCTTGTTCAAGTAAACCAGGTGCATGAAAGTAACTACGGTAAAGCGAATAGAGTCCGTGGAGCGGGGAAGCAATCGAGGACAAAACACAGCATATTTCTATTGACATGGACTACTCGAGTGATGGGAACTGAAGGCATCGAAAATCGGCGTATAGAAATAACTGCAAATAAGCTAACACAACACAGTTTGTGAAAATGAGCCGGCGATTTACCTTTATCCTTGAGGGTTAGGATAACCGATCGACCTTCGTCAAAATGGTCAATTTTATGCTCAACGCGTAGACCAGAGAGGTCACGAGAACTGTAGGTCTCCCTCGTTGAGATATCTTCGGTGGGTACTTCTACTTCCAACTGTTCATCCATTTCGCTAATTAGCTTGGCCTAGGGGGTTGAGGAACGTTTGATACAACACTACAACCTACTCGCTCCTGTGCTTGTTTCTTAATACGTTCTTTCTCGCGAATTTTTTCAACCCATGAACTGGCAGGAGTTTCTTTTTCGGCGGGCTCATATAAGCGGGCAGCGGCTAGCTTATCATATAGCGAGCGTTTTTCTTTGTGAGTTTCGATTTTCTCCTTTAAAGACTCGGTTTCGCGGATTCTTTTTAAATCTTTTGCTGGACAGTGAACATATCGCTCTGATTGATTGTCTATGACACGGTCGCCATCATCCGCACGTGGCTGATCAAGCTCCAAGAGAGGAAGCCCCAGTTTGGCTCGTAAAGCGCTAAAAGTTTAAACAAAATTAGGGAATCGTACTTTGACTCTTTAATGGACAATGAGATTTCGCCTCCGGTACCTCCGCCCTCATTGACGTCCTCATGACGCGCGCTTGGGAGATCTATCGAATAGGAAGTGGGTAATAGAGCGTAGCACAAACCACGTGTGTCGTCAAGATGATTACGTTTGCGAGATGATCTTTTATCCTTTGGATGAGATGCTGCTTCGTCGTCGTCAAAGGGGGAGCGTGCGTGCTCCCGTGACCTGTGACGGTGTCGTTTACGATCTGAGGTGTGCACGCGTTTTTCATGCATTTTAACTACAAGAGAACAAGATTCATAAAAACTTGTGTCATAGACACAATCAAAACAATAAAGGATCGCGGCATGAGAAGTGAATAACAGAAAACGAGGCTACAAATGAGCAACTTGTAAGAATCAAGACATGAAGTTGCGAGGAAAAATCACTGAGTGTGTTCGATAGACGTAAGTTCAACTTTGCTAATACCTCATGTAATTACACAATTCATTGCACGATGCTGCCGACAATATGCAGAGGAGAAAGGAAGAGCTTTTTCGTGAGAAGGAGATCTCCGTTCGGTTGTTTAAGGCATTGAATACCGAGTTACCGTATAAGAAATTGCTCCTATTGCTTCAGTCCCCGAACGTTGGGTGAAACACAATGTCTACTGAACGATATTGCCGAAAACAAGATAAGAGAAAAATAGGTGATTGATAAAGACAACTAGCTGCACGAAACTGAATATACCACAGTATTCGATCGCCCTCATCATGTTGTGCAGCTCCCGACACGACTAAAATAACCCGCAATAATACCCTTGCCCATTATTTTATTAAATCTGTTGCCGCGTCACTCCCTAAGTATTGCTAGTGCAGTGGCGTGAGCCGTGATGTTCTGACGTCAATAGCTGGAATGAGGGGTTCGTAGAGATAGTGCGAGCAGCGCTAGGTGAAAAAGCCTGGGTACATTCAGATAAATATATCAAAGCAAAAGATAAAAAGAGATGTAAGGGCGCCAAATACCATGGAAATGAAGGAGATGCTGAAGCTCAAAAGTTAGTAAAAATATAACACCGTTTGCTCAGGTCTATTTTTATGTTTGTCATTTACAAAGACCGTAGCATCTAATAAAAATAATATGCACAGTCTATGATTTCAGTTGCGCACCACATCTTCAAGCGTTTCCAAGAATCGGCATTCCTCTTGTTTTGTTCCGCCATGTCGTGGGACTATACGCTATTGGGTGCGTCCCTAGGTTACGAAATAGGGATAGTCCTCCTTGTGGAGGTAACTGTGAACAAGTCACGTTTGCTTTGCAAGCGAGACGAATAAGCAGTCAAAGTAAATCAGCAACAGCGTCTCAGAGCGTTGGGAGTCCTGGTCTGGTCACCTGGTTTTCCATTAAACACCACAAGAACTTGTACGCCGCTGTGTAAAAGCCAATGTGACCGGTTATAGTGTCGCAGGCCACTCACTCCTATAACTAGAAGGGAGTACGTAATGGACGCAGGATGAACAAGTTTACTGGCCTCCAGTTTCTATGCGGATTGCTACTGAACACTAGGAAGGCGAATGAGACCTGGTTGTCAACGGTCTTTATATTCAGAGGCCAGATGGGCATTTTGGGGAACGTTTTCTGAGCTCGGTGTTGCTATACTGGGACTGTCCGGGTGCACTGAGTAGTTTGTTACTAGTCGAAAGCCACCAGCTCCCAACAGTTTGCGATATGTGTTAATCCCTCCGCTGCCTAACGGGACAGGTCTTTACGACCTAAGACTCTGGTTGGGGTGCCCTAATTCAGCCCCCTTCCTCGGCCTCGGCAACCGGAAACCTGTATGCCCACACAACACGTGAAAAGGAACACGAACCTACGTAACTGCTGTTTATCTACGCTCGCTGCCTTCGTTTTCCTCGACCGAAGTGTTAGCGGCCGGCACTGCTATACCATGCTCTACCGCACCACATGCTACATGTTTTGTTCTACGCTTGTTGAATTCATCCATTCTTGAGAAGCCCTTCAATTTGGAGTATCAGTCAACGTGCCCCCATGAGGGACAGTTCTAACCGCGTCTGTGTACCACACAATAGTCAACGCAGGGCATTTTTTATCGTCTCGTTCCCAACCCAAATCAACCGCGTTCAATGCCTGGACGTTTATGTAAATGGGATCGCGCGTAGCTTTTGCTCTCACTCCGGAAACCCTCGTTATCGATATATATTATTTGCTCGCTGAATCGCTCATATGATCTCCGCACAACGCTACGACTGACGTCAGCTTCTGTTTGCTCCCACGGTACATTTACACTACGCTGATCTGAAACGCAATTGCTGAAGCTGTGGGAATGGTTGGTGTGGGAATTGCGTTAAAAGCGTGTGCAAAAAGGCGTTACTTGACTGCATCTCAGGCAATAGCCGATTAAACACATTTGGCTATAAATCTCCGTACGTTTGTCCAGTCGCGCAGATACCAAACGCTGTTTATTTGTCGTAGCGGCGTATGCTCCCAGGGACTGCAGTCCGACCTCAGATGAGGTGAGTTCTACCGTCAACATTACGATCACCATAAGAAACGCCGCATGGATATGGTGGTGATCGTTGGGGACTTAAAGGTACAGGTCGATAGACTAGAAAGTGATGAACAAGACTATGGTGGAATGAATAGCCATTACACTCACAGGACGGATAAGGTAGATCGCCTTAAACGGCTCTTTGCTGATCGCGGGTCATTGCTCTCGAGCACAAACTTTCGGCGCTACTGGTGCAAGCGCGTCACCTGGCAGACCCCATACAGTCGCGGACGCAGATTGATCATATCACCATTAAGTACCGAGGGCGAGGCTGTACGGCAACTGCGAAGCAACTGGAGTACTTAACTTACCTCTGACCACGCTCTTGTGTGCTAGAGCAGCTCAATAGTGACTTTGAAAACGGCTTGACGTAGCCAAACTTACCGCTACAAACATTCTCATTACCTTACAGAACTTGATAGACCGACACTCCCGGATGTTGAGGCGCAATGGACAGACATCCAGAGTACCATGTACAAGTCTGCAAGCGTCATCAGCGGTTTCACTAGATAGATCGATTAGGTCCATGTAACCAGATCCAAATCACCCTCTGGTCTACGCGAACATCTGCATACGCTTTGGTAATTCCTCGAAACCAAAGCATAGTACGCTGAATGCCAACAGGATAGCTAACCCCTCCATTCAAACCTCCTTAAAATACACATTCGCGAACGCTTCATCTAAAGACGTCGAACATCATTGGAGTTGCTTGCACAAAGCGTTGCTTTCTTCCGGCCAATTATAGTGTGGAATCAATGGGCAACATCTGTGAAGTCCGCTGCAACCTCAGCCAAAAACTCAGAAAGAATGCGCAACAATCGTGAAATTTGGTAGTCTCAGCGCGCTTCAGAAATGTAAACGGAAGTTCTCTCTGAAAATTTACGTAAGCTCCTCCAGATCTTCGGACCACTGGCCAAGGAAGAGCTGGTATCAGTGAAGCTATTTGCGAGGCTGATGAATCCCCAATCTACATAAATGCATGGAACGCTTAACTGAGCACTTCTACTCTCAATCCAGTTGGCGTTCTCCTTCCCCCCATCTAACAAGTATGCCTGAATGGGTGCCTTAGGACGTTTCGCTGGAACCACCAACTGAAGAAGTGATCTCGCCTGACCTTCGTCACTTGATGAGATTAAAAGCTGCTGGCTCAGATGGACTTCCTCCGGATCTGTCAAAATATGGTGGAGAGGCGATCGGCAACCAGTTAACAGCTCTCTTCTCAAAGATCTGATGTGAAGAAAAGGTCCCATGCTCTTGAGGCGAGTTGATTATCGTACCCATCTTCAAAAAGGGTGCTCGTACCTAATGTGCCAACCACAGACGAAGCAGTGTAATATCCGTCGCCCCAAAATGAATAACATCCATCCTACTGCAGAGGCTAAGACCGATTCGGGAACTACACTCCCGTGAAAAACAGGCTGGTCTAGCCCCGGTTGAGGGTGTCTGAACCACATGTTTACGCTCTGCCGACTCCTCCAGGAGCGCCACCTTTATCGCCAGCCTACAACTGTCGCATTTTTGAGCATCCGAGCTGTGTTCCACTAGGTCGATCGGCCTGTTCGATAATACTGTTTGGAAAAGAATGGGTTACCTGAAAAGAAGACTTCCATACTTCGAGCTTTATATAACAATGTCTGGCAGAGTGATAGCTTACCGTAAGCTCTCTTCACCTTCTGCCGTCACTAGCGGTGTGAAAAAGGGATGCTCCATGTCCCCGCTTCTCTTCAACTTTACGATTGAGGAGATCCTATTAGGCACACTGGAAGGTCTCCAGGGTTCTGGCGTAGAGCTTTTTCCAGATAACCACAGGACTGACTTAGTCTATGCTGAGGATATTGACTTGCTGGGTGACGACTCACACAGTAAGTAGATCATGCTAAATCGCTTGGCGAGTAAAGATACAGAGTACGGTATGATCTTCACTCCGTCGACATGAAAGTTCTTACTCCAGGATTAGCGTCCAGCTGCACCGCGCTGATTCTTGAAAACGCAGCTTTCGCAAGTGGATAGCTTCATCTAACTTGGGAGCTGCGTTTCTTCTGATGGCGCCATCGGTTAAGAGATTTCTCTCCGTATTGCCAAAGTCCGATCAGCTTTCGTTGATCTGAGGCATTTGTGGCGTCGTCGTGACGTGCCACTCTCGGTAAAGGGTAAGATCTACAATGTCTGTGTTCGCGCAGTCCTGTTGCATGGAAGCGAGTCCTGGTAGATCCGTGAAAATGATTTGCGTCGGAATTCGGCCTGAGATAACAGTTGGCTGAGCAAGATACTTCGTGTGTTGTGGGGAAAACCATGTTAGCAACGCCGATGTTAGGCGTCGCATCCTTGGGAACAAGGGCCTACCTCTCGACACGCTAATAGCGCTGCGCCACGGGACGCTTTCGACTACAGAGGGATCATGGGTGGCTTGCGCTGCACCACCCACAGCTCCATCCACACACCCCTATATCCAGGGTAAACCTGAAGGAACAAGACCGGGAGGCATGTGGATGGGAGCCACGTTCCATCAACGGAGCCGGCCTACACTCCTTCACAGACAAACACAAGCACGCTATAGTTAGGGAATCAAGCGCACACAAAGCGGTGGCTGGACCGTAGTCCGCTCCACCCTGAGTGCGTGGAACCACTTGGAGATTAGCACGGCCACGAGGACCGTGCACGCCGTCCCTCCAGCAACGACGAACGGTCTCCTGTAGCCAGCATGGAGGAGGTAGAGGGTAATAGAGGTAAGCACCTTGTCAACATGCACATTAAGAGCAGCCGCACCGGAGATGGCAAACAACAGTCTATGATTTGAAAAGACAATGTCAAATAATATATATTGCATAAAGCATACGGACATGCCAACATAACACTCCGCTAAATGAGGATATGAAATAAATTGGTTTGATTACTGATTACTGGCTAGAAGCACCAAGTAGAGTTTGCTCTGTGTAGCTGCATCAATTGTCACTCATGGACAAATACGCGTTATGTTGTGTTCCGCTCAATATATTTTGCGTCGGCAGTGTTTATCAAGGAACTTCTTAAATTCCGACACTGCTGCGGCAGGTCGTTCCAAACATTCACCACTTTGCGTTCGAAATAGAGTTGGTAAGCGACACGCTTCAAATCCGGTACGACAAGCTTATACCGGTGTCCTCGTGTGCTGCATGGTGTGTGCAGATGAAGCAGTGGTCTCAACATAGGGTAATCACCCAGATGTAATATACGGTGCGTCATGATGAGTGGAACCCTCAGTCGACGATAAGCTAGGGTGTACAGCGCTAGTTTCTTACACCGGTCTTCGTACGGCACACCTCGCAAGTTGGAAAATCAGCCTGGTGGCTACATCTGCACTCCCTCAAGCTTTTCTACCTCGCCCCGGGTGATGGGACAATACGCGGGAGAGCCATATTCTAGCAGTGGTCGTAGTATTGAGACCAAGAGGCGAGAGGCAATGTCTTCGGACCAAGTGCTGAAGCTGCGCCTGAGCGCCCAAAACATACGAAAGCTGTTTTGGTAAATCCTACTCGTGTTTTCCATGGACTTTAGGTCGTAGCGTGAGAGTACACCGAGGTCGCGCACGAAAGGCGCGGGATGCAACGGTTGACCAGCCACCGTGTAGGTTCGACTGTGCTCACACTTACCCAGCCTCATGAACTGCAACTTGACCAGGTTGATCTGAAGGTTGACCTCTGCAGAGCACGTGCAGAGGCGGTCGAGGTCTTGCTGAAGCAGGTCACAATCATTGGGTGTGCGGATTACTCTCCACACCTTCAAGTCATCTGCGAACAACGCACAAGGTGATTGAAGTAGCTGAGGCACATCATTTACATGGATCAGAAACAAAATCGGCCCCAGTACAGCGCCTTGGGGCACGCCACTGCTCGATGGATACCAGTCGGTTAAATGGTTGTCCACCTGGACCCTCCACTTTCGATCAACAAGGAAATTCCTGATCCATTGGTGCAGCGAACCACAAACACCGCACATCCTCAGCCTGTCGAGGAGCACCGCATGATTTACCTTGTCAAAAGCCTTACTGAAGTTAATCCAAATGACGTCGACTGATTTGCCTTGGTTCAGCGCTTGTAACCATTCGTGCCTCGTCAACAGTAGGTTGGTGATGCACGAGCGACCTTTCACGAAATCATGCTGTGCGGGCGTCAGGAGGCTTTTCGACTCGAGAAGCTGCAGAAGGTTCTTCTTCACGATCTTCTCTAGTATCTTTGCTAAAACAGCAGTCAAGCAGATCGGCCGGTAGTTATCCACTTTGCTTGGGTTACCACGTTTCGGTATTGGCTTTACGACTGAGCATTTCCAGTCGCCCGGTAATAGTCCAGTGGATAGTGACCTGTTAAACAGGTCAGTTACAGAAGGTGCGATGATGTCCGATAGGGACTTGAGAATCAGTGGGTGGATTCCATCTGGCCCAGCAGGCTTCGTCCCGTCAAAATTTGCTAGAAGCTTGCGTACATCTTCAATACTGCAGTCTAGGCTGTCAAGTTCAGCGGGAGCGGTACTCGTCGAACTCGTTACAGACACCTGGTCACTTGAAAATACGGAGGCGAAGTGCGCTGCCAACGCGGACGCACCATCTGTACTCGAGGTTAGGGGCTGTCCATCTGAGCCTTCTAACACTGGTTACCAACAAATCCGCGATAAGTTCAAAAGGTCAGAAAAAGATAAGCTAAAATGCCACAAACGCGAAAACGTTAACGAAGTTAGCCACAATTAGCTCAACCGACGTGTGCAAGCAAATAGGAGATTATTCAGGTAGACGTTAAAATGAGGTAAAAAAGTACGCATTAAGAAAAGACAGCAAATCAACCACGCAGTTAGTAAATTGAATGGAAGCGCATGCAGCGTACCTACTAACGCTGAGCCGGTTCCACCTACCTCTGCAGGGACTCGTCGTCATTTAGAAACACGTACCGCTGGCGGCTCACTAAATCTGCCTCGCTCAGGCATTCGAGTTACGGAGAGTCAGCGTTCAGGCCGAGAGCGGTGCCGTAACAGTGGATCGATCCACAATTAGAGATCGAACGCGAATATAGATCAAAATGCACAAGACATCACTGCATGAAGATATATAATAAACAGGGCAGGAGCTAAGACACCGCCCTGCTTCACACCAGAGATAAATGCAAAGTCATCTGAGGTCTCTCCACTCAGCTGCACCCTCGATCGCATACCACAGTGCAGACATTCAATTAAAATTACGAACTTACGCGGACAACCGAATTTACCCAACATCAGCCACAATGTCTCGCGGTTCACCGTATCAAATGCCTTGGTGAAATCAACGAAAAGCGAGTACAACGGCTGGTGTCGTTCTCTGCACTTCTCCTGCAACTGACGAGCCGCAAACACCACATCGATGGTGCTGCGACCCGAACAGAATCCACACTGCGCTTCCGCCATGTTAGGTTCCACAACCTGACTGACGAAGAGGTTGAGCAGGATTCGGGCAATCACCTTGCCCACAAAACTCAGCAAGTTGATGCCACGACAATTCGTGCAACATTGCTTGCTCCCTTTGCCCTTGTACAGTGGTAGCACAAGGGCATGCTACAGCTCAGGAAGCACCTCCTGCTCAATCCACACGCGTTGCACCAAGTGGTCCAGCGCAGTCACCAACACGGGTCCACTGTGTTTTAATACTTCAGGCGGGATCCCGTCGACACCAGTACACTTGCCGGTTCGCAACTGATCAAGTGCTCGCTGCGTCTCATCCAGTGTCGTGTGTCTGCAAAACACGTTTTAACCTCATGATAATTCACGCAGCAGTGACAGGCTTAGATCCACGCCTCTGGAACCCGATTAAAGCAAACTCAAACTTTGTGAGGGTGTATATAGTAGGCAGTCCATATCCCAGTATTGGACGGACGTGGGGAGAAAACGAGGTTGAAGATCGCAGGCGTCGTTTTTGAGAATGAGCTTCGTATGGCGCACGGTACCTTGTTGGCAGAGACGACACCGAAACGTGTCAGGGATTGTTTCCAAGTTCGGGGATATATTCACACCCAGGTCCTTCTCAAGTGGTCTACGACGTTCTAACGAGAACAAATCAGTTGGTAAACATGCCACTTACCAGTTGACTTAAATCAACAATTGAGAGACAATCTGACGCGCGACCGATCTGTGGAGCGTAGTCTCGAGACTACGCCAGTGATCAAGAAGCGCCTGTAGTTAGCGTGCGGTCGTGGATTCCGAGGGCTTCCGTGTCCAGCGTGTAAGTAGGTCGTAATAGATCTGGGCTAATGGAATGTTATCTCAGTCGGCCGATGGCCGAGTGGTTTGCGCGTTCGATTTGCAACCATAAGGTCACCGGCTAGAATCCGTATAGGGGTGGGCGTCCTCGTGGTATACTCAGCCCGCGCGCGACTGGTGGTGGTTGCGCGGCAGCGAAGCGCCGTTACGGCCTACAGCTGACACATTTTAAAAAAAAACGTTATCTCAGCACTCTAGCAACTAGACACAGCGTCAATAGAAAACCATGGAGATCAGTGGATAAGAGAGTAATTGCGTCATAATCATCGTGGCATAGTAGTTGGTAAGCAACACACTTCAGCTAATATGACACAAGAAGAAAGGAACATTTTAACAAAAAGCAGAACAAAACAGTTTCAATTTGTTTTTCACACGCCGATTTTTCTCTTTCTTGTCAATTTCAATGTTTGAAGTATTAAACACGTGAATCAATACAGTACTGTATACAACTCTTCCGCTGATTCCGGTTGCGAGCTGTCTTCAAGAGTGCCAAGTCGTTGGCACTTCTCATCTTTGGGTTCCCATCCTGGAAGGCGTACGGATCCAACAGCGGCTAGACATGACGTCAGCGATTTCATGTGCTGCTGCCATGTAGAAGGATGACTACCACGCGGTTGCCTCCAGTCAGGACCTTGACGAGCGAATAGAGTGCGACGCCGTGGACGCGCAGGTGACATGTGTAGGACGTGACAGGGCCATCACGACTGGCGCAGCAAAACCAGTTTGTTGAAGGGAATACTCGCATTCCCCAAGATGCGACGTCGAAGGTCATTATTATTAACTCGATGTTGTCACCAAACACGAGCAATCCTTCTTAAGCAACCGTTATTGAAGGCAAAAAGAGGACGCATGTCTTCCATGCGAATCGGCCAGGACTCCCATATAACAACACTGAACGAACTGATGCGCTGTAAATGCGGCCCTTTAGCGAGAATGAGACGTCGCAACGACGCCACAAGTGCCTCAGATTGACAATTGCTGCTCGAGACTTAGCGATGCGATGAGAAACCTCTTTGTTGATAGTGCCGTCAGCAGAAACCCAGTTCCCAAGGTAGATGAAACTACCTACCTGTTCAAGTTGTGCACCTTCGAGAGTGAGCACGGGAGCAGGTGAAAGCCAATCCTTGAGCAGTATTTTACACTTCGATGGGGCGAAGTTCATGCCATACTTAGATGCTTCAACCGCCAAAAAATCCAGAATGAGTTGCATACCCTGAGAATGGTCACCAAGTATGGTGATATCATCAGCATAATCTAAGTCGGTCGCGCGCTCACCCGGTAGAAGCTCTAGGCCAAAATGTTAGAAACCTTCTAGAACATTCGATAGAACGTCTTGGTTTGCGAATTTGAAGAGGGATGGGGACACAAGGCTGCTCTGTCGCACATCGCTACTGACAGCGAATTGCGAGGAAAGTTTGCCATAGACCCTCACTCTGCCGGATGTATGAAAGTAAAGTGCTCGTAAGCTGGCGGTATATTTCTCTGGCACCCCGTTCTTTAGCAAGCAACGCCATAAAGCAGGTCGATCAACCGAGTCAAAAGCGGCACTTGTGTCTAGGAGTGCAACGATAGTGGGCCTATGATAAGTGTGGCGATGTTCGAGGAGCTGGCGGAACATGAAGATTTTATCCACGCATCCGCGGCCAGGACAGAAACCAGCTTGTTCTTCACAGTAGTATGATTCATGTACTAGAGATAGTCTGCGAAGCAGAATGGATGCCAGTAGCTTGGAGAAAACCGAAATAAGACTGATCCCGCGATGATTTACACATGAAGTGCGAGTGCCTTTCTTGAAAATCGGGATAAATAACTGATTCGCCCCAAGAGGAAGGCACTTTCTCGTTATGCCAGATTTTCGCGAACAGCGCGGTTAGCTGGTTAATGATTGCCAAACTGCCTTACTTGAATAGCTCCGAGGAAGTCCGTCTAAGCCGGCAGCCTTGAAGCGCTTTAAGTGTCGAATCTCGAGGCAGACTTCCGCTTCGTTGGGTGGATTCAGTGGGACGAGCCAAGCTGGACAACAAGGTGTACTGTATGTACTGATGGATGGTGGAGGCCAGTTGAACTGCGAGTGAAATCGCTCGGCCCAGCGGTCCATACGCCTCTGTTGGTTGGTGATGGGAGACTCATTCAACTCGCAAATGACCTCACGGACACCAAGTTTCCTGAGGCCAGTAGACCGAATGAGTTCGAAAAGCCTGCGAGTGCTGCCAGAGAGAGCAGCGGTCTCCATCACTAAAGCACGCTCAGAGCAACATGTATCGCGATTCTTGTGTCATCATCATTATACACGTCAGCTGGAGGTGGGAAACACCTCAGCTACTGTGCCGCAATACATAAAGGAAAAAGGAAAATAAATGCAACAGTTGCATGCCAGCTGAGTTACCAGCAACGGATAGGCATCCTTCCGGTAAGCTTCCAGCCAGCTACTAGGCAAAAAGAAAAACTATTATATTCTACGCTAAGAAATGAGCGCAGCACGAACACCACTGAGGTTGGCCCCTTGACATGTCAGCAAGTGTATCCAGCCAAACGTGTTCATCGTCTTTCGGACCCCAACCAGGGAGCCGTTACGCTTCAACCGAGGCCAGTACAGAAGTGAGGGTCTTCATTCCTCTGGACCAAGTCATCGCTTGGCCAACCCTCCTCTTATTCCGTCCATATCCACGGTGAACAAACAACACACGTAGTGGAAGTCGGTGGGCTGGCAAGCGCAACACGTGGCCCAGCAATCAAAGCCCGGTGTGTGAAATAACGGTGCTGAGTGATTCAGATCCTTTTCCTGGGCCGTAAACAAGGCGTCGAACACACTCGTTACTCACGCGGTGTTCCCACCATATGTGAGCCAAACTGCGAAGGCACCGATGGTCGAACGTAACTAGCCTCTTCATGTCTGCCGATCTTAGGGGCCAGGTTTCGCAACCGTACAGTAAGGTCGAACGTACCGCTGCATTGTACACTCTACCCTTCAGGGCGAGAGTAATGTCGTGCCGCTACCATAGGTGGCGAAGGTTAGCAAAAGCACTCCGAGCTTTCGCTATACGGTTCGTGATCTCGTCTTCGATCCTAAAAGCGCCCATACAACTTCCCAGGTAGCTGAAGTTCCGAACGACTTCAAGCTGATCCCCACCAAGGGTCAGCGCAATGAGGCGATCCCTGCCAATCTTGGAGGAACGCTTTGCAATTCGATGGTGCAAAGCAAAGCCCGAAGTGACGGACAGCCAGTGCTAATCTGTACAGCGCGGCATGGCCCGTCTGGGAGCTGTCACAGATGAGGGAAATGTCGTCTGCATACTCCAAGTCAAGAAGTCGTTCTCCTGGGAATAGTTCCGCACCTTGCAAGTCATGTCCTGTAAATGCAATCTCCATGACTTCGTCAATAGCGAAGTTGAGAAGGAAAGGTGACAGCGGGCATGCTTGTCTCACGCCGCTGGACATAAGGAACGGTAGCGACAGCTTGCCGTAAGCCCTCACTCTGCCCGTGCTACGCGCGTATAATTCTCGGATAATATTTACATATTTCTCGGGCACACCTTTCCTGAGTAAACATTTCCAAAGGGCACATCGATCAACCGAATCGAAGGCACCTTTGATGTCGAGGAACACGACTACGGTGGGCTGCCAATATGTGTGACGGTGCTCCAACAACCGATGCAAGGTGAAGATATGGTCGATGCAGCCACGACTTCCGACGAAACCCGGCTTGCTCTTCACGAATCTGGCTTTCACGAGCGCTAGTCAGTCCGTGAAGGATAATTGAGGCGAGTAATTTGGAGGCGATGGAGATCAGACTGATTCCACTATGGTTGCCGCATTTCGAACGCCAGCCTCCTTTGAAGATGGGAACAATAACGGAGCGGCTCCAGTCGGTTGGGACAGTCTCCTGCTCCCACAGGTTCACTAGTAATTCATGTAAAGCATTAACAAGAGTAGAGCCTCCGAATTTAAAGAGGGCTGAAGGAAGAGCATTTGGTCCAGCGGCTTTGTTCAACTTCAACAGTCCGATCTCATGTTCGACTTCTGAGTGAGAGTGGATCCAAAGGGACAGCCAACGGAGCAGGGCGATCAGTGACCGGCGAAGAATCGAACAATTCTGGCCGATTAAATTGCTTTTCAAAATGCTCAGCTCAACGCTCCAAACGTTTGGACAAATTGTGAATAGGCCGTCCACTCTCATCACGTATAGTTTCATTAAGACCAGGCCTCCTGCTGCCCGTTTCCCGTATCAGACGGAACAACACGATGGTTGCCAAGGGCAGCGGCCACTTCCATCTCTGACGCACGATGAGACCACCAAGATTCGCGGTCTCTCTTCAGGCCAGTGCGGAGTTTTGCCCGGAGCTCTTTGCGAGTTTCATTGTGCTCGCTTCCAGCCGGGATATGCCGGCGAGCGTCGATAAGTTTCAGAGACCGAGAAGAGACCCAATATCCATGTTGGCTATTAGACATACCACATGAGGAGTTGCCCGCTGCTAGTAAGGTCTGGTGAACATGTGACCAGTGGCCATCAATTGTCTCCAGTGAGCGCTTACTTAACTCGCATGTCAGCGTAGTTTGATACGCATTCAGAACAGCTGGCTTTGTCAGTTGGCTGGTGTCAATGCGCTCACAGCGTCGTCGTGGGCGTCCGCCAAAGCGCATTCGCACGTCAGCACATACAAGTGCATGATCGGTGTCCACACATGTGCTCCAAATCGAGCGACAGTTCTGGATGCGGCCTAACCAGCGGTAACTGATGGCAATGTGATCGATCTGCGTCCAAGGCTGGTGGGCGCCAAGTCACCCTCCGGCGGGTGCCGTGTCGGAAGTTAGTGCTCGCAAGAAACAAGCGAGCATCTTCACACAAATGAAGTAACCGCTCACCGTTATCATTACGGGAGCCTACACCGTGCTGACCGCCCAGATGCATTTCAGCAGTGGACAACTTTCCAACTTCATATCCCCAGCCAGCACAACAGTGTCCGTGCTTCTTCTGTGGCGAAGGAGCTGAGTCAGTTGGCGGTAGAAGTCGTTCTTTACCGAATCATCGCTACAGTTTGTGGGCGCGTAGGCAGCGATGATGAATAGACACCTATTAGTTTCGCGAGACTTCGAAGCTTTGAACGAGCCAGCCAATCGGACCGCACACATCCGGCTACTGACTGGAATCCTATCAACCAGAGAAGCTTCAGCCCGGGGACTCAGGGCAATACCAACACCAGCTTGGCCGGTGCTCGAAACTGCATCGTAACCGGATAGGCGCACTGAGAAAATACTGCTTGCGTCACCTGAAGGGGATCGCAGAGTGAGCACAGAGCTCGAGTCTTGCAGGCGTGTCTAGGATAAGCAGCAGATATCGATCGAGAGGGTCTCCAATGTTCGGGCAAGTGCTGCCTGTTGACCGATTTGTAGTACTGTGCGTACATTGAGGCATGCCAATCTGAAGGATGATCGAGGGCTCCAAATGGAAGTCGATGAACTGGGCTTGGCCGTTTGGTTGGATATGGTCTGGTCGACAGGAGAGGAGTGACGCTGCGCGTTCACATGTGAGTTAAAATTAGAAGATAAATGCCTAGCAAAGCATGTCGGGGGAGGACCATTAATCGGAGGGTTGAAAACTGGGGAGGATAAAAGTGAGGTTGGAACGGGACAGTAAAAGTGAAAAAACATAAGAGGGGGAATAAGAAGACGGGAAGGCTTGATCAGTAACATCCAAACGCCTATCCACCCTGCTCGATGCAGCAGATAGGGCACCGTCGATTTTCTTCTGCGGTGGCCAGAGCATCAAGAAACTGTTTGCAGAGAAATTCATTGTATGGCGTGGGCAGGATACTGTCAGGTTGTCCAGGCCTAGACAGGAGAACGATTAGGGTTCTCAACCAAGGCCTTTGGTTCAAAAACCTGATTGCAAGGGGGAGGGTTTGGCGTTGGGCTACAAGGAGTCCGTTTTAAGGAATAAGGAGCCACCCTCATTCCAACCCCCAACCTGGAGGACCAGGAGGCTGAGTTTGTCTGGCCTCTAACCATTGACCAATCTGTTATGAGTGCTTCTGAAGGTGCAAAAGCACCACCCAGCATAGCTCAATGGTTCGCTGAGGCACACAAACCATCGCACTACGGTAAGGTCCAGCCTCATTGCGATGGCGCTCTTGAGTAGGCTTTGCTTGAGCAACCAGTTGGAGGAGCGGCGCCGCTCGTTGCAATCTGATTCCGCCGGGATATATTTGCGGCGTTCGAACAGCTCCAGAGAACAAGCAGAGATCCAAGCCTTTAGGGGGCGTCGAGTTAGGTTGCAGCGTGACTAAGGAGCTGCAATGGAAATCAACGACCACTTAGTAAGGGACCACATTAAACGAAACGTGAAGGTAAAGAGAAGAGGAAGAATCAAATGCTGTCTACGCGAGGTACAACGAGGCTACGTCAAGTGCGCTGTGTGGTACGCATCTGGTCGAGGGGTTCTGTGTCCTACACGTACGTCGGTCGTATTAGACCGAGGGGAAGCTGAAAATTAAGGAAGGTACTTCGTAGGTGGCTGGAACACAAGCTAGTAAGAGTCGGAGCTAGATGAACGTTGTGCAGTGTCACATCTTGTGGCTAGCTGGGCGGTACTGTCAGCTGCCGATAGAGGACCGAGCGAGAGGCGACTAGATGAATGGTGTAAAAATGAGCAGGAGAGATGGCGGCTAAAACGGTACTGAAGACGAAATAGGAAGGTGAAGAGGAAACGACGATCACTAAATAGGCTACGCATGACGACAACTTACCTGTTGACTTGCTGCTGCGACACTCCGACGAGCTACATGCGGGTAAGATACGAACAAGTTAACGTCTAGGTTCAGTTGGGACTGGAACGATAAGATGAATCACGTAAATGTTCGTTCTAGAGCGGGTCGTTGATCCAGGTGATAGGGGTGCTCCGAAAATTGCTGGACGTAAAACGAAAACCCTGGTCCACCAATTTAGTGTCCACGTTCCTTGCATTAGCTGTCCCTGCTATGCCAGTTATGTGAAGAGAAAAAAATCGAAGGTAAGGAGTAAGGGGAATCAGTTAAAAGAAGAGGATAATACTAATGGTGGGGGAAAGAACAGAAAATAGAATAGAAGTATGAAGATAGGAACTAGCCAGGAAAAAGGAAAGGTTTCGAGTTGTCACGCAAGAGCATATAGTTGACGCTCAACCCCCTTAACTGTAGCTTCCTTGACTTCTTCTGGAAGCGAGTTCTAGCGCTTGATGACTCGACGTAATAACCTTGTCTCTGTTCTAACTCGATCGAAAAGCGGTTTGTCCAGCTTCATACAATGCCCGCGGAGACCAGATAATCTAGCAGGACTAAATAGTCAGGATAAACCATGGCCAACCTTCCCAGTCAAAATACAGTAGGTTAGGAGTAGGTTCCCTCTAATCCTTCGAAAGTGCATTGAATGCATCCCGAAACTAAGTAGGCGTTCGAGGTACGTTTGTCCTCGTAACCCCTAGACCAATCTAGTACCGACACGCAACACCCTTTCTAGTGCCATTTTGTCACGGAAGAAACATGGTGGACAGATCTGGACGCAATATTCTAAGTGGAGTCGCACCAACGCTGAGAAGAGCTTCAAAAACATTAGAGGTTAGGGTCGCGAAAGAACGACGGATAAATCACAAGATCCAGAACCCTTTGCTAGCCGCCTTCCAGTTGTCTCCAGAGTTTAGTGTGGAACACTGGACGACACCTAGAGCAACCTCATGAGTCACATAAGGAAGTTTAATCCCATCGAGTACATAACTTGTGGAGGAATCAGACGCCCCTATACGTAGCACTGAACACTGTCCGGTTTATGAGCAGCAACCACAAGACAGACCATTCCCTGAGACTATCCAGAGCCCGTTGAAGAGCAACAGGACCACCAGGGATATCGATAATATTCCAGATCTTAAAGGTCATCAGCAAATAAGAGCGATGATACCTCAAGCTCCTCCGGCCAGTCATTCACGTAGACTGAGAACAGCAGCGGGCCTAGGACAGAGTCTTGCGGAACGCCGCTAAAGACAGCTTGTCAAGTTCAAGTTCAATGTGGACAGGAACGGTAGGAAAATTCCCATGTGTTCCTTCTTCAACGCGTCTTGAACCAGGATGGAGTTCGCGGGAGCAATTTGAAACCGAGAAGGTCCAAATCAATAAACACGAATCACATCACGGTCAATCAATCAATGCCCATGCGGCCAGCACTAGCAGTCCCCGCTGTACCGGCCACGCTAATAAGTATAAAGATTAAGAGAAGGGAGTCAACAAAAACAAAATAATGATAACTGTAGTACAGGAGAGAATGTGTGTATAAGACAATAATAGTAATGGATGTGAGGAGCCAAGGAAATGGATGTAAAAGTTAAGAATCAAACGGAAACGTCTGAAACTGCAACCCAAGGGCGTCGAGTCGATGTTCAAACTTCTTCACCGTTGGTGCTAATACTACTTCGATGGGTAGCGCGTCCAATGAGTCAATGATCCTGTGTGATAAACGAAAGCCAGCTCTAACTCGATCAGTCTGGGCTTATGCATCTACAGAGGGTAATCATGAAGATGTGGTATCTGAGCCGGATGGAACAGTAGTTAGAGCAGGCCCACCCTTGCCCATCAATATAAGGTACGTAAGCATCAGGTCTACCCGAAGGTGCCTATAGTGCAGCATCATCATCATCATCATTAAACACATCAGTCAGAGGTGGGAAAACACCTCCGCTATTGTGCCGCAATACATGAAAGAAATACATGGTAGGCGGCATCCGGTTTCGGATTTGCCTGTTACTGTGGCCAGCCACAGGACGCCTGCGCCTACAGAGGGACAATGGGTGGCTTGCGCTGCACCACCCACAGCTCCAACCACACACCCCATATCCAGTGCAAACCAGAAGGAATAAGACCGGGAAGCATGTGGATGGGAGCCACGTTTCATCAACGGAGCCGGCCCACACTCATTCACAGGCAAACACAAGCACACTGTATTTGGGGAATCAAGCGCACACAAGGCGGTGGCTGGACCGTAGTCCGCTCCACACTGAGTGCATGGAACCACTCTTCGAGCCTAGCAAGGCCACAAGGACCGTGCGCCCCCTCCCCTCCAGCAACGACCAACTGTCTCCTGGAGCCAGTATGGACGAGGTAGTGGATAATAGACAGGTAGGCACTTTGTCAACATGCACATCAAGCGCAGCCACATCGGGGATATCAAGCAACAGCCAATCACTTGAAACGACAAAAGGAAATAAAATAAATCCAATAATGCATACAGATACGGTGGCATAACTCTTCGCTAAATTAGCATATGGAGTAATTTGGTTAGCAATGAATCCGCGATAACGAAAAAGAATGTCCACAAGTTACTCAAAAATGCTACAAACGCAACAAAATTACCGAAGATAAGCGCAATTAGCGCAAACGTGGCCAGCTAATAGAAGACTATCCAGATAGGCAAAACAAACCGAATAAACTGGAATGAAATTTATGCAGATTAAAGAGATTTAGTTTAAGTGTGAGTTGGTTTAGCCCAACTGCGGTGAAGAAGCATCAAGAATGCAACATCAGCCTCAGCATGGGGCACACATAAATATATGGTTGGCGGCATCCGGTTTCGGATTTGCCTGTTACTGTGGCCAGCCACAGGACGCCTGCGCCTACAGAGGGACAATGGGTGGCTTGCGCTGCACCACCCACAGCTCCAGCCACACACCCCATATCCAGTGCAAACCCGAAGGAATAAGACCGGGAGGCATGTGGATGGGAGCCACGTTTCATCAACGGAGCCGGCCCACACTCATTCACAGGCAAACACAAGCACACTGTATTTGGGGAATCAAGCGTACACAAGGCGGTGGCTGGACCGTAGTCCGCTCCACACTGAGTGCATGGAACCACTCTTCGAGCCTAGCAAGGCCACAAGGACCGTGCGCCCCCTCCCCTCCAGCAACGACCAACTGTCTCCTGGAGCCAGTATGGACGAGATAGTGGGTAATAGACAGGTAGGCACTTTGTCAACATGCACATCAAGCGCAGCCACATCGGGGATATCAAGCAACAGCCAATCACTTGAAACGACAAAATGAAATAAAATAAATCCAATAATGCATACAGATACGGTGGCATAACTCTTCGCTAAATTAGCATATGGAGTAATTTGGTTAGCAATGAATCCGCGATAAGAAAAAGAATGTCCACAAGTTACTCAAAAATGCTACAAACGCAACAAAATTACCGAAGATAAGCGCAATTAGCGTAAACAACGTGGCCAGCTAATAGAAGACTATCCAGATAGGCAAAACAAACCGAATAAACTGGAATGAAATTTATGCAGATTAAAGAGACTTAGTTTAAGTGTGAGTTGGTTTAGCCCAACTGCGGTGAAGAAGCATCAAGAATGCAACATCAGCCTCAGCATGGGGCACACATAAATATATGGTTGGCGGCATCCGGTTTCGGATTTGCCTGTTACTGTGGCCAGCCACAGGACGCCTGCGCCTACAGAGGGACAATGGGTGGCTTGCGCTGCACCACCCACAGCTCCAGCCACACACCCCATATCCAGTGCAAACCCGAAGGAATAAGACCGAGAGGCATGTGGATGGGAGCCACGTTTCATCAACGGAGTCGGCCCACACTCATTCACAGGCAAACACAAGCACACTGTATTTGGGGAATCAAGCGTACACAAGGCGGTGGCTGGACCGTAGTCCGCTCCACACTGAGTGCATGGAACCACTCTTCGAGCCTAGCAAGGCCACAAGGACCGTGCGCCCCCGTCCCCTCCAGCAACGACCAACTGTCTCCTGGAGCCAGTATGGACGAGGTAGTGGATAATAGACAGGTAGGCACTTTGTCAACATGCACATCAAGCGCAGCCACATCGGGGATATCAAGCAACAGCCAATCACTTGAAACGACAAAAGGAAATAAAATAAATCCAATAATGCATACAGATACGGTGGCATAACTCTTCGCTAAATTAGCATATGGAGTAATTTGGTTAGCAATAAATCCGCGATAAAGAAAAAGAATGTCCACAAGTTACTCAAAAATGCTACAAACGCAACAAAATTACCGAAGATAAGCGCAATTAGCGTAAACGTGGCCAGCTAATAGAAGACTATCCAGATAGGCAAAACAAACCGAATAAACTGGAATGAAATTTATGCAGATTAAAGAGATTTAGTTTAAGTGTGAGTTGGTTTAGCCCAACTGCGGTGAAGAAGCATCAAGAATGCAACATCAGCCTCAGAAATACATACATACAAACATATATATGCATACATATAACACAAGACACAAAGGAAAAAAGATACAACAGTTGCATGCCAGCTGAGCTAGCAGCAACGGATAGGCATCGTTTCGGTAAGCTTCCAGCCAGCTACTAGGCAAAAAGAAAAAAATTTAAATTATGTTTACCCTAGGAAATGAGATCGTAGATGGAGGGGGAGACTAAAAGGGATGGGGAGGGACAAAGAAACTCACAGCACAAACGCCAATGAGGTCGGCTCCTTGCCATGTCAGCAAGTGTATCCAGCCAAACGTGTTCACCGTATTTTTGGACCCCAACCAGGGAGCGGTGGCACTCCAACCGAGGCTAGCTCCAAAGTAAGGGACTTCATTTCTCTGGACCAAGTCATCGCTTGGCCACCTCTCCTCTTCTTCCACCCACATCCCCGGTGAGCAAACGCACGTCGCGGGAGTCGGTGGGCTGGCATGCGTAACAGGTGGCCGAGCCATCGGAGCCTGGTGCGGGAAATAACGATGCTGAGTGATTCAGATCCTTTTCCTGGGCCGTAAACAAGGCGTCGAACACACTCGTTACTCACGCGGTGTTCCCACCATATGTGAGCCAAACTGCGAAGGCACCGATGGTCGAACGTAACTAGCCTCTTCATGTCTGCCGATCTTAGGGGCCAGGTTTCGCAACCGTACAGTAAGGTCGAACGTACCGCTGCATTGTACACTCTACCCTTCAGGGCGAGAGTAATGTCGTGCCGCTACCATAGGTGGCGAAGGTTAGCAAAAGCACTCCGAGCTTTCGCTATACCGTTCGTGATCTCGTCTTCGATCCTAAAAGCGCCCATACAACTTCCCAGGTAATTGAATTTCTGAACGACTTCAAGACTATCCCCACCAAAGGTCAGCGCAGGAGGCGATCCCTGCCAATCTTGGAGGAACGCTTTGCAATTCAATGGTGCAAAGGAAAGCCCGAAGCGGCTGACAGCCAGTGCTAATCTGTCCAGCGCGGTTTGGCCCGTCTGGGAGCTATCAACGATGAGGGCAATGTCGTCTGCATACTCCAAGTCAAGAAGTCGTTCTCCTGGGAATAGCTCCACACCTTCCAAGTCATGTCCTGTAAACGCAATCTCCATGACTTCGTCAATAGCGAAGTTGAGAAGGAAAGGTGACAGCGGGCATGCTTGTCTCACGCCGCTGGACATAAGGAACGGTGGCGACAGCTTGCCGTAAGCCCTCACTCTGCCCGTGCTACGCAAATATAATGCTTGGATGATATTTACATATTTCTCGGGCACACCTTTCCTGAGTAAACATTTCCAAAGGGCACATCGATCAACCGAATCGAAGGCACCTTTGATGTCGAGGAACACGACTACGGTGGGCTGCCAATATGTGTGGCGGTGCTCCAACAACTGACGCAAAGTGAAGATGTGGTCGATGCAGCCACGACTTCCGACGAAACCAGGCTTGCTCCTCACGAATCTGGCTTTCACGAGCGCCAGTCAGTCTGTTAAGAATTATGGAGGCGATGGAGATCAGACTGATTCCTCTATGGTTGTCGCATTCCGAGCGCGAGCCGCCTTTGAAAATGGGAACAATAACGGAGCGGCTCCAGTCGGTTGGGACAGTCTCCTGCTCCCACAGCTTCACTAGTAATTCATGTAAAGCATCAACAAGAGCAGAGCCTCCGAATTTGAAGAGGGCTGGATGAAGATCATCTGGTCCAGCGACTTTGTTCAACTTCAACAGTCCGATCTCACGTTCGACTTCTGAGCGAAATGGTGCATTCAAAGGGACAGCCAACGGAGCAGGGCGGTCAGTGACCGGCGAAGAATCGAACAATTCTGGCCGATTAAATTGCTTTTCAAAATGTTCAGCTCAACGCTCCAAACGTTTGGACAAATTGTGAATAGGCTACCCACTCTCATCACAAATTGTTTCACTAACACCAGGCCTCCTGCTGCCCGTTTCCCGTATCAGACGGAATAACACGATGGTTGCCAAGGGCAGCGGCCACTTCCATCTCTGACGCACGATGAGACCACCAAGATTCGCGGTCTCTCTTCAGGCCAGTGCGGAGTTTTGCCCGGAGCTCTTTGCGAGTTTCATTGTGCTCGCTTCCAGCCGGGATATGCCGGCGAGCGTCGATAAGTTTCAGAGACCGAGAAGAGACCCAATATCCATGTTGGCTATTAGATATACCACATGAGGAGTTGCCCGCTGCTAGTAAGGTCTGGTGAACATGTGACCAGTGGCCATCAATTGTCTCCAGTGAGCGCTTACTTAACTCGCATGTCAGCGTACATCGATACGCATTCAGAACAGCTGGTTTTGTCAGTTGGCTGGTGTCAATGCGCTCACAGCGTCGTCGTGGGCGTCCGCCAAAGCGCATTCGCACGTCAGCACATACAAGTGCATGATCGGTGTCCACACATGTGCTCCAAATCGAGCGACAATTCTGGATGTAGCCTAACCAGCGGTAACTAATAGCAATATGATCGATCTGCGTCCAAGGCTGGTTCGAGGCTGGTGGGCGCCAAGTCACCCTCCGGCGGGTGCCGTGTCGAAAATCAGTGCTCGCAAGAAATAAGCGAGCATCTTCACACAAATGAAGTAACCGCTCACCGTTATCATTACGGGAGCCTACACCGTGCTGACCGCCCAGATGCATTTCAGCAGTGGACAACTTTCCAACTTCATATCCCCAGCCAGCACAACAGTGTCCGTGCTTCTTCTGTGGCGAAGGAGCTGAGTCAGTTGGCGGTAGAAGTCGTTCTTTACCGATTCCTCGCTACAGTTTGTGGGCGCGTAGGCAGCGATGATGAATAGACACCTATTTGGTTAGCGAGACTTCGAAGCTTTGAACGAGCCAGCCAATCGGACCGCACACATCCGGCTACTGACTGGAATCCTATCAACCAGAGAAGCTTCAGCCCGGGGACTCAGGGCAATACCAACACCAGGTTGGCCGGTGCTCGAAACTGCATCGTAACCGGATAGGCGCACTGAGAAAATACTGCTTGCGTCACCTGAAGGGGATCGCAGAGTGAGCACAGAGCTCGAGTCTTGCAGGCGGGTCTCTGATAAACAGCAGATATCGATCGAGAGGGTCTCCAATGTTCGGGCAAGTGCTGCCTGTTGACCGATCTGTAGTAGTGTGCGTACATTGAGGCATGCCAATCTGAAGGATGATCGAGGGCTCCAAATGGAAGCCGATGAACTGGAATGGACCGCTTGGTTGGACATGGGCTTGTCAACAGCGGAGGAGTGACGCTCCGCGTTCACATGTGAGTTGAAATTAGCAAAGCATGTTGAGGGAGGGCCAAGAATCGGGGATATAAGTGAAGTTGGAAGGGGGCGGTAAGAGTGAAAAAGCGTAAGATAGGGAATAAGAAGACGGGAAGTCTTGATCAGTAGCATCCAAACCCCTAACCACCCTGCTCGATGCAGCAGATAGGGCACCGTTGATTATGCTCTGCGGTGGCCAGAGCATCAGCAATTTGCTTGAGATAATAATAATAATAATATAGTGCAGCGAAAACAACTGCAACCTGAGCAGCCTATCAGGATACGAGAGATGGCTCAATCCTTGTATCATTTTTGTACCAACCCTCAGAACTCGTTCAAGTGTCATTTTATCGCCTACCGAGCATGGAGGACACGCCTGCACGCAGTACTCTAAGTATGGCCTGAAAAAGGCTGAGAACAAGGTAACAAGCATTTCATTTGTTATGATGCCGAACGACCTGCGGATCATCCATAGCATTCGGGTAGCATTTGTCCAGTTCTCGCTGGATTTGAAGTCAGAGGATAGGGAGATACCAAAGTCTGTTTGTTTAGTCACTTGATGCACTACATTTCCGCCAAGTACGTAAGTGCTTGATCCTATGCGCTGGACCGAACACTTTGCAAGATTGACTGGCAGCTGCTACAATTCTGATCACTCCCAAAGCTTGTCGAGAGCTGTCTGTACAGCCTTGGGTCCAATAGAATCGCTCACTGTATTCCAAAATTTTAAGTCATCCGAAAATATAAGAGATGGTACATTAAGCTTCTCAGGGAGGTCATTGAAATACAACGCAAACAGTAAAGATCCGAGAACCGACCCTGAGGAACACCACCCAGGACGGCTTGTTTGAAAGAAATCTCATCTGCCTTTTTTCCAGGAAAGCCGAAATCCAATTTACTACTTGGTATGAGACACCGTAGGATTCTAGTTTAAACAAAAGACGGCAATGCGGTACGGTGTCGAAGGCTTTAGAAAAGTAGATGAAGAAAACATCCACTGCCTTTCCTTGATCCACAGCCTCAGCCCAGCATTCTCGGGCTACCAATATGTTAGTCAAACAGGAGTGGCCTCTGCGGAACTCATGTTGAGACAGGCTGACCAAACTGAACTTGGTCAAGTGCTTCTCCAGAGCACATCTTACCCCCTCTAATACTTTCACTAGTATACTTGTTAGGCTAACTGGTCTAAAATTTTCGGGTAGGTGCTTACCATCCTTTTTGAAAATAGGGCACACCATAGGATCTCTCCAGGCAGAATGTAGGGAGCAGCTACGAAGAGACTTCTCAAAGATACATGTAATCGATTTACACAGCAACTCAGCCAGCTCGTACAAAAGTTTGGGATGGAGGGCATCTATCCCGGCAGTTTTAGTGGGATTCAGGTCACGCAGGAGCTAGAGTACCTGAACTTCCGAGATGGAAAGGTCCATCAGAAAGGAATCTACTGGTATCATTACCTGCAATTCGATATTAGGCAACGGAGATTAATGAAAACGACCTAGCATACTGTTTCGCAAGTAAGTAGGCCTTGGCCTGATCGCTTGATACTTCAGTGGCGTCAGGTCCAAAGAGCACAGGGATAGGCGAATAGGCATTGCATGTCCGTTTGACATAGCCAAAAAACCATTTCTAGTTTGTTCATGCAGATCGAGCCAGCGCTAGTTCATACCCCGAGCGTGCGGCCCGCTGATGCTGTTTACATGCATTTCGCACACCTCGGTAGCGATGATAGGTACTTTCTGAGGGAGCTGATACGTAGGTCCTCCAACACCTGGAGCGCCTATTGAGCATCCTGCGCGCCTCAGAGTCAAACCAAGGGGATTTGCCCCCACTTTATTCCTCGCTGAGATTGGAATGTGGGGGAGAGAAATCTCGCAAAAAAAGAATTTGAACTTGTCCCAAGCAACGTGGGTTGATTTGCAGCCTTGTCCCTGATGGCTTGAAAATCAGCGCGCCAGATATTCGGCCTCCTGATAATACACTTCCCGTCCCCGACTTAAGACGCATTTGAATAATAGGCAGACGTGATCACTAGAACTCAAGGGGAATCATACACTATATCGCATACAAATTCCATAGATTTCGCAAAGATGGAGTCTAAAATGGAAGGCTTTTGGCCCTCCATGAATTTAGTTGGCCTTTGTACAAACTGATGAAGGGATACGTGTAAGGATAGGTCAAGATCATTAGAAAAACGTCCAGACGCTACTGTGCAGAAATCGCGCCAATCAAACACAGGAACATTAAAATCACCCATAACCAGACATCTATTTGTCGTATGAGTACGAATGAAATCAAGGAGACTGCTTGACGTGCTTTCGGGGCTTCTGTATATTAACACAATTTTGAATTGCGTGAAAGAAGCGCAAACATCCACCGCAAGCGCCTCGGCAGTTACATCAGGAGAATTGAAGGAATATGTTCGCGAAATAGTCAAGGTGGATTTGACGTACAAAGCAACTCCACCTCCGCGGCAGCATGAGGCGCGATCAGCTCGTGGAAGGGTATAGCCAGGCAAACACATTCACTGTCCAGGATATCGGAGAACAGCCAAGTCTCAGTGAAAGTAAGTACGTCTGGTCGGGAACTTTCTATAAGCGTGCCAATCTTGCGCATCTTATTCCTCAGACTACGCACGTTGCTGAGGATTACTTTAAGAAAATTTGGATCGTGAGCGGGGGGTCGGGTGCCACCAGAGCGGGCTCTGAAGGGGCGGAAGTAGACCTCCGGCTCAGCACCCGAAAACACACCAATCGAAGACCAGTTTTACCCACCTCGCGACGGGCTTTGATGTCTTTTATGGCGGCCTTCAGTTTCAACCTATCAGTCAATGGGAGGTCAGGTTGAATACTGACCCCAGAACCCTTAAGTTTAAAAGCGAAACGCAGAAGGGTATTACGCTCGTCCGGTGTTGAAAGAATGACTCTCAGTAAACGGAGTTTGAGGTCCGAAACATCGACCGACACAGACACAAGCCTACTGATTTTCCGTACAGTTACGCCAGGAAAGTCGGGCGGTAGCAGTTTGGAAACGCAAATCTTAAACCATTGTAGATCATCAAGCAGTCGCTTCTTTGGAGGAGCGGCGGTGGACTCCGTGACATTCCTAAAGATGACACTGCCATCGGTGTAAGTCATGCGGCAGGGGTGCCTACTCCACGCGCCACAGTCACAGAATCTTGCGACTGGATGGCTGGTTGCTTGGATGCACTAGCTGCGTAGGAAGAGGCTTTGAGAGGGGACGCCGAAGAACGCAATATTGTAGGCACTGCAAGTTACGTGCTTACCTGATCCTCTGTACACTCCGGTACTACCGCACTCTGCAACTTTACAGCTGTCTTCTTGCTCCGCTTACGTTTTGCTGGCAAGGTCTGTATTATTTCGTCATTAGCTTTGGAATCACATACCCCTTCCATCTGTTTAGCCCCAACTAGCTCGCAATCTGTTGCTGGATAGGGTGTTAAGTCGACAAATCCGTTTGCGTGCTACTATACACTAATTTCAACTAGCCGAGAACAACGGATGGTGTCAGACGATCTACTAGACCTTCAACTTTCCCATCCAAAGTTGTCATAAGCAAAGACGACACGTTCCATATTTGTCAGTCTGGAAACGAGCGAATCGAAGCAATCCTTTGTGGTTACACAGCGCTGAACTTTAAGCTTACAAGTCTTCACAGCCATAAAAGGACCTCTCATTGCTTGCCAAGAGAGCATACTGATCAGCAGGCATACCAGTGCATGCCTCATTGAACCATCGACCGCAAAGACCGCATTGCATACCACCCAACAAGTCGGTTTAATGTACACAGCATTTCTCAACCGCATAGGTAAACCGAACCGACGGTTTTATGACCCGAAGGCACACCCACAACTTTTCTAACCATCTTGACAACAAGGTAAGAACAACGTAAAAGTGTGGACCGGCTTGCGAAGGCCTACAATGCAGAGAGCGAGAGCAATAGTCGGATAATACTGTATGAAAAACGTACGCATCGATTTACTCACGGGGGCACCCAATATGATGCACTTTTTCAAGTAGGACAGTTTCCACACAAGCGTTTTCGTACAGATGAAAAAGTATTCAGCGTAAGCGGGGAGTAGCAAGCCGCAAGGCGTACGGAGACTCCGCGGAGGTCGCGTCGTGACAATGTAGACACCCACAAGTGATTGCGAGTATGTTAGGACTTCGGAGTCCTTTTGAAGCACGGAAAACTGTCAAAAGCCGAAGATTTGTGCAGTGTTACCGAAATAGTTTTCAAACAAGGAATCCGTCGAAGAAGAGCTCGAACGATGAAACACGATAGACAGGCCGTGACAAAATAGTCCGGTAATTTGGCACTTCCAAGCCCTCTGGGATCACGAGAAAACTGACAGAAGCCAAATTTTTTGTGCAGCGTTATTCCATTACCGTTCTCAAACAAAGATTTTAGGGAAGAAAATCTCAGATGGTGAAACCCGATAAGTGGAACTGGAACGATAGGATGAATCCCGTAAGTGTTCCTTCTTGCGTGGGTCGTCGATCCAGGAATTGATAGGGGTGCACCGACTTCTTGATGGATCCAGTCAAACTGTTCGTGAAATGATGATAACGCAAATTCGGAAAAGTAGCCCACTACAGCCAATACACTTTTCGTCCATCCAGTAAAGCTGACACCCACTGGAGAGCGCGACCAGATATTTCGTAAGATCTCAAGTTCAGTGAGAGTATCGAATAAGGAACAGTGTCAAAGGACTTGCCGAAGTAATGAACACCACGTTCAACGCATGTCTACTGTTTACGGCTTCAGCCCGGCTCTCACGGGCTAGCAGTAAGTATGTTTGACACACAAATCTTTTGTGAAAACCACGTCACACGAAGCTAAGCAGAATAAATCTATTCAAATGGTTCTCCACTGTATTTCGTACTAATTTTTCATGTAACGACCACGTTTGTCAAGCTGATAGGCCTTTAATTAGCCGGTAGGTCTTTGTCATAGCACTTGAATTCAGGCCGACAACAGCCTCCTTCTATTCGGTAGGTAGTGTAATATTCCTTCGGTCCGGCGTTCTGAGCTCTTCCGTGTCCAAGTAGTGTGACAAGCTGCAATGCAAAATAAATACCTCGTAGACGGTTGTACGCTCGAGCAGCCTAGTAAGCCCGATGTAAAGGAAGCAGCAAAGGAAGCACGGAAGGGGAAAAGCGCCGGAGAGGAATAAGGGTTATGATAACAGGAAGCGAAACCGATGGATTTCTTACCTGTTAACGTGTTGCGACGCTCGCAGACCGGCTACAGTACACCTACCGAGCAGAAGGAGGCTGTCTTATAAAACAGCTTTTGTGTGACGTCACCGCTTTCTAGGCTGCCCGGTAGTCGCAGACCTAATAGGGTACTTTAAAGATGGCAACGTTAATTGATTGGTCAGAATGAAGTGAAATGATGGACCTCTAGAGTCTGTCATTCTAATCGCATACCATCAAAAATGTGTTTTAGTGTGCTAAAAAGCTATAAAGCACTTGCCGCCGATTCGAATGCATGTAAATACCGTTAACAAAACGCTACAAATTTGGTAATTTAATAAGACAAAAATATCCACTCCCGTATATTGACTATTGCACAGTGTGCGCATTGTAGTGCTAAAAGTCAAATTCAGGTCACCGGTTTTCATGTATGCTGTATTTACTAATTCGCAGACTTGGAAGTCCGTTAAAACATTGGATTTCCGAAAGTTATACCTTGAAAGTTAATCTTTGTGACAAGTTTGTCGGCACGCGCGTCAACTAATAGTTCTTGGGTTAGCTTTTATGCGTCTTCTCGGAGTCCGGTCTACATGTTTTTAGACGCAAAACTGAACACGGACGAGCAAAACGGTTTCGAAATGAATGCAAAACAGTGCCCAGTCAATCAGCTGTGCACGCTGTGTTGCTAAAGTGTCAATATTCAACTCTCGTTCCTACGTGTCTATGTATCCATGGTGAAACATCCAAGTGTGTGATGCATGCAGCTATATTTGCCTTAAATATGCATAACACTAATGCAATATAGGTAACAAAATTAGAAATTATTCACTACAGGTTTTAAAATATAAGCACACTATTTATGAGCCCATTTATTAAAAATACTCGCAGTGTACTGATATTATAATCTTGGACTACTTATTTAGTCTCATGCTGTGCCGATATTTTTAGCCTCGGAATTTTAATGTGAAATGCACTATTCATATAATGAAACATGTAACTCTAGGGGTTTGTGAGTATCGTAGCAGATGATACCTCATAGCAGACATATTTAGGTGGGTTATTTAACAGCGAAGATTTTGTGCAATCATAAGAAACCTGTGCAGAATTATGGTAAATATGAATTATCATTTTATCCATACATATGGACAGCGAGCCCTTCCATTGAAGCGTGCTGTTGGCCACTGGCTGAAAGGCAAAATGAGACGAAGATAATTGTTTTATTGTGTCCATAGATGTTGTCAACTAACGTCCTAAGTCAGTACCGGCGTTGTTTACTGCGTAAAATCTTTCTTTCTCACCGTACTTTCTGTTAGCGCAAGTGACATTTAGAGCACCATGAGTGACCAATAATTCGTCACGGTGGTAGTACGTACTTACAAGTCTGTAATCGATTACCGCGTAACGTTGACGGAATATGCGTCCCTTCCGCGAGAGCAGCGAAAACGTGTGACATCGTGTGAGTGTTGTAACGCTTTAAATGACCAACCTTTTGGCCCTTGGCAGCCTAAATGTACACCTTATGAACGATATCTTAGTCACCCGAAATATTTTCCAAAGCACTCTGAAATCCAGAAACTTACGTTTCATGGTTAAAATAGCGTAAGCATGAAGCGGAAACTACCTACTAATAGTAATTACGCAATGCAGTAGCCGTAAAACCAAACCCTGAATGATTGTGGGTGACCAAACCTCGTCCAAAAGAAACTAAATTAGGATGACTTATAGTCAAACAGTAGGCTTTATCTTATGCTACCTCACCATATATCATGAGTGCGCTGCTGTCAGAGCCTTTCTCCTACAAGCACAATCCTCGGAGTCAAATGATATTACAGCGCACTTGGGTCCAATTACCTCGGCAATAAATGTGCCACTGATGGAGCCGCTATACTATGACCACAAGCTTTATAGCCGTGTGCTATTACAACCCAATTGGGTCTGAGTACATTGACACCAAATGTGTCACTGACGAAGCCTATATCCAACGAGCCCGAACCTTGGAGCCGTGTGCTATTACCACTCACTTGTGTCCCATTGCATTAGCAATAATTGTGCCACTGATGGAGCCTATATACAACGAGCACCAGCCTTGTAGCCGTGTGCTATGACAACGCACCTGGGTCCTATTACACTGGCATCCAATGTGCCGCTAGTCCAGTTAAATGTTAAAAATGCTTTAATTCCGATGGAACTCAGAAACCGCAATAACAACGGTGCATGGTATTTAACAGAAAGCAGCGAGAAAAGGCTCAGCGTTGTTCAGTATATTCGTGCCTTGGACGCGTATGTCCCATGCAGGGTATCATTACACAAATTCGTATTCATCGGTTGAAGTATAATAGTAGTGTGAACGTATAGCCCACTGTCGGGTAATTGAATGAGAATGTTTATCTGAACAAGTTTTCTCCTTCTCAGCGTTTATCTTTACTGGGCTAGCATCCATGTCGACGCTACAATAAAGTGAAAAGTGGAGTCTATATTGCACAGAATAACTTACTTTGGCGCCCCACTCTGCATAATACCTCTGAGTAAGGGGAACTCGACGGCTCAAATTTGACAACCTATCAGTGAAAGATAAGGAAAAAGATCACCAGTACTAAGTGCACGTGCAATATGATGGGTTACGGTTTGTTGACTTGCACTCGGATCGGCGGTAATCTCATCACTGAAGGAACTCATCATCTGTGAGACGACGATTGATGGGGTGTCGCTCAAAAAGAAAGCGGTTAACTGGGTGATTGTGAGACAGATCGAAGGTTGAGACTTTCAGCTTGCGTCCCGTTCTAATAAGGTTAACGCGAGCTTAGCAGTTAGTATCACGTTAGCTGAAAGATTTAGAATAATAGAAGCAAAACCCTACTAAACACGTGTCCCTCCTGTAATTGTTGACTTCCGACGTGTGCAGCGTACACATCGATAAATGCCCCTGTCGTACTTCACCAGTGACACGTTACACTTTCTGCTGCTGTAGCATATGAAATTGACGTACTGAAGCAACATGAAGTCTGAAAACAAACTATTAAACTTCTCAAAACTGTCAAAAGAACGCCCAAAGAAGCTTCTCCGGAAACCATACTCCATAGCGTACGGATCCGAATATACTGTTCGTGCCGTGTATCTGGTTTCCGACGCATTTGAACATTTGCAATATTACGATTGCACAGAATTAAATAAAACTGCGAAGAAAGAAAGATAGCCGGGAAACATGCCATAAAATGACACCAAACTATTTATTGTGCACTAGGTTTGGCGCGGTAACGCTGCTGCGACTACGTCGCAGCCTTTCGAGTGACAACAACGAAACTCAGAAGCAATGCTTGGATACAAATGGTTTATCGCCCAAGCGATTAGAATGAAACGTAAGGGTTTATGATGATAAATAACTACGCTAGATTTTGTGTGCATAGTTAGCCATGGGGAATCGTTTAGTAGTGGCGTTTACCTAAACTGCTATAGGTATTTCATTCCGCGCGTCTTTTGCTTTCTGCCACAGTTGGCATAGGTCCCTTTTGGCTAGCGAGGATATTTGTCGTCGTCTTGTACTGCAGTGCTCGCGAATGACGTGTATTTTCTTCGTACTACCCATGGTTTACATTGTTTCTCAATAACCCATGGCTTTCAAATTGTTTCCTGTAGTAAGTGGGTCACTCACCATTCGTAGGCCGTACAGTGCGCTTTGTGTGATGGTTGGATTCACGCTTGCTGTGTTATCTGTTTGAGCCTAAATGGATATCTACAACGGGCACCGTCTCATGCTATATCTTTCTTTGGTGACTCATGCGGAGTAACAATCAGCGACATGTCTGCTTGTCGGGTTACCGGCGCTTAGTCCACGTCCCTCTCTTCCTCACACTGCGTTGCTTGCTTCCCAGGAAGCAGTTTTACCTGCGGCCACTCCTTCCCTTTGTTCTGGCTTCGTAACGCTTATCGGTAAGCAAAGTCGTACCATGTCGCCCTCCGTAAACGTTGCTACTCAGCATGCCGAGACTCCGGTCACGACCTATGCATCTGTGGTGCAAGAACTCGTGGCGCCGCCAGCCAGCCGCAACTCAGACATGTGAGAAGCGAAGCCAAAGGCGAAAGCTGGTGAAGAAGCCAATCCCTCCCCGCAATTGATGATTAAAAAGGTTCTTAAGAGAGTTGCTAAGTTGGTGAATTTTGTTAAGAGCAAATCGATTTTTCCTAAGCAGCAGGCATTTAGAGTCTCCTATCGCCCCGCTCGTGACCGCTGCCTTGTAGTGGCAAATGTGCCTGCGTCTTCTAAAACTACACCAACTGAAAGAATCCAAGATGATGAAGCGTTTCTAAAAGGGATGATTTCATTTTTGCTTGATGAGGGTGAACCAGGGATAAATGTTGTTTCTGCCTTTTGCATTGGCAGGAAGCAGGAGAACTCTAAAAAGCCTCGCCCTCTAAGATTCTATGCCAAAACAAAGTAGAATGTGGGTGCATCCTCCGACGCATTTTACGTCTTAAAGGAGAATCGTCTTCTGCTTTGAGATATCTGTCCCCTGAGGATCGAATAAAATTGAAGAGTGCAATTGATGAACTTCGAACCCACCAGACAACTGCTGAAACAGACCTTCGCACTGTGCATTTTCGACTGGATCAGGACACTTCGAGAACACAGTGGAGACTCATCCTCTTCCTACCCGGACATCAGGATCGATGGACCGTTTGAGTGTGTTGTGCGCTGATGTGCGCTGCTTGCGGAACAAATTGGACGAGATTCAACTCCTTGCCATCGATAATCACCCTTATTTTTGGCTTTCTCTGAGACGTGTCTGTTCCCGGACATCCGTAACTAGGAAGTATACATCCCTGGACATCACTTCTCCAGGGCTGATCGTCACGGAGCGAGGTCAGTCGGTGTCTTTACACTCTATTGGAGGGCGGACCTCAAGGCACATTTACTTGAAGTTACTTGTGACATAGGTGATGGCTCTGTAGCTCTGTAGTGTCCTATTCATGACGGGTGTAGTTCTCTCCTGGTAGGTTAGCCTAAAGATCTCTCTTGGGTTCAGAAACTCTTTTGCTGGCTTCAAGTAAATCACACGCCAAAGGTAAGGATTGCTTAATCGTTGGAGACTTCAATGCACCTGGCATTGAGTGGGACCTGCTTTATTGTGGTCTGTCTGCTGACTCTTTTGTTGCTCTTCTCCTTCAGACCGTTCTCCATTGTAACATGCTTCAACACGTATTAGCACCCACTCAGTTGTTCTCAGCTCACACGCCGCACATTCTTGAACTAGTACTATCCCCGTTGCCGTCAGTTGTCACCGACCTGGTTGTTATGCAACCTATTGGTAAGAGTGATCACTGTGCTGTTTCCTTCCAATGGGCAAGTCGATTTCTATTCACAACCAGGGTGCTTTCCGGCGTATTTTCTGGCGAGCCGAGCCGCAGCATCTGAAGGAGGTTGCTTCTAACATGGACTAGGCGATTCCAATTTTTTGAGTGTTGACGAGGCTTGGACTCCGTTTTACTTCAAAATGATACCGTTAAGCATCCAGGTTGTATCCGTTACTAAAAACAGAGGTCTAAGCAGTGGTCCTCCTTGGATGGACAAACAGTTGAGGTCTCGTATGAACAAAAGGCGCAAAATATGGGAGCGATTCAAGTGTACTTTATCCACGGCCGACTACTTGGAGTACAAAACACCTAAGAAACTTTGTAACCTGAAGAAGCGGAAGAATCGCCAAAACTACGAGTTTCTATTAGCTGTGCAGTCCAAGTGCTCACCCAACATGTTCTCATATCTGAAAAGGGGCACCACCGGTGGTAATGTCATTCCAGCTCTGTATTCCAGTAAACAAGCTGCCTTACTTCATGAGGATGCTTCGAAATCGGAGCTCTTAGCTCAAAGGTATTCATCCGTTTTTACAACTGAAACTCCATTTGTAGACGTAGCAATCCCGTGCAGATCTTTGCTGGTTCATTTTGATATCGGTACAGAAATTGTTACTCAGTTCCTTCTCCAGTTAGATCCGAACTTATCGCTTGGTCCTGATGCCTGCACCCTCTGTTTCTCAAGACAGTGGCTAAGTACATTACAAGCCCAGTTTTTCAGGCGTTTCGTTGCTCTATTGAATCCCGACGCCTTCCGTCAGCCTAGAAGCTGGGCATTGGCAAGCCGATATATAAAGGCTGGAATCGCCATGATCCATCAAAATATCATTTCGTTTGCCTAACCTCAGTAATGTGTAAAATTATGGAAAGGATTCTCAAAGGAGCTCTCTGGCTTTACTTCGACGACCGGAGTGTGATTTCTACCGCTCAGCATGGCTTTCCTAAATCGCGCTCCTATACCACCAATTTGTTAGTTGCCAGAGAAAGATGGACGAACGTACTGGATGCGGGCAAACGTATGGAAGTTATCTACGTTGAGTTCAGCAACGTGTTTGACAAAGTTCCTCATGAGCAGGTTTCGTTCAAACTTCCAGGAATCGCTGTCTCTGGGAGTGCTCTGTCGTGGGTCTCTGATTTCTTTTCAGAACGAGTTATGCGTGTTAAGTTCAATAATATGTATTCAGCCCCCGTCGTTATGAACAGTGGCGTTCCTCAGGGTTCTGTTCTCGGATTAGAGTTGTCCTAAGCCCTTATTAATGACCATCCTTCAACTTTTCGGACCGAATGTTTGATCTGTGCTGAGGATTTTAAGTTATGGATGGAGATAACTAGCGCTGAGGACGCTGACCGAATAGAAAATACACTGGGTTGGCTGCAAGCTTGCTCAATTAAATGACAGTTGCCTATAAATCGCGATAATTGTTCTGCACTCTTCATTGGTGCTACTGAACCATTCGGTGTTTACCACCTTGGTGGTTATTTGCTTAATAATGTGAAACAGGAAAGAGACCTTGGTGCTCCTCTATGCTCTGATCCAAGCACCACCCAAGTTACTTTGAGGAAGGTTGCTGCGGCTAACAGAGTACTATGCTCTATCCGAAAAGCATCCGATTGAAGCAGGAGATCTTAAGACTTGTATTTCCCTCCCATGGTAGCCCAATCCAGGAACACGGATTAAACGCTGTTCATCCGCTAACAAAGTTTGAACATGGCTTGCTTGAGAAAGTTCAGCGGCGCGGTTCCAAGTACATCGTCGAGCTCCGGCACCTATCTTATCACCTTTGTCTCCAGGTCTTGAATATGTTCACCCTGGCGTATTGGCGTCGCCGAAGCGATCTGACCTACGGTGCGAGACGAGAGGGTAATCGAGCTCCATGGTAACTTCCAGATTAACACTGAGGGTTCGACTCGGGGCCACTGCCGGAAACTGTTTAAACCTATGCGACGCAGGCTTCGCTCTGCTTTTACCCTATGGATTGGTGTGGTGAACGACTGGAAATACTTGCCTGATTCCGTCGTCAACGCGCATACTGAGGAATGTTTTAAATGATTGTTGGATTTACGCTTGTTAAAGTTGCAAGTGTCTTGTTGTTTCTTATGCAACTGTGACAATCTAACGTGCTGATTGCGGTGTGCGCAAACACCTGCTATGATTGGTTGTTGATGGGGCTGATGTACTTCTGTCCTACTACTTGCTCCATTCCAATGATCCCAGCGGTTCTAATAATATGGCAAAGTAATGAACACCACACCCAAAGCATGTCTACTGTTTACGGCTTCAGCTCGGCTCTCACGAGCTAGCAGCAAGTTCGGTTGACACAAAGGTCCTTTGTGAAGACCACGTCGCAAGACGCTAAGCAGAATAAATCTATTCAAATGTTTCTCCACTGTATCTCGTACTAAGTTTTCAAGTAACGACCAAGTTAGTCAAACTGACAGGCCTGTGATTAGCCCGTAGGTCTTTGTCATAGCACTTGAATTCAGGCAGACAACAGCCTCTTCTTATTCGGTAGGTAAGCCGGCTGTTGTGTGTGGACACTACTGTTGAGTGATAACAACGAAACTCGGAAGCAATGCTTGGGTACAAATGGTTTTTCGCCCAAGCGGTTGGAATGAGACCTAAGGGTTTATGCTGATAAATAAATACTCCAGATTTTGTGTGCATAGTTAGCCGCGGAGAGTCGTTTAGTAGAGGCTTGTACATAAACTTCTCTAAGTATTTCATTCGGCGCATTTATTTTTATGACATATTGGACAACGCGGCTGTGTGCATTGATATGTTTTCGTGCGCTTTCCGCACAACTATGTAGGTGGATGAAACTATGAAACGTCTAGGGAGGGGAAGGGCTATACCTTTTCATAGCAGCATCATTTTATCGTCCACAATTTACAAGCATAAAAAGAGGAAAGACCATCCAGAAGGCTCCAAGTACAAGTCGATTTATTATCCATGTGTTTATGGTCGGCGATGCAATACTCGTGGTAGTCGGTGATGCTTTGTTAATGGGTTAGGTATATAGAGTGCGATGCTTTTACTGCAAGGCTCGGTGCTCGGTCCTATTGCAAACGTCGTGTTATGAACTCCGTCTTTGGTTCCTAAAGTACTGTCACCTAAGTTACGTGGAAAGTCCTTGGTTATATTCATGTAACAACTAGCTGACACCTGCGCAAGATGATTACATCAAGCGACTGATGGTAACTATCTAGAACACGAAGGAAATACGACGTATGGTGAGGGGTACTTATGGTATAAGTTTAAACCGTCAAGCTTTGTTTGGCATCAGACGGCGCGGGCGTCAGGGAAAAAGAAACTAAGTTGAGCAACTGGCGAAGCTTTAAGAAGTGGTATAAACAGAGTTGTTTAGGATTGCGTGGAAGTGCGGTAGATTCATTTGTGATTTTCTAGATGAAAGCATTGGTGGCGCGTTATGGTGAAGTGCTGTTGGCGAACGCCACCCATAAGCTTAACTACGACGGCTATGGTTTGTGGCACCGCATGTTCGCTGCGGTAACAGGCGTGTCCATGACATTTTCCTGTTTAGTGCTCCCTAATTAAACCGCCTAATTTAAAGTTAAGCGGTGCAGGCGCTGCGCGAATTGTTGGCGGAAAAGGCGAATCTGCTCACAGCAGTCATGGACATATGCATGAGGCAAGTGAGCGCATTTTATGCAATTTACCCTTATACGGTACTACTGCTTTGCCGGTTTTCTATCATCCGTGATCGAAGCGGAAATTGCTCACATTTAAGCGGTGTGAATGTGGACAACAATGCGGCGCTTCGACAGTGCATGCGAGCTTTGGTCTACATCAGAGAATCGGCGCAGTTTCATCGTCTCCTGGACATAATAACTGATTAGATCATAATGTCGTATCCGTGTTTGCAATGTACTTGGCTTGACTGGACTGGCTCCTGGGCGGCACAAAGCTGCATGATGCTGTGTTGGTTGGAAGCCACACGAAACATAATATGGAGAATGAGAACATGCACTTTGCATGGCATTTGAGCGAGCGTGTCTCCTTAATGACGTTGGTTCAGGTGGTCCTGGAACGCATTGCGACGGTTGTTGATCTAATTGCATACCTTCTGGGGAAGGATTTTATGCGGTCTAGTTTGCTGTCCCCGGAACTGTCTGCGTACGCACCTGTAACGCGTAACTTAATTGGATGGGCACTGTGCCACTTCGGTGTCAATTATACGCGCGTTACGGTACGCAGCTTTGAGAGTAAATGAGGATATAGGCTGGCGGCTTCCAATGAGTGTAAGGGCTGCATGACATCCATGCAGATCGGCCATATATGCACTTGTGTATTCCAGCGTCAAGGGCGCATGCCCTGCGGCACATTCGCCACATCGCTATTAGGCGATGCGCCTGTGCAAATGGATTACTGCATGAATGTAAGTGGCTCTTGCGGCGTCGTGAGGAGGAGGCGATGGAAATGCTGGAGGAGGAGGCCACTGCTCTCAGAGTGCATGAGGTACATGCCACTGGGTACACGTACTGGACGGAACATGTAAATTGCGTGCTATAGAAGAGTTACTTTGGGATATGGTCCCGTATTGCATGGCTACGGGTCTGGGCGGCTTGCAACTATGGTGAATACGATACGAATTCTATGTAATGCTTTGGCCGCGGACTGCGATATTGAGCTGTTTTGCAGCAACTCACGGTGTCATGTGGTGTTCTCAGCACACGTTTGCAAAGCCTCGCGCCTGAGCTCCACTTCATCCCGGACAAACGCAGAGGAAAGCCATGGCCTCCCTGTGTCTGTGGGGCCCTCGCATAGCCCATCGGTTGATCACCCTGTGAGTGCCATAGCCTCAACGAGCGCGCTTGTCCCTGCGGAAGCAAGCATGAGGCCTCGACATGCTTTTTCAAAACTAGGTCACCATTGAAGCTGCGACGCGCAGGGGCTGTAACACACTCTAAGTACGTAATTCTGGAAGTTGGCTACCACCATTTTGCCCCAACATCGCACAGCGAAACGGCCATGCGGTTGTAAGACATGCAACGCGGTAAATACAGACACTAGCGGTTGTGCTGTAGGTTTGGAAACAGGTGGTGAGGAATGAGGGACCGTTCCATTTACTGGGTTATGTGCGATATTTGCAACCAATGGTTTCACCAAAATTGTGCGGCTACCGTGGAGAGAACAAGTATTCCAGTGAATCATTTCCGTGGTAAGTTGTGTTATCTTTCATGACGCGTTTATGTTTAATGCGACGTAGGGTTATGTTCTTATACTGATGGTGCAAACTTACATCGCAAGGCTTTTTACAGAATGAAACCTCACGGTACTACTTCCTTGGTTACATTAAGTGTACCTGGAGCTGCATTATGCTTTTGCCTTTGGTTTACGTCACTATACGTCACACCATAATGTTCATCATCATCAACAGCAGTACATCGGCCATTTGAACTGACGCTTCTCTGCCATACAACCATGATGACCTAAGGAATGGCTAATAATAAAAGAGAGAGAAGTGGGACTTACTAGATAAATTTAACGCGCTAAGCAAACCTTCAGGGTTACCGCGCCTACACATTGTGTAGATAGCATACCGTCACTAACATTTGGCTATCGTGCAAAGATAAAGCGAAGTCGAAGAGACAGCTTCCTTGTAACTTTCACTACCCCGTGTCATAATCAGCCAACACCGCACAGCTACCTCAGTCCCAACACACTTTAAACACGCAATCCGACTACGAAACGGCCACAGACGTGCCTCCGGTGTCGGTTGCGTGCCATGTTCTGTAAATTCTCGAGCCAAACAAAAGGCGAGTGACTCGGCCTGCAGCCCGGAAGGCGAAATGTACCAACGTCACCGAGCTTGGTAGTCATTGACTTCATTTCACGCCGCAAAGTCAACTCCTGTCTACATAGATCCTTGCGTCACCAAACACATGACAGACTAAACCAGACCATCTTAGAAAAGCGATGACCCGGCAAACGTAGTAGGTGCCCGAGCCAAAGCATCTTTTTCAGTGAGACCTGTCGTTCTAGGGCGCTAGCATGATTATAACTACCTAGTACTGACCTAGGCGCATCATTGAGGACAATCTGGTTCCTTCCGACTCCTGCAATGCTTCACAGACAACAATGCTCAAATACTTGAATGCGTCTGAATCTTCGGACCTAAGGGGCCAAGTTCCACTCCCACAAAGCAGGATGACTTACACTGGGGCCTAGTATACATGGACTTTCAGGTAGAGAGCAATTCCTTTCAGTCTCCAATGTCGTTGCAGATTTAAAAGGGCAGTTTTAGCTTTTGCAACCCGTGAAATGACTTCAGTAACTTTAGACCCACCGTTGCTGATGCAGCCGCTAAGCTAGGTGAATAGAACAGCTACCTCGAATTGCTTGTTAGCAAGTGTCAAGGGGTAATAAAGTGGCTGTTAGTCTTGCAGCAACATCTTGCACTTTGAAGGTGCGAAGCGCATAATAAAAAATGGGGCTACTCTAGAAGGGCTATGCAAGCCTAATTGGGCCGCCGCAACATCGTCAAATAGCGCGCCATTATCGCCCGCCTAATTAAAATCCATAAGAATTCACCGGTCAGCGATTAGTGCCTTATATCGTAAGATGCCTTAAAGGAACACAGCATGATGGTATTCACGACGATACTAAACAAAAAGGGGTAATTTGGACAACCCTGCCGGACGCCAGTTGTGGTCTGAATGCTACGCAACGAACGTTGGACGCCGCCAGGGAAACAAGACGGTGTGGCTTTATAAGGGACTGTTGTTGCTTGGCGTCCGCTGGGTTCTGTCGAAAGGTGACTGCAAATGGTTCGACTCCGGTGGCACTTCGATTGCTGGCATTAAGCTGGGTATTATGGAGGGGATGTTAGTAATGGGGTTGGCAGTAGCTGCAGGTAGGTGTCTAACAAGTTGTGGGTGTTACGAGGCTTCCGCCAATTTGTACTCTTGTGTGCATCAAATTTAATTAAGACTGATAGCACAGGAAAATCGCATGCTTTTTCTCGCCGCCATTACGTATATCCCGTCAACCATCAAACTAATCTCACGCCAGCCTTTTAAGCAGTTGGACCAAGACGTTAGTCAGACCGCAGCGCTTAAACTCTCCTGTCGCCAGTTTTGAAGCTACAGAGTTGGCAGCTCCTTCCATTCGGTAAGTAATGTACAATTTTAAGTGAAGTATGAACCACGGTCGTTTGCGGTCCACTTGGTTCCTCCGCCAAATCATGCGGGAGCTTGTGGTGAACTTACTCAGGCCTGGCAACTTTCAAATGGTTCGGATCTTACAGCAGCTTAAGGACTTCCGTTTCCACCACGATAAATGCTGCTAAATAATAAGTGCTCAAAACGTACGCCAGCCATCTCACCGTCCACATACGCATGTTCCATGAGTCCGCGTAAAACTGGAAAGTACTTATTGTTAACCACACCGCCTCTCAACACAACAAAGAATTTATTCCCTTTCTCCGACGCTCCAGCAAGCAATCCATTTACTTACAGCAGCTGAGCTTTCCTCAACTGCTGTTTGCATGTATTTGTATCCTCGCGGTATCTATCATAGGTGGCAGTTGATGGAGCAGCACGGTAGGTCCTCTAGCAACTCGCACGCTTCCGGAGCAGGTACTTGCCAGGAGTATGTATCCAAGTGGACCGTGCACCTGTGACCTCATCGCCAGCTGAGCGTAGGGAGTTGACACCTGGAGATTAGACTGCAATATATCGCAGGCCGCCCGCTATGCACCACCTACCTATATTTTGCAACGCAATGCAGAAGCTTTGATAAGCAGTGCCTGATAGTTAGAACGCCATAGGTTCGGATACGGCTCAGCGCTGCGATTTGGGCGTTCGGTCATAGCACAACTAAATGAAAACCAAATATGCTCATTTGCACCTAAGGTTGAGCCATAAATGATGTCCCCTACGTAGTCTAGTAACGTGGCAAACAGTAGGTCCGAAATAGACGGTAGTTGGGCCTCAAGGGTGCTAGTGGAGTGGTCCACGATCTGATGCAACGGTATCTGTAGCATAGGCTCCGGCAGGTTTGCACCACACGCGCCTTCTGCTGAGTTCTAAGAAAGGACGGCCCCAACAACTTCCTGTAGATTGAAGTCACCAAGTAACAAACACGTGTTTGCGGATTGTGTGTGATTGAAGTTTAGCACCTCTTTTGTCGCACTCCCAGCTTGTTCGTACAAAATGCCAACTGTAAGGTACGCAAACAAAAGGCTAGTTACTAAGGACCGTGCGTTAACAGTTTCGTCCGCGGCCTGAAATATCTATATGGTGAGTAGCTGGGCAGATATACTTTACCGTCATGATGTCTTGAGACAGTCACGTTGCACTGAATGTAAGGATTTCTTGGTAAGACCCATTTACAACCGGAATTATGTCGCACCTTTTACTCCTTACGTTGCGCACATTGCCTGGCAATATATGAAATTATTCCTAATGTAAAACACCAGATCGTTGGCTATCATACCTGGCATTGGTGTGGCGGAAACGGCCCGCCGGATGACCACACCAAAACCCCATATCAATGTTCAACATGATAGTCAGTGTGTATCCGACAGGTGAGTGAACCAGTCGAAAAGCAGTGGGAACTCCTAGCTCCGTCTAGGTACAATACCACCATGCAGCAGTTGGCCGCTGACAAAATTGCAGCCTGAGGGCTGGCAAGGAAGCCTGGTGGACCAGTCGAGTCCCAGGGACGGAAGAGGCCGGTGCAGTATGCAATTACCACAGCATCTTCCATCGGGTCATCAACACGAGAACCATATAGGCGTGCGTCAGGGTAGCAATCAGAGACAGCGCGGGTGAACTGACAGTTAACAAGGAACGATCTCTAGTTCGCTGGACTGACGACGTTTTTAGTCATTTTAATTGGCCTCCCACTACGGTGCGTCATTGTACTCAGGTGATTCCGAAGTAGCCATAGATGATAAATTTACAAATAAATAAATAACTACGTTATTCTTGACTCCTGGAGGCATGTTTGTAAAGGCAGGTGCAAAGTAAAAACAACTTGTATGGTCGGTAGTTGCACTTCAGACGTAAGGTTAACAAGCAACAATTAAGAATGCATACACGTAGTTGTTAATGTGTATGTGCAAGTGGCAGTGTTCACTGAGTTCGTCACCGTGAATGCATTTGTGGTTCTACTCGCCGGCTTCGCCATCGAACAATCATGAATAAATAAATAAATAAACGGTATATTCTCTGTAAAACGAGACACCTCTAAAGGCATGATCAAATGGGACTCTTCCAATTTCATGAGGTACGCGATGTGTGCAAGCTACTTAGAATAGGCAAATAGCACTTAGTTTATTTACAGGAGAGTCACATCCGCGAAGTGGCATTGCTTATAAACACATATTAGTGGCTGTCTAAAGAGCAGACGCTTGCCAGGCGGAAACACGCCACGTCCTGGAACATGCTCGCCGAACGAGTTACAAGTATGGGATTTACGGAAATCGCCCAGCTTCCAACGCAAGGTGGTTGTTCGGCAAGCCAGTCATATACACCCTGCGTTACATGCAGTCGGTCTTTCCATCGCGTAGGAAACACTTGCGCGGAAATGTGGTCCCACGAGATAGGTGAACCTTTTATACACTATTTCCTAGCAAAAGTTACGCGACTTTAGGATCTACGATGATTTATCACATGTCCTTCAGAAGAAACGAGCGCATCTTCAGCATTACACATCTGCCCATTGTGTGAATCTTCATAAATAAATAAATAAATATTTTATTCTCGACTATGCGAGGCACGCCAATTGAGGCATGATCAGGTATGTACAGCTGTACAGACATTTTATGGGAACTGTAGTGACAGTAGAAAATTGTTCATATGTCCATGCTTGGAACTGTGCAGTGGTGAACATGCGAAAGAATGATTTGGTTGTAGTGGGATCGGGATCCATTTGTTTGGACATAATCGCTCTGCCATATATCGCAGCCATACCTCGACTAATAATAGATAGAGAATCCTGAGTGGTCCATTGGAAGATAATTGAAGAGCAAGCTATCCAGTATGATGATTCTAATTGAGCTGCCAGTGTGAAGTTATGGGCTGTGACTTTATTCGGTGGCGAGTCACATTCGCCACGTTGCAGTGTTGTTAAACGGACATTTGTGGCTTTTTATAGGGAGAACGCTTGCCAGGCGAAAACCCACCACGTCCTGAAACACTGCCGCCAATCCATTGAATGGCAAGTTGTAACTGGCTATGTTTCTTGTTGAACGTTTTTTGCTCCGTTATTCGCAGTCAAGTTGCGTCCCATTTTCTGATGCGTTATGCGAGTGGCCATTGCGTGCCTGGGTCCTCTCCTGTGCCAGATCGGTAGGTCAGGAACTAAGCATTCTTTCTGGATATGATGTGTTGATCATCTGCAGAACCACGTGAAGTCTCGAAGAATATACGTTGAAATATGTTGAAGTCTTGGAGGACAGGATAGGTTCCGAAGAAAGAATCGCAGATCCCCGGGGTATGTAGTGAAATTGATTAGAGATAGGGGAAACCACGGCCATTTGAGCGGTCAAAGCGGATTGAAGAGCTTAGAATGACCGATTGTTCAAGCTTTGTATTGGCAGGAGAATGTGCCTTCCGTAGTCGAAAGTCCTCCAGTCAAGAGATATGTGGAAGAGGTATTGTTAGGTAAATTGAACTCAGTGGTTCATGCCGCGGAAGAATTGTATCAGTGCAAGATATTGATTGATTTGTCCGGTTAGTAAGTTGTAAAAAAGTTGATAATTTTCCGCTCATGTCCAGGTAAAGGAACTGTGTGCCTTGTATTGTTGTCGAAACGGAGGACAATTCCTTGGGTGCGTGTCGCCGTACCTGTGACAGACTCGGGAGAAAAAGGAAACGAACAGAGACAGCCACACAGACAGAAGAAAGGAATGCATCTGGAATGCAGTCAATCAATTGCGGCGATGCCTGAACTATTGTACCCCTATGCATGTAATTGTTATTTAAATATCGCATATACACGTATATCATAAGTGGCGAAATACGACGAGAATCGAGCAGAACACGGATCAGTAAAGAATGAAAGATTGAAGATGAAGCAGGAGTGTTTGGGGAGGGGTCAGAAAGCAAAAGAGCGTTTAGATGAGACTGGATAAGTCAGCAAGATGAAGCTAGGCAGTCAGATTAAAGTGGAGATAACAGTAGTGAATGTCACGAGAAAGTAAATTTGCGGGACTACAGAGGCTATATAAAAAGCCCGTTAGCATATCAAACGAAGCTCTCAGGCTGAGGGACAGGGTGTGTTGTGACTGCACAGCCTAGAACACGTGCGTCTCTGATTTCTGGAAACAGTCAGAAAATAGGAGACTGGTCAGACGAGGCTAGAGTGGAGCCAGGCCCGAAGTGTTCTCTGTCCAATGGATAAAGGAAGGCAGACAGAGCGCGAAAATGAAAGAATGTAATCGTGAAGGAGACACTTAAGGGGAAGTGGAAGAGCCTACAAAGATCTCGAGGTGTTGCGAACAGACCTTTGGACCAGTCGATGGTTCAAAAGTATGGGCTCAGTATTCGGAAAGCAGGAGACCATGGAGATGAGAGGAGGATATCGGCTCATGGAGAGAAAGCCGTATTATAAATGTCAGAAAGTTAACAGAGCGTCAACAGGATAGAAGTGTTAAAGATAAAAGCGGATATACTAGTGATGAATCATGAGCAGCAGTGCTCTGGAGGCGGGGGAGACAGAGCATTGCGTCTGCAGAGACTACATCATTTAGAACTCAGAAGTCCGAGAGAGGTCAGAAGGCAGGAGGCCGTACAGCCAGAACCAGATAAGTCAAACTAGAGTGTGAAAAAAGGGCTCTATGGGTGAGAAGAGAAAGAAAAAAGCCAACAATATGCTCCAGGTGCTGTGCGCAGACCGTTGGAGCTGCCGGTTTCTGTTCATCAGGGTCACGGAAGTCGGAAGGTACGAGATCGTTGAGACGAGCCCAGAATGTCAGCTCGTAGGGTGAAAGTCGTATTAGTAAATTCTAAGTGCTGACAGAGAGCATCAACAGAAATGGACATGTTAAGGGAAAAAGGGGACATGATAATAAGGTTCAATCATGACCAGCGGAGGTCTTGCGGTGAGGGTAACAGACTTTCGTCGGCAGAGTCTAGATCATTAGATCACAGAAGTCCGAGTGATGTCAGAAGACAGGAGAGCGTACAGTCAAACCCGGGTAAGTCAGCAAGCTGAAGCTAGGCCTCCAAAGTAAGGTGGGAATAAAGTAATGAGTGTCATCAGAAAAGCAGTTTGGGAAGCAAGTGGCTATATGAAAAGGCGGTTGCATGCCGAGGAACGGTCTCAGGATAAAGGGAACAGAGCACCAGGACAACAGAGCCTAGATCGTTAACGTTTGGAATGTAAGGAAGTAGTCCGAAAGCAGGAGGCTGGTCAGACGCCGCTAGAGTAGTGCCAGATCCGGAGAGTTGCCTGACCAGTGGAAAAAGGAATGCAAACAAAATGAGAAAAGGAAAAGTTTTCATTGATGAGTGGAAAAGTCAGCGATATTCCCGACGTGGTATGAACAGACCATTGGGTCTGCCGATCCCTGATCATTAGAGTCACAGAAGTCGGAAGGTGGGTCGTTCAGACCAGACTAGAAAGTCGGCTCATAGGGAGAAAGGCGTAATAGTAAGCTATGAATTTTGTCGGATAGAATCGGCAGAAATGGACACGTTAAGGATGAGAGGGGACATGATGATAAGGATTAGTCACGACCAGCAACGTTCTTGAGGTGAGGGTAACAAAGTGTTGCGTCGGCAGTGACTAGAACAGTTAGATCGCAGAAGCCCGAGAGAGGTCAGAAAACAGGAGACCATTCTGCCTATCGCTGATCAATCGGGTCACAGCAGTCAAAAGCAAAGAGACCACTGAGACGGGAAAGCAAACTGATAAGTCTGCCCATCCCTGGTCATTCAGGTGACAGTAGTCAGAAACAAAGAGACCATTGAGACGAGATTAGAAAATCAGCTCAAAGAGTGAAAACCGTAGAATTTAGGTCTAAGTAATAAAGGAAAGCATCGGCAGAATAGGCAAGTACAGGCATGACCTAGCGCTGCCTGATGAGAGGCAAGCTGACCTAAATTATGTCAACGATGTTGTGGTGCTGTTTCAAGAAGCCAGTGCCGCGCAATCATCCCTGAATTACCTTCGTAGGGTGTGCCAACGTTTTTTTGCTTGCGTGGGTTGCAGCCACGGACGACAACACTTGGCGACGTCGTGCCGTCGTGCCGTCTTCTTAAGGCAAGTATGGTATATAGCCCACCGTGGGGTTGCGTGATGATGATGCTAGGCATTTAAAGCGCCAAGAACGATTAATCTTCAACGATTCTTTAGGTATGCGTGATCGGAAGCTGTTTTTGAATGCATAATGTTAACAACGTTTTCCCGCCTTGCACTTGTATGTTCACTTTGAACATTAGGGTTTTCCAGTAATTTACCCCTCCCCATGCTTTTGTGACTCATTACTTATGGCAAGGAAGCATCTGTTCAGATGGGTGCTGTGCCGCTGCCTTTGTTATTGAGTCGTTGGTTGCATCCACCTAGGTAGTCAACAACATTGTCATCATGTCACTGTGCATGATTTAGTGGCTTCGCCAGGTGCAGCACATTCCTTCCCAACTGCAAACAAGACGTGGTGTAAAAGAGAGCCGATACCATATATTTGACCGGCGCCGCTGATCGTCGTAAAGTGTCCTAGAGTAATCTTCTATACTGCGTAACATTTTGCTCCATCCACACATCATTAAGGCCTCTATTGGACTTCCCGATAACCAGTTAGCTAATTTGTTCCACTTGAATAGTTTTATACATACTGTAACCAAAGGTTTACAAGCAGTGACCGTGAACGGATGTGCAGGCATGCATAAACGTTACGATCATGAATTCAATTACTTTCAGCCCCTTGTCATTCTGCCCCGTTGTCCTCGTGCCCTCTGAACGGCTCTCCTGCCTCCCCCTATGTCTAATTGCCATTGACGCCGCTGAACTTTGTGTTCACAGATACATCCTGGCCGTATGCCAATGCCATGCTCACTGATAGAGCTTATTTCAGCTTATTGTCATTTACCACCGTTGTTCTTGATTGCTCTAAACAACTCTCATTCCGCCTTCTATGCCGTTGCTATTGACACCGCTAAGTATATGTTCACAGATAACGCCTGCTGATAAGTCAACGCCGTGCTTAGTAATTGCACTTCTTTCAGCCTATATCACGCGTAGCAGTTCTCTCTGCTGCAGCGCAGCTGCTCACATTCCGACAGCTATGTTCACTTACCATTGGCGCTGCTTAGGTTTGCAGTTACAGTTGAAGTACGCTGGTAGGTGCTGCTGCTCACTATATACTGAAATTACCGGTCACTTTCAGCGCTGACTCTAAAACTGTTTTCTCCCTACAGCCGTAGTGTACAGCCCTTTCTCTGCTTGATCCTGTTTTTAACCTTGAATGCCTATCAGTCTGTACCTCGTCATACGACAGCGGTCAGTATGTCTCTCATAATTAATCCGACTCCTAGTATCCCTCTTTCCCGCTTATATTTGACTTGTACGCTGCACGGTAGTAGACCCTATCACTTTCCGCTACTCCAGAATCCTTTCAGGACTAGCTTTGCAACTTTAGTTTCGCTACAGCTGTAGTACATATGCTCTTCTATTCTCGTCACAATATTGACACTCCGTCTCACACCGGCACCCGACTGTTTCTCTAGCATCCGATTACTGAACATGTCACGTTATATTTATATGGGTTTCTAACCCAGCCTACCAGCCTCACTGGCTCTCATACATGTTCGAACGACAAGCTTTACCACTGTCGACCGATCGCTTAATCTACACCTTAGTTGTATATTTCGTCACTTACTATTCTGTTCTTCTTCCCCGGTTAACAACGCCTGACAATGCCGGTTTCTACACAGGACACCTGTTGCGTACGCTTGGCCAAATCGGACGGCACTCGTCGCTAACCTTCAAGGAATATCGGATCTCGTACTTGCATGCGAAACAAAGAGTACGATACATAACATATTCGGCCACTCTGTTGCTTTTTAACCAGTACAACTTTACCAAAATATTTAAATTTATACCTTGACATAGTCCTGTTGAATTGACCGTTTGCTGGGTCCGTTTTTCCTTTCTCTTTTGTTTTAAAGGATAAGATTATCTGCGCGGAACATCTTGGAGGACGTAGCTGCGACGCTCACTTGGACAAGGAATAAACGCCGAACAAGCAGATCTTGTGCACTTCGTAATCCTGATACACTAAAGGACCCCAAAAACTAGGCAAATCAGTAAAAATCACCTGTCATCCGACTTCAACAGCTCCAACTACTGGCGGTCGACTCCGAAGGAGACAACTACATAACCAAAGGAAATAACGTTGCGAAACATGACTGAGAATATCCGGGAGGATAGTCGGTCAGATACAACCTTGTCAATGTCACATCACCAGTCGGCTGTGTTCCAGAACGTTGTGGGTTTGCGCCTGACAAGCTTTCTGCATACAAAAAGCCACAAATATCTGTTAAACAACACCGTGACGTGGCGGATGTGACTTGCCACTCAATAAACTCAATGCTCCAATCAGGCGGTAGCAAGTTGACCAATACCATATCTTATAAGTTCTGTGCATATACTTGCTCTCATACGACTATGCCCACATAGTTGATCAGTGACACGCTACTATTCTTGAAATATTTTTGCGGCTATTTTCAGGATTCACTCAACTGACCTGCACTGCGTGCGCAACCTCCTCGGACTAGCTCCTCATCAGCCTACTCCACATTAATGATTTGATGCTTATCTCTCGCTTCCCGTGAAGATAGACTACACACAATCTATGGTCCAAGTGGGACCACACTACTGACTTCATCTGCAACATTGCTGCTCTTGGTCCTGCCACTCATGCTATTATGTAAAATGTTGTAATATGATGATCATGCCCAAAAAGCGTATATTGCCTTTTCAAAGATAAAACATATAGTTATTTATTTTGTTCAATTTCTTTCAGCCCATTGTACTGCGCCACCCTTATCTTTAATCTTCCTAATACAGTATCAGGATGCCACCATCCTTCAGTTTTCACTGATGCCGCTGCAGCTTATGTTCACAGATACCGCCTGCCGGTACGTCAATGCCGTGATTATTAAATGCACTTCTTACAGCTTGTATCCATTGGCCGCTGTTGTCTCTGATGCCACTGAGCTCCTCACACTCTGCCACATGCGTCCAACTGCCACTGACATCGCGCATATACATCCGCACAGCTGCAGCGTGACGGAACGTAATTGCCGTAGTTATCACATAACATTCTTTCCACCCAGCAACTTGCGCCGCTGTTGTACCTGATGCCCCAGAGGTGTTCAGCTTTAAAGACCTACGTTTAATTGCCATTGCCTATAATGGATCAATCGGCGGGTAAGCAGTTCCGTTGCTACCTACTATAATCCGATGTTCAGTTGCAAACTCACCCTCCATTGCAGCCGATTACAGTTTCGCTTACATTACAGGGTGGGCCGCAATCAAGTTATTATTTAACTCATGTCTGCCTACGCATCGCCGTTGCTACAACATTGCCAGTTGTCGACGCTCAGAAACGACCGCGCATGTCCTATTAGCAAGCTGTGGCAATTGAAAACGTCATCCGTCACCCAAGAAAGGCTACATGTTTCCCGCCACTACTATGTTAACCACATGCATTCGCTTCAACCTTTCCTTTGACACGTTGTGTAATCACAATTGATACATGTCACAGAGCATGATAGCACCGCCTTACTGTAGGGCAACCTCTATTTTTCAATGCCCCATTTTCAGGTTAAACGTGCTGACCACGCCCACCAGCAGTAACGGAAATATTTGTGAAACGACCATCGTCCACTTTGATTGTAACCTGCGGCACGTACGCATTGTGCGCTTCATTGCACGCTTATTATTATTACTAGTGTCTTTTCACCAGCAGAAGGCACCCTTTCTATTTGGATGATTGCGTTCCTTGGGATTCCTTAGCCAAACCTCCCTGTGTATACATTTGCTTGCGTACTTCATTGAAAACGATCCACCCTGGTTTCCATGAAATATGCTGATTAGCAGTTGTGGAAATATGCTGTGTACAGCTACGTCAACTACGTACGCGTGCTAGAACCTTTTCATTTGTCAAACAGCCACGTCGAGCATTACCGTAGCACTCAAGTGTGCATTTGGTGACAGTGAGACCGTATGCACCTACATGTTCCGTACGCCTCATGGTAGCGCAAAATTATTACACCACACAAGCGGAAATGCTTGACTGCATACCATGCGCGTATACATTCTTGGCACATAAGTTAGCACGTCAGCATCGTACCGTATTTGTTTTAAAGCAAGCATGCGAACCCGCCCTAATCCATGCAGTGTGCTGCGAAACGATACCGTAGTTATTTGCCTAAGTTGTAGCCATCAAACTGAAGATTTCGTACTCCGTATTCAAAACTACGAACTGTGTAGCATAGCACCATCCGAATCATACACAGGCCGTCGACGTATATGTCTTCTGCGGTAATGCATTTGAACTATGCGGACTTACAAATACAGACCATACATGATGGCCTGCTTTTTGACACAAACACACGTACACAGCTTATTGTTTGAACACCGATTCCGCGGGAACTGAGTTTGCATTGCAACAGGTAAAAAAGCTTAGGGAGCTTCGAAGGAGGCATATATGTCTTTGCTTACGTATATTTAATTATACCACAAATATATAGTCTTACATACATGTATGGTTGGCATCACCCGGTTTCGGATTTGCCTGTCACTGTGGCCACCCAAAGGACGCCTGCGCCTACAGAGGACCCATTGGTGGCTTACGCTGCATCACTCACAGCTTTTACCACACACCATTATCCAGTGTAAAGCCAAAGGAATAAGACCGGGAGACATGCGGATGGGAGCCAAGATTCATCAACGGAGCCGGCCCACACTCCTTCAAAATGCAAACACAAGAAAGCTGTATATGGGAATCAAACGCACATAAGGCGGTGGCTGGACCGTAGTCTGCTCAACAATCAGTGCATAGAACCACTCTTCGAACCTAGCACGGCTACAAGGACCGTGCACCCCGTCCCCTCCAGCAACGACCAACTGTTTCCTGGAGCCAGTATGGATGAGGTAGGGGGTAACAGAGAGGTAGGCAGCTTGTCAACAAGCACATCAAGCGCAGCCACATCGGGGATATCAAGCAACAGCCAATCACTTGAAACGACAAAACGAAATAAAATAAGTCCAATAATGCATACAGATACGGTGGCATAACTCTTCGCTAAATTAGCATATGAAGTAAGTTGGTTAGCAATTAATCCGCGATAAGGAAAACCGTCCACAAGTTGGTTAAACATACTACAAACGCCACAAAGTTACCGAAGATAAGCGTTATTAATGTAAGCAACTTGGCCAGCTAATAGAAAAGATTCAGGTAGGCAAAACAAAGCAAATAAAGTGGAATGAAATTTATGCAGCTTAAAGAGACCTAGTTTAAGTGTAAATTGGTTTAACCCAACTGTGGTGAAGAAGCATCAATAATGTAACATCAGCCTCAGCATGGGGCGCACATACATACGTCGTTGGCAGCATCCGGTTTTGAATTTGTCTGTCACTGTGGCTAGGCACAGGACGCCTGCGCCTTCAGAGGGATCATGAGTGGCATGAGCTGTACCATCCCTAGCTCCAACCCACACGCCATATCCAGTGTAAAATCGAAGGAATGAGACCGGGAGGCATATGGATGGCAGCTACGTTTCAGCAACGGAGCCGGCCCCCACTCCTTCACATGCAAACACAAGCACACCGTATTTTGGGAATAAAAGGCACATAAGGCGGTGGCTGGACCATGGTCCGCTCCACATTTAATGCATGGAACCACTCTTCGAGCCTAGCACGACCACTATGACCGTGCACCCCGTTTCAAACAACGACCAACTGTCTCCTGGAGCCAGTATGGACGAGGTAGTGGGTAATAGACAGGTAGGAACTTTGTCAACATGAACATCAAGCGCAGCCGCACCTGGGATGTCAAACAATAGTCAATCATTCGAACTGCCGATATTGAATAAAGTAAACGCATATGACGACGTAAATACTTGCCAAATGAGCATACGGAAGAAAGTGGTTAAATATGAATACGCGATAGGTACCAAATGTCCGAAAGTTATTTAAAAAATACCACGCGATAAAATTACGAAAGTTTACCACAATTTGCATGAGCGACGTGTGTAAGTAGGGAAAGCTTCTCAAGTACGCAGAACAAACGAAATAAAATGGAATGAATTTTATCCACATTAATGTGGATATATATATGTACATAGTGGCAGAACATTTAACTAAGGAAATACATTTACTTATGTAATTTAGTAATCCAAATTTTCCCATTTCCATATATATATATACTTTGAACTATATACACACGTGCATACTAACTAGGGTAACTAATATCTTATTCTTTTTTACATGGTTTCACATTAAAAAATACACACATACGTTTTTGCATAGTGTATAAGCCTATTTCCATTCGTCCTTTGCTTTGCACTGCTTTTGCACAAGATGCCTATGGAATGACCGGCACATTCCTTATTCGAAAGGAATTTCGCATGGCTAACTTCGATAATTTTACACAGAGCACAAAGGTTTACTTTCGTGATCTATAATGGCTTAAGCAACTGTTCCGACTCTAATTTATGCCAATCAGTGGCCGTTTGCGCCTGCTTCGCATTTGGATATTACAACTACCGCCTTTTAATTGCACATAGCAAAATAATAGAGCTGCTTGATGCTTCCGCCTATTTAAGGTGCATTTGTTGTGCCACAATGCATATTCTAGGGACAGTATACAAAGAGTTACTCTTCAGTTATTGGATCGCAGTCACCGAAACAGAGTAAATGCGCAATGCACTTCCGAAACGAGCGACCGTAGTTGGTTCGAGTAACGGTCCCGACAAGACCTAGGTTCTATAGAGATAGGCTCTCGCCTGACGAACGGGCTGTTTATTGTACCATCAAGCAAACCAGTACTCCCTACCTGCACTTCGTCGTTTGATTCGCTTTATTTACCTGCACACAGGAAGTAAAGCAAGAGCAAGATTGTACCAAGTATTCAGCTCAGTAGGCTCGCTCCAACTTTCGTGTCCTTGGCCAACCGGTTTTTCTTTATTATGCAGGTATTGTTGTTATTTTAAAATATTCTGCATTTTTAGTACTCCAGTTGTAGTGTTCCACCTTATTTACTTAGCAATGAAGGCAGTATTTCCTGTATATTTACTGCTTTTCTGCTTTGGTCATAGACTAAACGGACACTTATTATTTTAGCAAACATAGCTGCAGAGGGTAGTAGAAACAGGCATACAGTGACAGACACTAATTAGGACTCCACAGACGCTGTTCCCGGTTGGACGAGGGGTCGATTGATGTATATTCACTTTACCCCTAATTGAAGTGGGTTGGTTTTCACCGTGTGTGCTTGGCGGACAGTTGCGCACGTTAGCTGATTGGCGAAATCCTGTTTCAGCCTCTTTCTGTGGCTGAGAGGCAAAAGGCCTTGAAAGCAATATGAATAGGCTCAGCATGGTATAACAGAGGATACGGAAACAGGGAGTTGTCTTCTAATAGCTCCGAGCAAAAGTTCATAAGATGCACACAGAGCACCATCAACGTAATACTTAAATTTCTATGAGAAGGCAAAGGGTTGTGTTTATTTACAACAGGGAACAGCCGATGGTACGGGTCACTACGACTGTTTGATTTGGATAGGTGAAGTGTTCACACTACATTGGGTATTTTTGGTATGTCGCCTGCTCTTTACATTAAAAGGATCCATCAAATTGGTAAGCCGAAGATGGTAAGCGCTTTCACCATGAAGCCCATGCGAGGCCGACTTACTAAGTACAAATACTCAATATGTCGTGATCTTCTTCTTAACAGAGAGGGTATATTATCTGGTCAAACAAATGGTGATTACCTGGCGACCCTAGATACGCTTGAATCATACGCCAAATTCACCTCAATTGTACTGTTGCATAAGGTGAAAATCACCCCTTTGTACCAATGCATCTGCACATTAATCGTAACCAGAGTGTTAACAATATGCTACGGCAAGCTCATGGGATTCACTCTCCCTAGGTGGATGCTTCCACCTCTCCACGAAACGTGGCTGCAGCCGCCCATGACTTTTGTTGACTACTCAAAAAATACCATCTTCAAATGATACCAGTGGTGCTGAAGAGTAATGGGGACATGTACTCTCTGCTTAAGGACTTTTGCGCTGTATGTAAGCGTTTGAGCACACAGGGGAAGAGAAACCAATTCAACTAGAACCACGATCGATCCATTTGCTAAAATAGAAAAGCGCTATCCGACGAACTTCTTAAGATGCTAAAGTTGTCCCGCTCAAGCGCACCTGAGCGATCTGTAGTTGATGAGGTCAAGATTACACGCCGAAAACGGAAAAGTTGCCCCCATCCCGAGGCACCAGAACTGCCAGCGGTGACTTAAATACCAACTCCCACAGCCGTGTACCGTTTTCGCAAGCCCTTGTTAAAGCCCCAGCTACTCCCGTTACACACGTGCCAAAAAGCAGCCGGCTCCTGGGTTTTGCCCACAAAGTGACGTTTAAAAAGACGTTTGAGGGTAAAAGTGACAGCGGCAAGCACCAGTAAATGTGTAATACACTAATGCCTGTGGCTAAAGCAAGTAGTGGTGTAGCTGGCGTTGAGGTGCAGATGGGTAGGGGCGATTTCTATTGCCGAGACAAGGCCTCTTTAGAATGACTCAGTAACTGACTGTCTCCCAAATGAATACTTAGGATATGGAAAAGCCATCCAGGGCGCCAAAGTGGAGGTGGAGTGCTATCGCTTATTCGTTATCTATATTGTCATTGAGTAGCCCCTACGCAATTTGCACCCCCAGTGTTCAACTCACTTCATCCATAAGGATAGTGAGAGGCAGGATGTAACTAATTTTCTTGTTTATGGCAACCCATCCTCGTCGCGAGAAGAGGACAAGGAGCTAAGCGAGCGGTTAAGGCTAGCTGCTGCTTCGGCCCCAAGCTTTGTAACGGCTTGTGACCTTAACCTACCACATGCCGGCTAAGTGCATGCGATCAATAACGCCGACTCCTAGGAAGAAGGTTTAGTTCGGTGGACGCATGAATACGTTTGGCTGCCACATGTAAATTTTCTAACGGAAAGTCAAGGAGAGAATCCCCCTCTTCCTTACACCTTGTAAGCACGAAGCATGGTCGGTTGTCAGGTAGTACCGTGGGAGTGCCCATCGGTAAGCATAGTCACTTTGTCCTCTCTTTTTCCATTAAGTGGACGAAGAAAGCAGATGAACCAACTTGACTCGGAACCTCAGCCGTATTAATACCAAGCTTATGAGGAAGTGAGCCACGAGCTTTTATTGTCTTCCTCAACAAGCAGAGGCGACGCTGGAGCAGAGGTGGTGTATGATTAAAAGTGGGGCAACACTGCTACTAGAGGAGTTTACCCCCTTACATAGGATAAGCAAAGCAAGCACTCTTCGTTAACGGCACCGAAGAATTGACGGAGCGTTGAAGCGATGTAATGCTCTATGGAAAAGGTTCACTGTGTTCGTTCGATTCCATAAACTAGAAAAAACGCCGCAACTTTGTGGGTAAATTGCAAAGACAGGACAACTGCTCTTTTGAGCATAGGCTGGCGTGTAATTTACAAACGAGTAGGGTAAACCACTACATTCATGTGTAGTAGAAGTCTATTTAAGAGAAGTTGTCGGTAACTTAAACACAGAAGAAGGTCTTCAGGTTACCGCAGACCTAGACGGAGTGCAGGGGTGGCTGCGTGTTTTCAAAAGGTTCATCGAGCGGACAGTGGATATCCAAGCTCCACGCAGCCCCATAGCATATGCGAGGGAAAAAGGGGAAGTCAAACTAAATGCAGCATCTTTTCAACCTGCGCTGAAGAAATTGAACGTCTACAACGTCCATGGCACCGGTGATATGCATCTAGCTATTTTACAGCCAAGTGCCGATATTCTCCAGCGTCCAGCCCTTGGAATTTACATTGTGTCTCTTCGTGAAGGAAGAATACCACAGGCTCGGAAGAAGGTAGTTGTGGTGGCTGTTCATAAATGGGGTCCTAAATAAGCGCCAAATAATTGCAGGTTTGTTAGTTTAATCAGCGTACATTTGATGTGTCTGGAGGAGCTCATCGGAGCTGGAATCTGTCAGCACCTAACTGCCCATAACTTACTCAGAGCAGAAGAGCATGGAATTGTCCGGTTAATGTCATGTTTCACAAACGTGCTGTGTTTCCTTGACGAAATAACCCGGTGTCCTGACAACAAGATCCCGGTAGAAATATGTTATCTTGACTTCAGCAACGTTTTTGACTCGGTAAACCACCGAATCCTGGTGAGAAAGATGACCTGGGTTGGAAGAGGATCTCAGCTGCTTTCTCCGCTGTGTTCGTTCCTCTGCAGTTGGAACTTTCAGATTGGGGTTGGGAATGGGTTTTTGCGAACAGGTACTGCATAGAGTAGAGGTCCCCATGGATCAGTACTGGGTCCGCTACGGTTACTCATGTTTACGTCGCACTTAGCCCATTTACTTGCGACGCCCTCTTATGCATTGCGGAGGTGTTCACTGGTTAGCAGGAGTGACAGGGTAATTTTATATAAAGATTTGCCTAAAGCTGTTAAATGGTCACACTTAAAGGGTAGGCCCGTACCCTCCATCAAATGCCAACTCTTGTCTCAAAGTGGCAACAAGTGGTACTGTAAGCACCAGTTGGGTCCCTGGAAATGCTCTGTGCTATAGAAGCAGGTGATCTAGGCAGCATCTTACCGAATCACTTTAAACCATCGGCGCAGTGCAAGCTTGCTGCTAATACAGCATGACATGAGTTATTTCTACTTAAGATGGCCCTAACATTGGAATACTTTATTTAAAGGGAATAAGCTGGAGCTTTACATGACCCATAAGTGGTAAAGAACTGGGTCGGTTCATATAGGAATGCCAAGCAACCGTAGAGCGGGTTTGATTAGCGTGTTAGCCGCATCTTCATTGGGCCTGTGTGGCATTTGAACACAATGTACACCGGCTCGAAGCGAAACCCCCACCATACCCTCTGATAGAGATAAGAAAAGTAACCGAGTAGCATAAAGGAAAATGTTCTCTGACATCATGTAGGCCGGTAGCGTTGGGGGTAGAACATCTAGTTGTAGCGCCTGGTAATAGGTAGAAGACGGGCCAGTCTGGGATATGTTCTTCCAAACTGCAGGTAGGCGTCTCAAAGGAGATCACAAGGCAGTTCGGCAAGATGGCTGTCTAGGCGTGCTTTGAAATCATCCATAGCAGGGGTCGAGACTACGGCGCCTGGCACAAAGTTCCACGGTCTGCAGTGTCGCTGAACAAAGAAAGATCGCTCGCAGTTCATCCAGTTTGTGATGTGTGAGCAGGAGTGGGTGATCATGAGGATAAAAGCGTAAGCGGTGCAGGTGTTTCCAGGCCTGGATAAAATTGCAACATGCAAACAGCAAGTAGCTCTGGAGCCTTCAGTCTTTCATAGCGAAGAGACAAAGGCGACGGAGCCGTTGTGGATAATGCAAGTGTTTTAGAACCAGTTATAAGGTTTGTCGCTCAACGTTGTGGTACTTCAACCATACACCGGTCTTTTCCCAACCAGGGGCTTCAAGTCTGGATAACAACCTCCAAGTGAGGACGTAGGAAGGCGTACAAAAGGAGGCGGAACTTCTGCAGGTCTATTTACCGAAAGTCACGTTTTAACAGTTCCAGCACGCGGTTAGCAGTGTTGTCTGATTTTCAGCAGGAAGTAGATGCTGAAAAGTTGGTGTAGGAGATGATAATTAAGTCTATTTCAGCTAACCAGTTCTGGAGAGCAGACTCTTCTGGGGCGCATATTGTGGAAGCGGAGGGGCAGGTGGAGAGGACGCGACATTGAAAATAATTAAACGGCTTGTTTTCCAGTGATCGCTGTAGTAGACCGTTGATGTCCGGCTGAAGTGCACAGGCATCATCTGGTCATTGATCGTGCGCTACGGCTTCTCGTCATCTGCGTAGATCAGCCTCGAGGAGGCCAGTTTGCCATTATCGATGAAGGGTAGGAAGATTTCCGGCCAGGGAACAGACCTGTGTGGAACTTCGCTTCACACAGTGATACAGAGCACAGCGCTTCGTCGACTCGTACTAATACGGAACGTTTGTGGTGGAAGTGCCGGAGCAAGTCCTTTAAGGCCTCAGCATTGCCGCAGAACGACGACTCATGTACTGACATGGATTAGTCGACTTTGGCAAAAGCCCTAGAGAAATCTTAGAAAATGTCTTGTAGATCCAGGCTGATGTCAACCGGAGTCTTCCGGCTATCTCGTGCGAGTACCAGGTTACTCAGACATGACAGTTGCTGCCAGAAGCCATGCTGCCGGACGCAACGCTGTTTATGAGCCTAAAGGTGGTCCAATAAAACATTAGCGACGTTCGATTCCATCACTTTGGGACCCGTAGGTAGGTGTGTTGTTAGCCGGTAGTTGGCAGGGGTCCTTACGCTTGCCACCTTTTTAGGTTGGTGTACTTGAACCCCATTTCCACTCTTTTGCGACTTCATAAGGCGACAAAAATAGGTGAACTGCTCCGCTAGAGTTAAAGCTAGTGCTGCAGCGCAGTTTGCAGGAGCATCGTGTGGAAAAGACCTGCGTCTAGTCGGGCCGTTGCTTTGGGAACTTCACCGGCTTGAACTGAAGAGCTAGCATGGACGTTAAAGCTAAGAACGGAGAATGTTGCATCATTGTGTGGACTGCTGGAACGGAAACGCAGACGCTTAATGTTAGCACAGGCATTTCGAGGCCTTGTTCGCTGATTTTATTGGTCCTGTGAGTGCCTTCAGCTCAGCAACACCTTGTTTGACTTGCCGAAGTCGTTTGAACTGACTATAAAGGGCTTTTGGGTTGGAAGGAAATCTGCGCACAAGCGGACGCTGATGCTTACTTGTAGCTTCTCTTATAGGCTGGAGGCAATGGTTACGGAGAATTCGGTAGGCTTCCCTGTGAGTAGCCTTTGGACAGGAACGATTGGTTCTCCACACCGCGTCCCTGTGAGCAATCCACTTTGGAGTCAGACTTTCTACAGACGTGAAAGGTTTCTCTTCTATGGAAACTTGATTGCATGTTTTGCTTAAGGAGCGCAGTGCGCGTAGGGTAGTGCAGAACGTTGTCTACTCGTTGCCGGCGCTTAACTGATGTTCCGGATACAACTTAGCATCGGCGAATGCAACGATCGCTGAGCCCCAAAGGGGCATCAAATTCGACGTGCCCAACCATCAGGTTTTGTTGGTGATGACGAGCCCAGAAGAGATGTTTGGTGGTTGGTTCGCAATCTGGTTAGCTAGCAACTATGATTATACAGCGGGGTCGTTGGGGGAAGCCAAATGAGGCTTGATGCCAAGGAGCAAGCCGTAGGAACGGAGCGAAATAGACCGGGTAGGTGGAAATCCTTGTGCTAATGTGTGTGTAATTGGCTAGCTGAACAACCACCTCGTGCTATCAGCTAAGTGGTTCTGGTTTGACCCTTGCAACAAATAGTTTGGCGGCAGTGTTCCAGGAAGTGGTGGGGTTTCGCCTAACAAGCTTTATCCATACAGAACGCCATAAAAGTTCTTTTATTACCACTGGGCGGTGCCGGTCCAGACCCATCCTAAACTAAAGCCACTGCCATGTGGACATCCGGATAATCCATTTCAACTCACGAATACCAATCTTCTACTCGCACATTGCTGACGCCATCAAACCTGCAAGAATGAAGCAGCAAAGTTACAACCACAAACTACACAGTTACATACACGTCCGCAAGTACATACTTACACTCCCCACTGCACAATGATACACTGTTAAGGTGAACATGCCGGAATTTCGCACCTTCTTGATCACGCATTGTTATGTCAAAATGATAGTGCCTCTAAAGGCCTGTCGCGCCTTTTCGAGAATAAAAGGTTTATTTATTTATGTATTTATATTTGTTGGGGAACTGGTGAATTGTGTTAAAAGTTCTCGTACTATTAGCAAATTGGAGACGTAAGCACCACATTGAGATGGAGAACTTACCAAACAAGTTGATACTACCGTTACCACCACGGGACTCAAGACCTCATCATCTACCCAAGCGAAGAAACCAGTTACTGGTCCTCACAAGAAGGTGGACACCAAAAAACACCATAATCCCTTGACAGTTATATGCTCCAATGTGACTGAATCCGGGACGAACTCTATGAAAGATAAGATATTGGACGACAAAAAACAGTGGGACTCCGTGTGTCAACTGATGGAGGTTCAAGTTAAACCAGTCAGTATAATGCGTCTCGTCCGTCACCCAAACTCCATACACTATGGTGATCCACGTTTACTCCAGGTAACACTACAATCAGCTAATGACGCAGAGGAAGTTCTCTTGTCAGCTACTCGCCTCCGTACCACATCATGCACAGTTCGAATCCTTCCAGATGTTCCTTGGAGCGAACGCCGAAAACGCAAACAAAATCCGGACGACTTCCGTAAACGACAAGACGCCAAATCTGTTCTTGTTCACGGTGTCCCCGAGCTCAAGACCGCAAGCAATCTAGAAGCCAAAGCACATGACTGGGATGAATATCGTTTTATTCGCGAACTGCTCTCACTCGAAAACGTTATTGCTACTTCGACATCAAGGTTACCACTCTCACCTAACTACAAAGGATGTGGTCCCCGAGTGATGAAAATATCGTTGCATTCCGAAATGATGGTAGAATATGTGACCAATACGTGGCGCAAAATGTGTCAAGTGCTACCATCCGAAATACGTATAAAGACGATGGGCACTGAACCACCAACAGGCCATGTCACACTAAGCAAGCAATGTACTAATACAATTCTGCCGCCGCGTAGCTCAGACCAGAGACAATGCCAAAACACGCTGCCGGCTGAAGGGGGACAAGTTGGTCACCCACTTGTTGGCGCTGAGAGCTCAATACAACGACCTGAACTGGCCCTAGGGTCTGCAGCATCGGTCCTACAAAAAAGGCTACCGGCAGCCGACCCCACAATGGTCGGCGTAAACTGCAACCGAAAACCAGAATCTACAAACACTCTTCTAACCACCGATGCCCTCACCTGCTTCTATACTAATGCACAAGGTCTTCTCAGCAAGCTAACCAAACTTCGATTTCGCCAGGTCTCCACGCCCTGGGACCTAGTTATGGTCTCCGGTACCTGGCTGAGCACGGAAATCGCGGATGCTGAGATTTCGTTACCTGGCACGAGTTCCTTACGAAAAGATCGGCCTAGCGGGGGAGGCGGAGTGCTTTTGTATTATCGATGTTGAGATCATTGATGACTCAGAAGCAGACATCAACGATTCTCTTTGGTGTCGTATGCACCTGAGACGTGGCGATGTGTGTTTGCTAGCAATAGTTTACCGTCCTCCAATGTCTACCTTGGAAATGGATCAATGCCTTGCTGCTGCGATGAAACGAGTATTGACACGTCCACGCAGTCACGTTCTTCTGGTGAGGGACTTCAATCTGTACGCACTCGAAGTTCCAGCATCGCCCAGCGAACAGTTCATGGCTGATTTGCAAGAACTGATTACCGATGTACCACTGTATAACAATGTCACCTCTCCCACTCGTTTCAGAACGGGTGACACCCCGTCTGTCCTGGACCTTGTGCTCACCAACGAGGAACCAATGATTGACACCGTTACCATAGCTACACCACTAGGTCGCAGTAATCACGCGACGTAGCACTTTCGTTACATCTGTTATTCGGAGTACGTTAGAGAGAACGATGAGGAAACTTATATGGTTACACATTACGACATCTTGTCGAACCTTGTTCAAGACACCAACTGGTCCTTCCTGACCGAGAATCCGCCCGACGAGGCTTGGATGGTGTTTGTCAACAAATTCACTGAGCTAGTGGCAAATGTATCAGAACGCAAGGCCTTTCGCCCGAAGCAAGTGGATTCGTTCCTAAGAAGCCGTACGAGAAAATCTATGGCCTTAAGGGATTCGGCCTGGCATGCTTACAAAGTTTGCCCAAGTAATCTGACCTGGGGAGTCTACACAACTCAACGAAACCACTGCGTCAAGTTGATTCGCGAAGACAAACTCCAACACCAACAGAACTTAGCGGCGAAATTCAGCAAAAATCCAAAGCTGTTGTATAGACATATCAACAAACTCCGTAGAGTGCAGCGCGGGATCCCGGTCTTGAGTGCAACAGATGGTCATGCGCAAACTGCACAGGACGTGGCCAACGGGTTTCGTCAACACTTCCTCCATACTTTCCGGAGTGAACATTCCCTTCACCCGATTTTGACCGAGCTCTCACCGTTCCCAGGTTTACACAAGGTATCGTTCACGGCAACCAATGTGTTGCAAACGCTAATGTCGTTGCGTGTGCACAGCTCGCCAGGCGTAGACGATATTAAACCGAAGGAGTTGAAGGAAGCGGCTCTAAACATTGCCGAACCATTAGCTCGGTTCTTCAACGTTGTCTTGACGAAATGCTGATTCCCACAATGTGGAAACATGGGCTAGTCACCCCCATTTACAAAAGCGGTAATCGTGCGGAGCCGTCGAACTACCGTCCAATCACTCTCCTCCCAGTTTTATCCAAAGTAATGGAACGTATAATTGCGGAGGCGCTGATAGGATATCTGGAGAACAACAATATCATAGTACCACAGCAACATGGATTCCGCCGAAATCGATCCTGCACTACAAACTTGCTGCTGGCCCGAGCAAGCTGGACGGAGTCAGCTGATGCTAGATTTGGAGTCGACGTTGTCTACCTGGACTTCTCGAAGGCGTTCGATCGTTTGGACTACCGCATCCTCCTACACAAGCTTCGAGGCTACGGAATCGGTGACCCCGTGCTTGGTTGGATCGCCAACTTTCTCACTCAACGTCAGCTAACCGTGAGAGTCCGCAGCTCTATGTCCGACCCAATTGACGTCCAGTGCGGTGTGCCAAAAGGGTCAGTACTGGGGCCACGTTTACTTTTAACATTCATTAACGACCTTGCCAGTGTACTACAGTCGAACTTCTTGCTGTTTGCAGATGATGTCAAAGTTTGGCATGACATCCGGACAGAGGACGATCACACAACACTGCAGAGCGATCTGAACAGGGCGTACACTTGGTCATCCGAAAACTTGCTCCACTTCAATGTCGCCAAGTGCAAAGTGGTGAGCTTACGCCATCAGCTCATCCATGAATACTTACGCGGGGACCAGCCGTTGCAACATGCTTCCCAGGAATGCGACCTCGGAGTGATCGTGCAGGACGACCTTGGCTGCTCCAGGCAATCTGAAAATGCATCGAAAAGGGCCAGTCAAAATCTCGGACTCTTACGGAGGGCTTTTGGAAATTTCGAGCCACCTGTATTTCCGCAAATGCTGAGCGCTTACGTGAGACCCCACGTGGAGTATGCGATCCAGGCCTGGCGTCCCTGGCGCAAGCGCGACATCAGTGCACTGGAAGCTCCACAGCGTAGAGCAACGAAGCTCGTCAGAGGCCTGTTTCACATCCCCTACCAACGCAGACTGCAGTCTCTGGGATTGTACAGTGGTGAATATCGTCGTCACCGAGGTGACCTCATCATGGTCTACTTAATACTGAGGAATCCAAATCACCCATGTCGCAGTCTCTTGCAGCTGAGCCAAAATACCAACCTGAGAGGTCATCAGCTCAAACTGGCTACACACTACAGCTGACTTGATTGTCGACGAAACTCTTTCTCACTCCGGGTGTCCCGTGCTTGGAATGCGCTCTTCACTCAAGTCATCCTTGCCCCCACATTGGCACTATTTAAAAAACGCCTAGATGACACACTTTCCAACTTGCATTATTTAGCATAGCACGTCCTGTTGGGAGGAAGAAATAACGAGACCCAAACTATGAGGTTACTGACCCTCCCCGCAAAGTAGCGGTGATGTTACATACAGAAGTGTCCCAATGAGCGACATGGATGTATACAAACTGAAGTAACCTACCACATCTCTCAACGGAAGCAACACACGAGTGAGCATTATCCGTTCCTTTGATTTCTTTTTCCCTACATTTGCTGTAATCTAACAGCTCTACTTTGGGTGCAGACATCCAGTCCATTCTTCAAACTATCATAATGAAGTGGTGCTTTGAAATCTGTAGAGCCTTAAAAAACGATTTACTTGTTCGATTATCCTTCCACTTTATCTATTGCTCCAACCACCCTACGGGACCTGTCAAGCATATGCTATTTTACCCGTTATAAATCATTGTTCATTGTTCATTGTCGTAGTTCGCCCAGTGTAGCTAAAGACCGCGTTTGATTAATCGTGCTATGAACTTGCAAGCAACGGATATTATTCAGATTGAGCGATAGTTCTCCAGATACTGTTGCTCTCTACCCTTTTAATTGAGCATGACTGACTTCTTTCCAGTCAGAGGGTAAAAAGCCGAGTTGAGGGGCGTGGCGGCATACTTCGTAGTGGGCTCAGTAATGTATTGGACTATAGGCTTGGGGTATACGGCATGCAGCTCATTGGGGCAGGAGTGACGTTTAGATCCAGTTCCTGAAGGAGATTCATTAGTAACACAAGGTTACTTTCCGTCTGATTTGAAAACGGGCAGGCGTCAGGCCGTGAGCTGCTATGCAACTGGGGCTGCACTCAGTAGACAGGACAGCATTTCCAAGAAAATAGTTTGGCTTTTCCGCGTCCGCAAGAAGTATATTACCTACACGGAATATTAGCTTGAGATACACACTTCCTGTTCTAATCTTGCGTTTCAAGTATTCAAAGCTTTAGTTAGACCGGGTAATGCTTAGGTAGGCAAGCCGTGTTCGTATTTGAGTCGCTTATCGCGCTTTAGCAGGGTGCAAATATTCCTTGCGGGCTTGTACTCTGAGTAGCTTGATGATAGGCGCGTGAAGTCATATATTTGTCCTCTCCTCATTAGGATCTGCTTTATCTAGCAACCCAAGGGGTGCATTTAGAGTATAGCCTAACTTTGCAGTTTCGGACCCATTATTCGTTTTGTAGCATCATCTTGGAGCGTAGTAGCCGCCACGCACCGTCGAGATCCAAATACCGGCGACTCTCCTTGTCCAAGGTGTTTGCCGCTGCAATAATTCTGGACTGGTCGACTCGCCAGAATTTGGGACGATTTGAACCATGCTTATGGATGTTAAGGCGTCGCCTCCAGTGGAAGAAGCTGAGCGCGCAGTCAATCATTTCAAGCGGATGTAGGATAGACAGATTGGAGAAGACAGATAGGGCCGGAGTGAGAGCTAGGTCTATAATATGATATGTTTGGCCTGGGAGCTTTCGTGTTGGTTTTAAGACGTTGGCTAGTAAATGAGCTATAGGGATACCGTGAGTAGGTCATTATAAAGCAAGCCACAATTGAAACCGACGGCATTTCAATCCCTGTGAGCAGGCAGTTCGTGCCATTTGCAGTATTTCTTATTTAGTGCAGGAGGTAGGCGCCAGATGTCGATCGGTGTCTGTGGTCCACTTTAACTGTCAGCGACTGGAAGCCATCTTGAAAGCAACACCAGAGTACTTCAGACGTATCATCGTTGTCGCGGTCAATCTTAAGAACGTTGAGTATGCGGTTGGATATCGAGTAAGCGCTTACTTCATCTTCAGACCTCATAGCAGAGCAACAGCGCAGTAACAGGTAATATCCCGAAACAGGAACCTCATAGTCAGTTACCCTAGACGGCAGCCAGTTTATGGCAAATGCATTTAGGTACGGTTGCTTTGCGGTTGGTTGCTGGCGTTGTGACCAATTTAGGTTCATGGTCTGGTGGGAATGACTGCAGTACAAACTAAGGACAAACATACTACTTAGAGCTTTTTCATCCGCCCCAGTATGGGCTACAGTTGCATCTTCGAACTACGTGACGGTGTCATTCCGTCTACGTGCGGATGTGCCTCCAGGATAGCAATTAGTATAGACCAATCGGCAGTTATCGTGGCGGGCCAAATTCACTGGTACGGAGACCAGCTTTACGGAATCAGTTATAATTGCCTCGGACGCCCCGGACTGGAGCTAAGTTATTTACCTGAAGTGTATATTTTCATGTACAAAAATTACTATAACTGGGGTTAATTTCCACTAACTCCGGGTACTTGACTGCTATCAATCCTGCTGTAAAACGCTACCCTGAATGTCGGCGAAACGTTTACAATCAAGTTGCTCAGCTAGGAGAACAACACAACTACTGACATTTCATGCGATCTGGATCTAACAGTTGCTTTTTGATGTCGGTGAACGACGTAACACCATCCGTGAGCAGGGTAATTGGGAAAATCGCGTTGGAATATTTATCTTGTAAGAAGTAGCTCAGTATGTCATTGAAAGCTTTTATTACTACAAAACCCTCCGTCTTGCACTCCAGTACATAATTCCGCTATAGGAAAACAATAACAATGACGAACGGTTATGGCTTTCCATGCTCTCAAATGATTGCTTGCAGCCACATGATGCATGGACTGGCGTGGCCGCAAGTGCCCCAGGTATGCTAAAGCTAAAGGGATTTCGAATACCGCAAGCTATCAACTCGAAGTTACCATTAAGCAACTATGTCGTGCTTTCTGTATCAGAAGAACTAGAGTTGTCTTCCTTTAAACCCATAGCAGGCGTTGGAGAGAAATATAATAGCCCCGTGGAGCACATTTTATTAGCTGCTTGCGCAACCTTGTGTGGTGGTCAACGATCGGTACACCATTTCGTCCGTCTGCCTATGTGAAGATTTATAAGGTTATCTAAGTTTTCGCTGCTTCCAGTTTTCCATAGAGCTAGTAGTGTCACGTGTCTCTGAAAAATCCATCAAGTTACATTCCAAGCAAGTAGACAGATCATAAGCGTTTGCCTGAGTTATGGCCGAATATAATCTCAGCAGTGGGCTCTTGGGTTCAAAAGAAGGACGTACTGAGTATTCCAACTGGTCTACAGTAACGTTAGGTGACAAACCGCTATAATCTTTAATTACCCAGGGTAACCAGTTAACAGGACCACGCAGTCTACCTGTAAGTGAATATTATGTTAAACAGGTGGGGTTGTGACCATAAGGTAAAAGAAGATGGAAAGGCAAGCGATTCAAAGTATGCATGGTTGCTTAAAGTAGGGTGCTTCGCCCAAAAGGTAATGGAAGGAATTTACACTGTACACAGCTCGTTGATACTTATTTCGCAACGGTCAGGTTACTTCCGTTCTCGTTTTGGGAAGAAATTTCTGATGCGTCGCATTTTTTGCACGAATGATTGTACGGGTGCCTTCGACAGACAGATGTCTAGTGATAAACACGTTGTACGGCGGACACTGACAGCGTTGGTTGGAAAGGCCGAAGTAACGCAAGAGCCGTTGCGCGTAATTACTGCTGTTTTCCTTTATACCATCAGCTTTTGAGCACATTCGGCTACAAATAAACAGAAATTAGCTAAATTCGGTAGATTAATATCTTACATCAATTTAAGTTCAGCAACGACGTAAAATCTCGTATGTCAAGGATCCGCACACAGCGAAAGCCGAGCATTTAACTATGATATGTTGATCATGGTGACTGATACATCTTCCTTATTGGAACCGCAACACCAGCAAGCAGTTAGATCTTTGGGTACACCGAGCCAAAGCATGTGCATATAGGACAAAGGAAACAAGTGAGCATGTCTGTACCAAGGGATTCAAAGTGTGTCCGTCCGTTGTGATGCTCAGGCTGTCAGCATAAAAGGAAATCCTGTTATTACTTAATACCGCATTCTTAAGGAATAGAAATATCATTCGTCGATCGGTGTTTTTACCTGCATGGGTATAACTTAGAAAATAAGGGCAACTTAGCCGGGGTGGTACAGGTGAACACACAAAGCACTCCATGCGCTATTTTAATTGTCGAGCATTTAAGCTTGCTAGGACAACAACAAAAATGCACTAAAATGAACTATCAGCAGTTGTCTACGGTGTATACTTGGACACCGTTGCTTAGCACCCAGTGCAAACCTTCCATAGTGTTGTCAAGAAATTAATGTAAATAAATAAATAAATAAACTTTTATATCTCGACCATGCGGGACACAACTTTACAGGCATGATCATGTTTAGCTAACCGTGTGAACAATAATGTACAAAAGTGCATGTTTGGCATAACAGTGTATGTAAGTGTATGGGTGTATATCCGTATGTAATTGTGTATGAATGTAGCTTGTGTCCTTGAATGTGTCGCAGCATTTTTGACTGTTTGTTGTCTTCAGGAATGTGAGCATAAGCGATTGATGTCCTTGGGTTGGATAGCACTTTCCGGATATCCACTGGCCAGTGACTTTATTTTGTGGCGAGTCACATTCGCCACGTCACAGTGTTGATAAGCAGACATTTGGGGCTTTTTTATAGGGAGAACGCTTGCCAGGCGAAAACCCACCACGTCCTGGAACACTGCCGCCGAACTATTTGCTGGAACGGGTTAAACCCGAACCACCCAGCTGGCACCACGAGGAGGTTGTTCGGCTAGCCAGCAAACCCTGATAATAAACCTACTGCTTCGAGGTTTTGTCCTCCGACCTACTTTGGAATCAGTTGCATCCTCGCCAAACTCCGATGCCCCACCGACTAACCTTTCACAATGTAGCGCCGCACGTTTGTGCGTAGGACGTCAAGTACCTGGCTAACTTGACCAATTATTTCGTCATTGCCAAGCTGACAGCGTTCCGTTTTACAACTGTCACCCTACTAACCACGACATCATTGATAATTCTCTTTTCATCTCGCTCCCATTAACCGTATTCCTACTACTTTTCTTACTTGTTTGGCTCTGGCTTTCCTCTCCTTCTAGGCGCCACCTACCTACGATGCTGCGGCTACTTAGCTTTTGCGATGTACCTCCGCAAAGCTTTGCGTGGCACTGCATTCATTTTTCACCCTTACAAGAATATAGCATCGCTGGACAGTCGTTTCCTTCTTACCTTCAACTTCAGACTTAGTTTTATAAATAGACGCTCCCCTTTTCAATTGTGAGCTGGGCAGTGCACGTCTAATACTCCCTTAACTATGGTCTAATTATTCTACGCACTACATCGCGAACCTTCACTTTTGGTCATTTCTGTCCACCTGACTTACCTGTGGCAACTTAGAGCTTTATCTTCAGGAGGCTCACATAGTCTATTGAAGCACCGCTGTGTTATTTTAGTTCACAGTTAGCTCAACTGCTTTGCGGGCGCCTCCACTTTCCATTGCTGCAGCTTTTGGTCTGAATACTCACCGCTCCAATGAGATAGGCTGTTTGCCACAACTGCGTACTGTGCCTTCTTTACTTTGCTGCAGTATTCCACATCTCATGACACTATGCTTCTGAACACGTATTCTCCATTTTCAACCCTAATATTAGAAGCCACATGCACAAGATAACGCCATGGTTGCTAGCTACAGATATAAAAGAGGTAAAAGGTTTCGCAAGGCTCGAGGTCGCCAACTCTCCTTACTCCTTTCTTTACGTTCGAAGTCCTTCCTTAGTGTAACGTTTACTTCCTTGTCCCCTTGATACCTGCATAGAAGTTGCTAAATAAACTTACCTGATGCGTAGTATCTATAAGCGTGACCTGTAGACTTATATGGACAGCTCATGCCACAACCTCTGGCCTTCTGTCCCCTTGCTATGCATCATCTAGCGGTTTGAACGACTACGTGCATTGCATTTTCATTTTCGGAACATCACCTCAAGCAAGCTTTATCTACCGGCAAGTGTTTAACTTACTTGCGATATCTTGGCGTTTTGTTCCGTCCACCTTGCCAGTGGATTATGTATGGCGCCAGATTCTTCATATGCTTGGCGTCAGTATCCGATGGATACGTTACCCACCTCGCCAGTGTGTTCTCCCATCACGTGTAGCCATCTGGAGGCTTATCTATTATAAAGAAATAAATAAAGCTATCATTCTCGACAAGGCGAGGCCCGCCTTTACAGGCAGGATTCTTTTGAGAAAAGAATGCGTGATAAAGGATGTGCAAGAACCCGATACGTTTGCCAAAACAGTGCTTGTTTGTGCAGGGGGTATGTAAGTATGTAATTGCGGGTGCGTATATGTAGCTGTGTACTTTGCGCTCGTAAATGTGCCGCTCCGTTCTTGAATGTTTGCTGTTGTCAGCAATATGTGTGTGGAAGATTGGTGTCTGTGGGTTGGAAAGGATTATTCAGATTTCTACGGGGCAATGACTTTATTTTGTGGCGAGCCACCACCGCCACTTCACAGTGTTGTTAAGCAGACATTTGTGGCATTTTATAAGGAGAACGCTTGCCAGGTGAAAGCCCACCACGTCCCGGAACACTGCTGCCGAACTATTAGCTAGAATGAGTTAAACCCGGACCACCCAGCTGGCACCACGAGGAGGTTGTTCGGCTACCCACTGGTTTGAACAATTGGGTTCAAAGCATTATTACCTCCGGCACATCACCTAAATAGCTTTATACCCTACACATGATCGACACAGTTGCGATGCCATGACGGTATACTCCCTCCGCCTCGCCAGTGGATAATTTCTCCGGAAAGCCTCTTGATCCGTATCCTCCACCAGGCAGAAAAATTTGGATCTAATACTTATGACTTTCAGCTAGCCTGAAAAACAAATTCCTCTCCCTGCGAGTGTTCAACTTACTTGCGATAACATGGCTTATGCTCCGACCAACTTGCCAGTGGATTACTTCTTCCTGATACTTCACCACCTCTCCAGCGTCGTATAATGATGTTGTACCTTCGGATATATATTGTCTGGGGTATAGACTACTACGCTTAACCAAACCTGATTCCAATGACCACAGCAAGCCCCTCGGCAGTTCGAAACATCCTTCCCATGCAAACATTCGAATTAGCTGCGACGGTTACCTCCCGTGGACCTACCAGCAACACATACCTGGCCAGTGGGTTATATGCTGAGACAAAAATACTGCTTATGAATTGAGTACCATATTTACCTGAATAAAGCAGCACCGCAGCACCGAACAGTACCGCTGTCCGAAACCGTTCCTGATGAACCCTGACTAGGCATTCCGCCGACCCAGCTGAAAATCAGGCGTCCCATGACTACGATTAGCTGCTCCGAAAATCGGTCCTACAAAGCTTAACGTAGCTCATTGTTATATATATTGTGCTCAAGGGCCGTGTGCCAGAAAGTGATGTGTTTTCGCTTGGCAAGCGTTTTCCCAATAATAAGCCACAAATGTCTGTTTACCGGCACTGAGACGTGGCGGATGTGACTCGCCACAGCAATAAAGTCACTGCCCACTGCTTTGCACGAAGGATGCTCACAATACCCCATATTTGCGAGCACGCCTTTATCAAAACTTATGGGACTCGTACGCTTATGGAAAATAGGAGATGAATCTCCGGAACCATTTGAACCTACACCTACCATTTCCTTAACAGAAACCCTTAGTGGTCGTACAGCGCTTCGGCGCCCCCGTTCTCTCTGACACCAATGATCAAGCTCTTCATCCCTGCAGCATTCCTGTGCAAAATTGTGTGCTATTTCCAAGCCATGCCTTATGCAAACCATATTTTTGTTGTGTGGTTTACACCAACTTTACGAGTTGCTATGACGCTGTCAACCACGTCGAGAATATAATTCTTTATTTATTTTTGTAACTAAGTAACGGTGTCACTTGGCCTACGTTCAACTGCAGCTCCAGGGGGTTAGCTGTTCGAAGACGTCCTAGGTCCATACACAACGTGGTTACTGTGCTAGTCCATGGTGGATACAGTTGCCATATTGGATATTGGGTTGGGTACGGTACTGAGGAGTTCTCAGAAGAGTCCCTGCAGCTTTGTGGTTGGACAGACTCAAACGCATCAACAACGCTTTCGTTTGCACCATCGACAGCTTAGCATGATTTAATATGTCGCGGCATCCTTCCCCAATGTTACGACGCTGATTGCCGCAGTGATGTCTGGTTGTTCTGCTTGCATTGTTCATCAGGAGTACGGATATACTCCACGCATTTTTCGGTTGTTTGCTAAAGTCACAGCATATTATATGCTCATTTCACTTGAATTAGTAAAAAGCTGTTAGAGGTACGCCGAATCAAAAACTGTAGATGATAATGCTTAAGCAACCCTTACGAAATTCCATGCGCTGGCGCAGCCTACTGGACCACAAACTCAAGGTAAGTGTAGTAGCCTACCGGTAGTCGATTCCATGAGCTCTCGTGTCCAGCGTGTAGTAAGTCGTGAATTGTACCAGACATGGGTACTGCGTAATAGTAAGCGAATGCCCCGTAGTTGGCTGGATGCTCCTATCACAACCACCAGATAAGAGAGCAGACTAAACCAAAAGTGAAGATAAAAGGGGTAGAATCAATGGCCGTCTATCGGATTTTCAACCATCACCAGCACTAAGCCCTAGTGCTCCGTGGGTGCTGAACTAACCTATGAATAACACTGTGTAGCTGCAGCCTGCACAGATTTCAGCCACTGCTGATTAATTGCATAGCTAGGTGCCTGTTGCGACATCTAACTGCCTGTACAGTTTGCTCATGTCTGCTTTGGTGTGCCTCGAAAAAGTCGGGAATAAACCACTTGTTTAGTTACATAAAATTTGGTACATTACAATCAATTGCAGCACAGTTAGCCTAGAATTACTGGTACGAACCGAATTCTACTCGCGGAAAGGACATGGTTAGTGACCATAATACTATATTTCTTTTTCGGCAGTAATTATTGAGATTTCGGTAACAGTCCGCTCGGCCCGGCGGCCGACTTTTGACAGTCCGGCCTTGCTGGCGGGATAACTTATAGACAAAATGTCACGCTTAATGAAGGCATGCTACCTCCGATTTTTCACTACGTTATCACTTGAAGACCGTCCCGCTGTGTTCGACTTCACGATACGTGCTTACGGAGTCTCTACGTATGCGTCCGTGAAAAACTAGTTACGTTGCGTATCTACAGCAATACAGCTGTAAGAAAGGTAGAAAGCTAATATGTCACCATTCGAAGTATAGTTACAGCCAGTGAACCTGATGGTCAAACCTTATATATTTTTAGGCTGGGTGGAGTCGGAAGGCTCGGTTGGCGGGTTTCCGGTTAGGATGTCGCCGCCTGCCCTAGGCAGTTCCTCCAACTTCGGTTGAGTAGATTTGTAAGCAGTCGGAGGAATAATGTAGTCTAATGGCTTTGATTTCACATAATCTAACTTGTGGCGGTCGACAGCAACGAGTTCTCTCTTGACGTAACTTTTGAGGATAAAGAAGCTCTCCTTACCTTTCAGAACTTTGAATGGACCTTCTGTTGTAACGCTGCTTCTTTCCCTCGCTCTTCCACTGCCAATTATTGTACAGCTTGCTTTGCAGTCCTGTAAGACTGCGATTATCTGAGTGCTCAGTCATACACTTAGCCAACAGAAGAAACACAAAAAGTCAGCGTTATGTAGACAGAAAGAATATTCAAATGATAGGTTATCTTTACTTGTGGTTAAAGAAAGATGCTACTTTGGGCGGCCTAGATCACTGACTTTTCCGCGCCTGATGTTCAACCAGTGTACCTGAATTCCGCTCATAGGTTTATCATAGTGACGAATTATTTCGATGCCTTTGAGGCGGGCGTGTACTTGCTGGCCGATTGATTCTCCCTCTATTCTCAAATTCGGCGGTAGAGTCAGTGGTCGTAGCTTGCCCGTGCTGATGACCTATTCGTGTAGCGAAGAGCCTAGTGTTTCGCGTACATCCATATTACTTTTAAACGGTCATTCGACATGTCCGCGAAGACCAGGGATGTCCAAAGCCCGGCCTGCGCCAAATGCGGCTTGAGTTAAAATTTCACATGACCCGCGGCATCAACATGGCAAAGTAAATTCAGGCTTGGACCTTTTTGGGACATGTGTAATTTTTATTATTACCGTATTGTCAGGCTGATTATGGCCCGGCTTCTTTGTACTTCACAAAATGTGCCCCTTCGTGCAAATAGTTTGGACAGCTGTGACACAGACCATCAATGCGGCTTACTCAGCGCAACGACACGAATACATATGCCGCTACACGCCAAATTTTGGCCCATTGGTTGAGTTCCTGCAAGCGCGTTATTCCTAATTAACATATCTAGATAGTATAAATACTGATACATTGGTGTTTACAATCAGTAAACATGTACGCTGCTAGTATTGACGCCGGCGCATTTGTTTAATTATATTTTGTGGTAGTAGTTGGCCGTTTGCCAGTGTCCTGTGGCTTTCCTGCGTAGTTGCGCGTGTAGTTCTTTTCCGGCTATTCTGCTAGCACTCTCAAAATTAAGAATGTTCCGCGCATTTGGCAAATACCGCTCGCTGTGTTGTTCACTTTTTGCGCACCAGCTGTCGCTAACAGTACTAACATTACAAACAGTCTGTTCCCCTCACCCCGAGACCTTTCCTTGCATGCTAACTGGTTTTTCATATAGTCACTTTACTCCCGAAAGCTTCTTTTCTTATGACACTCATTACTGCTGCTCACACATTAAGTTGGCTGCCTAGCTTCATCTTGCTGGCTTATCCGGACTCGTCTGAACTGTCTACTACTTTCTGACCCACCCCGGACTTCTGAGGTCTAAATGACCAAGGGCCCGCCTACGCAATGTCCTTTAACCCTCACCTCAAATGCATTTGTGTCCAAGGTTCATCCTTAATACTATGTCCGCTTTCTTCCTGTACATGGCTATTTGCCAATGCTCACCTTTAGTAATTAGACCTAAATTCTACGGATTTCACTCCTTGAGCTGATATTCTAATCTCGTCTCAGATGTCTCTTTGCTTCCGCCTACTGTGACACTAATGCTCAGGGGTGGGCAGACTTATCAGTCTGCTCACATCTCCTTGAGAACATCGTTGGCTTTTCCACTTCCCTTCAATAGGGCGTTTTCCTGTTCGCACTCTGCTTACATTAATTTGCAATTGGACGGATATCCCTTTGGACCTAGCTCTAATCTACCCTCTCTGACTAGTCCCCTGTTTCCGACTGCTCCTCGACAACCGGGACGTTACTACTCTAGGCTCTACATTCCCAACGCTCTGTTTCCCTACTCCGGATACCTTTCATTGGCATGCTACCTGGATTTTCATATAGCAGCTGCGGTCTCGAAAGCTTCTTTTCTAATGACACTCATTACGATTATTCACACCTACAGCTGGCTGCCTAGCTTCATCTTGCTGGCTTATCCGGACTCGCCTGAACTGTCTACTACTTTCTAACCCACCTCGGACTGCTGAGATCTAAATGACCTAGGGACTGCCGACGCAACGTCCTGTAACCTTCACTTCAAATGCATTGTTGTCCAAGGTTCATCCTTATCACTACGTCAGCTTTCTTCCTGTACTGACGCTCTCCGGTACTGATGCTATCCTTTAGTAATTAGACTTAAATTCTACGGATTTCACTCTTTGAGCCGATATTCTAATCTCGTCTCAGTGATCTCTTTGTTTCCGACTAATGGGACACTAAGGATAAGAGATGGGCAGACTTATCAGACTGCTCACATCACCCCAAAAATACGGCTGGCTTTTGCACTTCTCCTCAATAGCGCGTTTTCTTGTTCGCGCTCTGTTTACATTACTTTTTCAATTGGACGTACATCTCTTCAGGCCTGCTTTAATCTACCCTCGGCTGACTATTCCGCTGTTTCTGACTGTACCCCGACATCCGAGACGTTACTACTCTAGGCACTACATTCCAAATACTCTGTTCACCTCATCCTGAGACCTTCCCTTGGCATGCTAACTGGCTTTCCATATAGCCGCTGCCGTCCCGAAAGCTTCTTATGACACTCATTACTGTTATTCACACCTTATTTAGAGGCCTAGATGCACCTTGCTGGCTTATACGGACTCGTCTGTATGGTCGACTACTTTCTTACCCACCTCGGACTGCTGAGATCTAAGTGACTTAGGTTCTGCCGACTTACCGCCTTGTAACCTTCACTTCAAAAGCATTATTGGTCATGATTCTTCCTTATTATTATATCCCCCTTTCATCCTTAACATTTCTCTATGTCGATGCTCCCTTTCAGTATTTAAACCTACATTATACGGCTTTCTTTCTATGCGCTGACAATCTATTCTCGTCTTAATGATCTCCTTTCTGTGGACTACTATGTCCCTTTTGATCATGATTTAACGGATCCGACTGCCTGTCACATCACTCCAAAGCTAACTGCCGTTTCGTTTAGCAAATTTCGTCCTAAACTGCTTCTTGTATGATGACACTCGTTACCTTATACTTAGCTATATATGGTGTCCTAGCTTCAGCTTGCTGACTTACCTGGTTTTGTCCGCACGGTCTCTTGTTTGCTGACTTCTCTCGTAATTCTGAGATATAACTGATCTAGTTCCAGCTGACGCAACGCTCTGTCACCCTAACCTAACTTATATCACTAGGCATTATTCATCCTTCTTTTTAGTAACAAGGATGTATCATCACCTGATGAAGGTCGGCGGCTTTTTCTTGGGTTCCTGCGATCAGCATCAGCGGCTCGTGGCTTGTAGTCCTGCAGAAACACTAAGCCTATAGGTTGCGAAGCGCTTACCAAATAGTGAAATCAGGATAGGGAGGTTAGTTAGTTGACTGAGCCACCCATGCATCGGTATAAAGCTAGACGGTATCGTCCGCATACTAAAAACCATCTAGCCGTTCACCAGGCAGCACCTCAAAGGCCGCACCATTAGGTGCCGTAAGGGAATGCAACATGACGGAGTCCAAGCCAAAAGGGAACAAAGGTGGGATATCCTACAACACTGCCGGACGCCAGTGGTTGTCCGAAAGCCAGCTAAATGCTCACCGTGTACCCGACGCGGCCTGTAGGGCGCCAGCATAGGGTGTAAACGTTCACATACCTTATGGTAGGCCAGTTCCGCGCAATTAATTTGAATAGAATAAACCGTTCAACTGAAGCAAATGCACTCATGTCAAAAAAGAACGCTGCTACTGCTGGTCTGCGACATGCGTGTCACTGCTCTAGCACTTGTCACAAAAGATGCTGTTTATGCAGCCTTGAGTAGAGCAGAAACCATCCTGCCCTTATTCGGGATCCCTTTCGGGAGTGAGGCGACGAACCAGGATTTAGGGCCGTAATTTTTTCATAGCTGGCGTTAGGCTTATGCCTCTCTGGTTAGCAATCCTATGCGACTGACTTAGTGTTTTGCCATCATACACGCTTCCACTAACTAAGCCGGGACGTTCGCCTTCCATACACATTTGAACAGGGTGGTCATTGCTTTGCAGAGCACCGCACCTCCATCCTGTACTCTTACAGGTGGGGGTATCAGGGCCAACAGAACGTATACGATGGGTGGCTGTGAACGCATTTTAGACCTCAGCTTTTCATGTGCTTCTAAACTAACCGTCCCTGGCTCACTTTGCCGCAGATGGGTAGGAAAAGGTCCAGAAGTAGGGTGTCAACTGAAATGGTCTTGAAAGTGTTATGGCCAACGAGCCATACGGTGCTCCTAGTTATGAATCGGAGCACCTGCGCTGTCTCTGGTTGTCTCACGGACGCCTGGTTTCCTGCGTCCAGTCAGGCGGATCAGCTGAATTAGTTCGACATAATTCCCTACTGCGCATGCTTCTTTCATTTCTTGAGCAAAGCTGTTCTGTTTGGCGTCCTTGATAGCGCGCACACCCCTCCTAAGTTCGTGTTGCATAGTCCGCCTGGTCACGTGCTGAGATGCTGTGGGGAAGTTAAAGCTGGATTACAACAGTTACACCGACCTTTCGCATATGCCGTGACTGGTGCGACGGCGATTGATAGTGTTAAACGCAGATCATCCTGCTCCATGCATGGCGATTGCAATCTTTTCCACTGATGCCCAGTGCCATTAGGACAAAAACGTTAACCTTTGGGATGCACTGCATCTTGGTAGGCTTGTCTGACCGACTGCTGAGCCAAATTTTCGGTCGCCAATCGGGAGCGAGGCCTAATGCGGCTTACGGTAAATTTTATGAAAAAACGACAGTTTGCCATGGTATGGTCAGATTCGACGCAGGTTTTCCAGTACTAGCGGCAATTAAGAATGGAATTACGCAACTTTTAAAGTATGGCAATGCAATTTATCTGGCTCTCTCACTAGCCAGCCACAGCAGGGTGCAAAGTGGCGCTTTGGCGCGCCTTTGGTTCAAAGAAGCGCTACTGAGGAAAAACTGGTACGCTGCACACAGTTGTAAGGTGCGCTCACCGTTGTCCGTACGGTCAGATTTGAGTCCATATTTGCCACGTAACTGCGCCTCTGAAGCTCCCAGACGACGTACTTGTGCATTCATATCCATCGCGTGAATTATGTGAGCTGAACTGATAGCACTGCGTAGTCGCGCGTTCAGTTCGTAATGGAATGTGCCCTCGGCAGCCTCAGGCTGCAGTCCGTAGGAGCATAAGCGGAACGCACAAACAAGTGGCGCTTTGTACTATTTCCTTATGCAGCCGCCGTTGATGTCGTCAAACGCGCTGCACATACAATTCAGTTCACCAAAATCTAATCCCATAGCCATGACTCAGCTTTCGGGTTGAGTACGACGACTACCCCAGTTTGACCAGAGGCTGCTGCGTCAGTGTCTCCCGCCGTATAAAGCAGACAAGGCGACCATTGATAACCAGTGGGACGGACGATGCAAGATGTAGTTAGAGGTTGTTGGGATTGTTACGGATGTATTTGGTCTGAGATCTTGCCAGCGCGACCAGGCAGGAAGAGTAGGATCCTTAACCAAAGCAGTTGGCTCCAAAGCCTATCGGCAATACAGCGGAATGGTGGCAATGGCTTAGATGTACCGAACTGGACGCAAACCCATTTAGAACCCCTAAGCTAGAGGTCCTAGCGGCGGAGATTGTCTGACCTGCCACTCTTGACCAAGCTGGTAGAAGTAGCTTTCAAGGAGCCTGGAGGCACCACGCAGTATAGCTATGTATGGCAAGAAGGTACGCAAATCTTCGCACCACATTAAGGTAAAGTCTCACTGCTGCGGTCTTTAGAGACAACATCTCTGATGGCCAGCGGACTTCACCGAGAACGTAAAAGCTCCTCGTTCCGACGTCAACGACCCTCGGCATTTAGGCACGAGCATGCGGAGCAACAAACCGACCGAAGAAAGGAACAACATCGCGAGCCTTTCGTGCTTAATGCTTTGCACCACTGCTCCTTTGTCTTTATACCTTACTCAGCACATCGGAGCAAGCTAAGCTTGCTGTGGCATCTATGGTCTCAAAGGAGGGTCCGGGGCTTCTTTCCACAAGGCTGCCCCCGTGGCATATGACGCTGTAAAAATAGCCCTTTCGATCGTTGAGCTATCGCAATGATATCATCCAGACAGGCGGCGGATAAAGAAACGCTCGCTAACGTAATATCCACCAGCTGTTGGAAAATGGCCGGCGCGGTTTTTACACTAAATGGGAAACGGTTGTATTGGAATAGGCCACGATGCGTGTGGATCGTCAACAACTCCCTCGAGACTTTATCACCATCTCCTTGGAGGTAGGAAAGGAACAGATCAGGCTTAACAAAGTACTTACCTCCGTTTAGCTTTTCGAAGCTATCTTCCGGTATCGGTACTAGGTACTGGTTGTCGTCCAGCGCGGCGTTGAGGCCAGTTGAGAAGTCAGCGCAGATACGTAAATTTCCATTTGCTTTCTTCACTGCGACAAATGGTGTAGCCCATGATGAGTAGTTGACGGGTATGCTGACTTCGGCACGCTCCAGTCTACTGAGTTCTCGATCAACGGTTGACATGGCCGCATATGATTTTGGTCTATTAGCCTTGAGCACTGGTTTAGCACCAAGTCGCAAGTTCAGCGTTGCTTTGAATTTCGTACAATGGCCCAAACCGTCCTGAAATGCAGAGGCAAAGTTTCGCTTAGGGATTCGTGTCCTGTCTTCGAAAGAATTTACTGATGGGTATGCACTTGATCGATCTCGGTTGTAGATCTGGTTCAAGGAAACATCTAGGAGTTGCAACTTTCAATGCAATCGAGACCAAGAAGCTTCAACGTTTTCCACTATTTAATGTAGCACGTCCCGGACGTTTCGACACCTTTGTAAGTAAGCATGCAAGCAACTTCGCCTACGAAGTTTAACACACCGTAGGATGCATTATGTGCAACTTTCTGAGACTCGACCATCTTCGGCCACCTTATGTGATTCCAAGTGCTCAGGGAAATAATTGTGATGTCCGAGATCGTGTCAACTTGCCGTTTGGTTGGGATCCCATTAACCAACACCATGATCAATCGTCGTCTCTGGTTGCACACGCTTTGGAATACGGCAACTATGGACAAGTACTCTGCGCCATCCTTACTAGAATTCCCCTTTCGATAAGACTTCTTCACCTTCTTCGGCCGGACCTAACTGCATAATTCCTCCTTATATCCACTTTTATGGCATGGTTGACAAATATAATGTTTGAACGGACAGAAGCGCACGAAATGCAATTTGCCGCTTGACAAGCATGCTGTGGGACGTTCGTCCGTAGACTGCTTGTAGGGTTGTCTTCGGTTGACATTCCTGGAATATTTCTCGAAGTGCACGGTACCTGGTGTTGCGAGACCGTATCGTTTGACCAAGGCAGTGTCGTGTTTTAGAGTGAATAGCCGTTTGCATTCGCTTACAATAGCGTTCAGTTTTCGGTTAGGATCCCGCCCTAGATTAGCTAAATGCTGTTTGCGGGCCTCATCATCATTGAGTGATTGTAGAGCGCTGATGAAAATTAGACACTTACACCGATGGTCTATTGAAGTGCGTAGTTTGAACCGTAAACCTCACGTTTTATTATGTCTACTAGAGGCCCCGAATTCCTTTGATTCCTGTCTGACAATTTGCGTGCAATTATAGCGAATACTAAACAAGGATAACGACATGCCAAAAGCTTCCTTCAGCTGCGACACTACTTCTTCAAATGAAGATCCTTTGGCTGTCTGGGCAGGATGTGGTCTATGATTGTTCACTTATTTGAGCTGCGAATTAGCAGTCGAAAATCCCAGGTGTCGTCCTGACGCATGAATTCGGTCCGGAACATGCCTTCCCCGCGCTTGACCCACACCTCGTATGTGCATTCAGCATCCGCGGCATAATTGAATTCAGTCTTTCATTTATAAGCTCAACAGAACTCGGCTGCATTTATCGCGTCGCTGCCACCGTTGTCTGCAAACTCAGGCATTGGACCGGATTTTCGATCCTTTTCATTTTTGCCTCCATTTGCGATATTTGTTGGAAAAAGGCTTTTGAAATCGCGCAGCAAAAAGATCCAATACATCTACAAAATTTTCCGTCGCCATTTGTTATCACCTTTACTAGACGCTGTTCCGCATCTGGCACTTTACTGTTCCACAAAACTTCCAGCACAACCGAAGGAAAACGCAGCATAAGCCGACTTTTGTACTACTTTGTGTTTAAACCCTAGCTGATCTCAAACGGGCTGCACATAAACGGCTGTCCACCGGAATTCAATCAACCAAAGTGGAGCTTAGAACGATACTTACACCAGCTTGACACGTTTCGCTGCATCCGCGTCTCTGGAAGCGTGCAACTAATAACGAGAGGATATGCGGGGTGAAGCTTATTCAACAACTCCATTAGGGTCATTGCTCCTAATTTCGGACACACCGCACACTTTAATACTCAGTGTGTCCAGGGTGTATGCGAGTGCAGTCAGTTGACCTAATTGTCCTAGAATGCGAGCGTTGAAGGTCGCCATGGAAACGGGACAAAGTGGTTTATTTGGTGCTGTTGCCGACAGGCCTCCGGTGGGTGTCTCGAGAATGTGGCCACGGATGGTTCTACTCCAGTAGCCCTTCGGTTGATGTCACTAAGACTGGGAATTCTAGGAGAAAGCTTAGTAATGGGGGTCGGAATGGGAGTATGTGAAACAGGTGAAAAAGAAAGGAGGCGCCAGCAGTTGTCTGTTTGCCGGTATTCACCCTACTGTATGCAGCAGATAAGACTACCCGTGATAATTTGCGCGACGGCCGACGCAGGATGTAGTTTATGTTGGAAGCAAAAGCCATGGTTGTATGTGGGCTGAGATACTGCCAGGGCGCCAAGAAGTAGACAGGAGCACGAGTTATGTCTTCATCCAAGGCATTTGGCTCAACAGCCTGTTCGCAAGGCTGCGTGGCTGTGGCTGTGATTTTGTATTACACAACTGCACGCCATTTTAATTCAAACCCTCAATCTGAGGGACTAGGAGACTGAGTTTTTCTGACCTCGCGAACTTGACGAAGGTTATAGGGGTAGATTTAAGGGACCCGGAAAAGCCACCCAGTATAGCTCAATGGGTCCAGAAGGCACGCGAACTGATGCATCACCTCAAGCTCCATGTTCTTACTTCACATAAACCGGACTGGCAAGGACTGCTGGGCAGAAAAATGTGGGCAATAATTGCTTGGACAGGATATAATGTATTCTTTAGTTTAGGCTTTTTGACGTCTCAAGCATAAGATGCTAGCATCCAGGGACGAAACAATCTTCTGCCTAACAAGCCTCCCGTTTCGGTTGCCAGTAAGCTAAAACCAACTCCAGCACAGCGAGTTGATAGAATATGATAGATTCTATAGTGGGAGAAAACAAAAGCAAATGCAAGCCGAACAACCCACTAGCATGAAATAATGAGATTAAGGGCAACTACTGAAGCACAAGGAAATTCGGGAAACAGGGCCAGCCAATGTTTGTCTAGGCTACGTTTAAATTCCTCCACAGTTTTGCATGCTATTAGAGCGGAAGGAAGTTTATTCCAAAGAGGCACAACCAGTTTTGCAAACAACCTGGCTCTTAACTCCAGTCTAGATCATTGGTGCTTCAATTTCATGCAATGGCTCTGCAAGTTGTCTAATGTAGTTAGTTCAAACAGGTCGGTCGGTCCGAGAAGACTGAGACCTTTCATGATTTTGAAGGCCTATATTAAGTCACCACTTAGTCTGCGTCCTCTCATGGAGAACAAACACAAGTTAGCTAAGCGATCTCAATATGGTAACCGGCGCTCGCCTTCTATAATTCGTGTGGCCGGTCTTCGCAAATTCTCAATACAAATAATCCGTTTCTGCAGGTAGAGTGCCCACGCCTGAACACAGTATTCCAGAATTCGTCTGACCACAACGTTGAACAAGGGAAGATAGGCCACTTTTTTGGTATATTACAAAACTCTCCTGATCTGAAATAATTGCTGTCGCGCTTTAATAGCCGCATGCCTACACTGCGCCCAGGACATAAAGTCGCTTGTCATGCTGACACCTAGATCACGTGCATCGGTGACCGGCTGCAGTGTTAGGGGCCCATTAGATGTATGCATTTTAAAAGCTGCATCGCGCAAGGTTAGGACCCGGCATTTGACGTGTTCATTGGTAATCCCAGAAATGTGACCATTTACGAGCGGTGGCATTATCTCGGAAGCAAATCCCTGCCTCACCTACTGACTAACTTCAAGTCGTCAGCAAACATATGGGAGTGCTCTAAAGGTAGAGTGAGCAAGCCATTCATAAACACACGAAACAGCAACGGACCTAGCACTGGTCCCTCTGAGACGATACTGTGAACAGTGCCTGACGTCGAACAAACAGATAAACAAATAAATAAACATTTCTCATCGGTTATGCGAAGCATTCCTCGAGTGCAAGGTCAAATACGTGCCATTAGGTAGCTATGTCGAGGAAATTGTAACAGCAACAACCTGAGAGTGTTCCGACGCTCCTATTTGAACCTGTAATAACAGGACAGAAGTAAAAATAAAGACAGCGAATTGTCGTGAGTTCGGACACTTTCGTAAGGGCCGGGTCGGTCTACCGCAAAGGACAGTTACAATTCAGGCGCGAATAGCTCCATAACTAGAATTGTTCAAGTAGCAAAGAGCTGGTGAAAAACAAGCGCTATCGTGATTACTCGGAACGCTGGGTTCATGCGAGTGTAATGAAAAGAACAACGTTGAATGCGTCGAAAAAGCCGTGGTGACAAACTATTCAGATAAGAAGTGTCGGGAGGTAACAAGCATAGTAATACGTGGTTCTGGTCAGATCGTCGATGTAAACTAACGGGCTGTAACTTTATTCTGTGGCTATTCAACTCCGCCACGTCGCAGTGTTGGTAAACGTACATTTGTGGCTTTATATAGGGAGAAGGCTTGGAAGGCAAAAACCCACCAAGTCTTGAAACTGAATGTCCTACCATAAAGGAATGCTGAAATCATGAAAACAGTTGTGTTGGGAATCAAACCCAGGACGCACTTTCTAACAACAAACGGTTGCTCACCGAATCGAAAGCTTTACAGAAGGTTAGCTAACATACTTTTACTGGTATGCCAACATCGAGACACAGTTATTTCATCAAAGAAACACCGCAAATAGGCAAAAGTTGCTTTTTCTAGACAAAGCCATGCTGTTGTGCTGCGATCAAGTTATTCGCAGCCAGCTGTTCACCGGTTTGATTCCTAATGATCTTCCTTGGACACTTGAGAAGAACGTTAGTTAGGATAACAAGCCAGTAGCTATTGGGTGAATATTTACTTCCCCCTTATGAATCGCAAATACAACCGCTTCCTTCCAAAACCTGTGTTAGCCTCATTTCACGAAGTGACATGCTGTAAACTCATGAATAGGCAGCTGGAATATGTCGGCAATCTGTCTAACAATAACAGGATACACATTATCGGGTCCAGATGATTTGTATGGGCTGAAGTCTTTTAATAGAGAGAAGACGTCTGAAGTAGTTATGACGCATTCGTCCATTTTGCACTCGCTTACTCGATGCGAAGAAAACGGGATTGAAATAAGACTGTTTGCTCGATGAACGCTCTGGAAAACGCGCAGCAATTCCTGCACCTTATCAAGCTCTCCTGAAGCCCCTTGATCATTTTCTGTGATTAAGTTGCCAAATACTTCCCTTAAAGTGGTATTAGACTGGACGCAGCTGTAATAACGTCCTATGTGCTTTCTTGTGCTTTGCGCCAGCCTAAGCTCATAGGAGTATTTGGCCTGCCTTCGCAGTTTGACAGCCAAATTTCGACTTCTTTTATATTCAAGCCACCTGCGGAAAAAAACGGACTCATGATGTTTTTTCTAATGAACTTTCCGCTGTTTCAACACCCGATCCATACGTATGCACCACCAGCAAATCTTATCTGAATGACGCCTGCCTAGAGGAGCGAAATCCACTAGCCACTGCGTGAGGTCACTTTTGCTCATGCGTCACCACGGCCCCATCTTTGCTTCCACCTCTTCAGGAACTTAGGTAATGCGTACGGCTCTATCCCTCAGAAGCGTTGTACTAATCCGGCTTATTTTCCGCGTCATCCGGGGTTCAGCTGAGAGCCGCGGTAGGCAAATAGAGAAAGAGAGTGGGAAATGACCGCGCCTAAGTATAGGAGGCTCAACATTTCTGTCTGACAATGAACAATACTTGGTGATCACACTATCTAAAGGAGAGGAGCTACTCTCATTCCGATTTATTGTTGGAAAATCGACGTGATGCACAAGGGCGTCTTCCTGTACGCACTGTACTAATTAATCCTCCAAGGAGTCCGCCCTATTGAGAGCATGCTCCCAGCCGGCTTGTAATAGGTTTAGGTCGCCTACAAACACAACTTGGCGCAGTAGGCGCGGAGCCTTGTAGTAGCTCGTTAAGCTCCTTGTCCTTTCCACGCGTTGAGGACAGGTTGCGATAAACACAAACAATTAATTCAACTTCACCCCGCACCCTCACCAAACAAAAGTAAGTTGAACATCCTGCTTGCAAGGGGTAAACGCAGCTTCCCAGTGACTATAGTGACACATTATAAATAAGAACACTTTTCCCAATTTGGGTAACCAGGACGGCCTTTGCTCTACACAAAAAGGCCAGCTAAATGGCAATCATTTATTAGGCCATTTGGTGACAGCCAGGTCCCTGTGGTCGCAATAACGTCGGCACGTCTACAAATCATCGCCAGCCCTCCAACTTGCTCTTCACATTACAAGAATATTTGTACTGAACAATCAACAGCGCTTGCCCTATTTGTTCTGTTAGATCCTCACGTTTTATCGCTATTCTGAATTAAAAACCCAAAATTTACTCGGAAACATTTCGAGCCAAGCCTAAGAAAAATGAAAAGTCCAACCACCTTGACTACGAAAACCGTGTTAACAAAAAACGCTGCCAACAGCCAAACACGCAGCCATAACGCTGTACTGATACTCCACACCTACACCAAGTATAAAGGGAGCACAGTCAACTTCGGCTACCAGAAAAACATTAAATGGCAAAATAAGCAGATTTGCTGCTATAATTCCGTTTGCTGTCGACCACGTGAAGGAATGGATGGTGCCGGAAGCTTCAAAATCAATGCAAGGTATAAGGTAATCAATTGCTTGCTAAAATAATTTTATTTTCCTTTGTGTGGTTTATCTTTCGCTGATCCCTCCCTTCCTGAAACGGCTGCCGCGGTGTATGATGCTTGTCTGGGATTGACCTGAAGCCCCCTGGAAGAGGTTCTACGCCTATCGACCCATCGTCTTGGCTCTAGTGTTCCGAATTCAGGTTTCATGCTCTGCAGTTTGGCATCATGCTTCTGATTGCAGGATTCCCATACGGGCTATTTAGGCAAGTTGAAGCTGTCCGTCAACGGGTCAAATGGAAGCTCGACGGATTCTATTGCATGTGGTTGACATATTGTTGGTCGCGGTTGGTTTTATAGCGTACCCATACCCGTGTTCCAACCAGCACGTCGTAACTGACCTACACGCGCCTACTCTGGATCGTACCTGGCGTCCATTTTGCGTGTCCATCCCGGTACTCACGTACAAGTACTGGCTGACCCGGTTTAAATAAACGTCCTTTCGCACCATAAAGCCGGTTAAAGTCACCTTCCATCTTATGATTCTTTTCACTAGCTGTGGACTCTGAAAACGGCTGTACCGCATCAAATGGCATGCAAAGTTTTCTCTTTATCATATCCTCTGCTGGTGCTATTCCACCTGGCTTTGTGGATTTTGTTTAGATCGGTACAGAAAGAGGAAGCGGTCGATCACCTCCTCTATGTCTCTAACTCTCCTTGATTTGAGGTGAGCGTATTTAAATGTATCCAAAACCTCTCGGCTTCACTGATCAGTTGTAGGTGGAATGCTGGGGACCGCAGTGCTTGATGACGCCGCGTTCGCATTACTCCGTGAATGTGGCAGAAGTAAACTGTGCTCCATTGTCCATCATCAATGTTTCATGGCAGCCAAACCTGCGGAAGATTTGTCGCAACCTCGAGGCTGTTGCGTTGGTTTTCGTGCTGCTTATGAGAGACACTTTGGGCCACTTGCTGTAGGCATCGACCACTATGAGAAAGTCCTGGCCATGGATTGGGCCTGCAAAGCCGTGATGAATACGGCTCCAAGGTTTAGTTGGTCTAGGCCACGAGTGAATTTCAGCCATTGGCAGTGCCCTTGAAGCGGTAGCACATTTGCCACAACTTCTAGCTAGCTGCTCCAGCTGTCTGTCCATAAACGGCCAATGCACAACTTCTGGCAAGCGCTTTCATTCGGTTGGATCCTGGATGTCCTGCATGAAACTGCCGCAGCACTCTTTCTTGCAAAGCCTACGGGAGGCCGAATCTGAGAACAGGACGCTATCGTTCACAATGGAGAGTGAATGTCTTTGCTGATAGAATTGCTGCATTTCGGCAGATTAACACGACCGTTGCCATCTGGTAGTGCGGAGGTGTGTCACCTTCTTCAGGATAGTGTCTCGGAGCGTTTCGGTCCTCACGGTTTTAGCCGTTACTGACAGAACTGCAATGCCTCGCCCACTGGGAATTTGACAAGATTCGATCTCAACTGAGGCAATGACGTTGTCCTCCGGTGTTTGCTCCTGGGAATTAATGAGGCGTGACAACGCATCCGCCTGACCAATCGTATCCGTGGACGGAAAACTGATGTCAAAATCCTAGCCTAGCAAATAGTGTGTCCATCTTTGGATTCAATCGGCTGTATAGGCCGGAATTCCCTTCTTCGAGCCGAACATAGCCAGCAGCGGTTTGTGCTCCCTCAAGAGCTTGAAGCGATGATCACACAGCAGTTTGCGAAATTCACTCACAACAAACATTATGGCCCATGCATAATTCCCGATCTAAATGTAGATTCTTTGGGCTTTAGTCAGCGTTCTGCCGGCATGTGCGATTACCTGAGACCTACCTGGGAAGATATTGGAAACTGCGGCACCGGTTCCTAGACTCGATGCGTCTGTGGCAAGTACAATTTCTCGGGGCGGGTCAAAGTGCGTCTGGAGTAGGTCTGAAGCCAGCAATGACTTGATCCGCTTGGACGCAGTTCGGCATTCTGGCGTCCAATTCCAGGTTTGGCCCTTGTTCAGCATGGCACGAAGGCAATGCCGTTCGGGCAGAAAAGCATTGTAGTGACTGATTAGGCCACAGAAGGGACGCGGCAATTGCAGGTCAGCAAGCGAGGGCATCTTTTGATTAGCTCGGGTAGTTTCTGGATCACGCAGGCGACCGTCTTTTGATAAAATGAAGCCGAGAAACGATGCTGGGTGTAAAAAATGTACACTTGTCTTCACGGATACGGAAACCATATGACAGGATGCGTTCAAGCACTTCAGCGAGCCGTCCAAATAGTGTGCCTGCTGTCCGACCCATTAAAATGATGTCATCCAGGTACGCAGCGGCTCCAGAAACTCCCGCAAGCATGGTGTCCATCAGCTGCTGGAAGATGGGTGGTGCTGTTTTCACTCCAAAAGTGAGGCGGTTGTACTGGTACAAACCACGTTGAGGGTTGCTGGTCAGCAATCGTCTTGAGTCTTCATCAACCTCGGCCTGGAGGTAGGCATCGGACAAGCCGAACTTGGCGAAACGCTTCCCACCACTCAGCTTGGCAAAGATATCCTCTGGTATCGGAAGGCGAATACACGCACTTTACCGTTCGGCTTTCTCACAGCAACAATCGGCGCAGCCCATGAAGAGTAATTCGCTGGTATGATGACACCGGCTCGTTCCAGTCGGTCGATCTGAGCAACTGTTGCCATGGCTGCGTACGGTACCGGTCCTTTTGCTCTGAAGACTGGCTTGGTTCCTTCGCGAAGGCACAACTTTGTTTTGCACTTAGTGCAGTGACCGGGACCATCTTCAAACAAGAAAGCAAACTTCTACTTTAACTTTCTCGTCATGTCTTCTATCAACAATGATGCATGGACTGGATCGGTTTGAACTCGATTGCAAATCTGACTCATTGGAACATCAAATAGTTGTAACTTTTCCATCCAGTTAAGCCCAAGGAGGCTACAGTTTGGTCGGTCAAACAAGTAGCAGGTATCGACCTGTTCCACTCCGTTGAATGCAATATTGCACGTTATTTTTCCTAACAGCTTCAACACTTCACCGGATGCGTTGTAGGTGACTCTGTTGGGATCAACCTTCTTCGGCCACTTTACGTGCTTCCAAGTGTTCTTCGAAATGATCGTTATATCTGATGCTGTATCAAACTGCAGCCGGGTTGGGATTCCGTTAATGTGTACGTTGATAAATCGGCGGCGTGCTTTAGAATCGTTGGAAAACGTGGCAACCAACGATAGTGATTCTGCGTCAGGCTTCCTGCAGTCCTTCCTCCGGGAGAACTGCTTCACGTTTCTTAGCCGGGACTAGTGACAAAAGTCTTTTTTGTGGCCGCGTTTATGGTGCTAATGACAAATGTGACGCCTGAGTGGACAGTATCGTGCGAACTGCCATTCACCACATGACCAACAAGGTGTAGGCGGCTTGTTTAGCGTTCTGTTGAACGGCTTGTTTAAGCCAGCCTTTCTTGCTTTTTGCGCAGCATGAACAGTATCTGCAATGATGGCGCGACTCTGCACAATCATAGCGGTGTCGTGTTTCAAAGTGATGAACCGTTTGCATTCGCTTACAAGAGACTTCAATGTCAAAATCTGGATCTTAATCCAACTTAGCAAGGAGCCGAGCGCAGATTTCCGCGTCACCTAGAGACTGTACAGAACTGCTAAATATGAGACACTTAAACTGGTCATCCGTCAAACAGCGTAACTTGAAACGTTCTTATTCACGGTTAACCGCATCTGCTAGTGCCCCATAATCGTCCGTGTTCCGCTTAACCATTTTTAGACATTGGTAGCAGATTCTAAACAGACGTTGACTCACCAAAATTTTGTTTGATTGTTACCACCTCTGCTTTGAAAGTGGTGTCTTTCGGCTCTTTGGGCAGGATGTGGTCAACGAATCTTGAATGTTCATTAGTAACCAGCTTACGGGACAAAAGACGCACTTTCTATGAATCATCTTGACGGCTGAACTCCGTCGGAAACATGTCCTCCCAGCATTTGAACCACGCCTTGAAAATGCATTCAGAATGAGCGTTATAATGAAATTCATTGATTGAATTCGTGATAAGGTCAAGTAAAACAGTCTTCGTATCCAGTGTAGCTGCTCCGTTTGACTGTACATTCAATCACTGCGTCAAACCTTCAAGCAGTTTCATTTTTGCTTCCATCTGTGCTGGTTACTGAAGAAGCAGCCTTTAAAAATGTTCGTTGGTAAAGTGTTTAACATTTTAGTGCCTGTCATTCGCCATTGTTAGATCTTAATGTCCTCACGCTATTCCGAAGTATACACTCAAAAAGTTATATGCAATATTACAGCCCATTAAATGCGAAATCAATAAACTAACGCCCTGGCGCTACAACTGTGCCGTTCACGGCCTTATTGAGCAAGGTATATTTAAACCTAAATACGCCTATTTTTGAGTATTCATAAGAGCGGACTGCAGTGTAATCAATTCCATTTTGCTAAAAGCGAATGAATAATTGAGTTAAAGATGACAGGTATACTCATGCACCGCAAAGGTTTCTAACCTTAAGCGGCTTAGACAACTGCACATTTCTTTCTTCCGCAGCGAACACAGGCGATTCGCATGTCGTGATATGGTAGCCGTTGCTTTGAGCGCCTTCCGTTATAACGGTAGGCGTAACCTTTCGTGGTCAATACGTTGTGGATGCAGAAGGAACAGCAACAATTCTGTGGAAAAGCGCGAAGTCATTAAAACAGTCACCAAGGTTTACGTAGTGCAAATACATACATACACGGAGGAAACCTGTCAACCACGCAGGAGCCAGAAAAGTAGGCTGTGACACTGACCGAGATGTAATACGGCCTAATTCTAGGTACAGGTCCTTGCGTACATGCCAAGCTACCTTAACTAGCATTGGCTTGTTTGGACGTTAAACTTGGATAATGTACAGTTGCATAACCCAAATGCGCATTCTGGCTGACAAATGCTGTCACCAACTCTGTGCTACCGTGTTGACAAAAAAGCAATCAATTTATGTACACTGCTTACTGATTGGTAAAACACCACAGATCCTGTATGACTTGCCGGGGAAGCTTGTGGTATCACCGCTCTTATTTGCTGATGACCTTTAAGATTTGGAATATTGTCTATATCCCTATTGGTCCTTTTGTTCTTCAACGGGCTCTGGATAGCCTCAGGGAATGGTCTGTCTTGTGGTTGCTGCTCATAAACCGGACAGTGTTCAGTGCTACGTATAGGGGCGTCTGATTCCTCCACAAGTTATGTACTTGATGGGATTAAACTGCCTCATATGACTCATCCGGTTGATCTAGGTGTCGTCCACGGTTCCACAATAAACTCTGGAGACAACTGGAAGAAGATGGCTAATAATGGGTCCCGGAACTTGTGGTTTATCCGTCGTTCTTTTGGGACCCTAGCCGCTACTATGTTTATGAAGCTCTTCTCAACATCCGTGCGACCCCACCTTATATATTTCGTTCCAAACTGTCCACCATGCCTAGTCTTGGACAATATGGTACTAGAAAGGGTTTTGCGTGTCGGTACTAAAGCGGTCGTGGGGTTAGGAAGACAAACGCGCCCCGAACGCCTACTTACTTTGGGGATGCCTTCAATGCACTATCAAAGGATTGGAGGGGACCTAATCCTAACCTACCGTATTTTGACTGGGACGGTTGGCCCTGATTTGTCCGGGCTACTTAATCCTGCTAGATTATCAGTCTCCGCGGGCATTGTATGAAGCTGAACAAACCGCGGTCAGGTTGAGTTAGAGTGGGGACACGGTTAGCGCCTCATCGAGCGCTGGAACTTGTTTGCAGAATATGTTGTCAAGGAAGCTACAGTTAATCGGTTTCAGCGCCAAGTAGATGCCATTGAGCGGCAACATGAAACCCTTCCTTTGTCCTGACTAATTCATACATTCATACTTCGATTCTATTTTCTGTACTTTTTCTTACCGTTGGTATTATTCTCTTCTTTTAACTGATTTCCATTACTCTTTATCTTTCGATTTTGCTTCCTCTCTTACTTACTTCACTTAACTGATATAGCAGAGACAGCCAATGTAAGAAACGTAGACATTACATTGGTGGTTCAAGGTGTTTAGCGGATGGTTTCGTTTATACCCATCTAGAATTCGGAGCACCGCGATCCACGCCCAGATCGATGACCCGCTCAAGGAGGAACACCTCCAGGAGCCATACCATGGTTCCAGTCCCATTTGAACTTGACCTTACACATGTGATTAGTAAGCAATAACCCGACGTGTGGGCGTGCCAAACTGCTCGAGCTTTTTTGCTTAAATATTGTGAGAAATAGTGATTGAATAAACACTTGTAAGGGAATTTGACTCTTGTCAACGTTCCCCTGATCAAAGATATCTTGAGTCAAGTAAAGCGGCTCTGATAAAAACGTCATTGGCGCTTACTGGTAATTTATCCCATTTTCCTCATTTTTAGTCCCGGTTTGCACCCAGATTTTGCCTTTTTATAGGTCGCCTGACTTTTGTGTACCTGTTACAATTCCACCCTTTTCCGCTATGTTGGTCTCGCAATGCACCGAGGCTGTTGTTCCAGTTGGCTTTGATTCTGTGGTTATCGCACTTTGTGGCAGTTTAAGTTTCAAAATACCAGTAATTGACGATTCCGGCGGTGTGCCGTGCGATGTCTGCACCGACGCTATCATCAGCTTTGACGGATCTAAATACCAAGCACTTCGCAGCGCTGGCCTTCGGCGAAACCTTGATTTTCAGTTGTGCCAATTGCTGCAGCCGCCGGCAAGGCCGCTCAGCCTTTCGTCGGAGAAAGGAATCTCTTGACACCCGGCTGCGAACTGTAGGGCGTTCGTTCTGGATGCTCGCAAACCTTCACCTTAAAATTGTGCTGCTCATGTCGACGTTTCCGGGAACCAACAAAGCAGGTTTTGTCGCTTACATTGGAGCTCAACTTGTGGCACCAATCATTATGTCACCGGTCCAGATGGCTACAGGCCACAAAATGAAGCAGCTTCCGACGTCGCATTTAAAGCTACCCTGACCGACGCCGAGTTGCTAGTTCAAGGGTCCTTTCGAGTAAAGTGAAAGAGGGCCAGGATACCTTGTAAGCTCTCTGCTAAACAAAAAGTTATAGTTGTCTCGGCCCAGGAATTAAGCCGTGTCGTTACTGGTCACACTGTCTGACGGTTGTGCAATGGCGTAGGTTTCCACGAGCACTACTTGTCAGCCATAGCTGCCAGATATCGCGCCTCTCATCGAGTAGGTGCGTTCTGATAGTTTGCTTAACTGTGCTGAAAACAGAAAAGCGTCCCGGGACCCTCCTTTCGTGAGCAAGAAGAAAAAGCAGACCAAATTTGCCATAAACCTTTCGGTGGAGTCGATGATCTGAAAAAAGTAGTACATCGACAATGAAGCGAAAAACACGCTGACTTTGCTACATCATCTGAGGGAATAAAGACGGTCCCAACACCTGTGGTAAAGCCACCTCCTCCAAGAGTCTTATCAACGACCCGTTGGGTTAAAACACCCCGTAGTGTCGAATCATTCACGAATAGTAGCGTTACATTCCGTAACGCGACAGAATCTGCTGCTGCCGTTCCTGTTTAACGCATGCTGGGCGACCTTCAATAATTTAAAATGTGCGCAACGAAGCTTCTTCAGCCTGGTTTTCCAGGCGTTACTGCCAGGAAGGTGGTAGACTGCATGAAAGTCCCAGGCAATGTACCAAACCCTCGACCGCGGCTACTTCTTGTTGTACCCTCTACTCCGGAGGAACGCAACGCTCTCATGCGGTTTGCTTTTCAGCTGAAAGGTACGAATATTAGTGTTCAGCCGGACCTTCCGCTGGCCGATAAGCCAAAGCTAAGGGTGGCCATCAAGTACCTCAGAAGCAGGTGAGCGGCTGGTGAACATGTTCTTTGGTTATTGGGTTGTCGCCTTACCGCTGCCCATTCTGAGAGCTCACGACCCAGGCCTGAGCCTAACGAATACCTTCAGGTAGTGCTGAGTAATTCGTTATGCCTAAGGAATAAAGTGCACTTGTCAGGTCTGTTTGTAGTTGGGTCCTATCCCAATGTACTCCCATTCACTGAAACGTGGCTATCTCTGGACATAACCGATGGTGAATTGCATCTATCTGGTAACGTAGTACCCAGATGCTATCGCTCCGCTGGCCAACAGGGAGGGGTGTTGCCCTTTATGTCAGCTGTAAACTTAACGTTTTGAAGACTTGATTATTTCGGTCGGCTGCCAAAACTGTTGAAGCTGTGGCATCTGTGCTTAGCACCTTCTGGGCTCAGGTTAAATTTGTAATTGTGTATAGAAGCCCTGGGAGTGTATCCAACGTGGTACTTGACTTCATTCGCCCCCACAGTCCGCAAACAAATAGTTGGTGATGGGCAAAGTTATCATTTTCACACTAGACGCAATTCCAAGCATAACCATTTACGGCTCTACAAGACTTCTAGCCCAACCGAAGGAAAAAGCAGAACGCCAATGACCTTGACAAAATAACGTAGTAAGCGCCGTCAATAATCACTGTACAACTACTGTGGACCTTAGCTGTAATTGTAAGTCGCTTACTGAGCTTCGACTTCTAGAATTGGAAGGTCAGCCACCAAGGTTAGTGGCTCCTAATATCTTTTGCCTAGGTGTCAGTTAGATATTAGTCATGTGCGGAACAAGAACATTCGAACGTTCGAAATAGATGCGATTATCGTTAATAATCAATTAATCGCTAAGCTAGTGGATTTTCTAGTCAATTCTTGCTTTCTTCCGGACAACTCTCCTCCTGAGTTATCCTCCGAAGTTTACAACGGTAGCCTAAGCTTAACTTATAGCCTTCGGGACGGTCTTCTCTGCTTGTCGGTCAATCTCCTTGCGAGAAGTGCCCGAGAACTTTGTTTCGATGTCAGTATGCTGGATGCTTTGCTCAACTGTGTACAGTCGTCCACTACTAGTTTCGGCAAGTTGAAGATTGCAAACAGTAAATCCAACGGGAAGGCAGTAGGCCCTACTTGTTCTGGTTGGCAAAATGTCAGCCGTAAATGGTTTGCATGCCTTGCCTAGGTCTGTGCGCCCACCATCACGTCATTCATGACGTTTTCGCGCTTGCTTTGACCGTCGCTAGGGTCCATTTTGCATGGCCTTTCAGCTAGTTGCGTAGTGGTACCTGCTGTCCAAGTGTAAAAGATCGCTTTTTTGCTCCATGCCGCCGGTTAAAATTCTGTACCATTCTGCGGTTTCCTTCACCAATAGAGGAATCCGAGCGCGGTCGGATTGCGTAGAAAGGCATGCGGAGCCTACCGTTTATCATGGCACGTGCTGGAGAAATTCCGTCTGACGCTTGTGGATTTGGATTTGGTCAGTGGAGGAAAAGTAACCGGTCAAACAACTCCTGTATACATCCCTCTCCTTTGATTTTTTGAGGGCTCGCTTGAACGCATGGACAAACATTTTTGCCTGGTAATTTGAATGTGCGTGAAACTGCGGCGAGCTAAAGTGCTGCCCGACGCATTGTTTGCAAAACTCCGTAAACCTTGGTGAAGTAGATGGTGAGACATTATCAGGGACAATTGTCTCAGGACAGCCGAATCTGCTAGAGGTTTGGCGCAGTTTCGATACGTTGGCACTAGTAGTTTGTATCCATAAGAAATACTTCAGGCCACTTGCTGCGTGCCTCAACCACAATGAGGAAACGTCTACCGTCGATCGGTCCTGCGAAGTCGACATGGATGCGGCACTGTGGTTTGGTAGCTTTTAGCCGTGAACAGATTTCTACTTTTTGAGGCGCTTTCCAGACATTGGTGCACTTTTGACAGCTTTTGGATACACCTTCTAGCACGTTGCCCCTGAAAAGCTAGTATACACATCTGCTGGTAAATGTTTTCATCCGGTTGATCCCGGGATGCCGAGCGTGGAACTGCCGAATAAGACACTCCTGAACTGCTTTGTAGAGGACCACTATTTTCAAAAGCATTATGCAGTTATTTACAATAGAGAGCGAGTGTCTACTTTGGCAGTACTGTTACAACTCGACAGATGGAGATGAACGTGGCCAATTAGTTTTGTGAAACTGTGTAAGTTTTGGAGTGACGAGTCCTGAAGTGTTTCGCATTGTACAGCTTCTGCAGTGACTGGTAGCCCGTACAATGCTTCAGTTACCAGAAAGTTGACGGCAGGTTTAATCTCGACCGAGGCAACAATTGTGTCCTCATGTTCTTGCTGCTGGGCATCAATTATGCGTGACAATGCATCCGCTTTTCAGATGGAAATTTTCGACTGGTATTGGATCTCGAAACCATACCCTATTAATGTTACATCCCAACGTTGTAGCCGGTTGGCTATTTAAGCCTTGACGCACTTTATCGAACCAAAGATGGCCAGCGTGTGCTTGTGATTGGTCAGAAGCATAAAGCATCTGCAGTATGCCATTTTGTGGAATTTGTGTCCGCATACAGTATGGCCAAATCTGCTTTATTGATCTGGCTTTACTTCCTCTCAGACTTCGTAAGTGTTCTGGTGGCATGCGCGATTACTTTCCAAGATCCATCGGTGTAAGTGTGTGCATTTACTGCACCAATCCCATGGCTTGATGCATCTGTGGTTAGGACAATCTCTTTGGAGGAATCAAAAGAAGTCAAAAGCAAGTTTGAGGACAGCAGTGTCTTAACCCTTTCGAAGGCATTCTGGCATTCTGTTGTCCAGTTCCAAGTTTGGTCTTTGGCTAGTAAATTGGTTAACAGGGAACGCGGGCGGGGCATCACAGGCAAAAATGCGAGGTAGTGGCTGCTGATCCTGCAGAATATACTCAAGGGCTGTAGATCTTTTAGTGGCGACCTTTTTCTAATGGCTTTTACGTTTACCAGACCTGGTCGACGTCCATCAGTTTCGAGGATATAACCGAGGTATTTGAGGAACGACGTGAAAAATGTGCATTTATCCTCACGGATTCAGAAATCGCGCCACTGTATACACCCAAGCACTTCATTTAGGCAGTCAAATAGCTCTTTCGATCTTTAAGCCATCGCAATGATATCATCCAGACAGGCGGCGACTAAAGAAACGCTCGCTAACGTAATATCTACCAGCTGTTGGAAAATGGCCGGCGCGGTTTTTACACCAAATGGGAAACGGTTGTATTGGAATAGGCCACGATGCGTGTGGATCGTCAACAACTCCCTCGAGACTTTGTCACCATCCCCTTGGAGGTAGGAAAGGAACAGATCAGGCTTAACAAAGTACTTACCTCCGTTTAGCTTTTCGAAGCTATCTTCCGGTATCGGTACTAGGTACTGGTTGTCGTCCAGCGCGGCGTTGAGGCCAGTTGAGAAGTCAGCGCAGATACGTAAATTTCCATTTGCTTTCTTCACTGCGACAAATGGTGTAGCCCATGATGAGTAGTTGACGGGTATGCTGACTTCGGCACGCTCCAGTCTACTGAGTTCTCGATCAACGGTTGACATGGCTGCATATGATTTCGGTCTATTAGCCTTGAGCACTGGTTTAGCACCAAGTCGCAAGTTCAGCGTTGCTTTGAATTTCGTACAATGGCCCAAACCGTCCTGAAATGCAGAGGCAAAGTTTCGCTTAGGGATTCGTGTCCTGTCTTCGAAAGAATTTACTGATGGGTATGCACTTGATCGAACTCGGTTGTAGATCTGGTTCAAGGAAACATCTAGGAGTTGCAACTTTCAATGCAATCGAGACCAAGAAGCTTCAACTTTTTCCAGTATTTAATGTATCACGTCCCGGACGTTTCGACACCTTTGTAAGTGAGCATGCAAGCAACTTCGCCTACGAAGTTTAACACACCGCAGGATGCATTATGTGCAACTTTCTGAGACTCGACCATCTTCGGCTACCTTATGTGATTCCAAGTACTCCTGGAAATAATTGTGATGTCCGAGATCGTGTCAACTTGCCGTTTGGTTGGGATCTCATTAACCAACACCATGATCAATCGTCGTCTCTGGTTGCACACGCTTTGGAATACGGCAACTATGGACAAGTACTCTGCGCCATCCTTACTAGAATTCCCCTTTCGATAAGACTTCTTCACCTTCTTCGGCCGGACCTAACTGCATAATTCCTCCTTATATCCACTTTTATGGCATGGTTGACAAATATGATGTTTGAACGGACAGAAGCGCACGAAATGCAATTTGCCGCTTGACAAGCATGCTGTGGGACGTTCGTCCGTAGACTGCTTGTAGGTTTGTCTTCGGTTGACGGCGCTGGCTTTTTTCATCAGTTTCTCGTTATCTGGTGGTGCGAGACCATTTCGTTCGACCATCTCATTGTCGTGTTTTAGAGTGCGTAGCCGTTTGCATTCGCTTACGAATGACTTCAACGTCAGGTCAGAATTTTGCTCCAGCTTAGCAAAAAGCCGCGTGCTGATCTTAACATCACGGAGGGATTGTAGAGCGCAGACAAACATAAGACACTTACACTGTTCGTCCGTAAAAGGGCGTAGGTTGGAACGTTTAGATTCACGATTAATCATGTCTGCTAGGGCCCCAATTTCTTCCGTTTCCTGTTTGCTAATTTCCAAATACTGATAGCGAATACCAAACAAAGACACCCACTAACCAATATTTTCCTTCAGCTGTGACATTACTTTGCCAAACGTCAGTTCCTTCGGCTGTTTGGGCAGAATGTGGTCTGTGATTCTTGAAAGTTCACTTTTACCGAGCTGGCGAATTAGCAGTCGAAAATCCCAGGTGTCGTCCGGACGAATGAAGTCGGTCTGGAACATGTCTCCACGGCGCTTAAACCATGCTTCGATGGCGCGTCCAGAATCTGCGGCATATTTGAATTAAGTGATTGCATTAGTGATAAGATCAACAGAACTCGTCTGCCTATCCCGCTTCGCTGCGCCTGTTGGATGCAAACTCAGATAGTGTGGCAGATTTTCGATCCTTTTCATTTGTTCCTCCATTTATGCAGGCTGTTGGCAAAGCAATTTTGAAATTGTTCAGCAGAAATATTCAACACATTTCCCATTTTCTCCGTCGCCATTTGTTAGAATCCTCTCACTAGACGCAAGTACAAAAGTAACAATTATTGCTTCACAAACTTCTAGCCCGACCGAAGGAAAAGCAGACAGCTGATTAGCTTAATAAACTAACGTATTAACCGCCGCTAGCAAACAATGTGCAACTACCGTGGACCTTAGCTGTATTTATAGGTGGCTTACTGACCCTCGCCTTCTAGAATTGGAAGGTAAGCCACAATAACGGGGTTTTCCCATACCTTTTGAGACCGTCGAGTCCGCCGATCGCGGGATTTTGAATACGAGCTGCTGTGCTTTAGGACAACTGGTTTCTGTGTTCTCTAAATGTATGGGTTTTACTTGAATAATTTCCTGCTGAAAGTGTTTATAAGGAGATCAGTGGTTCAAAAAAGCTGGAAACTGTACTGTAACATGCTTAATTGCAGTGGCATAAAATTGGTAAAGTTAATGTATAACAGTACACAAGTGGTTAGAAAGCAGACAGAATGTGAAGATCGCTTATGGAAGGTCTCCGTAAAAAAAGGAAGTGCGAGGATGTAAGGCAAATTTTCCAAGATATAGGAGGGTCAATGTATAGCCTATGGTTTCTGAGGTAGGGATTAGTGTGCGGTAGGGTTACATATGGCATTCGTAACCGTGTAATCGAAATGGTGACTAGAATCATTAATAATGGTTGGATAATGGACTGTGTGTGTGTGTGTAAACTCGGAATGTGCTCTCAAACGAAAATTATGTAATTTCTACATATATATATGGTTGGCGGCATCCGGTTTCCGGATTTGCCTGTCACTGTGGCCAGACACAGGACGCCTGCGCCTACAGAGGGACCATGGATGGCTTGCGCTGCACCACCCACAGCTCCAACCACATACCCCATATCCAGTGTAAACCCGAAGGAATAAGACCGGGAGACATGCGGATGGGAACCACGTTTCATCAACGAAGCCGGCCCGCACTCCTTCACAGGCAAACACACGCACGCTGTATTTGGGAAATCAAGCGCACACAAGACGGTGGCTGGATTGTAGTCCGCTCCACATTGAGTGCATGGAACCACTCTTCGAGCCTAGCACGGCTACAAGGACCGTGCACCCCGTCCCCTCCAGCAACGACCAACTGTCTCCTGGAGTCAGTATGGACGAGGTAGTGGGTAATAGACAGGTAGGCACCTTGTCAACATGCACATCAAACGCAGCCACACCGGGGATATCAAGCAACAGCCAATCACCTGGAACGACAAGATGAAATAAAACAAATCCAATAATGCATACAGATACAGTGGCATAACACTTTGCTATATTAGCTTTTGAAGTAAGTTGGTTAGCAACGAATATGCGATAAGGAAAAAATGTCCGCATGTTAGTTAAAAATGCTACAAACGCAACAAAGTTACCGAACATAAGACCAAATAATCTAAGCAACGTGGCCAGTTAATAGAATAGTATTCAGGTAGGCAGAACAAACCAAATAAAGTGGAATGAAATTTAGCCAGCTTAAAAAGACCTAGTTTAAGTGTAAGTTGGTTTAGCCCAAATGCGGTGAAGAAGCATCAAGAATGCAACATCAGCCTCAGCATGGGACACAAATATATGTATATATTTATATATATATATATTTATACATATATATAGGTATATGCCTATATATGTAAACATATATATGTTAATGAAGTTACTAAAGGATATAGGTATGGTCATAAGAAAGAAATGCAAACGTTAACTTATGTTTGTGTGTAACCCTAGTTACTCCTGCATGTTTGATGCATAACGCATGTAAAATGAATGATTAAGGAGGTTTCTGGAATGTTACTTTGCTGTTAATAAAAATTGTGATCAAGTACGTATGGTTTCGTGGTAGACACATATGGACGGAGAGGAAGATTATATTTAAGAGTTCGGACTGCAGCAGTTTGTTACTGTGCAAAATGGAATGGTCTTGAATCACGCAAGGAAATATGATTTTGTATGAAGTAATGGTATGTAAGCACCGAAGTCGATGATTACTAAATTCGAAGCATAAGCGGTTTTAGGCGGAAAAGGGGTACTTTAAACTTTTAAAAAGGTCTAAGGAATACTGCCTCGGGTAGGGTGACGGAGTTAATCTGTTGAATTCGGTGAAGAGGGAAGATGGAATTCCGTGAAGGTTCCCGCACTAGATAAATAAGCATTAGTGCTCCGTGTGCATCAAACTTAACTGAAGACGCAGTGAATTGTACGTTACCTATTTATAAATGTATAAGGTAACCCGCTGCTACGTAGAGTAACCTAACGTCGGAGGTTAATCTATGGCGCAACGTATTTTCAAAAGAATGGAAAGCGATGCGCCTGAGTAGGTTGTACTGATGTACGCAGTGCTTATGTAAGGTAGTGTATGATTTTCTCAGGTGGGCGAACGGACGCTCAAACCATATGCCAGTATTCTCGTCTAAGTGGGGAGCGTTGCGAACGCTCAGCACCCACTAAACGAGCATTCTGAAACTTGGTTCAGCAAATATTGTTACAGGAGGAAGATACGGTGCTACGAGGTGGACATTTCAAAGGCGGAGTGAAATAATGAACCAAGGTTCAGTAACAATATAGAGGTACATTGGCATGTTCGTCATTGAAAATAACAGCATAAGGTAAACTTACCACGTTCGTAATGGATGAGCACGTTCACATTCCTTGCAGTGTTGCGTCACACTTCATGAAGTAGGAATGCCTATATATTGTCTGAGGATTACGGAACCACCCACGGAACCTGTGAGCTTGTAGTCCACCGCAAAGCATTTGCTGACTTGGCAACTTTCCTATGCGATGTGGGACAAGGTACAGTGACAGGTGTGGCCCTGAAAGGGGCTGTTGCTCCCTTCTCCAAGGAATGTCAAATGTAGACGAAATGGAAAGCCAAGGAAGACCGGACCCAGTGCAATGGTAGGAGACGGCAAACGCACTTACCGCACAGTGGGACTAAGGGCGGCAAGGATGACAGCGGAGTGCGGTGATGGTGTACTGGGTATGTGAAAGCACTGTCATCGTAGAAATTGCGTCCTACCTTTGGCTCGCTGCACTATTGTGCTGTGTACTAGTACCAGCGGGCTACTGGAGGTCCAGGAGCAGCGGTAACATGGAAGGTGGGGCCGCGTACGTGGGGAAAACGTATCTTCAGGATTCACTTGGACGGCGATGCATGTTATTTGGGCTGCCGAAGGACTGTCATTGATGACTTGGAAAGATACCTGGAACTAGGTTTTACAGAAACATCATATCGCGGCGGCTGTACATTTGCGGGGCGCATAGGCAGCGTTAAGTAGGATTGCCATCGGCGGCGCAGAGCAGTGTGGTTTGGAAAGAGAAGTGATCATGGAAACGCAATGGTACTGTAGCTAGGTATCGAAGATGGACCACATGGCGGAGGCAAAAGATGCGATGAAGCGTAGTGGCAGCGATAAGTACCTGGGCAAACGCCGGCCCATAACACTGTGGCTCTGAAAGGGAAGTGCTCATGGGAACTAATGGTACCTGTGTCTATGCATCAATGTTCCCCCATATTGCGGTGGCAGTACGTAGCAGGTTCAGTGACAGCGTGAAGTAGGACGGCACTGGGAAGCGCATAGCACTGTGGCTCTGAAACAGAAGTGATCATGGAAACGCAATGGTACCTGTGGCTAGGTATAAAGGACGCATCGCATGACAGAGGCAGAAGGTGCGAGGGGGCATAGTGGCAGCGAAAAGTACCAGGTCAAACGACGGTCCATGTCACTGTGGCTGTACAATCACTTGAAACAGGTGCAGTAGAGTAGAACGCTCACGCGAAGCTTCTTTCAAATGCTTATTCTAATTCTCAACGTGATTGGTGCTGTCACACCCAAATAACACAACGTGGCTTATCAAATGCGCCGCCCATCTGAGCCGCCATGGGATCCACGTGCGACGGAGGTACTGGAAGCATTCCGCGCTGCGCACCGATATACCTTCCATAAGCAGAGGATAATGCGCACAATAGTGTGGTTACCACAACAGCAGCAGCATGTTGAACAGAACCCTCTTATCCTCCGTGTTACAGAAGGGAAAGTGAGAACAAAGCCGCTGCATGTCCCGCCTAATGTGTACCCGGTAGGAAACGACGTTGGCAGTTGGATACGCTTTGCGAAACGCATTTACTTGCGCAGCGCATTTGTCCATGACCAATGTTCGAGCACCCGCAACCGCGGGGGTCAACTCTAGCATACTTCTCACTGCCTTGGTAAGTAGCTTCTGTCTCATTGGACAAAAACGCATAAAAGAAGATCATACCATGGCCGCTGACGTCCACAGACATATAAGGCCATAAAATGTAACCGCCGTAATTTATTTGATATGTGCCGTCCGCCAAAATTACCTCCCCGTTTTGGCCCATCAACTCCAGCATACGCGAGGGGACAAAGAACTGGTACCAAATCTCATTACCCTCACGCATAATTTTAGGCTGACCCTTTCTTCGCAACGCCAGAGTAACCTCCTCCACTTCCATGACGCAAGCGTTCCGATGGCGCCGCCGTATGTCAAACAAATAGCGCCTTGTTAAAGGAATGTTGTATTGCAGAGGCACAAATGCACCCATCTCCTGCGTAAGACGAAACATCTTTATTAAGCACCATGCTTTCCTGCTCCGCTGTTAGCCTCCGATTTTTGGCTTACAGCCAAGGCTTTCCCACGCCAAAAGTGTGCAAATGCCAATGACAGGCGTTTCCAACCTCGTAACCTTCTCCCTTAAATACCGCTGCGAACCGAGTAGGATAATTGTAACACCGGTCCCAGTTATAAGGTTTTAATAAGGCAGCTAAACTACACTTACCGCTTTCCAGCAACATTGGTGCGCTTGATTTGCACGCAAACAAACTGAATATGCCGGTACGGCCATTGTTCTGGTAGCACCTGTCCAGTCTCCCTTTCGTAAGCTTTGCCGGCTTTCACGGTCCGACAAATGACCGATGTCGCCGTTTCAATCTGAAACACTTTCAGCTCCTCATTCATCGACGAAAAGGGCTCCTGAGGATAAGTCGGAATACACACGAGTCATTCACCATAACTGCTATCGCTTGAAGCGTGAAAAGGTTTAAACACCGTAAAGCATTTAAACCGTTAAGTATATCGATTTCAAATCCACCTATTAGCAATTCAGCAGACGTTAACATAATAATAAGCATTCATACGCGTGGAAGGCTCAAACGTTGCATCCATCCACATAAAACCTTGTGTACCACAATCACACTGTCGAAACATCATTGTTCGCTATTGGCAGATCCGAGGCTCCGATAGCTTTTGCCGTAGTGACAGGTGTTATTTAGTAAAGTGCAAAACTAGAACTTTCCAAACCATTCGAAATCAATGACGAATCATCGAATAATTCCTAAAATTGTGGGTTTTCTAGTCACTTCTTACTTTCTCCCGGACAGGCGACTTCAACCTCCAGGAGGTTTGCTAGGCAGGTCATCCTTGCGACTCAGCATCAGGCACATTCGGCGCTGATCTGCTTGAGCTTAAGCTCCAAGTACGGTTGCATCAGTTACCTGACCTCACCACTAGGTACGTGGGCGCTCAAGTACCGTCTATCTTAGACCTTGTATTTGCTAAGTCACTGGAGTTATTTGGTGACCTTACTTACTGAATCTCACTGGATTCCAGTGAGTATGTTTGTTTGCTCTTCAGTTGTACGCTGTCTAGACGCTACCAGAGTACTGTTGAGTTTCGTCCGAACATATGGCACGCAGACTATCAATCCATGAGAGCCAAGGCTTCGGGTTTGCATTGCGAAATCTCAGACGACGATACTGTCGAGGTTGCCTGGGATAAATTTCGGTTCTACCTCACAGAGGTCTCTGCTCCCTTCATCCCAGTAACAAGGAAAAAGGAAGCATGAGCGCAGCCGCCCTGGATAGATCCCACTGGCAGGCATCTGCTCACAAAGAGGTCTAGATGTTAGAGGACTTACCGAAATGCTCCGTCCACCGATACTTATGACAGGTACCGTAAGGCTAGAAGTAGGTGTAAGCGAAAACTAAGGGATGCTCGGCTCAATTTTGAGAAAGGATTAGCGGACGAAGCTTCAGTGAATCCAAAAAGATTCTTCGCTTTTGTCAAAAGGCGCTGCGGTTTGAACATGTCCATTCCAGTATTGATGCGTGATGACGGTACTCATGCGCATACGGACTATGACGAGGTCTGCGTACTCAGTGGGCAATATGCGACAACGTTTGTAAGAAAAACCACTTTGCCAGGCGTTGAGTTGGTTTGCAGGATCCTAGAGGGTTCCGGATTATTTGATTTTATTGCAGCGGTGACGGAATTTCGTAGGCTGTTAGAAGGGCTGAACCCTTCTAAGTCTTCTGGGCCTGATTTAATTCACCCGAAACTGTTACATGAGTTGGCTGTGAAACTAAGTGGATCGCTTGGTATGGTGTTTCAGAAATCGCTTGACAGCTGTGCATTATATTCCGAATGGAAGGAATCTATCATCTGTCCCATCTTCAAAAATGGGGACAGGGATCGGCCTGCAAATTACAGGCCAGTTAGTCTGACGAGTGTTGTAGTCAAACTTCTCGAGAAACTGGTAAAATATACATTGGAGAGTCATCTGAGTAGATTTAATCTACTTAGCAATGTGCAGCACGGATTCCGAAGGAATTTTCGTGTCTGACGAATCTAATGGTGGCCCGCGAAAGTTGGGTGGCAGCAGTGGATAACGGCCACGTGCTGGATTTGCTTTTCGTCTACTTTTCGAAGGCATTTGACAAGGTACCCCATTTGAGGCGGGCGTAAAAGCTGAACTCCTTCAAGGTATCTGGCAGCGCCCTTCATTCGGGGACTGCCTTCTTGGAGGGTAGAAAACAGAGTGTACGGGTAGCGCGGGGCTGGCATGCTGAAAACCATCCACGTGGTGCCAGCTGGGTGATTCGGGGCTTTCCCATTCCAGCAAATGGTTCGCTGGCAGTGTTCCAGGTCGCGGTGGGTTGTTACCTGGTGAGCCTTCTCCCTATAAAAACTGCAAATATCTGTTTAACAACACGGCGACGTGGCGGATGTGCCACGCCACTAACTAAATTCAATGCCCCTTGCCCATCCCTGAGAGGAATTGTACTTTAAGTGTGTGTTGGGCCCCTGGTCCTTCACGAACCGAAAGGCGTATGAACCATCTATTTGGTCACCGACACCAAACGAGTTGCGATGCCCTCACGTCGCCTTGCTGCCTTGTAGGTTAGACCTTTGAATAAAGGCTCGGGGTAGGGCCCCCTAAGACAACCCTCTACTTCGACCTGGGTAACCGGGAAGTATCACGCCCACTACCGAATTATGGACCAAACCGCTTACTACTGCTCCTGCTACGCTCATCTTCTGTTCTAACTCAACTGCTTACCTACACTCACAAATCACCCCATCGCGCGTCCTCCACCCACATGTACTATGCTGTCTTCTATGGTCACCGTCACACACCTTCCACTTCTCGCAGCTGATGGAAGTAACAGCCAAACTCCCGGTTTTCAATGTCCCGCAATCGCAACCGCCTCTCTCTACCGAACCTCCAGCTCTTCTTCGACCTGGTTCCCCATTCATCCTAGCAGCGTTTAATGTTCGAACTTTGATGCAGATCGGACGATAGCACGTCTGGCCCGTACGCTTGAAATGCTTTCGGTAGACATCTGTTGCCTTTCAGAGACCAGATTACAAGACGCTAGCGCCGTCATCAGAATGGCTTCTCCAGTAAAATCTGACGCCAAATAGTATTTGCGGCTTTCCAGAGACCCAGAAGCTGCTGCCACTGGTCAAGCTGGTGTTGGGGTCGTACTGAGTGCCAGGGCTGAATCAGCTCTGCTTGACTGGATCCCATTCAACAGCCGGCTATGTGCAGTCAGACTAAGAGGTTCACGTAACGTAAGCAGGCGTCGAGACGTTAAGCGTACCTTGTTTGTCGTCTCCGCCTACTCCACTACAGACTGCAGCAGGGATGCAGTTAAAGATAGCTTATACTAACAACTACATAAACTTCTGCGTTCCTTCAAACGGACTGCTATAGTCATTCTTGCTGGGGACTTTAACGCACGGGTTGGCCGCCTTCCACCAAGCAAGCGCCAGCTTGGGGGTAGATTTAGTCTCGGGGGCAATCGATCAGACAATGGAGACAGACTGCTTCCTCTTTGCTCTGACCATCTGTTGTTTCTTTCGAAGGCTATTTTTCGGCACTCGAGAAGACATACTGTGACCTGGCACCCGCCCTCAAAAAGGCAAGGATGCTCCCAGATTGACCACATAGCAATCAGCTACAGATGGCGCGGAAGCGTAACGGACTGACGATCGTACTGGTCAACTTTTCTAGACTCCGATCACGCCTTGGTGGGCGAGAAGATTTGCGTGCGCTTTGGTGGATCGCCTTAGCACCCCCACTACCGACCGAAAGCCACGAATCTACAAAACCCCGCGATTTTAACCAGGTACCAAGCCTCACTGTCAACCTTGCTTGGTTCAACTATTGACGGTGATCTCGTTTCACAGTGGGCGCACATCAAAGCTGCTTTAGCTTCCGCCAGTATCGACACTTGTGGAGTTACCCGTCACCCACCAAACACTGGATTTCCGCCGACTCCTTGTCGCCGATAGACAGACGCCGCTTGCTCCCATCGGATTCCAGCCACAGGGAAAAACGCCAGTACCTTGGACGAGAGTTGCGCTGGAGTCTGCAAATGGACCGCGAAGCTTGGTGATGTGAACGTGTTACAGAGACGGAGTTTGCTAGTCTCTCTGGTAATACCAGGAAACTCTTCCATCTCATTCGAGTCACCGAAGGTGTTCGATCTGGTATTGGTAGATAATATGTGTAGAGGATGGCACCTTAATCACCAATCTTCAAAGACGGTTAAATAAATAAATAAATAGTATATTCTTGGTAAAACGAGACACACCTGTAAAGGCGTGATCAAATATGCATACAAGCACAGCTTCTGTGGAATGTTAAAACATTTCGTTTTGATGAAAGGTATAAAAGAGATGTTGTCCGTATGCGTGAGCACACAGTCAGGTAATAGTCAGACCCAGGGACATTATGGCGCTGTGGCGCGCAAAAATCCGTCAAAACACAAGATGGGGGTAATTTCGCCAGGTAGTGATCCGTGAGCACAGGAGCCTTAACAAGGCTTTTTGCAACCGATAACCATTGCGAGATAGAGATGATCTGTGCTCCAACAAAGCATTGTTCATAGCAGAATTAGTTGCACAGGTTCGATGTAGAAGGCTGAGGACTGCGTCAGTGTGAAAATGCATAGCTGTGACTTTATTTTGTGGCGAGTCACATCCGCCACGTTGCAGTGTTGTTAAGCGGACATTTGTGGATTTTTATAAGGAGAACGCTTGCCAGGCGAAAACCCACCACGTCCTGGAACACTGCCGTAGCTTTCGTTGTTCAGTAGTGCAAGTCGGTTATGCATCGTATAGACCGATTTTGCATTCTATTATTCGCAGTCGGTTGACAGCCAAAATTCTTCCTTGGTTGGCCGAATGGTTTAGTTCTGATACGCCAGCAGTCGTTGAAGCTGGTCAATGATGCGAGATTCGAAGCGTCGAATGATAATGATGCAGGTGAGTAAACACATTGTTAATAGAGGCCGGCTCTTTTATTATATTCTTGCTCGGCTCGCAAACCATGTCCAACTATTCTCGCTGGACTTGTCATGGGGTCAGTGAGTGAAGTTGTTTCTTGTGGCTGAATATGTCCTTAATAGGTAAAAACGCCGAACATTTTGGCTTGCAGTGTTGTTGGCCTCCAGCTCCATCTGCTACCTCTGGAACTCGTGCTGGGGCCGAGTGGTCTACCCACACAGACCCTTCCTCTTCCCAGGAAATCGAGCAGGAGCTCCGGCACATGAAGCAGTATAAAGCCCCTGGTCCTAGTGGTCTTCCTTTGGCTCTGTTTAAGGATGGTGGCGCATCGCTGGTTCGAGAACGCACCGCCTTTTTCTCAAAAAGTTGGTCAAAAGAGAAGGATCCATCATCTTGGGGTGACTCCATAGTCGTCCCCATCTTCAAAAAGTGCCTGCGCACAATCTGCTCCAACTACAGAGGAATAAGTTTAGTCCCTGTCGTTTGCAAGCTGGTGGTGTCAATCATACTTCACAGGCTATACCAAACGCGCGAAGCGTTGCAACGAGAACAACAAGCTGGGTTTCGCCCTGGTCGCGGCTGCATCGATCAAATTTTCACACTGTGCCAGATCCTTGAGCTCCGCTACGTGTAGCAGAGGCCAACGATTGCTGTGTTCCTGGATATTCGTGCAGCCTTTGCTTCTGTCGATCGTAAAGTATTGTGGCACCGCTTATTGAGGAATGGTGTGCCTGAGAAGTTCGTCTCCATACTGCGCGCTCTCTATAGTTTGATCTCGGTCAGGGTTAGGGCTTATGGCAAGCTTTCGCCTACCATTGTGGTCTACAGTGGAGTTCCATGAGGATGCCCTATCTCTCCGTTCCTATTCAACTTTGCCATCGAGGGTGTCTTGAAGAACGCTCTAGGCGATTCCTTGAACGCTGGCGCTGAACTCCTCCCAGGTATTCGAGTTGTTTTTTGGAGTATGCTGATGCTATCCTCTTGCTGGGTGTGGATCCGCACGTTGTCCATCAGCAACATCATCATCATTATACATGTCAGCTAGAGGTGGTGAAACACCTCCGCAATTGTACGCAATACATAAAAGAAAAACATGGTTGGCGGCATCCGGTTTCGGATTCGCCTGTCAATGTGGCCAACCACAGGACGCCTGCGTCTACAGAGGGACCATGCGTGGCTTGCGCTGCACTACCCACAGCTCCAACCACACACCCAATATCCGGTGTAAGCCCGAAGGAATAAGACCGGGAGGCACGTGGATGGGAGCCACGTTTCATCAACGAAGCCGGTCCACACTCCTTCAAAGGCAAGCACAAGCACACTGTATTTGTGGAATCAAGCGCACAAAAGCCGGTGGCTGGTCCGTAGTCCGCTCCACACTGAGTGCATGGAACCACTCTTTGAGCCTAGCACGGCTACAAGGACCATACACCCCGTCCCCTCCAGCAACGAACAACTGTCTCCGGGAGCCAGTATGGACGAGGTAGTGGGTAATAGACAGGTAGGCACCTTGTCAAAAAGCACATCAAGCGCAGCCATACCACGCAACAGCTAATCACTTGAAACGAAAAAATGAGATAAAATATATTCAATACTGCATACAAATACGGTGGCATAACTCTTCGCTAAATTAGCATATGAATTAAGTTGGTTAGCAATGAGTCCGCGATAAAGAAAAAAATGTCCGCAAGTTAGTTAAAAATGCTACAAACGCAACAAAATTACTGAAGATAAGTGCAATTAGCGCAAGCAACGTGGCCAGCTAATAGAAGATTACTCAGATAGGCAAAACTAAAAAAAGAAAGTGGAATGAAATTTATGCAGCTTCAAGAGACCAAGTTTAAGTGTAAGTTGGTTTAGCCCAACTGCGGTGAAGAAGCATCAAGAAGGCAACATCAGCCTCAGCACCGGGCACAAAAGAAATGGTTGGCGGCATCCGGTTTCGGATTTAAATGTCACTGTGGCAATCCACGGGACGCCTGCGCCTACAGAGGGACCATGGATGGCTTGCGCTGCACCACCCACAGCTCCAACCACATACCCCATATCCAGTGTAAACCCGAAGGAATACGACCGGGAGGCATGCGGATGGGAGCCACGTTTCATCAACGAAGCCGGCCCGCACTCCTTCACAGGCAAACACAAGCACACTGAATTTGGGGAATCAAGCGCACACAAGGCGGTGGCTGGACCGTAGTCCGCTCCACATTGAGTGCATGGAACCACTCTTCGAGCCTAACACGGCCACAAGGACCGCGCACCCCGTCCCCTCCAGCAAAGACTAACTGTCTCCTGGAGTCAGTATGGACGAGGTAGTGGGTAATAGACAGGTAGGCACCTTGTCAACATGCACATCAAGCGCATCCACACGGGGGATATCAAACAACAGCCAAACACTTGAGAGAGGGAGAAAGAAAAAGAGAAAAACTCGGTTAATGCATAAGGAAACGGTGACATAAACCTTAATTAAATAGCATACGTAATAAGTTGTTTACAAACAAATCCTAGCTAAGTGCACGAGGTAAGGAAGTATAGTTCACGGAATGCCACGAACACAAAAATGTTATGGAAATCGAATACAATTGGCTGAAGCGATGTGTGCAAGTTAACGGAATAGAGTACAGGGAGATATTTAAATAAGAAAGAGAAGCATTAAGGAAAAAGCTGTAAACCAACCACCTGAAATAAAGAGACTTAGCATGCAAGCACGCGGTTAGTAAATGGAATTCAGCGTGCCTACAAACGCTGCGCCGGTGCTGCCTACGTTCACTGCGGGACCCGTCGTCGCTTCGGCAGTGGTGCCGAGTGATCTCTCTCATGGCTCACTAGGCCTGCCTGACTAAGGCACTCGCGACCGCATGTTCTACAGCACCATGCGCTCGACGTCGATGGAGTACAATTCATCGGTGCTTGCCGCTTCCGCACTTGCCGCTTCTTCTGCGTGCATGAGAGCTTTCTCCCGCACCTCAGCAACTGCCTTCGTGATTAGATCGCGCTATGCACCACGATCAACCGCCTTCGTTTCCCATGATCTGCAATCAAGATTAGAACGTGTGAGGCTCACTTTAATCATGTCCTGGTAACGTAACTTTGGTTTCCCAACATGCCGCTTCCCCATACTCAGCTGACCGTATAAAAGTTGTTTCGGTATTCGCGTCGAATCCATACGGCTCACATGACCGAGCCATCTCAGGTGTCGCATTAAAAGTATGCCGTCCACTGCATACATCCCACTTCGGCGCAACACTTCCGTGTCTGCAACTCTGGCGCCCCAGCCGATCCGCAAAATTCGTCGCAGACACTGCTGATGGAACCGCTCGAGATATCGCACATCCCGACGGTACATCGTCCACGTTTCACTGCCGTATAGAAGAACGGGCAGTACCATGGACTTGTACACCATCAGCTTCGTGCCAATGCTAAGCTGATGGTTGTTCCACACTCGGTACTCTAGCTTCCCGAATGCCGCTGCCACCTTCAACACGCGATTACGCAACTCAACGTGTAGCTGCTGATCAGTCGACATCACACTCCCAAGGTAGCAGAAGCGGGAGGTGATTTCCAATACTTCAGCACCAATGCTGATTTGCGGCAATATTGAAGATTGCACCTCCGGTAAATGCTGACACAAAAGAAATACATACATACATACATACCATACATAAAGGAAAAATAAATACGACAGTTGCATGCCAGCTGAGCTACCAGCAACGGACAGGCATCGTTCCGGTAAGCTTCCAGCCAGCTACTAGGCAAAAAAATTAATATGTTTTACCCTACAAAATGAGATCGTAGACGGAGAGGGAGGCTAAAAGGGATGGGGAGGAACAAAGAAACTCACAGCAGGAGCGCCACTGAGATCGGCACCTTGCCATGTCAGCAACTGTATCCAGCCATACATGTTCACCTTCTTTTGGACCCTAACCAGGGAGCGGTGGCACTCCAACCGAGGCTAGCTCCAAAGTAAGGGACTTCATTCCTCTGGACTAAGTCATCGCTTGGCCACCTTTCCTCTTCTTCCACCCACCTTCACGGTGAGCAAACAACGCTCGTCGAGGGAGTCGGTGGGCTGGCATGCGCAACACATGGCCCAGCCATCGGAGCCTGGTGAGTGAAATAACGGTGCTGAGCCGTTCAGCTCCTTTTCCCTGACCGTAAACAAGGCGTCGAACACGCTCGTTACTCACTCGGTGTTCCCACCAGATGTGAGCCAAACTGCGAAGGCACCGATGGTCGAACGTAACTAGCCTCTTCATGTCCGCTCATCTTGGGGGCCAGGTTTTGCAACCGTACAGTAAGGTGGAACGTACCGCTGCACTGTACACTCTACCCTTCAGGGCGAGAGTAATGTCGCGCCGCCGCCGTAGGTGACGAAGGTCAGCAAAAGCTCTTTGAGCTTTCGCTATACGGTTCGTGATCTCGTCTTCGATCCCAAGGGCACTGATAAAACCTTCCAGGTGATTGAATTTTTGAACGACTTCTAGCTGATTCCCACCAAGGGCCAGAACAAGCGGCGATCCCTGCCAATCTTGGAGGAACGCTTTGCAATTCAATGGTACAATGCAAAGCCCGAGGCGACTGACAGCCAGCGCTGATCGGTCCAGCGCGGTTTGGCACGTCTGGGAGCTGTCACAGCTGAGGGCAATATCGTCTGCATACTCCAAGTCAAGAAGCCGTTCTCCTGGGAATAGTTCTACACCTTCCAAGTCATGTCCTGTAAATGCAGACTCCATGACTTCGTCAATAGCGAAGTTGAATAGGAGAGGTGACAGCGGGCATCCTTGTCTCACACCGCTGGAGATATTGAAGGGTGGCGACAGCTTGCCGTATGCTCTCACTCTGCCCGCGCTACGCGCATATAATGATTGGATAATATTTACATAATTCTCTAGCACACTTTTCCTGAGTAGACAATTCCAGAGGGCAGATCGATCAGCCGAATCGAAGGCACCTTTGATGTCGAGGAACAGGACTACGGTGGGCCGCCAATATGTGTGACGGTGCTCCAACAACGGACACAAGGTGAAGATGTGGTCGATGCTGCCATGACCTTCACGAAACCCGGCTTTCACCTTACGAATGTGGCTTTTACGAGCGCCAGTCAGTCTGTTAAGAATTATGGAGGCGAGTAATTCGGAGGCGATGGAGATCAGGCTGATTCCACTATGGTTGTCGCATTCCAAATGCGAGCCTCCTTAGAAAATAGGAACAATAACGGAGCAACTCCAGTCGGTTGGGACAGTCTCCTGCTCCCACAGTTTCACTAGTAATCCACGTAAAGCATCAACAAGAGCAAAGCCTCCGAATTTGAAGAGGGCTGGAGGAAGATCATCTGGTCCCGCAGCTTTGTTCAACTTCAACAGTCCGATCTCACAGTCGACTTCTGAGCTAGAGGGTGGATCCGAAGGGACAGCCCACGGATCAGGGCGATCACTGGCCGGCGAAGAATCAAACAAGTCTAGCCGATTAAATTGCTTTTCAAATTGCTCAGCCCAACGCTCCAAACGTTTTGACAAATTGGATAGGCTGTCCACTCTCATCACAAATTGTTTCACCAACACCAGGTCACCGGCTGCCCGTTTCCCGTATCAGACGGAATAACTTACGATGGTTGCCAAGGGTAGTGGCCACTTCCATCTCTGACGCGCGGTGAGACCACCAAGATTCGCGGTCTCTCTTCAGGCTGGCACGGAGTTTTGCCCGAAGCTCTCTGCGCGCTTCATTGTGTTCACTTCCAGCCGGGATGTGCTGGCGAGCATCGATAAGTTTCAGAGACCGCTAAGAGACCCAATATCCATGTTGGCTATTAGACATACCACACGAGGATTTGCCTGCTGTTAGTAAGGTCTGGCGAACAAGTGACCAGTAACCATCAATTGTCTCCAGTGAGAGCTTACTTGACTCGCATGTCAGCGTACTTCGATACGCATTCAGAACAACTGGCCTTGTCAGTTGGTTGGTGTCAATTGCGCTCACAACGTCGTCGTGGGCTTCCGCCAAAACGCATCCGCATGTCAGCACATCCTAGTGTATGATCGGTGTCCACACATGTGCTCCAAATCGAGCGACAATTCTGGATGCAGCCTTTCCAGCGGTAATTAATGGCAATGTGATCGATCTGCGTGCAAGGCTGGTTCGAGGCTAGTGGGCGCCAAGTCACCCTCCGGCGACTGCTGTGTCGGAAATTATTGCTCGCAAATAATAAGCGAGCATCCTTACACAAATGAAGTAACCGCTCACCGTTATCATTACGGGAGCCTACACCGTGTTGACCGCGCAGGTGTAGTTAACCAGTGGACAACTTTCCAACTTGTACGTTCATATCCCCCGCCAGCACAACAGTGTCCGTGTTCTTCTGTGGCGAAGGAGCTGGGTCAGTTGGCGGTAGTAGTAGCTCTTTACCGAATCATCGCTACAGTTTGTGGGCGCATAGACAGCGATGATGAATAGACATCTATTAGTCCCGAGCGAATTGAAGCTTTAAACGAGCCAGCCAACCGGACCGCACACATCCGGCTATTGATTGGAATCCAATCAACCAGAGCAGCTTCAGCCCGGGGACTCAGGGCAATGCCAACACCAGCTTGGCCGGTGCTCGAAGCTGCATCGTCACCGGATAGGCGCACTGAGAAAATACAGCTTGCGTCACCTGAAGGGGATCGCAGAGTGAGCACAGAGCTCGAGTCTTGCAGGCGGGTCTCTGATAACCAGCAGATGTCGATCGAGAGGGTCTCCAATATTCGGGCAAGTGCTGCACGTTGACCGATTTGTAGCATTCTGCGTATATTGAGGCATGCCAATCTGAAGGATGATAGAGGGCTCCAAATGGAAGCCGATGAACTGGAATGGACCGCTTGGTTAGACTTGGGCTTGTCGAAAGTAGTGGAGGGACGCTCCGCGTTCCCGTGTGAGTTGGAATTAGAAGGTAAATGCCTAACATAGCATGTTGGGGGAGGGCCAAGAATCGGGGGTTAAAATCTGGGGGATATAAGTGAAGTTGCAAGGGGACGGTAAAGGTGCAAAAGCGTAAGATGGGGAATAAGAAGACGGGAAGGCTTGAGCAGTAGCATCCAAACCCTATCCACCCTGCTCGATGCAGCAGATAGGGCACCGCTGATTTGCCTCTGCGGTGGCCAGAGCATCCAGAAATTGTTTGAAGTAAGACTCGTAGTTTTGCGTGGGCAGGATACCGTCAGTTTGCCCAAACCTAGACAGGAGAACGATTAAGGTTCTCAACCAAGGCCTTTGGTTCAAGAACCTGACCGCAAGCAGCGGGTTTGGCGTTGGGCTACAAGGAGTCCGTTTTAAGGAATAAGGTGCCACTCGCATTCTAACCCTTAACCTGGAGGACCAGGAGGCTGAGTTTGTCTGCCCTCTAACCATTGACCAATCTGGTATGAGTGACTCTGAAGGTGCGAAAGCATTACCCAGCTAGCTCAATGGATCGCTGAGGCACACGATCCATCGCACCGCGGTAAGGTCCAGCCTCATTGCATCAAACCGCTTGGAGATTGAAGTATCAAATTACGGTATGTACTTTCGCCATCCAAATGCAAGGCTCTCTTTCATGACTGGCATGCGCCTCTGCCTGCAATCACACTTGTTGGTAAGACAATAGAGGTTGTGGAGAGCTTTGTCCACTTGCGAAGTTGCATCACTGTTGGCGGGGCTGTTGGAAACGAGATTTAGATACGCATCTCAAAAGCAGGCTCGCTTTTTCTAGGCTGAGGCATTTGTGGCGTCGCCACGACATTCGTCTCTACATCAATGGTGGGTCTATTGTGCATATGTTTGTGCTGTCCTTTTGTATGGATTCGAGAACTGGCCCATTCGTAAAGATGACTTGCGCAGGCTATCCGTCTTCGAGCACCGCTGACTGTAGTCCATTGTCCGTGTGTGGTGGCAGCACCACGTAAGGTATGTGGAAATTAGACAGCGTGACTTGGGACGTGGAAGCCACTCGCTCGAGGAGCTCGTC
>OX104067.1:46175687-46343615 GCA_944474145.2 Dicrocoelium dendriticum
GTCGAACTGGTTCGAACGAGCACACGCACGATATTGTGTGGAGAGAATTAGAGTGGCCACAGAGGGCAAAGCGAGCGCCGAGTTAAAGTGCGGCCGCAGGGGAACTTGACTATGAAGTGGTCAAGCTCTTCGGTGTCTAAACACTACGACGGGTCGTAATAGACCTATAGAGTTGGGACACAAATTAACTACCTCGTAGACGGAAGGATACTCAACCGCCTAGTAAGCTGCCGCTTTAAGGAACGCAGCCAAGGAAACACCGATGACGAAATGAAAAGTTGCCGGAGAGAAATATAAGAATAGGAAAAAGAAGAAATAACACGTTAGCGACATATAACATGATAAGCTGTAACCGTTACACCCGAGGACCCGCTACGTAATGCTTTCTAGTGCAATATCCTTCAGGGTACATCGTGAGAGGTTTTTCTGTATGCTCCGCCAGATTCAGGTCGCAACAAACCAGAAGCCCTGTAATAGAACGCTAAGAGAAAGTGTAGGCGGCTGGATATCCACATGGTAAGAACTAATCTTCACGAACAAAATATTAAGAGTCCAGTAACAAGCAGACACCCGGAAGATGGTCGAATAACTACGAGCAACCGAGCACAGAAGCACGCGTCCGCGGTCTAGTTCACAACGACAGGAATAGTGACGAGATTACGGTGGAGTTTCAAACGACACGGCGCATGGCCTTACGTAGCCTCCTTTTAACTGGTGCCCTCTCCAACGCCCGTGTTCCGCCCGTACAGCTAAAGTCTATTAAAGTGTACTACGGTCGACGAACTTGGTACCCATGGACGCATAATTTCATAGGTTAAGACGGACCGGACCTCGTCTACCTTATACGAGCTTTCCCAGTTCTGGCGGAACTTCATGGATACGCTCAATGGTGTCTAAACTGCTGTAACCCACACCGCATCGCCCGGCTTGAAGAGGTTATCGAAGGCTTTCCATTCAAAACACGCTTTCCTGTGATATTGGGAGTTTTGAAGATGTGTTTGTGCTAACTGATGCGCTTGGACCAAAGTGGCTAGCATCCTGAGTACCTGTTCAGATGCCGTCATTGGTTCCCAGCAGGCCGTCAGCAGCAAAATGTCCAATGATAATCGTAGCTCGCTTCCCGTAGTCAAGGGATGTTGGGTTTGTCTTGTGTAGCAGTGTACAGTGGCTGGACATGTAAGTAGACATTTCGGTGGAGTGGTATCCCATGTTTTGGCTATTATTTCCTTTATGAAGGATTAGAATAGCGCTTTCAGCGTGCGGTTCGTACGTTCAACTAATCCGTTGCGCTCCTGCTGGTATGCGGTTGGCCGGGTATTTCGAACTCTAAATACGTGACAGTTCGCTCATCGGGGCGCAATTGAAGTTACATCCGCGATCGGAAAGTAGTTGGTAGGGGTGCCCTACCTTGCCACCGACTCACTGAAGAAAGCCTTCGCCACGCTCCATGCGTCCATGTTCTGGAGTGGAGCTGCCTCACATCACTTTGTAAACTAGTCAACCACGATTAAGAAGGAACGGTGTCATCAAGGGGTGTCAGGCAACGGGCTGATGATGTCGATACCGATGAGCTCATTAGGAAAAGCAGCTGATATTGGCTGTCGTAGTGCGCGGCGGGTAGTTAGGGGGTTTTTGTTTCGGGCACAGTCTTGACATCATTCACAGTCGTTCGCCGCATCATGACGTAAATGGGGTCGCCGAAACCGATGGCGAGGTGCTCGTGCCAACATGTTCTCACCTGCATGCCGCAATACCTCCTGCAATCGGCGCAGGTCTTTTGAATTGCCGTTATGCGTAGGTAGGTTGACTCATTCTAGAAGTACATTTTACTGTCGATCACGCGTAGAAGTGGCGATATGGACCACAGGCGTTTCGTCTCCAATTCGCGCCAGCGCGTTTGTGGCTAGTTTGTCGGTCTTTCCCACCTACGAGTCGGTATTACAACTGGAATAACTCTGGGTCAGGAGTGTGCAATTGAATCCATTCTTCGGTTTCGAAGGTATCGAGGTTAACAATTGCTACACAAGCTGCTGTGCGAGAGGCACATGGCCCATGGTTTCTGACTGGTCTGCGAGACAGAGCTTCAGCATTAGCATGTTTCGGACCGGGACGATTTTACCCTTCAAATTCGTAATCTTGCAGTTGCTCCTGCCAATGGGCTGGACAACCTTCGTTATTTGGAAAGCATTAGACTCAACTTAATTATTGGTGGTCTGTACATACAAAGAAATCGCGACCAAGCAGATAGGACCTGAACTCTTTAATGTTAAATAACAGCACCAGTATTTCTTTTCTTGTTGTGCAATGGTTTTGCTCGCTTCGGGAAAGGCTTCTGCTGGCATACGCAATAAACGGTTCCATTCCTTCTGCCATGCGCTGCAAGAGTATAGCTCCAAAGCCGGTGTCGCTGGCATCTGTGTCCAAAAGGTAGGGACCCGCGGATGGACGCGCGTCAGAGAATGTTAAAATCTATGCCTAAGTGCGTGCAGTCCGGCGTTTCAAATACTTCTTGCAGCGCACTTCCCTAAACAAAAGCTTGATCAGCGCTCAGAAGTTCGTTCAACAGACTATTGGTGTTAGCAAACTGTCGCAAGAAGCGCCGATAGTAAGCAGTAAAGCAGAGAAAGCTACGCACTGCGAGGGCATTTTTCGGAAACGGCCATTAGCCGACACACTCGACCTTCGCCAGGTCCCAGCGTACTCCTTCTCCATACACCACTTGACCTAGGTAAGCAATTTGTTCTCCGAGAAATTGGCACTTTTGGGCTTTAAGCTTTCACCCCAGCTACAAAACTTATCAAGCACGGAAATACGGCTCTAATAGTGTTCTAACGCATTTCTGCCGTGTACACTGATATCGTCTAGGAAAATAAGACAGTGTGTTGTGGTTAACGCTGCTAGAACTGTGTGCATTAGTCAATGAAAAGTTGCGGGCGCGTTTGTTTAACCGAACGGTATGATCTGCATTTCGTAAAGACCAGAAGGGAAAATATACGCAGACTTACACCCGTCTTTAGGGGGTAACTCGAGCTGCAATTAACCCGAAGCCAGCTCCAAGGTAGCAAACTAACAGGAGCCTCCGACAGCCTGCACTGTGTCATCCATTCTCAGTAACGGAAAGCAGTCCTTTCGAGTAACCGAGTTTTGCTTACCATAACCTATACATGACCACAGTTCTTCACTTTTCTTTTTGACGAGAAGGTTGGGCGATGCCCAAGGCGACTTTGACGGTCGAACAATATCTCGTTGTAACAGATCTTCGATAATGCGTTTCAAGTTCTCCTGGAACTGGTGTGGTACGCGACTGGCAAGTTGACGAGTTTTTGACGCAACGCCCGTGTCTATATGGTCCTATAAAATGTTACATCCGCTTATCTCATTAGCTGACCATGCAAAAGCCCGCTGGTATTCGATTAAGATTTCTTTCAATTAACTGCCGACAAGAGTCGTTAATTCAGCAGAAACACCTTAAATACGTTGCTGCACGGAGGTCTCTGCTACCGTACAGAACACCACAGCGCGTTTTACTGAGTCAAGCAGTAGCGTGTGATTGCCGTCTTCCAGGGTTTTGTTGACGAAATCAGCCCTGGCATTGAACCGGGTTAGAAAGTCCGCTCCAAAGAGAGGCCGTCTGCCACAAATTGCCGATGGGGCGCTGTCCTTTTCCCTAGCTTAATCCTCGCTGTGTTCCAAACCGACGACTTGATACCTGTCCTGTTGTTTTCTTCAAAGTTCAGTAAACTATCTTGAAAAACAATAGTGTCTGCTGGAACTACACTCTTCCGAACTAAAGAACACGTGACCCAGGTATCAGTGGGCGGCTTAACACGTTTATTTCATAGCAACCCAGAGATAAGGAGAACAGCCAGCAGGTTTGTGCCAGAAACGGTTACTTGGTTAACAGCACTGTGACGAGGCGGTTTTGTCTCGCCACCAACTAGCAATCCCCTTGTTTATCCGGACAACCGCTTCAAGTGCATAAACATCAAGCACTGGAGACACTATCAAAAGTGCAGGAAAGCATTTACAAAATCCACGAACAAGGCCAAACAAGCCTACATACACACATACATACATCCAGATATCAACGTTTACGACAATCCTATTGTTTCATTGTACCTAAACTGATCACGTTTTGCACTCTTACTATGGTTCACTGGTGTATTATGGGTGAAAAATCAATGCTCAGCAAGTCTCGTGGGATGGGACTTATTGTGAAAATTAAATTGCATGCTAAAGTGAAAAGCGCTTCGTGGACTCACCATAGACTTATATAGAACAGCAGAGATGTTCGCGTAGTAAAAGTATAAATCCATAACTCCATTGGTAAGACGTCGTTTGATTGAGTTTTGTAGCCCCTCGCCAACAAGTCGTAAAATGAAAAGCAAATGAGAGAAGGTGTCGTCAACTCATTTGTCAAATACCGTCAGATTGGGAGCAGAAAAGCCATAATTAGGGAGGGGTTCCAAGGTTAGCACACGCGGGGGGAAAAGAAATTTCTACGGCATTTAAGTCAGTTAGACTGTATTTTCAGTTACACCCAATGACTTCCCAGGTTAGTGTTGTGGTTCAATTCCAGCAGCAGACGTCACATATGCTTTGGGTTTTACAGAACCTTGTAAGCCATTATAAGATCCTCCCCGCAGAAGCCGATATCGACTGCTGTACATTCTTAGAGATTCGACTCCAAGCTGATAGGACTGATGAAAGGGGCTCCTGACGATCTTGGGTTCCCTTCGTTGAAGAGTCGTGACAGCAACGGGGTCCTGTTTCTGCCACGGCTGCCAAGCCCGGATAGCATATTTCACATTCGTTTGCAAGTAGACGTTAAGCATGTGGGGAAGATTGAGGTTCAAACCGACCGAATGTTCTGCGAAACAGGTCGAAGTGTTGAGTTTCGATTCTGGTCGCCGGCTCTGCTTGTTTTGAACACCCAAAATCTTCCCGTACCAGTACACCCAGATCATGCGCCTGAGACGCCTTCTGCAAGGTGTGCACACCAAGCTTGTAAGCGCTCACCGGCTGGTGACGCTGATGGATCACCTTGAACTTAGCTATGTTCAACTGAAGCAGGTTCCACTTTGACCATTCATAAATGCAATCTAGGTCATGTTGGAGTAGATTTTGATCTGGCTTGCTACTACTCGACCGCCATAGCTTGACGTCATCAAGAAAAAGCAAGTAATTTGAAGAGATAAATCTTGTTAGGTCGTTGCTAAACATCAGGAATTAGTGCGGTTCCAACCTTTAGCATTCTGGAACACCATATTTTACCTCAATCGGGTTGGAGAATGAGCCCCTAAAGCGTACTTGTAGCTTCCATTGGTGAAGAAAGTTGCCATTCTAAACAAGCACATGATCACTAATTCCGTAGCTCTGTAGCCGATGAAGTAGCATGCGGTTATCCAGGCGGTGGAAAGCCTCGGAGAAGTCCCGATAAATGACGTCAACTCCGACCCCATCATCAGCCATATCCGCTTAACTACCTCGTGCAATCAGTAGGTTGGTGGTGCATGGCCGGTGTTGACGGAAGTCATGCTGCTCCAGTGCCAAGGTATTGCATTTTTCTAGGTAGTCCATTGGAGCCTCAGCAATGACCGTTTCAATCAACTTCTCGACCCAAAGGGAGGTGGGTCACTGGGCGATAGTTTGAAGGCGCTGTACGGTTACCGCCTTTACATATTGGGGTGCTAAGGTCACTCTTCCACATAGTTAGGACTTGTTGTTCATCGAAGCGCTTTTGGAAGAACTGTGACGGTGGTTCAGCTAGCTTGGTGTTCGCAGCCTTTAGTGCTTTTGGCGGATGTTGTCGGTTCCCGGAGAGCTATTATCTCGCAGTGAGATTAACTTCCTTCGCACGGTGGGCTGAAATGGGTCAGTGGGTTGAAAATTACATGTGTATACAATGAAGTCAGTAATGTGCATAAAATTATTGGACAGGTAGAAGCTGCGAGTTGGAAAATAGTGGCGTATTGTGGCCGCATGGCATTGAGTGCTTCATCGGCGCCTTGTACTCTACCGCCTGTCGGGAAAAATGAAGGAATGCCATGCTTCACTTCATGCAGATTGTTGACATGGCTATACAGCAGTTTGTTTCAGAAAACTTGGTAAACGACCGGTTGATGCATTTATGGTGATAGTCAGCAGCTTGACAGCAGTTTGTTGTTTGCCAAGATATTTTGGCTAGGTACTGTTCAGAAGTTACTCTGTCCTCACGAACAAGTACAGTACAATGGTATCGATGGGGCAGAAAATTGCTCCAAGTCGTTGTGTTGGGTTAACTTTGCAGGCGCGCCTTACTACATCCCTTATCGCGAGGCAATTTTGATTCCTGATCCTTATAATTGAAAGGTTTTGCGGGACGAAGGGACTTGGTCTGCAATGCCCTGCTGACGATGTCGCTGAGCCTAGCGACGAACTCTTTCCAAATGTTGGCAAGGGAACTGGTGTTTGAGAATTCCCAAGCAGATGCGTCAACGCGTTCCTTCAAGACTTTCTAGCGTGTGATTGTATGAATTAGTTACAAGTGTTCGAATGGATACTCTGCATAACACACTTAGATGAACGTTATCACTACATGGCCAATGGGATCTAATGGACTATCCGTCAAAAAGTTGTCAACCATGGGTTCTTCATTCGTGAGCACAAGGTCCAAAAGGGACGGTTTGTTTGATGTCCTGAATCTAGTGGGCGTAGTAACATGATTGTACAAGGGAATATTAGCGATCAATTCACGCAAGTCTGTTTGAAGGGTTCACTGGATGATGCCGACACTTCTAGATCGTGTAGATTGAAGTCTCCGGAGATGAGAATGTGGCTGAACCTAGTGCGGGTTATTCTGTTCAGAACACGCATCAAGCAGGAATCCATTTCCGGAGTGGACGCTGGGGGCGGTAAACGACAGCTACAAGATGCGTTGTTGTGCCTTAGCCCGAGACAACAGATTGATTCAGTAACGTGAGTTTCCAGCTCATCTACTATTGCACATTGCAGGTGGTTGCGGTAGTAGAGTAGGACCCCACCACCACTTCGTGGGTGGTCGTTCCGAATGAGTGACATTCCGGCTATTTCAACCCCAGCGTCAGTCACCTCTTATTGCACACAAGTTTCGATAATAGGAGTTAGGTCGCAAGCTTTCGCGAGCTGTCGTAGCCGAAGTTCGTTAAGCTCACAGAGGATCCCTTGGGCGTTAGTGTACCTGCACGAAAGTTACTCTGATTAAAGCAAGATATTTTAGGCTGTGCAACTCGTATGTGAAGTTTCGCCGACCAGTGAGTGGCCGGTGACTAATCGTTTTATAGTTGTATACTTGGGGAATGGTTTAACGTCGTATTCATCGTTTGCGTTCTTAGTTCCATGTCTACTCATCTACGTACAGTGTAATGTGTCTGGTCAACATCATCTTCTACAGGTTCTATGGGCTCATTAGACACACTACTGGTGCATTGTTCTGCTATAACTCCAATCGCGTTTGGTTCTTTGAGTGACATGTCATTTCTATGAGGCATTTCGTTAACTGTTTTCAGTCAAAGCTCAGATGGTAGCCTGCAACGGAACATGTACCAACATTTTAGCAGCCGTGCAACCATACTTTTTGACTGTAGGACCAAGTTTAACACTTTCGGGCTACCCCCTGGGTAGTTGGATGAGGTACATAGCCGTGCCACTGATTTCGCTAACCCTTGATCCAAGCAGAGTGTCTCATGAAGATAACATCACTGTTCTTTAGCATGGATTATTATTTCATACTCATCAAATGTTTCAGTTTCAGGAACCCCATGAAGAAGAGTGGTTTTGGTTGAAGTTAACTTCCGGTGGTCCTCTAAGGTGCGTTTAGCCCGATAACGCTCGCCACGTGGGATGTCTGGGAAGATACAGATGGAGTAGCGTTCATTTTTGAGACTACCTGTCGAGAGTAGTACTGAAGCTGCTTCAGTGATGGAGTTCCGCACAAAGCATAGAATTTTTGTCTCTCCGGAATGCTTCCAGCTAAGGTGTTACGTAATAAGCACTAGGTGTACAGGTTTCTGTACCACACCGATTAGATTACTAATGAGGTCCCCCTGGTTAAAATCATCTAACTGCCTGCCTCTTATTGAGGTGGATTTTGATTATGAGCTATTGGAGCACAGCATGCTCGGTTCAGGTAGTTGTTTCTTTACACCTTTCGACATATCGCGGCTAGTGATTGAAGCACTTGCGTAGTCTAAAAGTAACATTTAATTAATTCATTTATTCATTGAAATGTCTTCGGATGGGGCATCCTGCGGCAGCCTGAAAGTCAGCAGTTGGCAGGCAGCTTTGTCGCTGAGGGAACGCATGATATATTTCCGATGGTCACTGTGGGGAACGCCGTCAGGTAGCTTTGCATTCCAGCTTCCGAAGTTCGAAGTCATCGCCGACTGTAATCCAGAAGGATCACACAGAGCAGGGTGAATAATTCCTATGTGACGCGACATTTTCAATCCTCACAAGGTCGCTAAATATGTAATATCCTTCCGCTACAGGGTGATAGGTTTTTCTGTATTCGTCACCAGATTTAGGTCGCAACAGACTGGAATACCTGCATTTAAACTGCAAGAGACAGCGTAAGCCGATGGATAACCACCTAATAAGAACCAATCTCCATAAACAAAGTATCGAGAGTCTGCCGGCAAGCGGACACCGAAAGTCATCGAATAGCTACGAGTAAGCGAGCGCAGGAGCACTCGTCCGCAACCAAGGTCACGACGGCCGGAAGGGTGCCGAGTTTACGGGGGCGGTGCAATTGAAATGGCGCGTGGCGTTACTCCTAGTAGTCACAGACTGAGCAGAGTACCTGTAGTGAACATGAAACACTCACACTTTCCGTACTTTGTGACACTGAATTTCACTACTTCTTGTATCTTCCGATCGTACATTTTTTACTGACGGCTCGTCTGGTTCAATTTCGAAGTATCTGTGATCCGCACGCTACCTTGCTCTGGGCTCTTGCTAATTTCTTTCTAGTTCATTGCAGCTATGTATCACTTCTAAATAATTGTTGTTCGTATTGCTTCCTACAGGTTCTCGTCGTAACAAGTACCTGAGTACCGCTTCACAATTGGTGACACCGACTGCGAGCACAGTTCCGCCATTGTCGAAATAAGTTTAAGTAAGCTGGTTCCTTTTCTTCGTTGAATTGTGTTATTGCAACTATTGTATGATGATATTCCATGACATACTTAGATACTAACATTTTCGGCTCAACTGTTATTGTCATATTGCTGCCTGCGTCGCCTATTCTGTCTGATGACCCTTCTTTTTAGTTTGTTTTGTTAGAGTTTGAGATTTTGCGTCATAATATTATTTCCGACTAAGCTAAATGTAGTTATTTGCTAGCTGGCTTTCTTGAGGACTTTGCTTTATAGTTCAGGGACTATCTTTCGAGCTCAAATACGGACCTTTCTAATGAGTATGTTAAGCAGCAAATCTTGACCCGACTGGAGCAACCAGAAAGTACAGGAAACAACCATCTATTTCATGGCTTGCGTTTAGGAGACGTGAATCCATCCCTAGTTGAGTGTGATGAAGAGACTCTTCATCTCGTACTCAATGTAGGACCATTTTCTTCTAGAGCTATGGCTTCAGCACCTGCCCGAGATAGATAGCTCAAGCTGTCGTCCTATCCGCCAAGGTCTCTTCCCCCACCCAAGCCGCGCAACTAGCTTTAACAATCATAGATGATCTTCCTAAGGAAGCAAGTTACACAACTCCGCCCACTATACCTCCACCGAATAGCCATAACGAGTCTCAGCAGCCACCTACTTCATTCAGACGTCACGCAGCTTCTCCATCTGAGCTTCCCATATTAGCGAAGAAACTAGAGGATTACGCAGCGCTCCCGATTCTTCTTCACCACTCGCTAACTAGCCGGTAACGAAGAAAAACTCGGCCAAGCGCAGCAGCCTACCACGTAACAAACTATGCTGGTGTCACTGTGGTTTTGCTGCTCAGGCAAAGCGACGTACTTTTTCTTGCTGCTACCTCACAACTCATTCGGGAAGTCTCCAAGCCTCCAAGCACTTACCAATAACCGCACCGACCACACCTCTGGCAGTAGCCTTACTTCCAGGACTGCAAATCTGGAACCACGTTCCTGCTTGATACCGAGGCTGAAGTAAGCGTAGTTCCGCCCACGCCTAAGAAGGCCACTCGGCCGTCTGCCCTCGGCCTTCGGGCCGCTTACGGCACACGCATCTCTACTTACGGCCAAGGCCCATTTAACCTTAATTTGGATTTCCGTAGAACATTTCGCTGGGTATGTATTATTTCCGACGTTCCTTTCGCCATCGTCGGCACAGACTACCTTAGACATTTCGACCTTTTGGTCGATGAGATACAACAGTAGATAGTTGACCATGCAACGAAAAGCAGCGTCACTAGCAACAACGCCAGCTTTGCAGCCGTCAGCGCAGTCTGTGTTCACCTGCAGACCACTCCTGATTATGCAGAACATTTCTCTCACTACTCCAAGCTCGTTCAGCCAATGAACGGAACTCTGTCCGTGGCACCTCAATGCAAACACCATTTATTCGAATTAACGTCCCACCCTTCTCAGCAAGCCTGCGCCTTTTTTCGCCGGAGAAGCTTAAACTAAGGCCGATATTGAGCACATGCAAGAACTTGGATTAATTTGTCCTTCAAATAGTCCCCGGTCCTCTTCACACCAGATTGTCTCAAAGAAATCTGGAAACTGACCTGCTTGCTGTGACTACCGAGCATAAAACAAGCTGATAATTCTCAGTAGGTACCCTGTCCCACACATGCAGGGCCGTACTGCACGCCTTACAGGTAAGGCGGTCTTTAGCGAGCTCGATCTTGTTCGTGTCTATCAACAGATACCTGTCAAAGAAGCTGCCATCCCAGAAAAAGCCGACATCAACTCCTTCGGTTTGTTGGAATTTTCACAAATGCCTTTTAGACTGTACGCAACTCTTTCAGCGTTTCATCCACGATGTCACCCGTGACCTAGATTTCGCTTACCTCTACCTCGATGACATTCTGGTGGCCGGTTCGTTCGACGAAGTGAAACTAGTTCATCTTCCTTCACTCTTCCAACGTTTAACCCAATACGGCGTAACCGTCTACCCGCGTAAGTACGAATCAGGCAACTCTTCGGTAATATCCTTGGCTACCTCGTCTTCCCAGCTGGCATCGTGGCACTTGCGGATAAGTTCCAAGCTACGAAAGACTTCCCAGTCCAGACTTCCTTTAAGCACCTACGCCGATTTCGTGGTCTAGTCAGCTACTATCAAAGCTTCATCACCCGCTGCGCTCAACACATGCAGCCCCTGACTGATGCCCGTAAGGGAAACGAACGTCTGTTTGCTTCTCTCGACACAGCATGCACGGATTTCTTCGCGCTAAATGATGTTATCTTCAACTTATCTTTACTCGCTCACGCTGATGCGCCTGTCTTCCTTCACTTACAGATGACGCCTCAGAAGTTGCGATAGGAGCTGTTTGGTAACAACATGTTGGTGGTCAGTGGCAACCGATCGGTTTTCCCCAATCGCTGTTCACCAGCAGAATCCCGCCACAGCATGTTTGGTAGAAAACCGCTTGCCATCTACCTAGCTATTAGTCACTTCCGACACACATTAGAAGGTCGGTCTTCCACGGTCTGCACTGACCACAAGTCTCATTTTCGCCTACACATCCTCTTCTGACAAATATCCACCAAGGTAGGCAGAACATCTAAAAGTTGTCGTGTCTCAGGAGTCGCCGATCCCGTAGCCGACTATCTCGATCGCGCCAATTTCGCTTTTCACTCTTTGCCTACTGTCGATCACGCCGCCATGACGCCCGCTCTGTCTAAAGACGGAAACCTCCAGCATACTCTGCAGTCCACGTTCCTGCGTGTGCAAACAAGGCCTCTTCCAACTACGGACGGAAATATCCTTCGGGACACTTCCACAGGTTGTCCATGACCAACCGTGCCTGCCTTTTTCAGACGCATATTCTTCGACACGCTTCACACGCTATCTCATCCCGGTGTTCGGGCATACCTAAAACTAGTCACCGGGCGTTTTACTTGGCCAAGCGTCAACAAATATTCCTAAATGGGCTCGAGCTTGTTTTCACTGCCAGCGCTCTATGCTACATCGACACACCCATAGTTTTCTCGGCTCATTCTCTGCGCTGGTTTCGCGGTTCTCTCACGTACATTTAGGGTTGGTAGGACACTTATATCCCTATCGCGGATCCGTACATATACTGAAATGTATCGACCGTATCACTAGAATGCCAGAAGCCATACCTGCACCAGGCTCTACGGCGGATGCCGTCATTCGTGCGTTTTGGACCGATGAGTGTCCCACTACCGATGGCTATCGACCATCACTACCGACCACGGAACGCCTAGCAAATCCTGGCAACTCGATACATTCTGCAAATCCTTAGGCGACAGCTTTACCAACAGGACGGCATATCACTCTGCAGTGAATGGCCCAGTCGAACGCTTTCATCGACAGCTTAAGTGATCTCTCTGTGCCACTTCTGACCCTGACTGGAGCGAAAACCTTCCGTTAATAATTCTAGGTATCTGCAGTGGCGGCAAATCGGACCTGCACTGACCCAATGCTTAAGCTGCCAAAAGAGTTCATTTCGACCCATCGTCATCCTGTTTGCCACCGTCAAACTTCGCCTTCTCTCTTTCCCAACGCACGCGTTCGCTGCGCAAGACCCCTCCTCGTGAGCGAACCAGAAATTTGCAAACCGCGCAGTAGACATCTCACCTGCACTTACTTTGCCCGCCGCACAGATGCAGTGCGTCCGCTCGTCAGCCTCTATACATCGACCCCTACAGCGTCCTCCGACTAACTCGCAAGCATCTTACTTTAAACCGAACAATCCACCGAGTGTCTTAAGGTAGCATTTTTCGAAGATTTGCACATAACTTTACCAGGTACAGCCGCAAAGGTAACATCGCCAACAGCTGCATCTTACGCGCCATGAACCTTAGACCATGCAGTTACTCTTGACCTCTCGCCCACCCTGCCCCAACTCCAGGCGACTGACCGGTGAGATATACAGTTCAGACATCATATCCGCTTTTCATATTTTGTCAAGGTTTGCTATGTTCCTTGACATGAGTATTTTCCACCTTTCATGGTAAGCGTGTGTTTCATTGACAAACGTGTTGCAAAGCTGCACAAAATCATAAAGCCCCTTTTTAACAAATGCAGGCAAAAATAATATGTACAACTTTTGAATTCGCATTCTTGCCTTGCTATGCATACGGTTGCATGCCGCCTATCCTGTCCATCTCCCACCCTCCTCGAGATTTACATTACGGGATGCAAGTCGCCTGTGAAACCGCGAAATACCCTGGCCCACCTGCTGGATGCCTCCGGCGCCAAGATCATGTTACCAAGCGACCTCGACTTCCCACTACCGGGGCCACAACGACTGCTCATGCCCCAAAAAGAGGACGTCTGGGACTCTTCGTGGAAACAGAATCGTTACGTCTGGGGACCCGGAGTGCGGTGAGGGTGTAATACCTCCCAGGCGCATTGTCGGGCCGTAGTGGCGGAAAGGTCCAGTCAACCAGTTTTCTGGGCTAATCAGTTATTTTTGCTTTCCAACCAGCCCGCCCCGACGGCCCACAGTTAATGCCCTCCAGTCGACACCCAAATAATTAATAATCAATAACACAGATGCCGTGACTCTACGAAATCTAAGCAAGCCCTCACTGCCCGCGTGCGTCCGCTGCAATTACTAATCTAACTTCGCATAATTAATCTGTCCCCCGCCTGACAGCTATATAAACTACTTTCCTTGTAGCGCATGTAAACTACTTCCTTTTCAATTGTACGTGCTTGTTCCATCTTTTGCTATTTATTGTAGTGGTTTTTATTTTCTGAATGGATAAAATAATTATTCGAAGTTTGCTCTGCATTCTCACTCCGACTCGGTGCGCGTACGTTCTTTGTGTTTGTTCGGCGTGCATGCTTTGTGTCTGGTGAGCGAACTTGTTGCTGACCCGGATTGTGTTTTGTCGAGGCATACGGCCCTTTCAGACATTTGGAAGAATTAGTATTTAACGGAACCACGGATAGACGCTGTTCACAACTGAGTGAGCTATTCGTTAACCGTTTTGTGTCTTCCTTTCCACTTCGTGATTTGTTGCCCCATTTCGAATTTATCTGCGGTTTTTAACCTATGTTGAATGCCCAGAGCTTCCCTTTTTTTTCTTTTTCGAGTCCAACTCTTCTCTGCCCGCGTTCCTTCTTTTGCTTTTGAAAATCTTGTGGGATTCTCACTTTTCTGTCCTACGCTTCCAATCCGCATCTTTGGTTTTTGAAGTTAGAAATAATTTTTCAATGCCAGCTTTTCAGGTCCCAGTTTACCGTATTTCTCTGCGATGTCTCAAACCTCACTACGCGTATCACGTGATAGGTTTTCTCCTGGCAAGCGTTCTCCCTACAAATATCCACAAAGGTCTGTTTAACAACAATGCGATGTGACGCATGTGACTTGCCACTCAATAAAGTCACTGCCCAAACACGCATTGTCAAGTTGACGGTTACGACATCTCACAACTTCTGTGCATATATCGGTTCTCGTATAACTACGCCTACGTATTTGATCAGTGACATGCCATTATCCTTAAATTAGTTTTGCAGCTTTTTCCTCAAGCTTAACTCACTTGACCCGCACTGTGTACACAACCTCATGGGACTAGTTCCTCACCAAAATACTCAACCTTAATAATCAAATGTTTGTCTCTACATCCCGCATCTGTGAAGATGGACTTCATACAATCTTTGGGTCATGTGGGCCCACACTACTGACTGCATTTGCACCACTCCCGCGCTTGGCCTTGCTAATCATGCTACCACGCATAATATTGCAATATGCTCATCACGCCCAAAAGGCGGGCCTCGCTTTGTCGAGGATAAAGTATTTATTTAGTTATTTGGTCACCTACTCGCTCATACCTCACTCGACGCGCTTTATGCTGAACTGATATCTACCATGTTGAAGCGCACTGTAACTTCTTACGAGGTGATTCATCATCAATTACTGTCATATGTCGAACTCAGCGACCGCAGTTCTTAGCAGCTTCCAGGCTACATGCGTTTGCCTGCCAGACCCTCGAGAGTCCACGACCGCATCTTACCGTAACTATAGACTAAACGTCTTCTATCCACCACCACGGCTGTTCTCACCGTTTTCACGGCTGTTTTATTTCCAGACTAGCCCGCAGAGCCTGCCGATAGATTCCATGAGTGTTACTTCAAACAACCCGCTGTTCTTGCGATGGACTGTCCTTCAACAAGCGCTCTCGGAAACGATGCTTCTGAGTCACTGTGTCACCGTTTGTTGAAAAGAGCTTGCAAGTGACTATTACGCGCAAGCTAACTAACCCTCGTAGATCGTCCTTAAAATGCAGGCACCATTTGTACAGTAATCCACCACAAAAGTTTTGCCATTACCAGCTTCGATTTGGCGACAAAATTAAGAAGTGTCTACACGGATATACTTAGCCCAAAGCACTGCGCATGGCTCGGCACGGAAATACTCGAGCGAGCCCGCAACGGCGGTGGCTGTGTCTGGCCAAAGTCCCACTCTCCTCCTCTACGTCCACGATTCATCAACCAACCTCTCTTACCTGGTTGACAACTGTGCCGTGGTCAGTGTTCTATCACGCAGAGTAGAAATACGCTACGTTCTTAATGCCGGCACCAATCGGCAGGTGGCTAACAACACTAAGATCAATAAGTATGATAAAAGCTTCTCAAAGTTGATCTGGGATGCTGAGGTATCTTTCCTTTCACCTTCTTGATGGCAGACGTTCAGCGACCTGTCATTGATGCTGCTTTACTCAAGAAACTTTGTCTGATGATCGGCTGTAGCACCAAGAAACTTGGCGACAGTACCAGGTCTCTAACTATCCAAGGTAAAGTCACCTACATCAGCTCTACCGATCTTCTACTGACATGGTCTACTGACATCGTGTTCAAAGATTTGCTCCGCCAGTGTCCTTTGCTTCACCAGTCGTCCATAGAATTTCCAGATCCTAAGCACGCGATTAGATGCCATACAGTCACGAAAACCTCCGGCACTGCCCGACCTCGACGACTACCATCAAACAAACTCGCCACTGCCAAGGCCGTGTTCGACCACATGCTGCGTCTAGCAATTATTCGACCCACCAACAGCCAATATTCATCCCTTCTTGACATAGTCCCTAAATATGCAGGCAAGAACTGGCAGTCCTGCGGAGACTACCGCACACAGAACAACGCTACTGTACCGGAGAGGTACTCGATTCCGCGTATTCCCGATTTCTTTATCGATGTACATGGCAAAACCATATTTCCCAAAATTGATCATGTCCAAGCCTACTACAAAGTTCTTGTCTCCTCAGATGACATACTTAAAAGGGCTATAGCTACACTGTTTCGTCCCTACGAATTCCGCTGAATGTCTTTCGGCCTGAGTAACGTCGCGCGGACACTTCAGCGATTTATCGACCACGTCCTCAGAGGGCATCCTTTCCTCTTCGTATATCTTGGCGATATACTTGTAGCCAGCTCGAGCCATATTAACATTTGTGTCATCTTTTGCATAACTTTCTAGCGTTTCGCCCAACTTTGCATTACGATCGACACCGAGAAGTGTGTCGTTGGCCACTTCTCGGGTGACTTTATCAGCCACCGCCTCGATCACGACGGTATTCGCCCGCTTCCTGAAAAGACGCACGCAACGGCAGGTAATCCGATACCTCAATCTCTCTTGGCATGGTCAGCTATCAAAGTGGCTTCACTCCAGTATTCTCTAGGCTCCTTCTGCCATTGACAGATCTGCTCAAAGTCAACTCTCGTAAGTTGAAGCGAACCGTGGAAACCATATTAGAGTGCGAGGAGACCAAACACACACTTTTCAATGCTGCCGCTCTTAGTCGGTTGAGAATCAAAGTCGACACATCCTTAATTGTCAAAACCGATACATCCCAGAACTCCGTTAGGGCTGTTATACAACTGGTCGTCGATGGTATACTTGAACCTCCACCTCATCGCTCGAATGCTACAATCTGCTCAGGCGCGGCGCAGTATTTTCGCAGAGAACGGCCATGCCTCGTGCCGTTACGCATCTTTACCGTTAGATAGAAGTACTTGCATTTACCATACTCACGGATCTTAAGCCACGCACTTACGCTGTTTGTGCTTCAGCTGAGCATTCTTACCTCTTACCAGTTCACCCTAGGCATCCGACATATGGATGCGGCTCAAAATGTGGTAGCCGGCGCTACGTCTTGCATTGGTCTTCATGAGGTTACGCGCCAAGCAATAAACCAAGACGACCTCGCTGCCCCTCAAGAAACAGATATTGAGTTTGAGCAGTTGAAACTACCTTCTTCAACTGCCTTTTCTCAACTCGGACTCGCGAACTTAATGTGGTATCTCTACTAGAAAGCTGCGACCAGACGTTTCGAAAAAATATTGCCAAATTGTGTTGGACCACATGCATGGAACCTATCGTCCGAACATGCGAGCGCTTAGCAAGCTGATCACGGATCGCTGCGGCTGGCCCAGTGGGCCCTCTGATATCCACCTGTGGGCAAAACACTGTACTATTTGCAAGATAGGTAATGTACATCGTCACACGAGTGCTGTTCTTGAAACCACCTCGCTGCCCGACGCTCGCTTCAAGCATGTCCATTTCGACATCGTTGGACCTCAGCCGCCATCCAACGGTTTTACTTTCGCGTCAACTTGTGACGGTCGGTTTACACGTTGACCACAAGTCGTGCCGCCTTCAGGTGTCAGCCTACTCCGTGGCGCAAAAGTTCATTGAACTTGGATACCGTGCTTGGCACCCCTGCCACTGTCACCGCGGATAGAGGACCCCAGTTTAATTCTGCCCTGTTCCGCGATCTTAAGCACTGCTTGGCTGTTCTCGGCTACCCACGACGACATATTATCCCGTCGCTTACGGTTTAGTTGAGCAATTTCTCCGCCAAATCAAGGCCACGCTCATTGTGTCAAAATGGATCATGCGATAGTTAGAGTGTTTACTGCTTATGCTTTTGGATATCCACAACAGTGTGAAGAACGAGCTTAGTCGTTATCCCTCAAAGTTAGTCGTTGGCTCAACACTGGGTCTCCCTGCAGAATAAGTAGTGGATTAAAGAGCCCCCGGCTACTTTGATCATATGAGGCAAGACTAAAACAACGCTGCAGCGCCCTTCGTTGAACGCTACCACGATTCACTTCCCCAAGCAAACAGGTTCACCCCGGCTTGCACACGTGCCCCTTCGTTCTCGCGCGCAAAGCTTTGCCCCCGCCTTACGCAGGTCATCGCTCGCAAAGAGAACTATTTCGTAATGAGCAGAAACAATCCTAAAGTTTCTGTAAGTACCGATGTCTTTAAAACAGCCTACGCCAAAGCTAAGTAGCCGCCACTGACTTCTGCCGCTTCTGAACTTAAACAAACTCTATAGCATTGAAAACCGGTAGCTCAGGTTGTTCCGATGGCTGTTGAACTGTGCGCTGATCGTGGCAAATTTGTTGTGGTTTATTGCAACAAAATTGCCAAGCTCAGTGCACAGTTCAACAGCCATTTGAACAGACTCCGCTGAAGAAGAACCCACCCACCCAACCGATGTTCGACGCTAGTGCTCCCCTCTTCCCCAAACCACCTCTTTCGCAAATTCAGACACAAAACAGAGGACAGGATTTAGCCGTGTAGTTATTCTTCCTTGCGGCACAGTAGTGCCTTCGCTCGTCCCTTCCGCAGGTGAATCCATTATGTATGCGGAGGCTGAAACCGCAACGTCCTCGTGAGAGCTGCTAAGATTCCGTAGTAACTCACGCAAGTGCTCCATAACCTCCCTATACTTCGCATCGCCCAGGCTGCAAACTTGTACCTGAATATCACATAGAACCTGGCTACCTTCCCTAAGCTTCTGTTCCCTACTTACCGGTGCAACAGTGGAACAAGACGCTAGGGGGACGGCGGCGGCGGACGTGGGGGCGGTATCACGCGGTTGTTGCGCGTGCGAACACAACCCACCGGTTGTTACGCAATATGTCGTCAACCGGTCTGCCTGCAGCGTGCAATGCATGCACAATGTGTGCGCACGGCATCAGCCATTGCCGACTGGAGCTGCATTGGCAGGTTAGCTCCTCACGCAGCAACACGCTGTACCTTCTACGGGTACCTTGCACTTGACATGCATCATCGGACAACGCCGACACTGTCACCTCCCTATTGTGATGGCACCGCAGGCGCGTCCTTGCATACCCTGAAAACTGAACCGCAGCCTGCCCAAGGCCATGCAAGCAAGAGTCCAGTGGATGCTCCTACAAATCGGTTTTACCCATGACATCTTCCCACTGAGCTTAAGCACCAACCACACGGTTAACCACCGCGGTAAACAGGCCTAATAAAGACGTCCGCTCGGAAAGACCACTCTTCAAATGCCTATTTTCGTTTTCCATGCGGTTTGTTGTGAAACAGCCGAACAAACAGGTGAACTTCAAACGGTGCGACGCCCATGATGAGACAAAGAGCAACCAGGTTCGTACTTAGTATCTGTGCGCGTCGGCGGTTCGCTCTTTAATGGCTGCCAAATACCTGACGAACAAGCGAGAGCTCCTACCGTACACTAAGTTCCGTACCCACGGCTTAATAACTATCCTATCGGTTGCACCTTTTGTGGATAAGCCGTTGTAACGACGGGTGCCATCCTTCAGTAGGTGGAAACGGTACAATACAATCCCCGTGCAGGGGTACACTGCTTGGAATGCATGGACCTGGGCCATGCACTTATCAATCACCACCGTCCGTGCTGCCTCAGTCGCTGGTAACATCAGCCGCATGTTGCGCACGGCGTTCATGTACGCTGCCGTTGGCTCATTTGGAAGCAAACTGTAGAAAATTGAACGCCCAATACCATGAAAATCTACCAACATGCAGTGCCACAGCATGTAGCCACCGCAGTTCATCTGGTGCGTCGCGTCCACCAGCAATACCTCACTATAAATCTCCACAAGGTCACGTACGTACCTTGGAACAAAAATGATGTAGCGTACCTCCGACTCCTCATACTCTACATTACACTGACCGGCGCTCTCAAGCAAATGTATAAAACCGTTAACGGAGTTTCCCTCAATCTTTCCCTTCACCTCATCTCTTATGGTCCGGAAATCGTAACGGTTTAACCTTCGACCTAATGCGTCAACGCATATCTCCTGAGCTCAAGTGTGTCCTTGAAAGATTGCATCATGCGATAGATGTCCTCTTCCGCCTGCCGCGGGAGCCGCCGGTTGGTGACATACAGAAACGGCTTTCCTACCTGGAAGTTATGGCTGCGCTGAAGGCTGTAGGATACCATGTCGAGCACCAGCAGTTATGCCATATGGCAATTTGTGCCTAGCAGTCATAACTTTTGTACCTAAAGTTAATAAGCGTCTCACAAACATAACATTTGAACTTACCGCTTGCAAGTGTATCATCTTCGGGAACAATGCACGCATTTATAGTCTAAGGATTTGTATCGCACACCCTCAGGCAACTCTTTTTCGGTTTTCCTCTTACAACCAACCGATGTCAGGACATCCGATTTGAAATAGCATGAAGCAGTACGCATTTGAAAGCGCTTTAACTCACTTTCGAAATGCTCAAAAGTGCGGTACATGCGCCGAAGGAAGGCAGCACGGAAAGCAGCGGTATCGTCGACAGCCATGACAGCGACTGAATCCGCCAACGCACTTTACGGCGCATTCAACCCATCATCATACTCACAGCAACCAAGGTCCGCGTTGCAACCGGTGACATTTTCCTCCACATTAACAGCTCTTAGATTACAATGTCATCTTCCCTTTTCCTTCACCAAGGCAAAGTGGCTTGTTGTTCGCTACGGCAACCTCCCAGTCCCACGCTGATCACCGACCGTTGTGGAGCGCGGTCTCGTAGATCAGACGACAGCGGGCATAAAACTTTAAATGGTTACGCGGAGTTCCACCTAACCGCAAAGGATATGAACAATTATATGCTATACGTGGCCACTAACCAACCCGTGAAACCTCAAAATCCCGAAGACAAGGGACGTGAAGTACTTCTTCCGTGTGAGCCTCTATAGTTAAGGAAGATCAGGTTAGCATTGTTGTAGCTTGCTAATGGCTAACGAGCACGAAACAAAACCAAATGTGTACGCAAACAAATATTGTAAGCAATTTTGCGCAAACGAGTGCCTTGGTGTTCCATATGGAACTACAATAAGTTGAAAATATGATGTTGGAATGCAGCAAAGCTTTAAATCGCATAGATTGTATGCTATGTCTGGTAAGATACTGGACGGCCAGCCCAAAGCTATCGGTAAACGCCAACAACTTAAGCTAGGAAACGGTTTAATTAACTGGAAGAAATCTTTTGGCCACGGTCAAACTGTAGCCTATCCCCTTGGACGGTGCCAAGGAGCCAACTATATCAAGCTGGACATGAACAAAAGGAGCAGAACCTGGCCGGAGGCGACCAAGCGAAATGGACTCGTGCCGCCGCAACTTTGTTTTCTGGCGTGTGAGACAGCTGCATGCACAGCGTTTAAGGTGGTTTTGCATTCTGGGCCAACTTTATCTCTGGAAGGTGGATTTAACAACAACTCTGAGGTCTGAGTGCGCAAGGTTGTGAAGCGTGTCAAAAACGAGTCACCAAAAGTTGCTGGAACAACAGGTCCAGTTTGTTTATTCAACTTGTTGACTAAACCAGTGCCATAACATGACGGTACAAGGAGTGTGGATATCTTCCGTGCAAAACGCGGAGTTCCAAATAACTATTATCGAGTAACTCTGCGGCGGTTATGGCAAATAGGTCGCTTGTCTGCGCGACTGGACTGACTGCAGCTATGCTAGACAAAGCATGTGTGACCATATTCTATTGTTCAGTAATGTGCCGTATAACGGTAGAACATTTGGCGACCAAGTCCAGCCAACGGCCCTTCCAAACCGCTTGTCGAGCTGACTGACTGTAAAAAGCGAAATTTAGTGACTTGTTGTCGGTAAGGGGGATGAATTGGTTACGCTCTAGAACATGTTGGAAGTGCCTTGCGGTCAAGTAAACTAACTATTCATGGCTTAGCGTACTATACTTAAGTTCCGCCGGCTGTAGGCGTCTCCAATAGGAGCAGTGTAACTTCCAGTATTATCCATTGTATTGCTTCAGGATGGCATTCATGTCGGAGCCCGATGTTTCGACAGCTATGCTAAGCGGTGCTGTAACGTAAAATGATGAAGCATGACTGAGGAAGCTATAACTGGTTTAGTAGTTTTGAAAGCTCAGATAGCAGCTGGGGTGCGTTCCACATTACCGTCTGAGTAACTTATACGTCTGCTGCGAAAGACTGCAGCACAACCGAAAGCATCCTCTATAAGCTCATGCAGTACGAGGTTACAACAACATGACGCAATAGCATTACTATAATACCGGGAGGTGTTCAGACCAACACCTCTCTGGGCCTCTTTTAAGGCCACCTAAAGGGCTGCGTTCTCTTTGTTCTGTAGCTAGCTTATTCCAACCAATGAGTACACGTTTCACGAAGAATTTTGCTCTGTTATCCAGTCTAGATCTTTGATGCCTTAGCTTTACTTAACGCCCCTCGCAGATGATCTAACTCAGCTCTCTCAAGCAGTTAAGTTTATTGGATACAACTCAAACACTTCATGGTTTTAAACATCTCTCTTAAGTCCACTCCTACTTTGCGCCCTTCCGTTGAGTACAGACCTAAGCTCCTTAGACGTGTGGCGTATGGTTTTCAACATGGCTCACCACTGTTCTCCGCATTTGACCTGGCCGTATCGCAACGTACCTGTGAATGTAGGCCACACATTGAACTAATTTGTTGGATAGGCCTACTGATCGTTCGCCCTTGTGCAGACTTGATGTACACAGCTATCACTGTGCTTACTCCACGGCTTTGCAGACCCACTACACCTGCTAGCCTTCCGTCTTTTAATTAGTCCTATAGCACCGCCTTTATACCATACTGAACCTAAACCAGTTGCTTCCTTAAGTGTGACATGGAGCCCAACTTATTGTCTATTTTGACGCTTGCCATTGTTGAAAGGTCTGTGCCAGAAGCAGAGATGTTTGAGATATGGTTGATTTGTTGTTTTTAATTCTGTGCGGCTGCCGTGTGTGTAACGTACAGGTACTGAGCATAGCACTTTGACTTTGTTATTTGGTGCTGCAAAGCCGTATGCAGGGAGCAGGGACAAAATCGCGCTAACGGCAGGCTTTAAGTTAGCTCCGTAGTACCGCACTGTTATATGCCCGCGGATCCACGGTGATGCACAAGTTGACTTGCGACCGTCATATCCTGCGCCACAAGCGCCCAAGTATAAAGTAACAAGAATTGATCAAGTCGAGGACAGTAGTATTATTTTCAAGGGCCTAGAAAGTTGTATTTAATTGTAATAAACTATGCTCTAACATGCTGCAGGAAGTCTTCGCAGTAAAATTTGAAGGTGGAGGGAAAAACAGCAACAGGTGCAGCGCACTTGAACGCAAAATCAATCAGCCTGTTTTTCGGAGTAATACACTTAGGTGGCTTACGTTCACGTACTTACCGTCGATTCCGGATCAACCTGTCCGATACCCGTTTGATTTGTCGTTGTAAGCAAATCTAACAATAGCTCGAGGTTACTTGGTTGCGCAAAGGACAGTATGCCAGGTTCGGGTTGTTCCTTGTCGCATTCGGTGGAAATGCGTTCACTAAAATCTTCCAAGCGCTTTGTTGCTTATATTGAGCACTCCGGAGTCAAAAACGGGGCTCTCGTAGAACGGCAGATATTTTGGAATAAATGAGCTGTGCTAAAATTGGATAACGTGCTAGACTTTTTGATGAATGCTTTATACTTACTCATAGAGCATATTCATGCGAATGGTTCATGCAAATCTTAATACCGAGAGTTCATCTTTCTGTTTCCCAAGCGATATATGGGCGCATGTTAACAAGGGTTGTGTATTGTCACGTTTGCAACATAAAATGCGTGGTCGATTGTGTGCCAACCAGAGTACTTAAATTAAAAAATGTTCTCCAATAAAGTTTGCTGAGTGTCCGATTTGGGTCAAAAAATTGCTAATCTTGACGCCGAGAGGACTTTAAACGGACGCCCACGATACAATGGAATGACGACCAAAAAGCTCCCTACGGACGCCAGTACCGACCGGCTTAGTGCAAACAATTGCTTTTAGCCACTGATTTCCGGAAACCCAATGCCGCTAACGGAATTACAAGACTGCAAATTAGTTAACGTACTCATGTAACTGGGAGAGTTTTGTTTGAGGTGAACAAGAAAACTCGTGTAAACTGCAATAAAGTACTACGGGAATTAATATATTTTGCCCAATCAATTCACCAGTTTACAGAATGTCGTTCGCAAAATCGGAAAATGCTCGTCAAAAGGAGTTATGCAGTACAAAGTTGAAACGGCAGCCGAGTATATCCTTGAAACTTAGTTCTAAAATTTTCCTCGATACACATCCCTGCATTATGGAATATTTGTTTCAGTGAAAAGGATGAAGCAAAGAGTGTACCCGCAAGAGTTCATAAATTAGTTAGGGTCATAAGCAGCGGCGTAGTCGCAGCTCCGTTACCCCGTAAAACCCAATGCGCAACACATGGTTTAGCGTCATTTTATGACATAATGCCCGGAGATCTTTCTGTCTTAGCAGTTTCATACAATTGAGCAAATGTGACCTTGCAAATTTTTAAATGTGTTGCAAACAAGATACGCCGTACGAACAGTATTTGCGAATCCGTACGCCATGAAGTCTGGTTTCCGGAGCAGCTTCCTTGGGCATGCATTTGACAGGTTTGATGGGTTCAATAGTTTGTTTTCAAACTTTATGCTTCTCCAGCACGTCACTTACGTATGCTACTACAGCAGAAAGTTTAACGTGGCGCAGGTATGGTATGGCAGGGTCATTTGTTGAGGTGTCTATTACGCACGTAGCAGCTCAAACGTACAGGAATGAGACGTGTTCAGTAGGCTTCCGCTTCTGGTATTCTAAACCTTTCAGCTCAAGTACTACTAACAGCGAAGCTCGCGTGAACCGCATCCGAACCGCGCGCATGCTGAAACCCACCACCTTCGATTTGCCTCAGAATCAAACATTTAACCGCTTTATTTTTGAGCGAAACCCCATCTATCGCCGTCTGACGGACGATGAGTGCAGTCAGTCCGTGGAGCTTTTCCTTTACAACGCACCAACAAGCGACATCAAGCAGTTCATCGAGGTCCGATTCAGAAGGTATATTACCGGCGATGATGTCCGCATCATCGTAAATTGCAACCTGGCTTTGAGTGTAAGCTCAGTTTGATGTTTGTTACTACCTGCAGTAAAATTGCATCAGGTTAGCGAGTCTATGGAGGAAAACGGAGTTGCACAAATTATTTCAGAGTAAGGCCTATGCACACAGGTATTATTCGCTTAGCAGCAACTAATAGAACTGTTCCGGAGATGCACGCATATCATTTGTGTAGACCGTACTCATGATACTGACCGTCTGAAGTAAGAAGTGATAGAGGCATTACTTGATGCTTGCCGCTTCAAACTATACCAGTTTTAAATAACTGAGAAGATGGGTTACGGCCGGCCAATATTTTGCGCGTTTCTGTGTCGGGAGTTTACGCCTCTTTGCTTACGTTGTTCGAAGCTTTGCGGGATATCATGGGACATGACGTTCCCGTCAGCACAAGAGTGATGGACGAAATGACTGCTCAACTACACGTTTTGCACACGGTTTCTCAATTCGACCTATCGTTATGGTACTTGCACGTCTGCCAGACCATTAGGAAGCATGTAGACAAACATCAACCGGTCGTGTTATCTATTTCATCGCATGGCAACTTCAGACTCGGAGACTGAGTACAATCGCTTTCTATATGTAAGAATCCTGGTTCAGATTGCAACAAGCTTTAAAGCTTCTTTAGTGAACAGACCCCCGATATGTGCGCTAACTTACGTCGAACTGAAAGTACATAAAACGCTCGTAGGCGAAACGCGCCCAAGCTGGACAGGTGCGTCCTGGGACTACAACGAACAACCGAGTTGATAATGCCAACATGCTGTTGAAGAAATTTACCCATGCCACGGACGACCTTGTTGCAGCCGTTTCCAAGGTCTGGGATCATTCGGAAGTTCTCCTGCAAGAATCGCGGAGGCATGCGGCGATTTTCCTTGACAGTCGTTGGCTACTAGAAGGCAGCACATACTTGCATCGCGTAGGTTGCCTCCCAACTACGTACGTACGCAACTTAGTGCTGCGCCATTTAGCACAACCTATGTTACAAGCAGTTTACCCAGACCTTGAAGCTGGCGTGGTACGTACATAAAGATTGGTGGCGCCTCTATAGTTTGAGCTATCTCACCAGAGAAGCCACTTAACCATCGATTAATCCTTGGGAACATGTACGTGTGCAAGTTATAAAACCATGTGGCTGCCGTGGGTGCACTTACTGACGGCATGCAAGCAGCACGCGTACCAGACAAGTAGGTCGTTTCTGATGTGTGCATATACTTACATGTCAAATACCTATTTGCATCCGCTAGCAGGCGGCCCATAACCTACCTACATAGTCCATGAGGTTGCGGACGTTAAAAGCGTTCGTTCCGAAACCAACCACATCCAAAATCGCACATCTTTTACATCGTTCTATAAGTGTTAAAGAGGTTAATCCATCCGGATTTTCAGAACGGTTTCAAGCGCTTCTGCGAAGGACCAACGAAGAAATTGGGGATTCATCCGACTTTCAACATGAAATGAAACAAGCGCGTTGGCCGAAATCTATGGCGTCCGCAGATTTGTGGTTCACCTTCAGCAAGCCCGTTGGAGTTAGCACAGTTGCTGTACAAACGATCGGTTACGTTAAAATCGAAAGTGTTTGCGTGTGCAAGCAAGAGCCCGTTGTTCGATTTGGGCCAAAGCTTCACAACCGGTATCTGTGCTCATGATGGCAGAGCCTAACTGTACTACCAGTAAGAAAGAAAAATTTTCTTTCGGTATTTAGCTATTGACCTTTCACCTTCACCGGATTTCACAGTTGCCTCTACTTCATCAACATGCCCCGCTTACGAGGGTAAGAAACAGCTAAATATAACCATTTCCTGCACAGGCAGTCAGGAAGAGAGTACCGCCTATCCGAGTACAAGTAAACAAGCCATACCTCATCACATAGCACCCGCACTTGGTACTGATGACTGATTTCCTTACCTTTCATCGATAGGTTGTCGAAGGGGCGCCGTCGAATTCCCCGCAACGAGAGGTATTGTGCAGAATGCGGTGCTAGAACAAGCTATTCTGTGCAATATAAACGCTCCTTTTCACTTTATTGTAGCGTCTACATGGATGTGAGCCCAGTAAAGCTAACGCTGGGAGCGAATAACGTGTTCATCTAAAAACTCCCTATTAGTTGTTTGACAGTAGGCTATACGTTCTTACTACCAATAGATTTTAGCCGACATTTACGAGCTTGTGTAATGAGATCATGGATGGGACATGCGTGTCCAACGCAGGGATATAATGAACAACGCTAAAGCTTTTCTCGCTGCATTCCGATAAATACAAAGCTCAGTTGTTATTGCTGTTTTTGCGCTCATTCCGGATTAAAACATTTCTGATAATTAACGGAACCAGCGGCACGTTTGGTGCCAAGCTACCAGCACCCAGATGGGTTGAAATAGCATGCGGCTCCAAGTCTCCTGATCTTAGGATAGCGGCTCCAACGTCGGCATATTTGGTGACAGTGTAATAAGACCCATGTGGGTTGTGATAGCGCACGGCTCCATGGCTCGTGCTCGTAGTATACACGCTCCATTAGTGGCATATTTGGTGCCAGTGTAGAAGCAACCAGGCAGGTTGCACTGTGGCCCAGGCTTCAAGGCACATGTTCGTAAGATAAAGGCTCCATCATTGGCAAATTTAGTGCCAATATAATAAAACACAGGTAGGTTGGGATAGCCACAGCTCCAAGACTCGTGCTCGTAGTATAAACGCTCCATCTGTAGCACAGTTGCTGTCAATGTACTAGAACCCAGATTGGTTGTAATAGTACACGGTTCTAAGGCTCATGCTCGTAGTGTATGGGATCCATCAGTGGCACATTCAGTGCCGATGTAATTGGACCCAGACGGGCTGTACTAGCACTCTACTACGAGGAATGTGCTCATAGTATAGAGGCTCCGTCCGTAGCTCACTCACGATATATGGTGAGGTAGCATCAGCTAAACGTTCTGCCGGACGAAACGTCATCGGAATTAGGTTCCGTTTGGACGTGTTTTGGTCATTTAGATTCATTTAGGATTTAGCCTTACGGCTACTGCATTGCGTAGTTACAAATTGTGGGTAGATTTCCGCTGCACGTTTACCATCTTGCAACCTTGAAAATTTTCATTTCGATATTTAACGGGGCGTAGGAAAATATTTTGAGTGACCAACACGTTGTCCATATGGTGTAAGTTTAGACTGCTGAGAGGCAAAAATCGGATCATTAAGGGAGTTACAACACACCCTCTATGGCACACCTTTTCGCTGCTCGGGCGGACGGGATTCATATTCCGTCAACGTCAGATGGAAATCGATTCCAGAGTTGCAAGTACGTATTACCATGACACGATACTTCATCACTAACAGCGCACTAAACCTCACTTGCGCTGACAGAAAGTACGGTTAAAAAGAAGCCTCGTTATGCAAGAAACGGCGCTGAGATGGATTTCGACTATTAGCTACCCACATCCATGTACATATAAAGCCAGGTATCTTCATACCATTTTGCTTCTCCTCGAGTGACCAAAAGCAAGCTTCAATGAGAGGGCTCGCTGTGCATATCTTTTGAATGGAATGACGATCCATAGGTACCATATTTCTGAAAAAGCTTTGCTATTATTGTACAAAAGCTTTGCTGTTAATGGAGGCACTTAAAGGTGAGTGCGATGATGCATCAACTGTTACGAAACTCACAAACCCCAAATTTTACTTATTGCATCATATTAATAATGCGTTCCACATTAAACTCCGATGCTTTTCTGTCGGCACAGTAGGAGACAAATTAGGTAGTCCAGGGCGAGACTCTCAGTGGACGGCAGGTACTTTAAATAAATGGGCTCAGAAACAATATGCTTATATTTCATACGTTATAGTGAATAATTTCTACTTTAGTTACTAATTTTGCATTAGTATTGCACATGTTTAATTCAAACAAAGCTGCATGCATTACATACATGGATGTTTCACCATCGTTACGAAGGCTCATAGTAACGCGAGGTGGGTATAAGCACTTGTGCAACATAACGTGCATAGGTGATTAAGTGGGCACTAGTTCACATGCATATCAAAACCGATTGGTTGCACAGTTTGACTGGGTCCCCTTTGCCTCGCAAAATATCTATTCAGCACGCTGATAGGACGCTTGCATGACGGCCCACGGATTTTCAATGAGCCCACGTGCCGACAGGGTTGTCACAACAAATGGATTTTATGGTTCAAATTGCGAAATTCCAATGTCTAAAACGGACATCTACGACTGCGAATTAGTTACAAACCCCATACATGAAAACAGGCGACCTCACTTGGACTTTTAGCATTATAATACGCACACTATGCAATACTGAACATACGGGAGTTGAAAAGGTTATCGTCCAATTATTTTACCAAATAGCAGCACTTCGTTGTGTAATATTCCATCGGTCCGGTGTTCTGAGCTCTTCGGTGTCCAAGTAGTGTGACAAGCTGCACTGCAAAATAAATACCTCATAGACGGCTGTAGGCTTGAACCGCCTAGTAAGAGGCCGATATAAAGGAAACAGCTAAGGAAGCACGGAAGAGGAAAAAAAGAGTACCGGAGAGGAATATGAGGGTAATGATAACAGGAAGCAAAACCGATCGACCTCTTACCTGTTAACGTGTTACCGTGACCCCAGCGGACCGGCTACAGTTAACCGCATCTACGTGCATTCTAATCTGCGGCAACTAGTAGGTAGGTTTTTAGCACACGAATTGTTGGGCGGAACCTGGGATACTAGTCGGTAAGCAATGACACGTAAGACGTGTCAAATACGACAGTATAGAAGTCGGAGGCAACTGAACCCAACGTATATTGTACAGGCTACAAAAATAGGAAGCGAATCAGAGAGAGCGAGAAACGTGCAGCGAGGAACTCACCAAAACGGTTTGTGACCATGGATGTGCAGTCAGTTAAACAAATGGACGTTTCGAAGGTTAAAACAACCATAAAATCCAATGTTATAAGATACTGAAAGAGCATGTTTTCAGTTGCACTACAAGGGCCTCCCCCTAGAAGGCTGAAGGATGGAAGCCTTCGATGGAGCTGTTAGTGGGGGGAACGGAAGGTGAGGGTGGATGCAAATGTTTGCAGGGGCTTGAGAATAGCTTCCAAAGTGGGGTGTAGCAGATTTCGCTGGGTCCAGGCTTTTGTTAGTTTTATTTATGACGATCGTGTGGACCAGAGTGCATCATCGGTGGGCCGTCGGGGCGGGCTGGTCGGACTGCAAAAAAAACTGGCTAGTCCAGAAAAAAGGCCGACAGGACCTTCCCATTGCTGCAGACCCGACGGTGCGCTTGGGAGGTGTCACTCCCCCCACCGCACTTTAGTCCACGGTCCTCGTCCCACGAAGAAATCCAGGCGTGCTCGTCCCACGAAGGAATGCGGGGCGTCCTCGTCCCACGAAGAAATCCGGCGTCCTCGTCGGCAATGCCTAGGCGGCGTTTAGGGACCAATCCTTCGCGGGTGTCTGCGATCGAGGGCGGGGAATGGGGTGAGGATGGGGGCTGTGGGACGGCTGGCGAGTCACTCCAGGGTTGTGTTGAGCCGGTTGGCGAGTCACTCGAGGGTTGCCTGGGCAGTTCCGGCGGTTGAGTTTCTGGAAGATAGAACTCAGAGGGGGTTGGCAAGGGTCTGGGAAGTGGCTTGACGCCGGAGAGGGGACATGGCATGTATGATAAAAGCAAATACGCTTTTTAGGTTTTTCAAAATGTTTTGGGTTTTTTTATCGATTTTGCAAAACGTTTGTGGGTGAGACGCAGGATAACCATTAAATACGAAAAAGGCGTGTTAATGGAAATAGCAAACGCTTACAAAATCAGAAAAACGGACCGGACGTTTGACCTGTCTACCGCGTCGGTCGGTTGCCTGGGGTTGCGGCGGGATAGGTTGCGGGTCAAGGGGTACGGAGGGATCCGGGTTATCCAGTGCTCGGGAAGTCACCACAGGTGCGGGTGCTTGTGAGAGAGCATCAGGATGAGCTGCAAGTGGCTCGTCAAAGAAAGCCACTTTGAGGCGGTCGATGGACACCGTTGTTCGGTGACCATTCTGGTCTATAGTAAAATGTTTCGGAGTCCGTTGTAGAACTCTGAAAGGGCCAGTGTAGGGAGGCTGGAGAGGGCGCCGCACTGCGTCGGTGCGGAGGAAGACGTGAGTGCAGGTAGAGAGTCCGCTGTGCATTTGCACATCTCTAGTCTGTTCACGGGGCGGGGTCGGGCGTAGTGAACGCATGCGCTGAGCTAGGGAGGACGCAAAGTTAGGCGGAGGCATACCCGACGATGCGGGAGGTGAAACGAATTCTCCTGGTAACTTGAGCGTCGTTCCGTAAACCAGCTCTGCTGGTGCACATTGCAAGTCAGCTTTGATGCTGCTGCGAATGCCTAAGAGTACGAGCGAAATGTTTTCGCTCCAGCTAGGGTCAGAGGAGGCGCAGAGCGAGGCTTTAAGCTGTCTATGGAAACGTTCAACTAACCCGTTGGCTGCTGGGTGATACGCTGTGGTATGGATGCGGCGACAACCTAAGAAGTTGCAGAACGTATCGAATTGTGAAGATTCGAAAGGCGTTCCGCGGTCAGTTGTGATGGTGGATGGGCATCCGTAGTGCGAGACCCATCGGTCCAAGAAGGCCCGGATAACAGTCTCAGCTGTGCAGTCTGTTACGGGAATGGCTTCTGGCCATCTGGTGAAGCGGTCGACACATGTAAGAATGTATACAAATCCGCGTGACGGAGGCAATGGACCTACCAGGTCTAAGTGTACATGCGAGAACCGAGAGTCCGGGGCAGGAAATGAACCAAGAGGACTGCGGGTGTGACGATGTACTTTAGAGCGCTGGCATTGAAGGCAGGCGCGAGCCCAGGTACGAACATCTTTGTTTACGCGTGGCCAAACGAAACGTTCGGTGACCAGTTTCAAAGATGCACGGATACCAGGATGTGACAGTGAGTGAAGTGCGTCAAAGACTGTGCGTCTGAAGGAGACGGGCACGAGAGGTCTAGGACAACCTGTGGACGTGTCACAGAGGATGGTTCCTTCCGTGGTTTGGAGAGGAACAGGTTGCACATGCAGCGAAGTGGACTGCAGAGTGCGCTGTATATCCTCGTCTTGAGCCTGAGCCGATGCCATTGCGGCAAGGTCGACGGTAGGCAAAGACTGGAGAGTGAGGTTGACGCGTGAGAGAGCGTCGGCGACGGGATTGTCGACACCTGAGACATGACGTATGTCAGCAGTGAACTGCGTGACAAAGTCTAGGTGTCTTGTTTCCCGTGGTGAGTATTTGTCGCTAGCAGAGTTGAAGGCAAAGATAAGGGGCTTGTGGTCAGTGTAGACCGTGAAAGCGCGGCCTTCAAGTGTGTGCCGGAAGTGACGTATTGCTAGGTAAATGGCGAGCAGTTCTCTGCCAAACGTGCTGTAGCGGGATTCCGCTGGCTGCAGGCGCTTGGAGAAGAACCCAAGGGGTTGCCAGCGCCCACCAACGTGTTGTTGGAGGACGGCTCCTACTGCTACGTCTGAGGCATCAGTCGTAATAGAAAGAGGTGCAGTCGATTCGGAATGAGCGAGGAGGGCTATGTTGGAGATAGCATCCTTGAGCTCGGCGAAGGCTGCCTGTGCTGTTTCAGGGAAAGCGAACTTACGTTCATTTCCTCTGAGTAAGTCAGTCAGTGGCTGCATGAGCTGAGCGCAGCGCGGAATGAAGCGTCGATAGTAGTTGACCAAACCACAAAATCGACGGAGGTGCTTGAAGGAAGTCGGAGCTGGGAAGTCCTTGATTGCCTGGATCTTATCAGGAAGGACTTCGATACCAGACGATGAAACGACGTGGCCTAGGAATTCTACCGTTGATTTGCCGAGTTCGCACTTAGTCGGGTTGACTGTGACACCGTGTTGGGTCAAGCGCTGGAAGAGAGCTCGAAGATGCTCGAGGTGCTCTTGTTCCGATGAACTGGCTACTAAGATATCATCGAGGTAGGAATATGCGAAGTCAAGGCCACGAGTAACATCGTGGATGAAGCGTTGGAAGGTTTGTGCAGCGTTGCACAGTCCAAATGGCATCCTTAAAAATTCAAACAAACCGAAAGGAGTGATTACGGCTGTTTTAGGAATGTCATTGTCTTCCACAGGTATCTGGTGATAGGCGCGAACCAGATCGATCTTGCTGAAGATCGTCTTACCTGTGAGGCATGCGGTAAGGTCCTGCATGTGTGGGATGGGATACCTATCTGGGACGGTTAGGCGATTGAGTGCGCGGTAATCACCGCAAGGGCGCCAGTCACCAGATTTCTTGGGCACCATCTGTAGGGGCGAGGACCAAGGGCTGTCGGAAGGGCGGATTATTCCAAGTTCAAGCATGTGCTCAAACTCCGCCCTAGCTACCTTTAGTTTCTCAGGCGATAGTCGGCGTGGACGGCATGCCACAGGTGGGCCATTCGTCCGTATGTGGTGCGTGACTTGAGCTGCCACGGGCAAAGCTGCGTTCATTGGCTGAACGAGCTTGGGATACTGAGAAAGGAGATTAGCGTAGGCTGACGAGGTCTGGGGAAATGCATAGACCGGGGATATAGATGTCACATCGGCGGTGATGCCACGTACGCTGAGTTTTGTTGCAGTGTCGACTATCATCTGGCGTTTCGCATCGACCAAGAGGTCGAAATGCCTGAGGAAGTCAATGCCGAGGATGGCAAAGGGGACTGCAGCGACAGTGAATACCCAGCGGAACGTGCGCCGAAGACCTAGGTCCAGGGTAAGTGACCGATGACCATAGGTGGCTATTGGTGTGCCATTGGCGGCACTGAGACTTGTCGACAGAGAAGTCGTAGGCTCACCTGGCATAGGGGGAATGACGCTGACTTCAGCCCCAGTGTCAACTAAGAACTGGGTACCGGAGTCATAATCCCTAATGTAGATGAGACGACTATGAGCTTTGCCGACGGTCGTAGCCATTACAGCCCGGCGTGGCGGATCATCTATAGCAGAGTAGCTACATGGCTGTACGCACTTACATGCTTTAGTACCGAAACGCGAGTGGTAAAAGCAGTAACCTGAGGCATCAGGTTTTGTGCGACGGTGCGATGATCCAGAGCGGTTGCGGTGCTTTCGTTTTAAGGTGAGTTCTTTGATCTGGCGCTGAAGCGACGCTATCTGCAATGATAACGCGTCTATTGCCAACGGAGGGCTAGTCGCGCCTGTCGTTTTGGTTGCGCCAGCGCAAAGCTGCGTAGATGCCTTGGTTTCAGTCTCTGGGTGGTGCCGTTCGATGACGCGGTCTGCTAGATCTGCAATTGCTGTGATGGGCAAGTCGCTTGCTACTGCAAGGATAGCCTGTGTGCTTTCAGGAAGGCGTTGCATCCACAGCTCGCGGAGAATCCCTACGTCCATGTTGGACGTGCCGATGAGCTGTTGCATTTTGCGCAACAAGGCTGAGGGCATCCTATCTCCTAGCTGCAGATCACTAAATAGTTGCTGCAGACGGACCTTGTCAGAAGGCGTGATTCGCTGAATAATAGCCTGTTTAAGTGTCTCGTATTTCATTACTAGAGGGGGGCAAAGTATGATATCTCTCACCTGCGAGGATATACTATAAGGAAGGCAAGATATTAACTGATTATACATGGCGAAATCAGAAGAAAGCTTACGAATATAGAATACGGATTCTAGGTGCAAAAACCATAATAAAGGATCATTCTCCCAAAACGGGGGAGGGGTTAAGGCAACAGAGTTGACCATGACAGGCTGAACGGCGTTAGCCGCGCATGGAGATGGCTTATCCTCTAGACAATCCATTGCAAAAAGCAGGTAAAATATGTGGTAGGTGAGGAAACAAAATGATCACAAGTAATGAATCACAAAATCACTGGAACGAGCTCACCAGAATGAAAATGCAAAATGGCGGGCAGCGTGTTCCTGACAGGGGGTCACCAATTGTTGGGCGGAACCTGGGATACTAGTCGGTAAGCAATGACACGTAAGACGTGTCAAATACGACAGTATAGAAGTCGGAGGCAACTGAACCCAACGTATATTGTACAGGCTACAAAAATAGGAAGCGAATCAGAGAGAGCGAGAAACGTGCAGCGAGGAACTCACCAAAACGGTTTGTGACCATGGATGTGCAGTCAGTTAAACAAATGGACGTTTCGAAGGTTAAAACAACCATAAAATCCAATGTTATAAGATACTGAAAGAGCATGTTTTCAGTTGCACTACAAGCCCTCGTGCAGACAGGGTGGTCACAACAAATGGATTTTATGGCTGAAATTGCGAAATTCCAATGTCTAAAACGGACAGCTAAGACTGCGAATTAGTTACAAACCGCATACATGAAAACAGGCGACCTTAATTGGACTTTTAGCCTTATAATACGCACACTACGCAATACTGAACATACGGGAGTTGCAATGTTATCGTCTAATTATTTTACCAAATATGCAGCATTTTGTTATGTAATATTCCTTCGGTCCGGCGTTCTGAGCTCTTCGGTGTCCAAGTAGTGTGACAAGCTGCAATGCGAAATAAATACTTCGTAGACGGCTGTACGCTCGAGCCGCCTAGTAAGAGGCCGATGTAAAGGAAACAGCTAAGGAAGCACGGAAGAGGAAAGGAAGAGTACCGGAGAGGAATATGAGGGTAATGATAACAGGAAGCAAAACCGATCGACCTCTTACCTGTTAACGTGTTACCGTGACCCCAGCGGACCGGCTACAGTTAACCGCATCTACGTGCATTCTAATCTGCGGCAACTAGTAGGTAGGTTTTTAGCACACGAAAACAGTTTTGAAGGTGCACCAAGCTAAAAGAACAATGTTTATAGGTCACTTGGTTCACGCCCGTAAAACAATCAGCAAACGTCGCCATCTCTAATTTACCCTGGTATGTCTGCTACTACTGGCAGATTCAATGATGAGGATATCCACTAAGAAGTTTCATGCAGTAAATGGTGCAGCAGTAGCATGAGACAACGTCAACTAAACATGCGACGGCGAGCGAAAAGCGGAAGTTAGAAAAGCCGTAAATTGCTTACTCTGCTAATTGATATATGTTGCCATAAATAACGGTGTGTACATGCAGCCTTTCTAATAGGGTGAACCAGCTAGTAAAATAATTTCTGTAGTTAGATAAGCGTTAGACTGTCAATAGGTATACTTATTAGCCAAGGCTTATTGAATCGTTATCGTCGGACGACTAAGAGATAGCGAGGCAATGATGTGGTTCAGTAAACGCAATAAATGAAACGGACTGCCAACGTAAGCTAGTGGCCAGAAATTAATACATGTTGCCGGTTCCCTTTAATGTTCCACTGCAATGCTGCAATGTGTACTAGGGCTAACTGACTACTTACACAAGCTCGCTGCTGTTAATTGCTAAATGACGCTGGCTCCACAGTAGATGTCACAGCAATGCTATGCAGTGGAGCTAACTGATTACTCACATGAGCTGTCCGCCGGTAAATACTAGATGTTGCAGGCTCCACAGAATGTGTCACAGCCATGCTACCATATGCAATAGAGCTAACTGCTTACACACATAAGCTGGCCGCTAGTAAATAAAAGAGGTTGCCGGCTCTATTTAATGTTTCACAGCAAAACAGCTTCAATGTAATACTACGGTAACAGCGAAACTTATGCAGCGGAACTGTTGCTCAGGCCCATGCAAGGGGCGCACTGAAGTTGGGGACAGTATTTGTTTGTCGCGTTAACACAGTGGATTACTGAAGTCCGGGCGATATTCCATGCAATGTCATTTGGGCAGGAAATAAATGCAGAACGTACCTTCAGAACGACGCCAATATGAGCTATTCGCAAGGAGACCTGCGAAGGGAGCCAAAGAAAGACATGTGTGTACAATGTGAAAACGTAGGACCGTGTGCATGCATACGTCGGGACGAAACTGACTTACAACTATCTGTTTAACGCTATGCCAACTGAGCAATCATGTGTAGCGGTGGTATGCTTGGCATACGGTATACATGAACTGTCTCTCAGAATGGGGTTCTCTTGTCTAACAAACAAATCTTAAGGCATAATGGTCGTTCTTAGAGCCTCCACTAACTACCATGCGGCGTGCTCCAAGCGGTGCTAGCCGCTTTCAGGAAGCGTGAGTTACCATCGGGGGAAGCATGCCCTGCAGCACCAGAGGGTGGCCCTAAAAAGTGCCGGTTTATCGTTCTCATGAGCATGCATGAAGGGAAATGGCGTTAAAGAAAGCTTAACTCATATGCAAAAGACGCACGTGTAGTGCACCTCGTCTCCGTTGTACGCCGCACATACATGATGAAGCGCTCAGTTGCATTTGCTGCACTAACCCAGCGAACGACGTCTCCGCTGGTTCTTGGTCCATCTTCTGTGTCGCAAATGAGGCACGCTTTTTCGTGCTTGTTTACAGGTTGCATATTCCCTGTTCTGTGGCGTTTCTTTGCAGTTTTGTACACTGCAGAAGTGAGAGCAGGCATCCTTCGGAAGTACAACGGATATGTTTTGGTCGACAGCTGCGGGGGTTACATCACCCTAGGCGAGAGCGACTGCTTGCTTTTTTGCCTTGGGGCGGTCACCTTGCAGTATGGCGTCAGCCTGGTCGAGGTTGTCAGGAAGACAGTCTCCAACTGCTATCAAGCTATGCCTAGGTAGTAACGTATTCAGGCTGCTTCGGTTAAACAGCTCCCCGTCATGGAAGGCCGTTGTACCCAGACTGGTCATGGCAACGGTTATATCACCAAACAGCCTATTGGCCCGGGACCAATTTTTCTCGCGCGTCCACACCACCGGCGGGGAACCTGAGGTAGAGGACATTGGTTGAAGTTCCCTTGAGAACGTTTCGCTATCAGGAATGGGAAGCTGACGGTCCCGCACTGACCAGCAGCTTCTGTGCAAAAGCGGGGATTTGTTCGTGGCTAACATGCCAGCAACCCGCATAATGTGTGCTCAAAGCAAATCCCACTGATTAAGGAACGAGCAATAACATCGCATTTTCTTACACATCACAACGACGTGCCTGCGGTCCCCCGTACCTAATGCTTTAGACCAAGTGGCGTCAGATAGTATTGATGTAACCGTCTCCGAAGAAATGTTTCGCATAAATATGACAGCGGCATAAGAAGAGAGACAAGAAACCAACAAATTCACCTGCCCAGTTCCCGGAACGGTTTATGAGTTCGACATGCGCAATTTGCCCACCGACGCGGTCCAACGGGATTCCGCATCGCGTGCTCTCGTGACAACTGCCGCAAAAATTTGCAATAGCGATGTCCTTCCGCTTAAGCCACACTTGAAAGGTTAATTCTCATTCTCCGCACTGTTTGCAATAAACGCACCCAACGCGCGCACTTTGCGCCATTTATGGTACGCCAAACTTCCTCCGACGGACAGCCACGTCCGACAGAGGCATGTGAAAGCCTCTTTGCTTTTAACCCATATAGCTCTAAGCAGTGTCTTAAACGGTAATTCGTTATTTGTGTAGACTAACCTGTCCATCCACCACTTCAGGAAAGCTCTGTCAGCCCTTTTCACTTATGACAGGAATTGGCATTTGTAAGCATCGTCCCGTAAGTAACGGAACCGGTATAATAGTAGCATGGCCCGTGCATAGAACAAATTAAATGCCTTCGTCCCAGGCACCTAACCATAACTATTGTCTTCGCTGAGTGCGTGGTGGGCAACGTTGCTGACTTCCTCCGAGCAACCTACAAGTAACTGCATGCCGTCTTGTTGGGCATCGAAACGTAAAACACGCTGCGACCTAAGCCGGAGACGTCAATTACCACGCAGTGCCAAAGAATGTAACCACTGCAGTTCACCTTATGCGTGACACCTGCAAGAAGCACGCCCCTGTATTTCGCCACTACGGAAGTAATCGATGCAGGAACGTAAAATAGGAATCGCACCTGAGAACCATCCATTTCTACACGCACATCTCCATTCTTACGCAACAATTCCGCAAACGCGTTTACCTCGTTCCCCTTAGATATCCTACATAAGCGATGGTGGAAAGAAGGATCCCGTGGATTCAATGGGTTTCTAAACCTTTCCAACACAGTCTCGCAGCGCTCCGGTATTACGGAGCGACTGTCCCAAACCAAACATCTGTAGCTCCGCCTAGCGAGTCAGGGGCCGATTACTAACGTATAAACTTGGCTTCCCTAGGTGAAAATTATGCTTTTGCATCCAAAGGCGTGCCTATCTCCTGGTATATGCCCTTCAAACTGATGGCTATGCTCTCTTTACAACGGGGTCGACATAGCTTTGCAACATGAAGTGCGTATAAAACAACCTTCGCACTTACTGTCTACCACCTCCTTTCCCGTTACAATGGACATATGGATATTGTAAAAGCTTGTCGCTCTCTGAATTTAAAATCGCCTCAAATTTTCCTCGAATTCAGCAAATGCCTTATAATATTGGCAAATGTTACCGCGGAACGCACCGGTCATCAACTGCCATTGCAGCCATCGCAGCGAAACCGAAACAACCCCCGCGGCTTAAAACAAACACCCTTCCATACATCGTAAAATAATGTACCACTATTTTGAGTTTCCCTAAAGAAATATACATTAATTAACTCCTTAGTTAGTTTTAACAACGTATTTCATAACATTCCTTCATATCAGCCAGTACCGCAAACAGTACCCCACCCAACTTACGGTCAGCTGTTTTCGGTTAATCCGACGGTCCCAAGTTTGATCATGTTAACTGTAGACTTCTGATAACAATGGTTTATGTTAGGAACAAAATAGCCTAGGTATAATAAAACGTTACAAATAAGTTTATATTTATTGCAAAAGAAGCTTCCTTGCTTATAAGTAGGACGCAACCCAACTTCAGGTGAACCTGCCGTTCTGTAAGTACGCTAACCCTATATACAGAATTCGTGGCAAGCGGTCAATGGCGCTTAAAGCCCACTGAATCGCAGCTTCGTAGGTAAATCAGACTAGAAATGCGGATTGTAGAGACCATTGGCGTCACTACAGTGCAACCAAACAGCGATTCGCTATTCTGAAAAACCACGTGGAGCATAACTCTGGTACGGTTTGCGACGAGCACCTGTAGGAACCAACACAGATGACATATCTTCCGAAGTAAGCTCGTAGAATGGCCCAAAGAGTATTGTGTAAAGTTGCAATGAATTAAAAGCAAATTAGCTCGAGCATAGAGCAATGTAAGGAGCGGATCACAGCTAATTGGAAAGTGAACAAGACGAGCCGACAGTAAAATTGGACTCTCGGAACACATTTGCAATCATAAAATCCAGTGTCACAAAATACTGATAGATTAAGTGTTTCAGCTTCACTACAGGGATTGCCCCATATCGGGTGGAATGGGGTGTATTGGAAAAGGAATACATGATATGGTTACCGAAAATCTATGCATCAGTAATGAACAGCGTCTACCTGTGGTTCGCTTAGTGCTAAGTCTTTCAAAGGTTCGAAACTGACCGTATGCCTTGACACGAACACAATCCGTGTCAGTAACGGGTTCGCTAACCAGACACCGAGCAAGCACGTAGAATATTCACGAAGAATGCAGGAGCCTCGAGCAGAAGTGGGAAGACCGAGAGTAATTCGAAGGACTATTGCATAGATACAGTTAAGTAAAACAAAAATACAATAAATAGAGAAAGATGGAACAAGCAAGTACAATTGAACATGAAGTAGTTTACTAGCTCTACATAACTCGCCTACTAGAGCGTGAGTTCCGAGGGTAATTGCTCTTTGGGTACTATATGACTTGAGTAGCTGGCTTAAAAGGAAGAATAACTCATCGTCATCATCATATACGTTAGCTAGAGGTGGGTAACACCTCAGCTACTGTGCCGCAAGGAAGAATAACTACACGGCTTAATCCTGACCTCTTTTATGTGTCTGAATTCGCGACAGAGGTGGGTTGGGGAAGAGGGGATCACTAGCGTCGAATATCGGTTGTGTGGTCGGGTTCTTCTTCAGCGGAGTCTGTTCAAATGGCTGTTGAACTGTGCACTGAGCTTGGCAATTTTGTTGCAACAAACGGCAACAAAATTGCCACGCTCAGCGCAAAGTTCAACCGCCACCTGAACAACCTGAGCTACCGGTTTTCATTGCTATAGAGTCTGTTTAAGTTCCGAAGCGGCAGAAGTCAGTTGCGACGACTTAGCTTTGGCGTAGGCTGTTTTAAAGCCACCGGTACTTACAGAAACTTTAGGATGGTTTCTGCTCATTACGAAATAGTTCTCGTTGCGAGCTATGACTCTTAATAGGCCTGCGTAAGGCGGGGGCAAAGATTTGCGCTCGAGAACGAAGGGACACGTGTGCAAGCCGGGGTGAACCTGTTTGCTTGGGGAAGTGAATCGTGGTGGCGTTCGACGAAGGGCGCTGTAGCGTTGTTTTAGTCTTGTATCATTCGATCAAAATAACCGGTGGCTCTTGAATCCACTACTAATTCTCCAGGAAGGCCCAGTGTCGTACCAAAGACTAACTATGAGGGATAACGACCAAGCTCGTTCTTCACAGCGTTGCGGATATCCAAAAGCATAAGCAGTAAACACTCCAACCATTGCATGTTCCATTTTGACACAATGAGAATGTGGCCTTGCTTTGGCGGCGAAATTGCTCAACTAACCCGTAAGCGAACGGATAATATGTTGTCGTGCGTAGCCAAAAACAGCCAAGCATGCGCTTAAGATCGCGGAACAGGGCAGAATTAAACTGGGGTCCTCTATCCGCGGTGACAGTGGCAGGGGTGCCAACCACCGTATCCAAGTTTCAATGAAATTTCGTGCCACGGATTAGGCTGACACCTGAAGGCGGCACGACATGTCAACGTGTAAACCGACCGTCACATGTTAACGCGGAAGTAAAACCGTTGGATGGCGGCAGCGGTCCAACGATGTCGAAATGGACCTGCTTGAAGCGAGCGTCGGGCAGCGAGGTGGTTCCAAGAACAATAATCGTGTGGCGATGTACACTACCTATCTTGCAAATAGTACAGTGTTTTGCCCACAGGTGGATATCAGAGGGCTTGCTGGGCCAGACGTAGCGATCCGTGATCAGCTTGATAGGGGCGCGCGTGCTCGGACGAAAGGTTCCATGCATGTGGTCCAACGCAATTTGGCAATACTTTTTCGGAACGTTTGGTCGAAGCTTTCTAGTAGAGATACAACATTAAATTCGCGAGTCCGAGTTGAGAAAAGGCAGTTGAGGAAGGTGGTTTCAACTGTTCAAACTCATTATCTGTTTCTTGAGGGGCAGCGAGGTCGTCTTGGTTTATTGCTTGGCACGTAACCTCATGAAGACCAATGCGGGACGTAGCGTCCGCTACCACATTTTGAGCCGCATCCATATGTCGGATATCTAGGGTGAACGGGTATAGGGAACACAACTGACTGCTTTCTCGAGGTAAGAATGCGCAGCTGAAGCACAAACAGCGTAAGTGGGTGGCTTAAGACTCGTGAGTATGGTAAATGCACGTACTTCTAGCTAACGGCAAAAATGCGGAACGGCATGAGGCATGGCCGTTCTCGGCGAAAATACTGCATCGCGCCTGAGCAGATTGTAGCATTCGAGCGATGAGGGGGAGGTTCAAGTATACCATCTACTAACGGAGTTCGGTGATGTTTCGGTTTTGAGAATTAAGGATGTGTCGACTTTGATTCTCAAACGATTAAGTACGGCAGCATTGGAAAGTGTGTGTTTGGTCTTCTCGCACTCTAATATGGCTTCCACAGTTCGCTGCAACTTACGAGACTTTACTTTGAGCAGATCTGGCAATGGCTGAAGGAGCCTAGAGCATACTGGAGTGAAGCCACTGTGAAAGCTGACCATGCCAAGAATGATTGAGGTATCGGATTACCTGCCGTGGCTTGCGTCTTTTCAGGAAGCGGGCGAATACCGTCGTGATCGAGGCGGTGGCTAATAAAGTCACCCGAGGAGTAGCCAACGACACACTTCTCGGTGTCGATCGTAATGCAAAGTTGGGCGAAACGCTCAAAAGTTATGCAAAAGATGACACAAATGTCCATCCGTCTCGAGCTGGCTACAAGCATATCGCCAAGATATAAGAAGAGAAAAGCATGCCCTCTGAGGACGTGGTCGATAAATCGCTGAAGTGTCCGCGCGTGATTACTCAGACCAAAAGACATTCAGCGGAATTCGTAGGGACGAAACCGTGTAGTTATAGCCCTTTTAAGTATGTCATCTGAGGAGACAAGAACTTTGTAGTAGGTTTGGACATGATCAATTTTGGGAAATATGGTTTTGCCATATACATCGATAAAGAAATCGGGAATACGCGGAATCGGGTACCTCTCCGGTACAGTAGCGTTTTTCTGTGCGCGGTAGTCTTTGCATGACTGCCAGTTCTCGCTTGCATATTTAGGGACCATGTCAAGAAGGGATGACTATTGTCTGTTGGTGGGTCGAATAATTGCTAGATGCAGCATATGGTCGAACACGGCCTTGGCAGTGGCGAGTTTGTTTGATGGTAGTCGTCGAGGTCGGGTAGTGCCGGAGGTTTTCGTGACTCTATGGCATGTAATCGCGTGCTTAGGATCTGGAAATTCGATGGACGACGGGTGAAGCAAAGGACATTGGGGGAGCAAATCTGTGAACACGATGTCAGTAGACCATGTCAGTAGAAGGTCGGTAGAGCTGATGTAGGTGACTTTATCTTGGATAGTTAGAGACCTGGTACTGTGGCAAAGTTTCTTGGTGCTTCAGCCGATCATCAGACAAAGTTTCTTGAGTAAAGCAGCATCAATGACAGGTCGCTGGACGTCTGCCATTAAGAAGATGAAAGTAAAGATACCTCAGCATCCCAGATCAACTTTGAGAAGCTTTTATCCATACTTATTGATCGTAGTGTTGTTAGCCACCTGCCGATTGGTGCCGGCATTAAGAACGTAGCGTGTTTCTACTCTGCGAGATAGATCACTGACCACGGCACAGTTGTCAACCAGGTAAGAGAGGTTGGTTGATGAATCGTGGACGTAGAGGAGGAGAGTGGGAGTTCGGCCAGACACAGCCACCGCCGTTACGGGCTCGCTCGAGTATGTCCGTGCCGAGCCTTGCGCAGTGCTTTAGGCTAAGTATATCCGTGTAGACACTTCATAATTTTATCGCCAAAGCGAAGCTGGTAATGGCAGAACTTTTGTGGTGGATTACTGTTCAAATGGTGCCTGTATTTTAAGGACGATCTACCAGTGTTACTTAGCGTGCGCATAATAGTCGCGCTTGCAAGCTCTTTTCAACAAACGGTGACACAGTGACTCAAAAGCACCGTTTCCGAGAGCGATTGTTGTAGGAGAGTCCATCGCAAGAACAGTGGGTTGTTTGAAGAAACACTCACGGAATCCATTGGCAGGCTCTGCGGGCTAGTCTGGAGATAAACCAGCCGTGAAAACGGCGAGAACAGCCGTGGTGGTAGATAGAAGACGTTTAGTCTATAGTTAATGTAAGATGCAGTCGTCGACTCTCAAGGATCTGGCAGGCTAACGCATGTAGCCTGGAAGTTGCTAAGAAGTGCGGTCACTGAGTTCGACATCTGACAGTAATTGATGATGACTCACTTCGTAAGAAGTTACAGTGCGCTTCAACATGGTAGGTATCAGTTCAGCATAAAGCGCGTCGAGTGGGATATGGGCGCGTAGGTGACTAAATAACTAAATAACTACTTTATTTTAGACAAAGCGTGGCCCGCCTTTTGGGCATGATCAGCATATTGCAATATTATGCGTGGTAGCATAATTAGCAGGGCCAAGCGCAGTAGTGGTGCAAATGCAGTCAGTAGTGTGGGCCCACATGACCCAAAGATTGTGTGAAGTCTATCTTCACAGATGCGTGCTGTAGTGACAAGCATTTGATTATTAAGGTTGAGTATTTTGGTGAGGAACTAGTCCCATGAGGTTATGTACACTGTGCTGGTCAAGTGAGTTAAGCTTGAGGAAAAAGCTGCAAAACTGATTTAAGGATAGTGGCATGTCACTGAGCAAATAAGTAGGCGTAGTTATACGAGAGCCGATATATGCACAGAAGTTGTGAGATGTCGTATCCATCAACTTGACAATGCGTGTTTGGGCAGTGACTTTATTGAGTGGCAAGTCACATTAGTCACGTCGCAATGTTGTTAAACAGACCTTTGTGGATATTCGTAGGGAGAACGCTTGCCAAGAGAAAACCTACCACGTCGTGATATGCGTAGTGAGGTTTGAGGCATCGCAGAAAAACACGGTAAACTGGAAACTGATACGCCGGCATTGATAAATTGCTTCTAACTTCAAAAATCAAACATGCGAATTGGAAGCGTAGGACAGAGGAAGTGAGAATCCCACAAGATTTTCGAAAGCAAAAGAAGGAACGCGGGCAGAGAAGAGTTGGACTCGAAAACGAAAAAATGGGAGGCTCTGGGCTTTCAAAATAAGTAAATAAGCAGATAACTTCGAACTGGGGCAACAAATCACGAAGTGGAAAGGAAGACACAAAACGGTTAACGAATAGCTCACTCGGTTGTGAACAGCGTCTATCCGTGGTTCGGTTAAATACTAATTCTTCCAAATGTCCGAAAGGGCCGTATGCTTCGACCACGCACAATCCGGGTCAGCAACGAGTTCGCTCACCAGACACAAAGCATGCACGCCGAACAATCGCAAAGAATGTACGCGCACCGAGTCGGAGTGAGAATGCAGAGCAAACTTCGAATAATTATTTTATCCAATCAGAAAATAAAAACCAATACAATAAATAGCGAAAGATGGAACAAGAACGTACAATTGAAAAGGAAGTAGTTTGCATGTGCTACAAGGAAAGTAGTTTATATAGCTGTCAGGCGGGGGACAGATTGAATATGAGAAGTAAGATTAGTAATTGCAGTAGACGCAAGCGAGCAGAGGGGGCTTGCTTAGATTTCGTAGAGTCACGACATCTGTGTTATTGATTATTAATTATTTGGGTGTCGACTAGAGTGCATTAAAGGTAGGCCGTTGGGGCGGGCTGGTTTGAAAGCAAAAATAACTGATTAGCCCAGAAAACTGGTTGACTGGACATTTCCTCCACTACGGCCCGACAATGCGTCTGGGAGGTATTACTCCCGCACCGCACTCCGAGTCCCCATACGTAACGATTCTGTTTCCACGAAGAGGCCCAGACGTCCTCTTTTTGGGGTATGAGCAGTCGTTGTGGCCCCGGTAGTGGGAAGTCGCGGTGGCTTGGTGACATGATCATGGGGCCGGAGGCATCCAGCAGGTGGGCCAAGGTATTTCGCGGTTTCGCAGGCGACTTCCATCCCGTAATGTGAATCTCGAGGAAGGTGGGAGATGGACGGGATAGGCGGCATGCTGCCGTATGCATGGCAAGGCAAGAATGCGAATTCAAAAGGTGTACAGATTATTTTTGCCTGCATTTGTTAAAAAGGGGCTTTATGATTTTGTGCAGTTTTGCAACACGTTCGTCAATGAAACGCACGCTTACCATGAAAGGTGGAAAATACTCATGTCAAGGAACATAGCAAACCTTAACAAAATATGAAAAGCGGATATGATGTCTGACCTGTTTATCTCACCGGTCAGTCGCCTGGAGTTGGGGCAGGGTGGGCGAAATGTCAAGAGTAACTGCATGGTCTTAGGTTCATGGGGCGGAAGATGCAGCTGTTGGCGAAGTTACCATTGCGGCTGTAGCTGGTAAAGCTATGGGCCAATCTTTGAAAAATGCTACCTTAAGACACTCGGTGGATTGTTCGGTTTAAAGTAAGATGCTTGCAGATACCTAGAATTACTAACGGAAGGTTTTCGCTCCAGTCAGGGTCAGAAGTGGCACAGAGAGATCATTTAAGCTGTCGATGAAAGCGTTCGACTGGGCCAGTCACTGCAGAGTGATATGTCGTCCGGTTGGTAGGGCTGCCGCCTAAGAATTTGTAGAATTTATCGAGTTGCCAGGATCTGCTAGGCGTTCCGCGGTCGGTAGTGATGGTCGATAGCCATCGGTAGTGGGACACCCATCAGTCAAAAACGCACGAATGACGGCTTCCGCCGTAGACCCTGGTGCAGGTATGGCTTCTGGCATTTTAGTGATACGCTCGATACATTTCAGTATATGTACGGATCCGCGATGGGGATCTAAGTGTCCTACCAGCCCTAAGTGTACGTGAGAGAACGGCGAAGCCAGCGCAGAGAATGAGCCGATAAAACTATGGGTGTGTCGATGTAGCATAGAGCGCTGGCAGTGAAAACAAGCTGGAGCCCAGTTACGAATATTTGTTGACGCTTGGCCAAGTAAAACGCCCGGTGCCTAGTTTTAGGTATGCCCGAACACCGGGTTGAGATAGTGTGTGAAGCGTGTCGAAGAATATGCGTCTGAAAAAGGCAGGCACGATTGGTCATGGACAACCAGTGGAAGTGTCCCGAAGGATATTTCCGTCCGTAGTTTGAAGAGGTCTTAGTTGCACACGCAGGAACGTGGACTGCAGAGTATGCTGGAGGTTTCCGTCTTTAGACAGAGCGGGCGTCATGGCGGCGTGATCGACAGTAGGCATAGAGTGAAAAGCAAAATTGCCGCGAGCGAGATAGTCGGCTACGAGGTCGGCGACTCCTGAGACACGACAAGTTTTAGATGTTCTGCCTACCTTGGTGGATATTTGTCAGAAGATGATGTGTAGGCGAAAATGAGAGACTTGTGGTCAGTGCAGACCGTGGAAGACCGACCTTCTAATGTGTGTCGGAAGTGACTAATAGCTTGGCAGATGGCAAGCGGTTTTCTACCGAACATGCTGTGGCGGGATTCCGCTGGTTAACAGCGATTGGGAAAAAACCGATCGGTTGCCATTGACCACCAACATGTTGTTACCGAACAGCTGCTATCGCAACTTCTGAAGCGTCATCTGTAAGTGAAGGAAGACAGACGCTTCGGCGTGAGTGAGTTAAGATACGTTGGAGATAACATCATTTAGCGCGAGGATATCCGTGCATGCTGTGTCGAGAGAAGCAAACTGACGTTAGTTTCCTTTACGGACGTCAGTCAGGAGCTGCATGCGTTGAGCGCAGCGGGGGATGAGGCTTTGATAGTAGTTGACTAGACCACGAAATCGGCGTAGGTGCTTAAAGGAAGTCTGGGATGGGAAGTCTTTGGTAGCTTGGAACTTATCCGCAAGTGCCACGATGCCACCTGGGAAGACGAGGTAGCCAAGGATATTACCGAGGAGTTGCCTAATTCGCACTTAAGCGGGTAGACGGTTACGCCGTGTTGGGTTAACCGTTGGAAGAGTGAAGGAAGATGAACTAGTTGCACTTCGTCGAACGAACCGGCCACCAGAATGTCATCGAGGTAGAGGTAAGCAAAATCTAGGTCACGGGTGACATCGTGGATGAAACGCTGAAAGAGCTGTGCACAGTCTAAAAGGCATTTGTGAAAATTCTAACAAACCGAAGGAGTTGATGCCGGCTGTTTCTGGGATGGCAGCTTCTTTGACAGGTATCTGTTGATAGACACGAACAAGATCGAGCTCGCTAAAGACCGCCTTACCTGTAAGGTGTGCAGTACGGCCCTGCATGTGTGGGATAGGGTACCTACTGAGAATCTTCAGCGTATTTAGTGCTCGGTAGTCACTGCAAGCAGGCCAGTCTCCAGATTTCTTTGAGACAATCTGGTGTGAAGAGGACCGGGGACTATCTGAAGGACAAATTAATCCAAGTTCTTGCATGTGTTTAATATCCGCCTTGGTTAGTTTAAGCTTCTCCGGCGAAAGAGGGCGCAGGCCTGCTGAGAAGGGTGCGCCGTTATTTCGAATAAATGGTGCTTGCATTGGGGTGCCACGGACAGAGTTCCGTTCATTGGCTGAACGAGCTTGGAGTAGTGAGAGAAATGTTCTGCATAATCAGAAGTGGTCTGCAGGTGAACACCGACTGCGCTGATGGCTGCGACGATGGCGTTGATGCTAGCGACGCTGCTTGTCGTTGCAGGGTCAACTATCAACTGTTGTATCTCATCGACCAAAAGGTCGAAATGTCTAAGGTAGTCTGTGCCGATGATGGCAAAAGGAACGTCGGAAATAATGCATACCCAGCGAAATGTTGTACGGAAATCCAAGTTAAGGTTAAATGAGCCGTGGCCGTAAGTAGAGATGCGTGTGCCATGAGCGGCCCGAAGGCCGAGGGCAGACGGCGGAGTGGCCTTCTTAGGGGTGGGCTGAATTACGCTTACTTCAGCCTCGGTATCAAGCAGGAACGTGGTTCCAGATTTGCAGTCCTGGAAGTAAGGCTACTGCCAGAGGTGTGGTCGGTGACGTTATTGATAAGTGCTTGGAGGCTTGGAGAATTCCCGAATAAGTCGTGAGGTAGCAGCAAGAGGAAATACGTCGCTTTGCCTGAGCAGCAAAACCGCAGTGACACCAGCATAGTTTGTTACGTGGTAGGCAGCTGCGCTTGGCCGAGTTTCTCCTCGTTACCGGCTAGTTAGCGAGTGGTGAAGAATCGGGAGCGCTGCGTAATCCTCTAGTTTCTTCGCTAATATGGGAAGCTCAGATGGAGGGGCTGCGTGACGTCTGAATGAAGTAGGTGGCTGCTGAGACTCGTTATGGCTATTCGGTGGAGGTATAGTGGGCGGAGTTGTGTAACTTGCTTCCTTAGGAAGATCATCTATGATTGTTTAAGCCAGTTGCGCGGCTTGGGTGGGGGAAGAGACCTTGGCGAATAGGACGACAGCTTGAGCTAGCTATCTCGGGCAGGTGCTGAAGCCATAGCTCTAGAAGAAAATAATCCTGCATTGAGTACGAGATGAGGAGTCTCTTCATCACACTTAACTAGGGATGGGTTCACGTCTCCTAAACGCAGGCCATGAAATAGATGGTCGTTTCGTGTACTTTCTGTTTGCTCCAGTCGGGTCAAGATTTGCTGCTTAACATACTCATTAGAAAGGTCCATATTGTAGCGCCCAAAAAGATAACTCTTATCTTTCGTGTACAATTTACTTGTTGACCGATTGTACATTACTCCTTCTTGTTTTAATCTTACAACCGGCTCGACACACAACTGCCTTGTAAGTCCCCGCGCTCACGTGTACGCTCTTGCCTCGCTTCATACGTCCGCTTCTTGTTGTAGCCCATCGAATACAGTCCGCTGTGTCCGACTCCAATTGCCTTCTGATATCCGCGCTTAATTCCGCGCATCGTCTCGGACTAGTATTAACTAGTCCTACAAATTGGTGACCCCGATTCGCACGCGCGAATTCAACATTTTTTCTCGTTTGTATTTTTTGGTGAGTTCGTTCCTTTTTCTCGATTATATACGTATATTCATTTGTTTCTTGCGTAATTTTAGTACTTTTATCGTATTTCGTTTGTTCTTTATCTTTCGACTCACATTTCGAGAGTGGTATCTTAGTCGTTTCACAGCGTAACCATGCTTACTTTGGCTGTTCCAAGTTTCATGGAACACAGTCCAGAAGTTTGTTTTAAGATATTCGAGATCGAACTAGAAAATAAGGGCATAACGGCGGACCGTCCAAGGTACAATCAGCTCGTCCCACGCCTTCCTCCGTCGGTAGTGACGCTGATTGAGGACATTCTACTCTGCCCATCGAATGAGGCAAAGTATGAAACGATGAAGCAAGCGATTTTGAAAGAGTTACGACCCAGCGCACGAACACGATTTGAGCAGCTCAATGGTCTCAAGCTTGGAGATCGCAAGCCGTCGGCATTGCTCCGCGAACTTCAGCGCATCGCTGGTCCCTTATTCTTGAGCGAAGAAGGGATAAAGGAGCTGTGGTTTGCACGTCTCCCAGAGCCATTGCCGGTAATGCTGTCCATGTTTATAGATGCACCCTTGAAAGACTTAGCTACCAAGGCAGACGCTGCGTTCGAACGATTTCCGCAGCAGACGACCAGTAACTCCGGTGACGTATTTTCACCGATGAAAACCGAGTCTAATGTTTGTTCCCAGTCGCTAGACCGATCTGACTCTAAAGATGAGGAAATTGCGCTACTTCGCAGCAGGATAGCAGCAATGAAGGCTTCGAAGCAGCGTGTGCCACGGTCAAATGCTGACCACGTTTTGGCTACCGTTCATTGCGGCTCGTCTGTGCCTGCACCGAATACGTCACGTTCGGCACGAAAGCGCCACATTTTCCTTACAAGTTCTCAGTCAGATAATGTCAAGCCCGTCGTAGAAGTATGTTGGTATCACCGCCAATACGGTGGAAGAGCTAGACGTTGTCGGGCTCCCTGCATTAGGCACGACCCAGGGAAAACGAATAGCCCGCATACTAGCACTACAAACGTATCATTTGATAACCAAGTAAACCGACTGTTTTACGTTAAGGATCGACGTTCTTCCATCACGTTCCTCATCGACACAGGAGCGGAAGTCAGCGTCATCCCAGCGACCGCTAGCGACAAGCACTCGAAGCCTACGTACAATTTGCGTGCGGCCAACGGTTCTCCGATAGCTTCATTCGGTCAGCGCATGATGAACCTAGACCTCAATCTTCGCCGAGATTTTCAGTGGGTCTTCATGGTTGCGTCTGTACCCTTCGCGATTATCGGTATCGACTTCCTCCGACATTTTGGGTTGCTTGTTGATGCTGGTCGCCACAGGCTTTTAGACGACCGTACGAAACTAGGTGTTGATGGTGTCCTTTCAGATGCCCCGGTAATCAGCCCTGTATTTCGGATCGCAGACGCACCGTCCGACTACTTGAGCCTCCTCTCCGAATACCCGCGACTGGTTCGACCGGCTGCAGAGCTTCCACCAGTCACGACAGAGGTCGCTCACCACATAGTTACGCGCGGTCAACCAGTTAGCGCACGACCAAGACGGCTTGCTCCAGACAAACTACGGGCAGCACGAGCCGAATTTGACCACATGCTTCAACTTGGTATCGTCAGACCGTCCAACAGCCCATGGGCGTCGCCTCTGCACATGGTCCCGAAGAAGGTTGTGGGGGACTGGCGTCCTTGCGGCGACTATCGATCCTTGAATACGGTAACCACGCCTGATCGCTATCCGATCCCACACATAGTGGATCTCACCGCCAGTCTGGCGGGTAAAAATATCTTCAGCAAAATCGACTTGGTACGCGCATACAACCAAATTCCGGTAGCCGAGGCGGACATCGCTAAAACTGCCGTGACGACTCCATTTGGTTTGTTCGAGTTTCTGCGTATGCCATTTGGTCTAAAGAACGCCGCGCAAACTTTTCAGCGTTTCATCGACCAAGTTTGTCGCGGCTTAGACTTCGCTTACGCGTATCTTGACGACATTTTAATCGCAAGCTCTTCACGAGAAGAGCACATACGCCACGTACGAACACTTTTTGATCGTTTATCTCAACACGGGGTGACGATCAACGCAGAAAAGTGTTCGTTTGGTGTCGATTCAGTTAATTTCCTGGGCCATCGTATCTCTTCTGCAGGCGTCGTGCCACTGCAAGATAAAATTCAAGCCATTATCGACTACCCCGAGCCTCATTCTTTCAAGCAGCTCAGGCGTTTTGATGGCCTGGTCAACTTTTACCGTCGATTTATACCCAACTGCGCCTCTCTGATGCAACCCCTCACGGACCTTCTCCGAGGGAAACTCAAGACGTTCGAATTTCCTACCGCAGCACGCGCTGCTTTTAAGTCGCTGAAAGAGGCTATCGCCAACATAGCTTCCATAGCGCATCACGATCCGACCGCCCCACTGTCCCTTAGTACTGACGCCTCGGACGTCGCAGTCGGCGCTGTTTTGCAGCAACGCGTAGCCGACACGTGGCAGCCCTTAGCGTTTTTCTCCAAACGCCTACAACCTACCGAATCTCGCTACAGCACGTTCGGTAGAGAACTACTTGCCGTATATCTAGCGATACGTCACTTTCGACACGTCCTAGAAGGCCGCTCCTTTGTCGTCTTCACCGACCACAAACCCCTAACTTACGTGCTCGGCTCGACTACCGACCGATACTCTCCTAGAGAGTCGCGCCACCTTGACTATATCGCTCAGTTTACGACCGATATACGGCATGTCTCAGGTGTGCACAACGCCGTCGCCGATGCACTTTCCCGCATTCAAGCTATCTCCGCTGACGCCGGCACTGCTATCGACTTGGCAGCCATGGCCACAGCGCAACTCAAGGACCCTGAGGTTGATCTACTACGCAGGTCTCCCTCATTGGACATACGACCTGTTCCGCTGACATCATCAGACGGCACTATACTGTGCGATTTATCTCTGGGCACGCCGCGCCCAGTCGTCCCACGTGAGTTTCGGCAGACCGTGTTCGACGCGTTGCACGGCTTGTCTCATCCAGGCGTTCGTGCATCGGTTAAACTCGTAACCGCACGATTCGTTTGGCGCAATGTTAATCGGGACGTCCGTACCTGGGCAGCTGCTTGCCTTCCGTGTCAACGCGCGAAGGTGCACAAGCACACGAGAAGCCCATTAGGCACTTTTCCGACGCCAGACGCACGCTTTCATCACGTGCACGTCGACCTCGTAGGTCCTCTGCCGCCTTCCAAAGGCTCGGTATATCTACTGACCTGCATCGATCGATTTACTAGATGGCCTGAGGCCGTCCCTATCCCAAATTGCTCCTCGGAAACAGTAGCGAAAGCTTTTATGGAGCGCTGGGTAGCTCAATACGGCTGTCCCGCCATCGTGACCACCGATCGAGGGTCACATTTTTCGTCAACGTTTGCCACGTTGCTTAAGGATTTAGGCTGTCGCCACGTTCAGACGACAGCGTATCATCCGGCCGCTAACGGCATGGTGGAGCGTTTTCACCGCCAGTTGAAGGCAGCGCTACGTGCGCACGCAGATCCTTCATGGTCTGAAACGCTTCCCCTCGTTCTCCTAGGTTTAAGAAACACGGTTAAGACTGACTTCGACGCCACACCAGCGCAGCTAGTCTACGGTTGCACGCTGCGGTTGCCCGGACAGCTGGTAGCACCAGCCCCATGTACTTCCACTTTTGACTACGGAAGTTACACTGATCGATTGGCTCACCAGATGCGTGAGCTACGTCCACCCGCTCCTCGATCGCAGAAGACACCAGTGTACGTGCCCGAGAAGCTGTCTACGTGTTCACACGTCCTTCTTCGCGCAGACGGTGTTCGACAGCCTCTTCAGTCGCCGTACATAGGACCCTTCAAGGTGCTGCATCGTGCGAGTAAGGCGTACACTATTGACCGCGGTGGTCGACACGAAGTCGTCACCATCGACCGTCTAAAACCCGCTTTTATGGAAGAGAGCACCTCGCCTACTTCGTCTAGTAGTGCTTCGTGCGACGTTGCAACTCATCGCACCAACTTACATCATCCTAGTCCAGTTCAACCAGACCACGATCTCGGTCTGCAAGCCGTCCCAACCTCTCCCGAATCTAGCCCGCCGCCTCCCACGACCAATCGCCGTGGTCGGGAGGTGCGTAAGCCCGTCCGCTTCTCCGACTATGTACAGTGTAAATATTTTTAGCTTTGTAGATATTGTATATATTTGCCCCGTTTTTGGTCGATCAACGTTTTGAAAACAAACAAAAATATCAAAAACCTCCGAAAAACCTTTTCGAAAAAAATATTCAAAAACCAAAAAATATTTAAACACGCAGATCATTCGTTTGTTCTTTTTGGCGTTTTCTGCGCGTGTTTTTCTACTTTCTCGTCTTTACATGCCCCAACCCTCCCCTTCGATCGACTGGCCCATACGAGGACGGTTCTCGAGGACCCTGACGCGAACACTGGTCGTTTCTCCGCGGGACGAGGATCGCTTCTCCGCGGGACGAGGATCGATTCTTCGCGGGACGAGGATCGATTCTCCGCGAGACGAGGATCGCTTCTCCGCGAGACGAGGGTCGCTTCTCCGCGGGACAAGGATCGCTTTCTCCGCAAGACGAGGGTCGCTTCTCCGTGGGACCGTGGTCGTTTTCTTCGTGGGACGAGGGTCGCTTTGGCGCGGGGCGGGGTGCGGCGGGGGGAGAGACCACTCCCAAGCGCACCGTTTGGCAGCAGCGGAGGTTGAGGTCCTGTCGGCCTTTTTCTGGACTAGCCAGTTTTTTTGTAGTCCGACAAGCCCGCTCCAACGGCTCGCCGAAATGCACCCTGCCCTGCATTCAATAAATAACGAATCATAAACGGCACAGCGGACTCCGACTTCTGATGAACCCCCATTTACACGAACGCACGCCCATTTTTACTCGGCACGATTTCGCCTTACGAACCTCGTTTCGACATTCCTTTTCGATTTCGAAGGCTTTCTATGTTCAGCCTTCTAGGGGGGAGCTCTGTAGCGCCCAAAAAGATAACTCTTATCTTTCGTGTACAATTTACTTGTTGACCGATTGTACATTACTCCTTCTTGTTTTAATCTTACAACCGGCTCGACACACAACTGCCTTGTAAGTCCCCGCGCTCACGTGTACGCTCTTGCCTCGCTTCATCCGTCCGCTTCTTGTTGTAGCCCATCGAATACAGTCCGCTGTGTCCGACTCCAATTGCCTTCTGATATCCGCGCTTAATTCCGCGCATCGTCTCGGACTAGTATTAACTAGTCCTACAATATTTGGGCTCGAAAGATAGTCCCTGAAATATAAAGCAAAGTCCCCAAGGAATCCCGCTAGCAAATAACTACATTTAGCTTAGTCGGAAATAATATTATGACGCAAAATCTCAAACTCTAACAAAACAAACTAAAAAGTAGGATCAGCAGACAGAATAGGCGACGCAGGCAGCAACATGACAATAACAGTTGAGCCGAAAATGTTAGTATCTAAGTATGTCATCGAATGTCATCATACAATATTTGCAATAACGCAATTCAACGAAGAAACGGAACCAGCTTACTTAAAATTATTTCGACAATGGCGGAACTGTGCTCGCAGTCGGTGTCACTAATTGTGGAGCGGTACTCAGGTACTTGTTTCGACGAGAGCCTGTAGGAACCAATACGAACAACCATTATTTAGAAGTGATACGTAGCTGCAATGAACTAGAAGCAAATCAGTAAGAGCACAGCGCAAGGTAGATTGCGGATCACAGAGAGTCCGAAAGTGAACCAGACGAGCTGTCAGTAAAAAATGTACGATCGGAAGATACAAGAAGTACTGAAATCCAGTGTCACAAAATACGGAAAGCGTAAGTGTTTCATGTTCCCTCCAGGTACTCTGCTCAGTCTGTGACTACTAGGAGTAATGCCATGCGCCAGTTCAATTGCACCGCTCTCGTAAACTCGGCACCCTTCCGGTCGTCGTGACCTTGGTTGCGGACGAGTGCTCCTGCGCTCGCTTACTCGTAGCTATTCGATGACTTTCAGTGTCCGCTTGCCGGCAGACTCTCGGTACTTTGTTTATGGAGATTAGTTCTTATTAGGTGGTTATCCATCGGCCTACGCAGTCTTTTGCATTTTAAATGCAGGTATTCCAGTCTATTGCGACCTAAATCTGGTGACGAATACAGAAGAACCTAAAAACTCCGAAGCGGAAGGATATTACATATTTAGCGACCTTGCCAGGATTGAAAATGTCGCGTCACATAGGAATTCTTCATCCTGCTCTGTGTGATCCTTCTGTGTTACAGCCGGCGATGACTTCGAACTTCGGAAGCTGGAATGCAAAGCTACCTGACGGCGTTCCCCACAGTGACCATCGGAAATATATCCTGCGTTCCCTCAGCAACAAAGCTGCCTGCCAAGTGCTGGATTTTAGGCTGCTGCAGGATGCCCCATCAGAAGACATTTCAATGAATAAATGAATTAATTAAATGTTACTTTTAGACTACGCAAGTGCTTCAATCACTAGCCGCGATTTGTCGAAAGGTGTAAAGAAACAACTACATGAACCGAACATACTGTGCTCCAATAGCCCATAATCAAAATCCACCTCAATAAGAGGCAGGCAGTTGGATGATTTTAACCAGGGAGACCTCATTAGTAATCTAATCGGTGTGGTACTGAAACCTGTACACCTAGTGCTTATTACGCAACACCTTAGCTGGAAGCATTTCGGAGAGCCAAAAATTCTATGCTTTGTGCGGAACTCCATCATTGAAGCAGCTTCAGTACTACTCTCGACAGGTAGTCTCAAAAATGAACGCTACTCCATCTGTATCTTCCCAGACATCCCACGTGGCGAGCGTTATCGAGCTAACCGCACCTCAGAGGACCGCCGGAAGTTAACTTCAACCAAAACCACTCTTCTTCACAGGGTTCCTGAAACTGAAACATTTGATGAGCATGAAATAATAATCCATGCTAAAGAACAGTGATGTTATCTTCATGAGACACCCTGCTTGGATCAAGGGTTAGCGAAATCAGTGTCACGGCTATGTACCTCACCGAACTACCCAGGAGGTAGCCCGAGAGTGTTAAACTTGGTCCTACAGTCAAAAAGTATGGTTGCACGGCTGCTAAAATGTTGGTACATGTTCCGTTGCAGGCTACCATCTGAGCTTTGGCTGAAGACAGTTAAAGATATGCCTCATAGAAATGACATGTCACTCAAAGAACCAAACGCGATTGGAGTTAAAACAGAACAATGCACCAGTAGTGTGTCTAATGAGCCCATAGAACCTGCAGATGATATTGACCAGACACATTACACTGTACGTAGATGAGTAGACATGGAACTAAGAACGCAGACGATGAATACGACGTTAAACCATTCTCCAAGTATACACCCATAAAACGATTAGTCGCCGGCCACTCGCTGGTCGGCGAAACCACATACGAGTTGCACAGCCTAAAAAACCTTGCTTTAATTTGAGTAACTTTCGTGCAGGTACACTAACGCCCAAGGGATCCTCTGTGAGTTTAACGAACTTCGGCTACGGCAGGTCGCGAAGGCTTGCCACCTAACTCCTATTATCGAAACTTGTTTGCAATAAGAGGTGACTGACGCCGAGGTTGAAATAGCCGGAATGTCACGCATTCGGAACGACCGCCCACGAAGAGGTGGTGGGGTCCTACTCTACTACCGCAACCACCTGCAATGTGCAATAGTAGATGAGCTGGAACCTCACGTTACTGAATCAATCTGTTGTCTCGGGCTAAGGCACAACGACGCATCTTGTAGCTGTCGTTTACCGCCCCCCCAGCGTCCACTCTGGAAATGGATTCCTGTTTGATGCGTGTCCTGAACAGAGTAACACGCACTAGATTCAGCCACATTCTCATCTCCGGAGACTTCAATCTACACGATCTGGAAGTGTCGGCATCATCCGGTGAACCCTTCAAACAGACTTGCGTGAATTGATCGTTAATATTCCCTTGTACAACCATGTTACTACGCCCACTAGATTCATGACATCAAACAAACCGTCCCTTTTGGATTGTGTGCTCACGAATGAAGAACTCATGGTTGACAACTTTTTGACGGATAGTCCATTAGGTCCCAGTGGCGATGTAGTTATAACGTTCATCTAAGAGTGCTATGCAGAGTATCCATTCGAACACTTGTAACTAATTCATACAATCACACGCTACAAAGTCTTGAAAGAACGCGTTGACGCAACTGCTTGGGAATTCTCAAACACCAGTTCCCTTGCAAACATTTGGAAAGAGTTCGTCGCTAGGCTCAGCGGCGTCGTCAACAGGGCATTGGAGACCAAGTCCCTTCGTCCCGCAAAATCTTTCAATTATAAGGAACAGGAGTAAAAATTGCCTGGCGATAAGGGATGTAGTAAGGCGCGCCTGCAAAGTTAACCCAACAAAGAGATTTGGAGCAATTTCCTGCCCCATCGAAACCATTGAACTGTACTTGTTCGTGAGGACAGAATAACTCCTGAACAGTGCCTAGCCAAAATGTCTTGGCAAACAACAAACTGCTGTCAAACTGCTGTCTATCACCATAAATGCATCAACCGGTCGTTTACCAAGTTTTCTGAAACAAACTGCTGTATAGCCATGTCAACAATATGCATAAGGTGAAGCATGGCATTCTTTCACTTTTCCCGACAGGCGGTAGAGTTCAAGGCGCCGATGAAGCAGTTACTGCCCTGCGAGTACAATATGTCACCATTTTCGAACTCGCAGCCTCTACCTGTCCAATAATTTTATGCACATTACTGACTTCATTGTATACACATGTAATTTTCAACCCATTAACCATTTCAGCCCACCGTGCTAAGGAAGTGACTCTCACTGCGAGATCATAGCTCTCCGGGAACCGACAACATCCGCCAAAAGCACCAAAGGCTGCGGACACCTAGCTAGCTGAACCACCGTTACAGTTCTTCCAAAGGCGCTTCGATGAACAACAAGTCCTAACTATGTGAAAGAGTGACCTGACACCCCAATATGTAAAGGCGGTAACCGTACAGCGCATTCAAACTATCGCCCAGTGACCCACCTCCCTTTGGGTCGAGAAGTTGATTGTATGTATGTATGTATGTAATCTCAACAGTCTAGTAACTAGACATAAAGCCAAGAAAACCATGGAAATCAGTGTATAAGAGACAGTCATTGTGTCATAATCGTCATGTCATGCTAGCTGAAGGTGGGCAACACACTTCAGCTAATATGCCGCAAGAAAATGGAATATTTTGACAAAAATACAGAACAAAACATTTTTAGTTTGTTTGTCACACGCCGGTTTCTTTTTTTTGTCATTTTCAATTTTTGTAGAATTAAACATGTGAATCAACACAACACTGTACACAATTCTTCCATTGATTCCGGTTGCGGGCCATGTCTTCAAGTGTCCTAAGCCATTGGCACCCCCCATATTTGGGTCCCCATCCTGGAAGACGTACGGGTCCAACAGCGGCTAGACACGACGTCAGCGATTTCATGTGCTGCCGCCAAGTGGAAGGCTGACCACCACGCGGTCGCTTCCAGCCAGGTCCTTGACGAGCGAATAGAGCGCGACGCGGTAGACGCTCAGGTGCCATGCGTAGGACATGACCGAGCCATCTTAACTGGCGCAACAAAACCAGTTTGTTGAAGGAAATACTTGCATTCCCCAAGACGCGACGTCGAACGTCATCACTGGTAACTCGATGTTGCCACCAAACACGAGCGATCCTCCTTAAGCAACCGTTATCGAACGCAGAAAGACGACGCATGTCTTCCACGCGAATCGGCCAGGACTCGCTCCCGTACAACAATACTGAGCGAACGGACGCGCTGTAAACTCGGTCCTTTAGTGAGAATGAGACGTCGCGACGACGCCACAAGTGCCTCAGATTGACAAATGCTGATCGAGCTTTAGCGATACGAAGAGAAACTTCTTTGTTGAGTGCCGTCAGCAGAAACACAGCTCCCAAGGTAGACGAAACTATCTACCTGTTCAATTTGTGCACCTTCGAGAGTGAGCACGGGAGCATGTGAAAGCCAATCCTTGAGCAGTACTTTACACTTCGATGGGGCGAAGCTCATGCCATACTTAGATGCTTCAACCGCCAAACGATCCAGAATGAGTTGCAAACCCTGAAGATCGTCACCAAGTAAGGCGATATCATCAGCATAATCTAAGTCGGTCGCGCGCTCACCCGGTAGAAGCTCTAGGCCAAAATGTTGGAAACATTCTAGGGCATTCGACAGAACGTCTTCGATTGCGAAGTTGAAGAGGAATGGGGACATAGGGCAGCCCTGTCGCACATCGCTATTGACAGTGAATTGCGAGGAAAGCTTGCCATAGACCCTCACTCTGCCGGATGTGTGAAGGTAAAGTGCTCGTAAGATGGCGATATATTTCTCTGGCACCCCGTTCTTTAGTAAGCAACGCCATAAAGCAGATCGATCAACGGAGTCAAAAGCGGCACGTATGTCTAGGAATGCAACGATAGTGGGCCTGTGATAAATGTGGCGATGTTTGAGGAGTTGGCGGAGCATGAAGGTTTGATCCACGCATCCGCGGCCAGGACCGAAACCAGCTTGTTCTTCACGGTAGTACGATTCACGTACTGGGGATAGCCTACGAAGTAGAATGGATGCCAACAGCTTAGAGGCAACCGAAATAAGACTAATCCCGCGATGATTTGTACATGAAGTGCGAGCGCCTTTCTTTAAAATTGGGACAATAACTGATTCGCCCCAAGAGGGAGGCACTTTCTCTTCATGCCAAATTTTTGCGAACAGCGCGGTTAGCAGGTTAATGACTGCCACACCGCCATACTTGAATAGCTCCGGAGGAAGTCCGTCTAAGCCGGCAGCCTTGAAGCGCTTCAAGCGTTGAATCTCGAGGCAGACTTCCGCATAGCTGGGTGGATTCAATGGGACTAGCCAAGGTGGACAGCAAGGTGTACTGCATGTACTGATGGATGGTGGAGGCCAGTTGAACTGCGAGTGAAAGTGCTCGGCCCAGCGGTCCATACGCCTCTGTTGGTTGGTGATCGGAGACTCATCCAGCTCACAAATGACCTCACTGACACCAGGCTTCCTGAGGCCAGTGGACCGAATGAGTTGGAAAAGCCTGCGAGTGTTACCAGAGAGGGCAGCAGTCTCCATCTCTAAAGCACGCTCAGACCACCATGTCTCGCGATCCTTGCGGAGGCTTTGCTTAAGCAGCCGGTTGGTAGAACGGCGCCGCTCGTTGCAATCTGATTCCGTGGAGATATCTTTGCGGCGTTCGAAGAGCTCCAGAGAACGAGCAGAGATCCAAGGCTTCAAAGGGCGTCGAGTTAGACCGCAGTATGACTGTCCGGAAATGGTCAGCGCTTTCCGTATACAAGTCCAGTGTTGTTCCACTTCTCGCGGTGGATTGCAACTGAGTGCATATGCCAGTGAAGACTGATAGCTCTCCTGGACAGAGGAATCAGTTAATCTGTTTACATCAATCTTGCGATGCTTCGTGTTTCGGGATTCTCCAAAACACATACAGATTTTCGCGCAGACCAGAGCATGATCTGAATCAACGAAAGTGGACCAAAAGGACCTGCAGTCCAGTACGCTGCCGCCCCATCTGAAGCTAATCGCCATGTGATCAATTTGAGACCAAGGTTGTGTTGCCGAAGGGGGACGCCAAGTTGCGGAACGTTTCTTCGTACGCCTGAAGCTAGTGCTCGAGAGAAACAGACGGTTGTCCTCGCACAATGTGAGAAGTCTCTCTCCGTTATCAGAGCGGTTCTCATCGAGCGCGTGATGACAACCAAGGTGGCGTTCGTATGGTAACAGGCGGCCAACCCGTGCATTAAAATCCCCAGCAAGGATAACGACATCCGACTTTTAGGATTAGTCAAGAGCTGTTGTAGATCTCGGTAGAATTCGTCCTTGACCGAGTCGCTACTGCAGTCAGTTGGAGTGTATACAGAGATCACAAACAATTTGCGTCTCTCTTCGCGTTGCCTGTTGATTCTACATGAACCCCGAAGCCGAACTGCACATAGTCGGCTGTTAATCGTTAACCAGTCCAGTAGTGCCGCCTCGGCCTTGCCACTCAGTGCTATACCTACACCAGCCAAACCCGCTGAGCTGGCTTCTGGATCTCCAGAAAGACGCAGGTGATATCTGGCTTCGTGGTCAGTGGGGGATGTCAATGTAAGCACAGTGCTGGGATCTTGCAATCGGGTTTCTGAAAGACAGCAGACATCAATGTCTAGGGAATCTAGGGTGCGCGCTAGACCGGCTTGCTGTCCAATCTGCATGAGTGTCCGGACGTTGAAGCACGCTAGACGGAACGAGGATTGGGGACGAAGGAGAGCCATAGGTTGAATTCCTTGATCTGCGGAGCAACCGGAATCGCAGCCAGATTGTTGAACAGATGAATCGGGTAACCGAAAGTGAGGATTGTTAGCAAACAAACAATTGGCGTGTGATGGAGTAGCGTGAAAGTGAGTAGCAGGAATAGTAGCTGATGAGCGCGTTGTGGTACAGTCCATGGTTTTGTGAGAGGGCGTGATACTACCCGGTTGCCCAAGCCGAAGTAGGGAGTTGACTTAAGGGACTCCACCCCGAGCCTTTGGCTAAATAACCTACCCGCAAGGCAGCGGGGCGAATTTAGGGAATCGCGCCCATTGGGAGGCGTTGACTGAATGATCAGCTCATGCGCCTTTGTTTGGTAGATTACCAAACAGGGGCCCAATACTCCCCATGAAGTCAGCACAATTGCTGGAATACAATGCCCCACGGAGGTGGAACATTGTCGCCGAACACTTTGCTAGAACGGGGTACACCCGAACCACCCAGCTGGCACCACGGGGAGGTAGTTCGGCAACCTAGTCGAGGCTGAGGCTCTAATGGACTACCTGGAAAAATGTAATACCTTGGCACTGGAGCAGCATGACTTCCGTCAACACAGGCCATGCACCACCAACCTACTGATTGCACGAGGTAGTTAAGCGGATATGGCTGATGATGGGGTCGGAGTTGACGTCATTTATCGGGACTTCTCCGAGGCTTTTGACCTCCTGGATAACCGCATACCACTTCATCGGCTACAGAGCTACGGAATTAGTGATCATGTGCTTGTTTAGAATGGCAACTTGCTTCACCAACAGAAGCTACAAGTACGCTTTAGGGGCTCATTCTCCAGCCCGATTGAGGTAAAATGTGGTGTCCCAGAAGGCTAAAGGTTGGAACCGCACTAATTCCTAATGTTTAGCAACGGCCTAACAAGATTAATCTCTTCAAATAGCTTGCTGTTCCTTGATTACGTCAAGATATGGCGGTCGATTAGTAGCAAGCCAGATCACAATCTACTCCAACATGACCTAGATTGCATTTATGAATGGACGAAGCGGAACCTGCTTCAGTTGAACATAGCTAAGTGCAAGGTGATCCATCAGCGTCACCAGCCGGTGAGCGTTTACAAACTTGTAGAGCACACCTTGCAGAAGGCCTCGCAGGAGCATGACCTGGGTGTACTGGTACGGGAAGATTTTGGGTGTTCAAATCAAGAAGAGCCGGCGACCAGAATCGACACTCAACACTTCGACCTGCTTCGCAGAACATTCGGTCTGTTTGAACCCTCAATCTTTCCCCACATGCTTAACGTCTACTTGCAAACACAAGTGGAATATGCTATCCAGGCTTGGCAGTGGTGGCAGAAACAGGACCTCGTTGCTGTCAAGACTCTTCAACAAAGGGAACCCAAGAACGTCAGGAGCCTCTTTCATCATGCCTGTCAGCCTGGAGTCGAATCTCTAAGAAGGTACAGCAGTCCATATCGGCTTTTGCGGGGGGATCTTATAATGGCTTACAAGGTTCGGAAAAACCCAAAGCATATGTGACGTCTGCTGCTGGAATTGAACCGCAACCCTAACCTGGGAGGTCATTGGGTGTAACTGAAAATACAGTATAGCTGGCTTGAATGCCACAGAAATTTCTTTTCCCCCCGCGTGTGCCAACCATGGAACCCCTCCCTAATTATGGCTTCTCTGCTCCCAATCTAACGGTATTTGACAAACGAGTTGACGACACCTTCTCTCATTTGCTTTTCATTTTACGACTTGTTAGCGAGGGGCTACAAAACTCAAGCAAACGATGTCTTAACAATGGAGTTATGGAGTTATACTTTTAATACGCGAACATCTCTGCTATTCTACATAAGTCTATGGTGAGTCCACGAAGCGCGTTTCACTTTAGCATGCGATTTAATTTTCACAATAAGTTCCATCCCACGAGACTTGCTAAGCATTGATTTTTCACCCATAATACACCAGTGTACCATAGTAAGAGTGCAAAAGGTGATCAGTTTAGGTACAATGAAACAATAGGATTGTCGTAAACGTTGATATCTGAATGTATGTATGTGTGCATGTAGGCTTGTTTGGCCTTGTTTATGGATTTTGTAACTGCTTTCCTGCACTTTTGATAGTGTCTCCAGTGCTTGATGTTTATGCACTCGAAGTGGTTGTCCGGATAAACAAGGGGATTGCTAGTTGGTGGCGAGCCAAAACCGCCTCGTCACAGTGCTGTTAACCAGGAAACCGTTTTTGGCACAAACCTGCTAACTGTTCTCCTTATCTCTGGGTTGCTATGAAATAAACATGTTAAGCTGCCCACTGATACCTGGGTCACGTGTTATTTCCTTCGGAAGACTGTAGTTCCAGCAGACGCTATTGTTTTTCAAGATAGTTTATTGAACCTTGGGGAAACCAACAGGATAGGTATCAAGTCGTTGGTTTGGACCACAGCGACGATTAAGCTAGGGAAAAGGACAGCGCTCCATCGGCAATTTGTGGCAGACGACCTCTCTTGGGAGCGGACTTCCTAAGCCGGTTCAATGCCAGGGCTGATTTCGTCAACAAAACCCTGGAAGATGGCAATCACACGCTACTGATTGACTCAGTAAAACGTGCTGTGGTGTCCTGTACGGTAGCAGAGACCTCCGTGTAGCAACGTATTCAAGGTGTTTCTGCTGAATTACCGACTCTTGTCGGCAGTTAATTGAAAGAAATCTTAATCGAATACCAGCGGGCTTTTGCATGATCAGCTAATGAGATAAGCGGCTGTAACATTTTATAGGACCATATAGACACGGGCGTTGCGCCAAAAACTCGTCAACTTGCCAGTCGCGTACCACACCAGTTCCAGGAGGAATTGAAACGCATTATCGAAGACTTGTTACGAGATATTGTTCGACCGTCAACGTCGCCTTGGGCATCGCCCAACCTTCTTGTCAAAAAGCAAAGTGAAGAACTGTGGTCATGTATAGGTCATCGTAAGCAAAACTCGGTTACTCGAAAGGATTGCTTTCCGTTACTCAGAATGGATGACACAATGCAGGCTGTCGGTGGCTGCTGTTAGTTTGCTACCTTGGAGCTGGCTTCGGGTTAATTGCAGCTCCAGTTACCCCCTAAAGACGGGTGTAAGTCTGCGTATATTTTCCATTCTGGTCTGTACGAAATCCAAACCATACCGTTCGGATAAACAAACGCGCCCGCAACTTTCATTGACTAATGAACACGGCTCTAGCAGCGTTGATCCCAACACACTGTCTAATTTTCCTAGACGATATCAATTTACACGGCAGAAATGCGGTAGAACACTATTAGATTCGTATTTCCGTTCTTGATAAGTTTTGCAGCCGGGGTGAAAGCTTAAAGCCCAAAAGTGCCAATTTCTCGGAGAACAAATTGCTTATCTAGGTCAAGTGGTGTATGGAGAAGGAGTACGCTGGGACCCGGCGAAGGTCGAGTGTGTCGGCTAATGGCTGTTTCCGAAACACGCCGTCGCAGTACGTAGCTTTCTCTGCCTTACTGCTTACTATCGGCGCTTCTTGCGACCGTTTGCTAACATCACTAGTCTGTTGAACGAACTTCTGAACGCTGATCAAGCTTCTGTTTAGGAAAGTGCGCAGCAAGGAGTATTTGAAGCACCGAACTGCACTCACTTAGGCACAAATTTTAACATTCTCTGACGCGCGTCCATCCGCGGGTCCCTACCTTTTGGACACAGATGCCAGCGACACCGGCTTTGGAGCTATACTCTCGCAGTGCATGGCAGAAGGAATGGAACGTTTATTGCGTATGCCAGCAGAAGTCTTTCCCGAAGCGAGCAAAACTATTGTACAACAAGAAAAGAAATACTGGTGCTATTAGTTAACAGTAAAGAGTTCAGCTCCTATCTGCTTGGCCGCGAGTTCTCTGTATGTACAGACCACCAATAATTAAGTTGAGTCTAATGCTTTCGAAATAACGAAGGTCGACCAGCCCATTGGCAGGAGCAACCGTAAGATTACGAAGTTGAACGGCAAAATCATCCCGGTCCGAAACACGCTAATGCTGAAGTTCTGTCTCGCAGACCAGTCAGAAACCACGGGTCATGTGCCTCTCGCACAGCCGCTTGTGTAGCAATTGTTAACCTCGCTACCTTCGAAACCGAAGAATGGATTCAATTACACACTCCTGACCCAGAGTTAGGCCAGTTGTAATACCGACTCGTAGGTGGGAAAGACCGACCAACTAGCCACAAACGCGCCGGCGCGAATTGGAGACGAAATGCCTGTGGTCCAAATCGCCACTTCTACGCGTGATCGACAGTATAATGTACTTCTAGCATGAGTCAAACTACATAAGCAGGATTATTGTCCCCACAACGGCAATTCCAAAGCCCTGCGCTGATTGCAGGAGGTGTTGTGGCATGCAGGTGAGAACATGTTGGCACAAGCACCTCGCCATCGGTTTCGGCGACCCCATTTACGTCATGATGCGGCGAATGACTGTGAATCATGTCAAGGTTGTGCCCGAAACAAAGACCCCTTAACTACCCGCCGCGCACTACTACAGCCAATATCAGCTGCTTTTCCTAATGAGCTCATGGGTATCGACATCATCAACCCGTTACCTGACACCCCTTGATGACACCGTTTCTTCTTAATCGTGGTTGACTAGTTTACAAAGTGATGCGAGGCAGCTCCACTCCAGAACATGGACGCATGGAGCGTGGCGAAGGCTTTCTTCCGTGAGTCGGTGGCAAGGTAGGGCACACCCTACCAACTACTTTCCGATCGCGGATGTAACTTTAAATCTGCCCTGAGGAGCGAACTGTGTCACATATTTAGAGTTCGAAAAACCCGGCCAACCGCATACCAGCAGGAGCGCAACGTATTAGTTGAACGCACGTACCGCACGCTGAAAGCGCTATTCTAATCCTTCATAAAGGAACTAATAGCCGAAACATGGGATACTACTTCACCGAAAGGCCTACTTACATGTCCAGCCACTGTGCACTGTTACACAAGACAAACCCAGCATCCCTTGACGACGGGAAGCGAGCTACGATTATCATCGGACATTTTGCTGCTGACGGCCTGCTGGGAACCAATGACCGCATCTGAACACGTATTTGGTCCAAACGCATCAGTTGGCACAAGCACATCTTCAAAACTCCCAATATCAAAGGAAAGCATATTTTGAATGGAAAGCCTTCGGTAACCTCTTCAAGCCGGGCGATGCGGTGTGGGTTAACGCAGTTTAGACACCATTGAGCGTACCCATGAAGTTCCGCCAGAAGTGGAAAAGCTCTTATAAGGTAGACGATGTCCGGTCTGTCTTAACCTATGAAATTATGCGTCCATGGGTACCAAGTTCATCGACCGTAGTTCACTTTAATAGACTTTAGCTGTACGGGCGGAACACGGGCGCTGGAGAGGGCACCAGTTAAAAGGAGGCTACGTAAAGCCGTGCGCCGTGTCGTTTGAAACTCCACCGTAATCTCGTCACTAATCCTGTCGTTGTGAACTAGACCGCGGACGCGTGCTTCTGTGCTCGGTTGCTCGTAGCTATGCAACCATCTTCCGGGTGTCTGCTTGTTATTAGACTTAATATTTTGTTCGTGAAGATTAGTTCTTACCATGTGGATATTCAGTCGCCTACACTTTCTTTTAGCGTTCTATTAGAAAGCTTCCGGTTTGTTGCGACCTGAACCTGGCGAAGAATACAGAAAAACCTCTCACCGTGTACCCTGAATGATATCGCACTAGAAAGCATTATGGAGCGGGTCCTCGGGTGTAAAGGTTACAGCTTATCATGTTATATGTCGATAACGTGTTACTTCTTCTTTTCCCTACTCTTATATTTCTCTCCGGCAATTTTTCATTCCGTCATCCGTGTTTTCTTGGCTGCGTTCCTTAAAGTGGCAGCTTACTAGGCGATTGAGTATCCTTCCGTCTACGAGGTAGTTATTTTGTGTCCTAACTCTAAAGGTCTATTACGACCCGTCGTAGTGTTTGGACACCGAAGAGCTTGAACACTTCATAGTCAAGTTCCCCTGCGGCCGCACTTTAACTCGGCTCTCGCTTTGCCCTCTGCGGCCACTCTACTTCTCTCCACACCATATCGTGCGTGTGCTCGTTCGAACCAGTTCGACGAGCTCTACTCAGTGTTTCCCAACACTTGGATCTAACCTGTGTGGAGTATACTGTTGCTCTAGTTTCCAGTTTTCGGCATATGCTTTGCCGAATTCCACTTGTGTAATTACATCAACCCGGTTTTTCGAAAACGGTTTTGGTCTCATTCGGAAGAAGAAGCTGAGAGCTCCAAAACTACGCGACAACCATCATTACAAATTGCAGCATAACAAAGTTACAGTGTTTTTGCTCCGCTCATCAACTGGCCATCTCTAGAGACGCTTATCAGCGCTTGACCTGCGTCGTCGTTTAAGCCAGACCGATTAACACACGCTGCCGGTTTGCATGAATGTGTGTGTTCAATTGCGAGTCGATTGATCTCTGAACCCGACAGTCTGCGCGTTACGACCTCCATCTGCCTCCACCGCCTGACCTTGGTGCGGTTGAACAACTCTCAATTCGTGTGCGTCTTCCGACATATTCGTGCGTCACCCCCGGCGCAATGAACACTTATCAAGGTGAGCGCTTAGATAGGCCTTCCTGTAAACAATAAGCGGACGACTAGCATTCCAATGGTTTAACGTCGCCTACGTTGAGCAGACGATCGCAGTAAAGTCCTCAAGATCAGGGGTACCTGTTCTAGCTGCATTAGATCGTACAGTCCGCAATGTGTAGGCAAGTTCGTCCAAGAAGTGAGACAGACAAACCAAGTTGCGGACACAATTTGGTTTTGCCCAAAATGTAAAGTTATTCCAATTGTCAACTGTTTATCTTTGCTCAGGAACGTGTGATAGGATGACTGAGATAATCGCGCATTTTGTAAATACTAAGATCGATCCCACGGAGGTAAATATGGCCACGATAATACCTCACCTAGCCAAAGTAAGCTCCGAATCTAAGCCGAAGGAGTGAGGTAGACGCTCCAACCACACTGCAGTGTCTGTGATTCTAAATCCAGTGGGTCACCTCACTCCCATAGGTGGACAAGCCTCGAACATGCCTGCTTCCACTTCTCCAACCATAGAAGCTTTGTTTGGAAATTCAACCATGACACGGGCATCTCAGGGCCGAAGGCAAACCGGTGCGGATAACAAGCAAGTAAGGTACGCATCGAGTGCCTCGACAAACACACCGGGAGCGACACACATAAGTCCATCTTCAGTACCGAGCACGCGTGGCGCAAGCAGCTTCCATCGTCAACTCCAGTTGTGCCTTCTAAATAACCAGAATTGCAGACAAAAGTATAAAGCCAATACTCGATAGACAAAACCACGCTGCGTTAACTCCCGTGTGCAACAAGGTTCCCAAATCCAAATCTGGCACAATAAAAGGCAAGTTGCAAGACGATCGCAACCAGTGGAGTTCCATCTGCGAGGCGATTTGTATTCGGGTTGAGCCTGCAATGCTGCAACGCGCAGCGCGTCACCCGACCTCAGTGCACTCTGGTGAACCTCGAATTCTTCCAGTAACACTAGACTCAACAGATGAGACAGAGGCTGTCCTGCTCTCAGCAGTTCGTCTCCGCAACTTACCGAGCGGAGTGCGCATATTACCTGATCTACCTTGGAAAGATCGCCCAAAAGTAGCACTTGAGCAACGCGGCATTTTTAATAGGGATAGCAAGAAAACAATATTTGTTTATGGTGTTCCCGAGCTTCTGCATTCTTCTGATCGCGATGCACAAACACATGACGGAGAGCAGTGGTGCTACATCCGCGAAGCACTCTCTGTTGACAATGTTATTGTCAAATCCCTGACAAGCGTTTCGTCACCACCTAATTACAAGGGCTATGGTCCAAGATTAATGAAAGTAATACTACACTCCGAGGAAATGACGCGAGTTATGTTGGATAGCTGTTTAAAGTTTTGAGCTAGATTGTCAACAGAGATCTGGCTAAAGGCAGCAGGCGAACGGTCAACAGTCGGAAGCAATTCTATGGAACTTGAAAACGCTACAAATTCTTTATTTGCACAGTCCTTCGGAGAGACCGACACAACAGCGCCCACGGCACACAACAGGACAGAGCAGAGCAAGAGTGAAACTTCTGTCCAGTAACGCTCAAAAATGCCATGCAACTTGACGGAAATACATAAACCGGAAAACGATTAATGGCCGGCCACCTAATGACCGGCTCAAAAACTAACACAAAGTTGACATCTATCAATGAACTCCTAACAACAAAAGCCCTATCTTGCATGTATACAAACGCCAAAGACCTTCTAAGCAAGTTGGCCGAACTTTGAGAACTCCACGCCTCACAACCGAGGGATCTCGTCGTGATTACAGAGACATGGTGAAACCCTGAGATAACCGATTCTGAGATCAATTTACCCGGTGTGTCGCTGCTTCGGACCGACAGAACTGGAGGGGGTGGCGGTGTGATTCTTTACTATAATACAAACTTCCGATGTGAAGTTATCGATCACCCAGAAATCCGAGCTCCTGATTTGCTTTGGTGCCGCCTATGGTTGCGAAACAAGGACACATGTCTACTAGCCGTGATTTATCGCCCACCAAACTCAAAGTCGGAAATGGACTCCAAACTGAACCACGTTTTTCAGTTTCCTTTGAACAAGTCCTACACCCACATTCTTATCGCTGGAGACTTTAAGGTGCACGACATAGAAACGCCGGCAACCGACGGTACGCATTTTAAAGTCTGGTTGCAAGAGCTAATTGCTAGCCATCCTCTGTACAACCACGTAACCTCTCCCACCAGACTTCGAACTGCTAACAAGCCTTCGATACTGGATCTTGTGCTAAATAACGAAGAACTCATGTTTGACGGGATAGCTACAGGCGCACGACTGGGTCGTAGTGAGCATGTTACTCTACTCTTTGACTATATGTGCTATGCCGAGTACCCTGAAAAGGAGGATGATAATGTGCATACTGTCACGCACTTCAATGTGTTATCTAAGCTTGTTAAGGATACATCTTGTACGTTCTTATCCGAATGCCCCCCAGATGTTGCCTTGGAAACCTTTACAAGGACGTTTAGCGCACTGGTTGCGCACGCATCGGAACAGAAGGCCTTCCAACGCAAAAACAAGCATGTCATTTCTGAGGAGCAGAACACGTAAGCGTATGTTCCGGAGGGATTTGGCATGGCGAGATCACCTGGACCGCTCGCGTGCAGCAACCTGGACTGCATACGTGACACATGGTAATTTCTGTGTGAAACTGATCCGGGAAGACAAGGTCAGTCATCAGCAGGAGTTAATGAAGCGATTCTGCAAGAACCGCAAACTCCTGTGCAGGCACGTTAACGGCCTTCGAAAAGTGAATCGGGGGGTTCCAGCACTCGTCACGGCTGATGGGTGCAATGGAAGCAGCTGATCTCCTAGGGCTTCATTACTCCCAAACTTTCCAGCAGGTACCAAGCCCAAACATTCTCCTCATTTCTAATACTCCACCATCGGGTGTAGACAACATCAACTTCACTGCGGTAGCTACGTTGAAGAACTTGTTATCCTTGCGGATCCACAGTTCTCCCGGAGCCGACAACATCCGACCAAAGGCTCTGTAGGCTGTAGCTAAGGATCTAACAGAACCACTGGCTGTTTTCTATCAGCGATATCTAAAAGAGGACCGCTTGAGGCAAACTAACCGAGCGGTCACAAAAAGTGTCATCTTGCGTTATTCGCCCTCAAATCTTCAGATATATTCTCACAGAGACCTATGTATTATCATTCGATTTGGCTCCGCGAGCTCCTCCTATCACTGTTCCTCTTTTGGATCTGTCATTCGTGCATCACCAGCAAACTGTGCTCTTACAATTTCGAAGTCAACCGTGCTTGAATTTTATCGGAGAATTTATTTTTCCTCTCGTCGCACAGGGACTCTAGTGGTGTTATTTCAAAGATCTTTTGAGAGTCACCCGAACATCTTACTACCACTTCTTCTAGTCGCTGCACCAAGCGATAGTTGTCAATTTGGTCCGCCTTTGGTACAGCCGGTGTCGTTATTAGCCAGCGTTTTCCAAGTCATCCTGCTTTGCCTAAATCCTACGCTGCATCGCTGTCTATCCACTTACCGGCTGGATCGATAGCACGCACTTCGCCTATCTACCCTAAGGAACGTGTGACTCATCTGGACGCGACACGTCTGACCTCCCTTACTCAAACCAGCGCCGATAGCCATGCAACGAAAATTGGAGCGAAGTCATACACGGTGCGTCAGTATTTCTATCCTCTTGCTATCCCTGTTGTAGTGTACACATCCAGCTACTGCATTCCATCTTGTTAGTGGGGAATCTTTACACCGTATCCCCATCACCTGCGGTCATGCCTAATTCGCTGCCCCATTGCTGACCGTCATCACATATATCCGTAGAATTATTCCATGCTAAGCTAGTGGTAATTGAAATATCTGCTGCATAGTTTCTGAACTCTCCTTTTCTATCTAATCCCATTTGGAATTGGTGCAAGTCACTATAACAAAGTACACGCCTCATGTGGATATGACCCATTCGAAAGGCAATTGTGACCTATGTGTAAAACACTTAAGTCTGGTCCAGTTTGCTTTAACTGACAAAAAGCGTACCAATCGAAAGGTTTAGGAATGAGCGCACTCGAAACTAGACAATACAACAGCAAAACCGGAGCATTTTGGTTCTGCCAGGCGTACACATCCATCCCTGTTGTTAGTTGTGTAATTTTCCTGATGAAAAGTGAGAAATGTTGCCGGAAACAGCTGAGCAAATGGTGTAAGCTAGCAACGCATCTGTGAAAGTAAACAATGCCGTACTTGAAACTGAACGGACACTTACAAACTCCCCGTTTAGGCCGAAGAAGAGGGCCAGGCGTCCCAACCTCACCATCGAGTCTCAGGCTCCAACGGCCCCTAGTTACGTGATTCCACTAAGTAAAAAGTCGTTTACAAGCCACTAGCTTCTACGTTCTCCAAGGGTGTAATAACTGGTAATTCAGTTGACATACTCGAAGCACAAAACTGCGGCAAGCCCACGGTAAAAAATAACTGGGCGTCCTACGTAAGCGGTTGCATCTAGGAAAACGTCGTCAAAGACATCTGCGACTCTACTTACCGGAGAGGTCAAAACTGTGCCTCAACATGGGTCGCTAGCGCCAGTGCCGTTCACAAATCCACAAAAAGCAAAAGAACCTAGTGCTCTTAAGTCGCGAACCCCAAGGCGGAATCATGATGCCTTAAGTCTTGTGTGCACTAACGTTCCTGAATACACATTCAACACAATAAGGGACAAATTGATAGACACTCGTAGTCAGTAGGATTCCATTTGTAGTGCCATCAACATGCGCGCTGAAACCACTACCCTGAGACGCATCGCACAACACCCAAACAACTTACACTATGGTGAACTTCGACTACTTCGAGTAACACTACATTCCGCGGAAACAAGGGAATCCACTCTGCTCGCTGCAAATCGACACCACAGAGCATCGAATGCAGTATGTATTATACCGGATATTCCGTGGAAAGAACTTTCAAAGAACATGAACAATCAACAGGAAAGTAGAAAACACGCGCTGAAAACCGTCATTATTCATGGCGTCCCTGAGTCTCAAGCTTCATTTCCTGAAGAAGTTCAAACACATGACCTGTTACATTCGTGAGGCACTGTCTTTAGAAAACGTCATTGCTACCTCCCTGACCAGGATTCCCATGTCACCAACTTAAAAGTGTGTGGTCCTAGGTTGCTGAGGTTGGTCTTGCCGTCTGAGCTACTTTGCAGACATTTCTAGAGAACTGGGGTAACTTCCGGAACACGCTACCAACAGAAATTCGACTAAAAGCAGCTGGTTTACGACCAGAGGCTACTGGTTATTCCATAGAGAGAACCAACTCAGTGGGAACAACCGTTGTTGCAGAGTCCACCACAGAGACTGATCTGACTGCCGTCATAATATCCGGCGAGACACTGCAGGAGGTGAGTGATCATCAGGATCATCATGAACCCGACCACATGGTGCAGAGAGTTATTACAACTCGTTCTTGCGAGCCTAAGACAATTCAAAAATACTAGTGGCAGCCGACCTCAAGAGGGTCGGCCAAGTCTCAATCCTGGTTTCTACATTCACAAACAATCTTCTAACCTATGAATCACTCTCCTCTTTTAAGCAAACTGACGGAACTTCGCCTGCGTCAGGCCTCGATGTCAAGGGACCTCGTTATGATAACCGAGACGTGGTTGAATGATACGATCACTGACGCAGAAATCGCACTACCTGGGATGTCTATTCTACGCAACGATCGACCAAGTAAAGGAGGTGGAGTACTACTTTATTATCGCAGCAAGCTACACATTGATCTCATCGATGACTCAGAGGTTCAAATTGTCGATGCGCTTTGGTGTCGTCTTCACCTAAGCCGTGGGGACGCATGATTGTTGGGTGTGGTGTATCGCCCCTGTCAGCTACTTTGGAGATGGACAACCGCCTAGCCTCCACAATGAAGACCATGCTCACGCAGTCGGACAGCCACATTCTCCTGGTTGGTGACTTCAATATTCATACCATAGAAACCCCAGCCTGTATCAACGAACACTTCAAAATGGAAGTACAGGAGATAATTAGTGGACTACCAATCTACGATCACATCACATCTCCCACAAGATTCAGGACGGGAAACAAACCGGGTGTCCTGGACCTCGTATTCACCAATGAAGAGCTTTTGATCGAAACGATATCGACAGAGAATCCTTTAAGTCGTAGCGACCATGTAACCCTCATGTTCAAGTACATCTGTTATGCAGAGTATTCCTCATAAAACATAGAGGAGTGTCAGCGCATTACGGATTACGGTGCTCTAATCAAATTTATAAATGCTACAAACTGGGCATTTCTAGCAGAACGATCCCCTGATGTCACCTGGTCTGAATTTGCTCACCAGTTCAACACGTTAGTAACTAGTGCTTCTAGGAAAAGACCTTCTCGAGCGAAGACAGTAAAATAATTCATACGCAGGGAGACACGCAAGTGTATCGTTACGAGGAATTTGCTCTGGCGAAGATAGAAGGAGTCATCAAGGGACGAAACATGGGGAGCCTACACTATCCAAAGGAACCAGTGCGTAAACCTTGTACGCGAAGTTACAATACAGCACCAACAGAATCTAGCTGAGAAATTCCTTTCTAAACCCAAGCTCCTGTACAGACACATAGACAAGCTCCGCAAAGTGCAGCGAGGAATTCCTGCCTTACACAGCTTATGTGGACTAGCACAAACTGCAACCAAGGTGGCCAACGCCTTTGGTAAACAATTCGCCCCGAACTTCCAGAGCACGTCATTGCCGCATACACTATTCCCGATCGTTGTACCACCACCAGGACTTAGCCACATTGTGTTTACGAGTGCTGATGTTATGAAAAGGCTAATGGCCCTGCGCGAGCATTCCTCTTCCGGCGTTGATAATTTTCTTCCAAAAGCGTTGAAATGGGCTGCAGTAAACCTGGCGGACCCACTCTGCAAGTTCTTCCAACGATGCCTCGATGAGATGCGGGTGCCAACAACGTGGAAGCAGCGCAGCGTCACGTCCATCCATAAGGGAGGAAGTCGTACAGATCCGGCCAACTATCGCCCTATAACACTACTTCTGGTGCTCTCCAAAATCATGGAAGCGATTGTTGCCGAAGCGCTGATGAACTTCTTGGAAAAACGCAATATCACAGCACAAGAACAACATGGATTTCGCAAGCACCGAGCTTGCACGTCAAACTTGCTACTTGCAAGATCCAGTTGGACTGAGACTGTTGACAGCGGCTTAGGTGTTGACGCAATATATCTGGACTTCTCAAAGGCTTTCGACCGTCTGAACCACCGTATTCTCCTTCACAAGCTGCAGTGTTGTGGAACTGGTGACCTAATCCTCGGCTGGATAGGTAACTTCTTGCTTCAACTACATCTGAATGTAAGAGTTCGCGGCGTCATCTCTGACCCAATCGACGTTAAGTGCGGAGTGCCGCAGGGCTCAGTACTTGGTCCACAACTATTTCTGATTTACATAAACGATCTCGCGACAGTAAGCACCTCCAACTCCTTACTCTTCGTTGACGGTCTCAAGATATGGCGAGTCATTAGAACAACCAGCGACAGTGCAGCACTTCAGGATGATCTTGACAGAATCTACGAATAGCCAACTGAGCCCCTGCTTATGTTCAACGCTACAAAGCGCAAGGTGTTGAACATACGCCATAAAACAACTTGCGAATGCAGACTGGGGATCAAATGTTGCAGCGCACTTCAACGGAATGCGATCTAGGTGTGGTAGTGCAGGAAGATCTGGGCTGTTCCCGTCAGGCCGAGAAATTTTTCAAAAAGCTAACCAACATCTTGGCCCTTTGCGAAGGGCATTCGGGCGCTTCGATCCTTCCATATTTTCGCAGCTGCCCAACGCCTACATTCGGCCTCATTCTGAGTACGCCATCCACGCCTGGATGCCATGGCCAATGTAAGACCTTACCGCTGTTGAACCCACAACGAAGGGAGACCAAGAAAGTAAAGGGCCTGTTTCATCTTCCTTACCGATTGAGGCTGAAACCATCGGTGTCCACAGTGGACAATATCGACGCATGCTTGGCGACTTGATAATGACTTATATGATCCTGAAGAATCCAAACCATTCTGGTCGTCACCTACTAAACCTGAATAGCAATATCACACTCAAACGACACCATCTAAGGCTGGATACACAATACAGCTGGTTGGAATGCCGCCGGAATTTCTTTTCCCTTCGTGTGTGTCAACACTGGAACGCTCTTCCCACATACGTTGTTTCTTCCCCCACGCTAACGTTGTTCAAACGACCTTTGGATGATTCGCTTATCCACTTACTTTACGCTATACAATCAGAGATGTCTACGTCTACCAAACGCGAACAATGGGGCTCATTCTCAGCTTTTGTGATTCACTACTTACACGCTGCTGTTGTGGAATATAGTTTCAGGTATATTATAACTGCATTCGTCAATTACCTCAGTCCAAGAAAGCGGTGCACGAGTAAGCGTTGTCGTTGCATTCTCCTTAAGACATACCTTCCCAATATTACTTCCCATATCACGCTACAGTAACAATTTAGTACACATTCTAAAATGTTTCTATGAATAAGGGGCAGCTGGATCGCTAGACGTTTAAATTGACGATTTACATTTATGCTTACTTTCACTTCAACCCTCCTACGGGACTTGTAAAGAAATCGCTTTTCTACCAGTAATATATCACTGTTCATTGTTCGTATTCTACCAGTATGGCAGCGAGGGGTCATCACTCCCATCCATAAAGGAGGTGCCCGCACTGATCCTGCCAACTACCGTCCAATAACACTACTTCCCGTACTATCCAAAGTGATGGAATCAATCTTTGCAGATGCGCTGATGCAGTATCTGAAAAGTTAGTTTAGTAGCTCCAGATCAAGATGTCTTTCGTCAAAAGCTTTCGTGTAATACTAACCTATTAAATGCACGTAATAGCTAGACTGAAGCTGTTGATGATGGAGTAGGAATCGATGTTATCTACCTGGACTTTTCAAAAGCTTTTGATCGCTTAGACCATCGAATTCTCCTTCAGAAGCATAGACGATCAAATCCTGAGTTGGATTAGCAATTTTCTACAAGAACGATGCCTAGTGGTGAGAGTTCGAAAATCATTGTCTGATGCAATTGATGTGGCGTGTAGAGTACCACAAGGCTCGGTTCTTGGAACTCGTCTATTCTTGGTGTTCATTAACGATTTGGCGAGTTCAGTGGCTTCCGATTTCTTATTTTTCGCTGATGATATCGAGATATGATGAAGGATCAGAAGACCAGACGACCACGAACGGCTCCAGTGCAATCTTAACAGTGTCGAACTGGTCAGTTCAAAACACCCTACCATTCAACGTAGACGAATGTCACGTTGTACAATTACGCCATAGACATAACTACACTTATTTACTTAGGACAAACTGATTGCAGACCAGCTCCCAGAAACGTGACCTTGATGTGATCCTACAGAGTGACCTCAACTGTTCAAAACAGGCTGAGGTAGCTGCGAAAACAGGCAACCAGTACGTCGGCATGTTGCGAAGGGCGTTCGGGAGATCTAATACATCAATCTCCCCAATGATGCACAATTCTTACGTGCGCCCGCATGTTGAATATGCCATCCAAGCTTGGCAACCTTGGTTGAAAGGCGACCTAGAGGCGTTAGAGGCACCTCAACGGAGAGCAACAGGGACTGTAAAGGGCCTGCGCCATCACTCTTACCACCGAAGGCTGAAGTTGCTGGGAATTTTCAGCGGACGCTATCGAAGACTGCGTGGTGATCTCATATTGGCGTACCAGATACTGAGTGACCCCAACCACGTATGCCGCCATTTACAGAAACTTATCCACAACAAGCAGCTCAGGGGTAACTGCTTAAAATTGAAGGAACAATCTAGCCGTCTAAAGTGTCGAAGGAATTACATTTCCCTTCGAGTTTGCCAACCATGGAACGCACTCCCATACTCAGTTGTATCCTCCCATATCTTAGACGTTTTCAAAAAAAGATTAGATGTTGCTCTTAGCTCCCAGCATTTTGTTACCTAAACTTCTCTATTTTGGATTACGTCGAACCTGCTTTTCAACAAGATTTATGTAGCAAATGGACCCAAGTGAGCGGTCATAGCTTACTTTTCTCACTCCATACATCAACGATCAATGCGCCCCAGTGTCTCTCTGAACGTTTACGCGAGGTTTTTTAAATTTTACACAGGTGTAATTTATCGAAGTTTTCATCTAGGCAGACCTTCGGTAGATGACCCGGATATATGGTGTTTTCATCATATTCACCCCAACCATTCTACGGAACGTGTCAAGCACTTGCTTTTCTCCCGTGATGAATCATCGTTCATTGTTCGACGCCAGACCTGAGGTATATTACACTTTGAGATGCTGTGCGTGCTATGCGTACAATTTTTCAAATGCGCTTTTGTAACTTAACGAACCATCGTCCCGATTGACAGACTTGGATCCGACGCCGTACTTTCAACAGAAAGCAAATGCCAACGATTCACGTTTTCAATGGAAATGATTAAAACTAGACGAGGCGTCGTATTTGGATGACAACTGTGCATCTGATGCTAGTTATTCCATCGACAAATTGGTATTTTTAATTTGCTACTTGCATCTATCCATAGCAGTTATTGTAAACGCTGAAAATGCACCCTTTTCGGTACATAAAGCCTAAATTGACTTGACTTGATAAATCACGTTGTTGTCCTAGGCCACTTTGTGTGCCGCCTTGTATGTTGCGAACCCATTCAACCCATGTCACCTTTTCCTACTGACTCAGCACTTACTTCTAAATATCATCTCTGCCTCCTAGCTAATACCAGTGATTTGGCAGTACTCACTCTCCTTTGCTGCATTGCGAGTTGCAGGGGAAAGGTAAACTTACGCACCACATTACTGCCCTAGAAAATGCCAGCTAGGCTTAGAACTGATAATAGTTTCCTTCGCAAAATCTTGGCTATATTTCCAACTTGGTTAATTAATACACAGTTAGTCTTCACCTATGCTAGTGATTCAGTGCAGCTGAAATTATAACACAAGATTTTCTTGTTCATTTCGCATGGAGTATGTTTTACAGTCGAACCCATTGGCGGGCGTACATCCTTGTTTAGATCCAGCTCATCTACTGTGTGGTTATAAAGCAATGCTCGACTTCATATAGTAAGTTAGCATTTTAAACCGCAGTCATTTAATCCTAGCTTATCTAAACTGACTGATGCATCAGACCACGGTAGCCACACAGCGTTTTGTAAGACATTTTCACTGGTTTGTTTACTGTAGATGTGGTTGTAAGGAAGCGGAAGGCAAACAGCATAGATTGATTCGAAAAACTGGAGAGGAATTAAGCAAGTGCAGCTGGTATGAACGATACCAGACGATGCGACGTGAGACGTACGAAACAAGCTGATAATGAATCGCGAGCAACAACTAATATCTGGCCCAAGTCGGCGAAACAGAGAAAGTTGTTGTAGAGATCCCAACAAAACAGCGGGTGCGCTGTTAATGGTAAATAAAGGAGTAAAAGGTAGCACAGCAGTGCGGAAGAAAAATAATGCCAGAACAAAACCAGTAAATTCAGAGTACAAGTAGCAGAAGCGAAGCTATTGGGTAAAAACAAAAAGTAGACAAGCTAGGGCAAGTTGTTTTAATGATGGGTTGTAAGTGCTGTGGTACGGACACCACATGCGTAGGTGCACGTACGTAGGACTAATAAATATTAGTCCGAGATGCTGCACGAAATTAAGCGCGGATATCAGAAGGTAATGAAGTCGGACATAGAGGACTAAATTCGATGGGCTACAAGAGACGTGGACAGAGGAAGCGAGATAGGAGCAATGGTTACCGAAACAACTTACAGTACAGACGAGTGTAGAGCAGGATATAAGGAAGATAAAAACAAGAGAGAATAATTTCAGTTGGTCAGCAATGAAATTGAACGTAAAAGCTAGTAGTTATCTTTTAGGGAGCTACACGTCCATGAGAGCCGGGTAAGCCGTTTCTCTGATGCGCAGAATATCGTGCTTCTTTTCTATTTGTCTTCAGCAAGTAATGAGAGAGGGTAGTTACGCATAAAGTAGATTTCGAACTTTTATGTCTTTGACTGCACTGGTCAGGTTTGTACCCCATTTCGAGAATTATCTCCTAGGCGAACAAGGTCCCTAATAAGTTTGGGGCTGAGCAGATACGTGGGGTGTTCAACGCTAGGAAAGGCGTGAACACATGAGCTAAGTTTCTACCTTCTGACACGGCTCAAAGGCAAACACAGATAACGACCCACTACCTCCATGGCTTTTCGCAGTACTCGACTGCAATTCAGAGTATCAACGCTCCTCCGGTTATCCTCATGTTACTGATATACAGTGACGTTCAAATCGCTGCAACCAAGCACCCGCACAACCAGGGATATTTTGGGGGCTGAAAACTTATATCTTCTTGACGATAGGAGCAAACCTGCAATCGGCAAATTGTAAGCTAAAGAAACTAAACAAGATAATAACTGGCCCGTCTTTAACTACATGCGTTACGGGTGGAGAAGTAGCGAATAAGAAAAGCGGCATGCTCCAAGATCTCTGAACTACAGCAATACCATTGTTATCCATGAAAAAAGATATAGTTCCTAGAGTAGCCCACTTTGCGTACACACTGGCGGTTTCGAGCAAATCAAGTCCGCTTCATATGTACATGTTGCGCGTAAAACCTTTCCACGATGGCTGCTCACTGGAGAACTTCATTTGTAGAATCACTAGTGCAAAAGTCCTCACTTACCGAATGTAGGCCATTGTTCGCTTCTGCCATTTCGAGCTAGCAATGTGAAAGTCATTAAAAACGCGTTGATCTCCTCAGGTTAGTCAAATACAAGCCGATACACACTACTGACTTTAGTCTCTTGATGTGTGTTGAATATTCACTCCTTTATCTGGACTTCGGACCTGACACCTTAAAGCAACGGACTTGAAGAGGCTAGTTACGTTCGAGCACCTGTGCCGTCGCAATTTAGCTCACATCTGGTGGGAACACCGCGTGAGCTACGAGCGTGTTCGACGCCTTGTCTACGGTACAGGAAAAGGAAATGAACCGCTCAGCACCGTTATTACACGCACCAGGCTCCGATGGCTCGGCCACGTGTTACGCATGCCAGCCCACCGACTACCGCGACGTGTGTTGTTTGCGCGCCGGGGGTGTGGATGGAAGAAAAGGACGGGTGGCCAAGCGATGACTTGGTCCAGAGGAATGAAGGCCCTCACTTCTGAGCTGGCCTCGGTTGGAGCGTCTCGGCTCCCTGGTTGGGGTCCGAAAGACGATGAACACGTTTGGTTGGACACACTTGCTGACATTGTAGCGAGAACGACAAGGTAGGGGAGAACGCTGTTTATTGCACGCTGAGAGGTTCATACACATGTCCCACGCACACACACAAATATAGCCGCGTTTCCCACTTACGACGCACCACGTTCCGCCGAGTGAAGTGGTGTCCACTAAGCGCCATTAGGCTGATCCGAAGTGGACATTGAATGTGCCGTTTTCCGCCCACATTTCTGCTCCCTTGCGTCGCAGCCTATTCAGACTGGATTCGTACCAAAGCTCTCGACTTGCTTGCTCGGGGCTGTGTTGCTCTGGTCGGGCCGATTCCTGGGGCCGTAGATAAAGGCATATCGCTTGGGAAAATTGGGCTCCCTTTCATGTCGCCTCTTGTTCTTCTCGGCGTGGCCGCGGTATCGTTTTTCGCTGACGACCCATTCCCGGCTTGCATCGTAGGCCACGAGCTGGGTTGACGATTCCCGTTCCCAGTCTCCGCGTTAGTCCCGATCTCCTGCTGCTTCCGTTGCATTTCCGTGTGAACTGAGATTCGCGCCCCTACAATATGGCAAAGAGCCGACCTCAGTGGCGTTCGTGCTGTGAGTTTGTTCGTCCCACCCCATCCTTCTTAGCCTCCCCCTCCAACCACGATCTCATTATTTAGCCTTATATAATTTTGCATAGCAATTTTTTTGATGCACAGTATCCGGCTGGTAGCTTACCAGAATGATGCTCATCTGTTACCGGTAGCTCAGTCGGCTTGCACCAGTTGCTTTTTCTCTCTCCTTTTTTCTATGTATTGCGTCACAGTAGCTGATGTGTTCCCCACCTCTAGCTAACGTGTATGTTGATGATGATGATGAGCTGGACTTCGGTGCACCCAATATACTAAGCATCTGAGGGTATGCATATTGCCACAATGTATTTAACAGCCTAATAATGATGCCCGCATGTTCAGAGGATAACCTGTCTTCAGCGCGATGGTGCAAACTAGGACAGTGCAAGTTGACGATCACACTGGCGTTGGACACTTAACTGTCGAAATCGCTGATTTGCTAGCTAAAACTGAGTGAAGGAATCCGATGGAATTTGGAGCAGCGCTGCTTTCTTTTGGGTTCCAACTCTCAGAAAGTGCAATTCTTTCTCCCTATGGGTGAGGGATGCTCGACTAATTGAATTCCGCTGGAAAAACCCCTTCAAATAAGAATGCGTGCTGATTGCTCACTGCCTATTCTGTTCAGACCTGAGCAGCGGGTGGGTGAATTAACCAAGGATCTTTCTACTTATTAGGTGAGTTCTTAAATGGGAGATCCGGATGGTCACCGTGGACCGACCCTCTTCTCTGTAATCACATTGTGTTGATATAGCTGGAGCTGGCTGCGACGAAAGCCTTGCTTTCTGCTTACAGGGGAGGCTCCATGTATCACTCGATATACTGTGGTCACGAACTTTCCGGATCAGATATACTTCTGTGCTAAACAAGCAGCGTAATTGTAATTAGGCCGGCATTCCCGTTCCGTAGTCATGGGGCCGGCGCATGCGTTTGACTGCCTGCTCTTCAACGAGTATTAGCCCACACGATTCTGAACCTAATTTAAACATCGAGTATAATCCACGTCGCGCAATCAAGGTTAACACTTTCTGGTTTACGGATTATCAGACAGCTACGTGCTCTTGACTTTTGCGGATAAGCCAAGTTGAAGGAGATTCTTAACAACGTCCGTGCTTTCTGCGTAACACGGGATTGAGAACCCTAAGACATGTGGTCACTCGACATACAGAAGCTACCCTCACTCGGGGTGCGTTCAATCTCTTCTATGAACTTTCGTTAAGTTTCAATCACATTGGTGATTACGGTCACAGATTTACTTAGAGGAGTCGGTTTCCATCATCCAAAGAGCAAGTTGACAGACGTGAAACCCAAATAGATGTGGCAATGACAAAAAGTTGAATTGTCTTAGGGTGGCTGCTTTATTTGCTGGGGCGAAGCAGTATTCAGTGTCTTATTCCACGCAAAAGCTTTCTGCATATAAAGAACAAAATTGTGTATTACTCTGATATTTTATTACTTCAGTGTGGAATTTCGGTTGACAAGTCTAGTACTTAATCCAACTCCTACGGTTTATTTGTAACTTAGGCTACACACTACTTCTAATCACATAAAAATTACCTGCAAATTCTTAACCAAAGCTTCAACGCTACGCTGTTTTCACAGGTTCTAATTTATTTTTCATCGTTTATCTTCAGAAATTCTCTTTGTATCCTGGTGATAACATTAATTCAAACGGTAAACGGATGTCCAACAGACCGAAACGTTCCAAATTGTCGATTTGGTTTGAGAAAACATCACTCTTCTCGACTGCCATCCATGAAGTAAAGTTAAGTGCGACTGGTGTCTGTCTACCAGCAATAGAATACAGGTTTAACCATAATTTTACTTGCTAGCGGAATGAGTTATACCCAAATGGACAACGTTAATCTCCAGTTTAAGTACCGGGTACCAATACCTGGTTGGAAATCACAAAGACAATTTCCGATAATGTAGATATCTAAACATCTTCCAATATTCTGACATACCACTGGTCTTTTTAGTAGTGTGTTCAGACGTTTTGATGCTCGGCATCTTTAAAAGCGTAACATCAAAGTTAGAAACGCTACATGAGTAAGGAGTTAGGTATTTGAATATCCTCTGTGCGGTTGGGTTACTACAAGCAACCTCCATTGAGACTTCGCTTCACTTGTGATGGACCACGGTCATTTCGCTCAAAACGATAGTATTTGATATAGAAATATTGTGGTGTTGCCAATCGTAAAACTAGCAAGCCACAACCGCGGTTTCGTTCTCTTTTGGACTCATTAGGTGGGAACAGACTGATATGGAATGGAAAACAGAGCAAGGTGGAAAACGAATAAGCCAATCCAAACCGGGAAGAAAACCGGCCGCAGGGTGCCAGCGTTGAGGTGGACAACACGCAAATATTTTTATAACAAATACGGTCCTTGGGATGGAAATGACCGCGGTCCACCTCAAGTGAACCGAGGTCTCAATAGAGGTTGCTTTTGACAACCCAAGCACACAGCGGATTCTCCAAGTCTAACTTTGAATTCGTTTCCGCTGACCAAGCGTTGCTGGCAGATCTCAGTGGCATAGAAATGTGACCCTCGATCGGTGGTCACGATGGGGGGACAGTGGAACTGAGCTACCCAGCGCTCCATAAAAGCTTTTGCTACCGTTTCCGAAGAGCAGTTAGCATGGGAATAGCTTCTGACCATTTAGTAAATCGATCGACACAAGTCAGTCGATATACAGGGCCTTTCGAAGGCGGCAGAGGACATACGAGGTCGAGGTGCACGTGATGAAAACGTGCATCTAACATGGGAAATGTTTCTACTGGGCTTTTGGTGTGCTTTTGCACTTTCGCGCGTTGACACGGAAGGCAAACAGCTGCCCAAGTACGAACGTCACGATTGACATTGCGCCAGACGAACCGTGTGGCTACGAGTTTAACCGATGCACGAACGCCTAGATAAGACAAGCCGTGCAGAGTGTCGAACACGGTCTGAAGAAACCTGCGTGGGACGACTGGACGCGGCGTGCCCAGAGATAAATCGCAAAGTATAGTTCCGTCTGATGAAATCAGCGGAACGGGTCGTACGTCCAGTGAGGAAGACCTACGTAGTAGATCGCTCTCGGGAACTGAGAACTGAGAACTGGTGCGAAGCAGCGAGTAGAGTTTGCTCTGTGTAGCTGCATCATTCGTCGTTTTCGGACATGAACTTTTTACGCTGCAGCCATGGCTGCCAATTCGATAGCAGTGCCGACGTCAGCGTAGATAGCTTGGATTCGGGAATGTGCATCGGCGACGGCGTTGTGCACACCTGAGACACGTCGTATATCGGTTGTAAACTGAGCGATGTAGTCAAGGTGGCGCGACTCTCTAGGAGAGTATCGTTTGGTAGTCGAGCCGAGCACGTAAGTCAGGGGTTTGTGGTCGGTGAAGACGGCAAAGCAGCGGCCTTCTAAGACGTGTCTAAAGTGACGTATCGCTAGATATATGCCTAGTAGTTATCTACCGAACGTGCTGTAGCGAGATTCGCTAGGTTGTAGGCGTTTGGAGAAAAACGCTAACGGCTACCACATGTCGGATACTCGTTGCTGCAAAACAGCGCCGACTGCCACGTCCGAGGCGTCAGTACTGGGGGACAGTGGGGCTGCCGGATCGTGATGTGCTATAGAAGCTATGTTGGCGATAGCCTCTTTCAGCGATTTAAAAGCAGCGCACACTGCAGGAAGGAACTCGAATTTCTTGACTTTTCCTTGGAGAAAGTCCGTGAGTGGTCGCATCAGCGACGCGCAGTTTGGTATGAAGAGCCGATAAAAATTAACAAACCCATCAAAACGCCTAAGCTGCTTGAAAGAATGTGATGGCTTGAATTTTATCCTGCAGTGGCGCGTCGCCTGCAGATACGATGGCCGAGGAAGTTGACTGAGTCAACACCAAACGAACACTTTTCTACGTTGAACTTCACCCCATGATGAAGAGCTCGCGATCAAAATGTCGTCGAGACAAGCGTAAGCGAAGTCTCAGCCGCGAAAAACTTGGTGATGAAGCGCTGAATTTTCTGCGCAGCATTCTTTAGATCGAATGGCGTGCACAGGAATTCGAACCAACCAAATGAAGTTGTCATGGCAGTTTTAGCTATGTCCGCTAAGGCTACCGGTATTTAGTTGTATGCGCGTACCAAGTTAATTTTGCTGAAGATATTTCTAGCCACGCGATATACGAAAATCACAATTGCTTTTCTCGCTGCAGTGACCCTTAAAGTATTTTTGCTCCGCTGGCTTTCGCTCCAGGAAACATCCGGAAATACGCTTTTTCCACAGTCATCAATCAGCAGGCGGTATACTAACAAAAATCACCGTCTCAACATCTGTGGATGCTAAGCTAACCCGCATTATCCAGGACTTCCAGTAATTAATCGAGCTTGGACGTCTAGTGACAGGCATTATATTAGCCTTTCTGGCTTGAACACAGATTCTTTCATAAAGGAAATTTCATTGCTTTATATCATCCTGTTGTTTACCGCTTAAGGAGTTTGTCTTGAGAGCAGGAACGTTATTGCATATAATTGTCAATGCACCGGAGTTTCCCATGGTCTCAGGTGATGTGGTAGACAAGGTTATCGAATGCGTTGATGAAATCTTTGCGGGCTGCACCCGGTTAGTGAACCGTTTTGCTGCTGTACCGGATAAGGCTACTGAGGTCGCAATTTGATTATATCAAGCAACAACGGGTGCATAAATGAATTGTTCTTTACAGCGCTGCTGATTTCTTTGGTCAATAGGAAGGGTGGGCTTTCCCGTTGTTGCATCAGTCGATGAATTTGGTAAGAGAATGTGTGTGGTGTAGCCGAGTTTCTACTAAAGTTGGCGGCGGCGACTTGGTTCGTGGTTCCATAAGTTTCTTGCACTGCGTGGCCGGGCGAACTCCTGGCTCATTTCCGTGGTTTTAAGGTGGTAATTAGGGAAGATGGATGAGATGAAATCTGTATTATTGTCGCCTCACTCGCAGCAATTTTCGCAGTTAAACAGTGTGTAGCGCGCTGGAATGTCGCCGTAGCCAGTCAACAAGTAAGTTGTCCTCGAGTGTAGCCTGTATTGTAATCGTCGTTTCCTCTGCTTTTTGCTTTTCCATTTCATCTTCGGTGTTGTTGTATTCACCAACCGTCGTACGCTTTCACGCCATCTCATAGAGTGGCTTCGTGCTCTGTCGTCTATCGGCAGCCCGTGACAGTACCGCCCAACCAGCAATGTGACGCAAGCGCACCGTTCAACCAGCTCCGACACTTACTAGGTGGTTTTCCAGTCACCTACGAGGTATCTTCTTTACTTTTCAGTCCTTGGTCTAATACCACCCCGGACACAGAAGTCCTTGGCACCCTCGACCGGACGTATATTACAAGTGCTCAGGTTCGGCAACTTGACGGTCCTACTTCCGTGTTATGGCTAGTATGCATTTTATAAGTGGTACCGCCGTACACTTAGGGCAAAAGCATAATGGACCCGGCATATTATATTTCTTTATTTCGGTTTGACAGACCGGGACGCACTTTGACTGGTATCGGCTAATGCAATTCGTACATGTCAGCCTAATGTTTACTAACTTACCTCATGTTTGTTCAGCACAGTATACTTCGTTTCGGGTTACCCGTATTATGGCCGTGATGACCACATCGTCGTCGCTCTGCTTGCGTGTACGTAGCACGTTGCCGTCGCCTAGAATTGGTTCACCCATCGTCAAGCCATGGTCAGATGACTGGGTCACGGTGCCTTTGTGTTTTTCGTACAACCGCGAGTAAGGCGTCTGACGTAGGTAATTATCCTGCTAGGTAGGTCAGCCTGTCGAATTGGCTGAATTCCGGAGCAGCAAAAGTTCACGGTTGGTTCACTGAAAGGGTTTACAGTGGGAACGTAGTTTTTTCTGTGTAGCTATAATACACGTTGATGGAAAGAAAAGAGTGAAAACTTGATTGAGAGCTAGGAGACTACTCTATCGAAAGAGGTACTTACCCTGGGTGGTTGATTGAAACGGAGCGCTATTTCAAGCTTGGATAAGGGCGAAAATTGCTCAAATATCTAAATCTGGTAGAAACAATCTCCGCTGTCAATTATTCCGGAGAAAAAGCTTCCATTGGATGGAGTTGGTCAAGGCGAGACAAAATAGTACAAATCCATCGACATACAGCAACATGTCGCATAGAAGATGCGAAAATACGTGGTGCAGGATATGGAACGATCACCTCGTCAAGGTATCTGATAATCGACAGTCCGTCAAAAATGACGCACTAAGTTAATACTCCACTTTAAGCAGTGAAAGGTATTTCTTCTCAGTTCCCTATAGGACCAGCCTCGTTGAGGTCCCAGAGGAAAACACGCAACGTCACGCCTATTCCATCCTTCTTCTTCCATCCTTGCTGTGAGATGAACCCCACAGCTTGGAGGATCCATAACACGAATGAAGTTTCCATAGCGATGCTTGTAAAATATAAAGTGCAAATTCGCAAAAGACGAAAAGTAAGACCAATTCTGACGCGTGTTGTTTATAAGGTCATTAGGTTAGGAAGCAATTTAACATAGGTCTAGGGGCTGCTTGTACGGGTTATTTTGAAGCACGCATTGTGTCAGTAGAGTAGGACACGTATTATCAATCAAGATCATGATTCGCATCGAATTGGCCTTGAGTTGTTTCGGTACCTTGGACAACAATTGAAGCAGATGAATATTGTAGACTCTCTAATAATGCAAATTGCCAACTTGCGCCAACCTTTCCTTGTCAATTGACCCTATATCCGACTTTGCGTTACTGTTGTCTGGGCATTAAAGAGTCATTGTTCTATCAGCCGTTCTCCTACTCTCTAATCTTGTTTTGCTTTTGTTGCTGACTTTTCACTATGATTTTGTATGATAGCACCAATGAGTAAAAGTAACGGCAGCAGTAAACAAGCGCATTTGGCTAAAAAGTGTTGCGTAGTAGGCAGCAAGCGGCGAAATTCGTTCGCATTCACAAGCCTGGTCTACCAAACGTAAGTAGCGTCCCAGAATAGGACGAGTCGGTGAATGGGTGCATTCATTAGCCTACCCGTATGAAAATAAACTTGACGCTGGATAGTCCATGGCAGTAAGGTACGACTGTCAAAGATGTTTTATCAAGTGATCGACAGGAGTACACTACTCGGTAAGTGTACTTGAATAAAATAGCACAATATTATGAACGTGACTAAGGACATATTGCTCAACTTCTCGACCGGCCAACGTTGCAGGCAAAATTTATGCTTAGTGCATGCTTAACACCCTTCACAGTGACTGAGTTTGGTAGGAATTTTAAGCTTCTGGTGGATAAATACTTGGTATCCTGGATCATACCATTAAGATATGCAATTCGGATAGAAGGCTGGTCAAAGTAGTTTTCGTGAAAACTTCTTTTAGTTTGTCTGGACTAATCACACAGTTCATGGGTTGCGAAAAGTAAGCAAACCTTGTCTAAACTGCACTAAATGATTGTGATCACTGGCGCACACTATAAATGCAGGATCTCGGAACTAGATAAGTGCACGCAATTACAAGCCCGGTTGAAGTACCCGTATGAGGAGATCAAACAAGAAACCGCGCTTAAGTACGGATTAATCAAGCCTTAAAATTAGATCATATATTGCGTTATGCACTCGCCAAACGAAATTGCAAATCCAAATAGGAGGGCATCCAAATTCGTAAGCAGTAAAAGATTAGTTGTTGCACTAACAACTTTTAAAAACATTATGATAAAACACTATCAAAGGCCTTTTCAAAAACGACTAACAAGGAAACTAAACTCCTCCGCCAGTACTGAAGCTGTCGTCAGCAACATCGACCTTGACAAGTCAATCGCGGCGTTTAACATAGGCGATGACGGGCATCTTAGTCTTGAACGGCCCCATGGGACGTGCTCAAACAGCAGTAGTGATGTGTCCATACCTAACATTGCCAACCAAGCTGAAAATAAAACGACGCAGACACCTGCTGACCGCACACCCAAATCCTTTGTCCTTTCTCCATGCCGCGACGCTTTACAAAAATCGAAAGTAACTGTACCTGAGGCCTATCAAGAGCAAGACAAAAACTCAGATCGTCACATTGACATCATGAAAACCAAATGTAACTCCGATCCAAATGAGGTAATCTATGGCTTATCTCCGACCAACCGGGGGGTAGGCAAAAACAGGGGAAAACACTGCCAATGTTTCTACAATAAACACTCGAAGCTCAGTAGATTTAAAGCGACCACTACAAGAACATTGATACGCAACTAGGCCAACTGAGTAAAAGTGTACCTCTTCAAGCTTCCACATGCAACACCGACACTGTTGTCGGGATAAGTCGCAGAGAGCCGGCTGAATACTAACCTACAACGTCTCTGACTACGTTTCCAAATCCTGCAACCTCAGGCTGGCAAAACCCTTATGTGTGCAACGCCAAAATAGCAAACAAAGTGGTGGTAGGCCACACGGAGTTACAGGTAAATATATGCAACCCCTATCTACCTTAAGTCAAAATTCACCCATCACCACCCCCAGTATTACTCAATTGGCCGCAATACAATCCGAAGAAGAACGATATTATAGACCAACAGCCCTCCACCCCTATATACTACGGATGTAAGTCTTTTTTTAGATTCCAGTGTACCACCACATCCTCCCCCACCAATCCAGCTCTTATCACATGCGATTATAAATCACAGAATAATCAAACTACTGGAATATGCAGTTCATTCAATCCAGTACGACGTAGAGCTCAGTGTGCCTCAGCTATGTCACAACACACAGTTCTCAGATACAATGACGAAGAAACAAACATTACCCACCACTTTCAGTCCAATATAACAATGTCTTTCAAAGCTGTTGTCATTAAGCTACGTTCCCTTTTGCCTAAATTAGATATACTTTCAACACTTATGTTTATGAGATCCCCCGATATTACTTTCATCACTGCAACTTGGTGCACGTCAGAAATTAGTGATTCTCAGCTGAACATCTTAGACTATAAACTTTTCCGCAAGGATCGCTCACACAAACGTGGTGGTGGCTGTGCCATATATCTTCGAAATAACCTGACTGTAATTCCCGTCGATCAACCTGTGCTAAAAGACTTAGAAGATAAACTAGGGCTAGTGATCCCATCTATTGAATTTATTGTGGGTTGAATCTATCGGCCGCCCCGAACCACTCAATGTAAAACCCAAAAGCTAATCGATATGATAAATGCTACTTTCAGCACCATATACAAATCCAGAATTACGTGTTGAGATTTCAACCTATCACATTTTAGCTGGATGCTGCCTACGCTCAGAAATACTGTGGGGATTGAGGAAATCATCTAATATATTCGCCTCAATGTCTGAATGCAACACGTTAGACCTTGTATTCACGATGGGGATATCTTACGCTTATATATTCATTAATAATCCACTACCTGGCTGTGATCACAACACGGTGCTTTGTCATATGACTATTGATTCACCTAAACGACCAAGTAAAATGCTAAAACCCATTCGCGACCTTTATCGTGTGGACTGGAAAGCATTTAATGAACTTATCAATATCATGAACTGGAATACGTCATTCTTAACTCACAGCCCTACTGTGACCACAAATGAGTTTATTAACAATATCGTTCTTGGTGTGGATCCACTGGCACATACTGTTTGGAGAACTACACATGACAATAGTGCTGAACTCAAGCTTCTGTACAGAGCCAAAAACAAACTAACGAAACTGAACACACCATATCGCAAGAACAACAGCTTCGCAACATTGCTACAAATACACGAGAATCTGCTACATCTGCAACGTCTTACCCAAACGGCTAAAGTCAAAGAAGAAAGTCTGGTACATAAAAATATTGAGAAAATACGTACATTGATGCAACTACTCAAATCAACGAACCGTAAACCCTATTAGGAAATTGAAACGTTGGCTCTAGACGATGGTTCAATAATGCGCGACATCTCCTGCATATGCAAGGATACCAACTCCAGTTTTGCCTCCTGCTTTGTCCCCAAAACTCAGCCATTGCATCCTCCACTTCCACTTTCGAGCTATACTGCAATATTCCTGTGACGTTAAGAAAGGTGCAAAGTGCCATCGAATACATAAAACCAGCAACCCGTCCAGGACAAGATGGCATCCCCCCAACTGTTGTAAAACTCGGAGGAAAAAACCTCGCACTATTGTTACTAAACATTTTCACACTTTCACTCATTACCGGCTGCTTTCCATCTCAATGGAAGCAATCCATTATAATGCATAAGCACAAGGGTGGCCCGAGAAATCAAATGTCAAGCTATCGCTCAATAAATCACACCTCTGCTGCTTCCAAATCCCTAGAGAGAATAGTCAAGAAGAACATCGTCCAATATCTTACAAGACTGGATCTGATTAACCCCTCACAACATGGCTTTCTCTCAAAACGCTCCTGCGCTACCTGCCAGCTACAATTTCTCTGTCACGTCACACCTGTGATTGACAGAGGAACGACAATCAATATAATTCTGTTTGACATCCAAAAGCTTTTCGACGGTGTGCCGCACAAGCCACTGCTGTCAGATCTAGGTTCATATGGAATTGGAAATCCTCTGTTTAACTGGTTCGACTCATATCTAAACGGTCGAACCCAAGTAGTTAGAATCGGTCAGTAATATTCTACACCAAAACAAATAACCAGCGGCGTCTTCCAGATAAGTGTGTTCGGACCACTACTTTTCCTAATCTACGTGCACAACATATGCGACCCGATCAAACATGGACACCCATTTCTGTTTGCAGATGGCGTCAAACTGGTCTATTCATTTCATCCAGACCAAGTACAAATGTGCATGGGAAACATATGTGAAGACCTATCCGCACTAAATATAACTAGTAAACATTTCTTAATGAAGTTCACTGCGGTGAAACCCCAAGTAGTTGGGTACAGATGTCGCATCCCAGATGACTCTATCACACTTGTCGGAATCGTAATCCCAATGTCTGATGCAGTTCGGGACCTAGGAATTAAGTACTCCAACTCTTTCAATTTCTCTGAAAATGTGCTTTATCAGGTTGCGAAAGCAAGATGGTTATGCGGATATATCACCAGAACTTTCTCCCTACTTGAAGCACGACTTGAATTATTCAAGACAATAGTACGACTGACTCTGCAATACTGTACTATCGTTCACAGCCACCTGAGGAAGAAAGGCAGAACGGCTCTGGAAAATGTCCAACGATCATTTACCAAGCTGGTCATTGGGCGCTGCTCAGACCTGAGTTATTATGATCGCTGTCGAAAACTCCAACAAGATTCTATTTGACTGAGAGGCTTAAAGAAAAAACCTAGTTCGCTTCTATAACATTATGAACCAACGCATTTACGCAGAATGCACCGCGTTTGAACTGCGTAAGACTGCAGTCTACCCCACACGTAATGGCAGCTATTTGCTACACAGAAAACTTGCAAATCATAAAACTCGATCGAATTTCTTCTTAGTGAGATACACTGATCTGTGGAACAAACTACCCCTACAGATACGCATGACGGTATACTGTCAAATTTCGAAATTCCCTACAGACCTTACGCACTATATCAAATGTCTTGAAGACCTTATACTCCCGGCAAACTCTGGAAAGATTGACAGAAGCTGGTATAGAAAAGAAATGAGCAGATATTTGCTTACAACTCGATTACCCACTACACGTCATTACCTACAATACAAAATCCTGCGCATGTGCAGCCTAGTAACTCATCCCTTTTATTATCTACTCCTGAGCCCCACAAACTAGAATTTGACGATAAAATGTCGGTACTTTTTAAATATTAGGTGCTCGAGTCTAGGGCCCGAGGAAAAAACTCATGGTCCGAAATTCTATTACGTAACTTTCCTTTACTATTATTATTTACGCCACATAAACCATGAAACCTATTCACAATACAAATGATCGCTCCTGCTTATGGGGCCGTGTACCATTTGGCGGTAAACATACAAATTTATCTATTTAATTATAATATGTCTAAACACCAATTACGGAGTCTTTCGAGTATTGAAAAGAGAAAAGCAAGTCAAATTGTGCCCTATGAACTCGTATAAGTCTATACGTCAATAGCGGAATAATCCTCGCGGGCGTAAAATTTTCGGCCTCGTACTCTAATTCGATTTACTAACACACACGTGTACTTATACACATTCGATCCAGCTTCATCAGCGCTTCATTCCATTTCTCGGATCTAGCTTTTATGGGTTATTCATAGTCACAAGCTCACAATTTTCGCACTGTTCCCGGGGAAACCCAGTCCAAACATTTTCCGAACCCCGAACCACATAGCAATATTAGTGGTCTCAAACGAAAGCCAACTAGGAAATCTGTACGATGAATTTTCAACCACAGGTATCGAATGCTAAGGATGCTAAGCTATCTCACAGTTTCTGCCCATGTCGCTTACTCACTTTATTTAAATCTCATGGAGATTAACGGGCAAACCGTCCATTCCCTTGATCCTAGTCTGCCAACCGTGGAAGCACCTAATGTGTTGACCTTGAAACTACAGCGACAAATGGGCAAGCACGTCACTGACCGGAAAGACATCGATCGACGCAATGGTTTTTAACAACCAATCAACAGTTGCCCCTGATTCCACACCAAGACTGACAGTAGTAGGTGGCTTTCCTTCGTGCCATTAAAATGTACGAGCTGGAATTCAGTGTTCATAGCGCCGCAGCAAATCGCCTTCTAAGCGTTCAAAGCTCGCAGTATGCCAGTTGAAGAGGCATGATTGTAAACTAGATTCTCCACAGTGCTGTGAAATATGTGTGGTCATCCCAATGGTCAAGATTGTGCATGAACTAGCAAAGAAACACGGAAGACGGGTGGCAATTATTGAACGATTGAGGCAAAACAAAATGGATCCATTTGAGGAAAGTCTGACTGGGTACAAAAACCCCAGCCCTTTACATTAGGCACCTCTGCAAAACCGCGGAAGAAAGTCGGGGGGGGGACAATAAAAATGCTTCTCCTGTAGTTTTAGAAGTCAAAATGAACAGTCGCATACTGCGACGCTTTAGTGATAGAGAAGCTCCCTCTAACTGGGGAGAGTAATCTGGGAAAGAGGACGAAGCTTACGGTAGAGCAAATAACGCAGTTAATGGAATTGTGAATTACCAAGTCTTATTTCACGTTCCAATATGGATTATGCACTCAGATACAGGGACTTGTTTTGGGATCGCCAAAACCCCCTGTATTGGCGAATTTATACATGGGAGACTTTGAAACGAGGGCGCTGACGGACTCTTGTAGATCACCGAAAATTTGTTGGCGCTACGCGGATGACACCTTTTTTATCATAAAGCGGAATATGAACGACGGGTTTCTAAACCGCTTGAACACTCTTGAGGAGACTATTAATTTCACTATGGAATTGGAATCTGGCAGTGGAACTTTGTCATTCCTTGACTGTTTAGTTCACAGGAATGGGGGTGGTCTAAAAACAACGATATATCGTAAGCCGACAGACAGAGATGGTGTTCTCCGATACAGTTCAGGTCACCCAAAGCATGTGTATGCTGCAGTCGCCTCATCTCTGTTTCACAGAGCCCAGACCCAGTGCACAAAGGAGGAAGATAGGAAGGACGCCCGGAAAGAATTAATGAACCAACTGCTTGGCAGTGGACACCCGAGGAGGGTAGTGAAACGCCAGTTGCAGCGAATTTTAAATCCTCACCCACGGCGCACTACGGGGTGGATTGACAAGGTAGGTATTCCTTATAAAATGGAACTTCAGAGGCCATCCGGAGGGTCTTAAACAAACATAAAACATATGGATAATTTTCCAGAAAGGTCAAACGCTCCGCTCTACACTAGTGCACTTGTAAGACCCACTTCCTGCATATAGGACAACCAGTTCGGTCTACAAAATTAGTTGCAATGGCTTCGCACACGTGTGCATCGGCCAAACCGCGAGCGAGCTACGCACAAGAATAGCAGAACAAGAGGCGCATAACACGGCCACCGAGAAACCAGCCTGAATTTATGGAGGAGGAGGTCGGCAGGATCGATGCACGCGATAGATACAGGGCGTGAGATCGACTTGGATAACGTCAAAATCGTTAGTAAGGGGTTGCGATCAACTCCCCAGAGGCTGACTGCTGAGGCGGTTGAGATTAGCAAAGTGGACAGCTGCGTGAACAGAATGGACGATGCAGAGCTTTCGAACGTGTGGCCAGTTGTGTTAACCAGACCAGTCTGAGGAGCGCCGGCGAACGGAATCAGGGCGGAAAATGAACATTACATCATCCTCGCACCCATCGTTAACAGGACTTAAGTGCATGACCTTGCAACGTGGACCACTTGTGATCGTTCCAAGCACTATTTAGAGTGATCCCTTGACCTGTAACACGATTGACCTTCTACCTACATCGCATTCGTTGCCATTATCATCTTAAGTTGCTATAAGTGCTATACCAATCTACGACTGCTCCACTCGGCATGATGAAGCATTTGTGTTAAAAGCGGAACGTTGTCCACAAACTATACCAACCATATTTTTCATGCCTTTTTTAACCTTAATTTTTCTTCACCGAATTTTGCAAACGTGAGTAATTGTGGACATGGTCTTAATTTGGATCGGAATCTTTCTCCTTCAGCGACTGCTTCATGTCCCGGTTGGTCTTTCACATTCTGATCCTTTCGACCTGGATTGCCGTGTCCCACAGTGCTCTATGTATGATCCGTGTTTATTCCTAATCTTTAGCAAAGACTTTGCGCATGTCATCGATTCTAAGTTGCCCCTTTATGCCGATAACTACTTGATATGGCGGGCGATCCTTTGTCAGGACGTTCACAACGTGCTGCTAGGAGACTTAGTACGTACCTTTGAATGAGCACAGTGAAATCTACTTCCGTTTAACGCGAACAAGGGCAAAGCTGTATGTGTACGCCGCAAGCTTACTTACACCTATAACCTTGGAGAACGCGTGCAGACACCCATACCACAGGAGCACGATCTTGGTGGGGTGATGAAAGACTACCTCGGCTACTCGGCACAGTCTTTGCAGGCGTCCAAATCCGCTAACAAACACATAGGTCTATTACAGAGGACGCTCGGGAGGTTCGAACAACCTTCTTCCCGCAAATCCTCAATGTGTATGTAAGGCTACATGTGAAGTATGCGATTCAGGCCTGGCAATCCTGATTAAAACGCGATCTAGTTGCACTGGATACCGCACAACGTAGACTAACCAAAAATGTGAAGGGATTTCCCCACTTATCTTACAATTTGCGACTGAAAACTTTAGGACTGTAGAGCGGAAGATATCGCTGTCTACGTGACCAGCTCAAACGGGTGTAGCAAAGCTTAAAATGTCCCGGTCACACTTGCCGCCACCACCTGAAGCTTAGCCGCAGCACAAAATCGAGTTGTCACAAGCCGAAGATGGTTACGCAGTTAAGTCGGCTGGAATGCCGCAGCAACTATTTTGCTCTTCGAATTTGCCACCACTGGAACGCTATTTCGACTTTTGTCATTTCCGTTCCCATGTTACCCGTTTAAAAAAACGACTCGATGGCGCTTTACACCACGCATTACCTGACAACAGGTCGCATACCAACACTGTGCTCTCTAACCCCCGCGAAATAAGTCTAAACTGGTTTCGGTGTAGCTCTCTCCCATTCTTGCTCTCCACGACCGACGGTTTCGTCTTTGTTTAGACTCATCAGGTAGAGATAGCTGAGATGGGAGTGGAACTCGGCGCGTAGTGCTTGGCGGCTATCACTATGATCATTAGGCCAATGAGCTCCGTGAACTGTATTTGACACATCGGTTAGAAGTAGAAGACGCACGGTGGGTGCCTCAAAACCCAAAAATATGCTTCTAACCGCCGTGTGAAGCACCGTTCGCGGAGCCCAATGGCCTAGTGATCATGGCGATAGCCGCCAAGCACTATGCGCCGAGTTCCACCGCAGGCTCGGCTAGCACTACCTCCTGAGTCTAAACAAAGACGAAACTCTCGGTCGTGGAGTGCAGGGTTGGGAGAAAGCCACACCGAAACCCTTCACTTCGGTGACGGTCCGTAGTAGCAGGAGCTGATTTTAAAGTGAACCGAGGTCACGATTGAGATTGCTTGTCGCAATACAAGACGCACGGCGGGTGCAAAGTGTAAACGTGTTTATATGCGTATGTAAACGGATACACATGTGTGTTAACGAACATGACTTACAGTGGATTTACTTTTCATACTCTGAATGCCGCCACCTGTGTGAACATAAATTTGCCGACGAATATTTCTCTATTTTGTATTCGGGCATGGATCATCTTGAGGAACTAGTTAAACTTCAGCTCTTTTCTCAGTATACAACCGTCGTTCCATTTTACCTAACAGCTACAGTACCACGGCTTATGTACTATAAAATAGTAACGATGAAAAATACGTAATCCAGGAGAAAATGAAAGATGTACACAACCCTCAATCTATCCACGTATGACGCAACATCTTTATCACCTTCCTTGGACCGGCACGCAAATGTTTCAGGTGGGGTTCAGTAGGATAATGATGCGACGAATTGAAAAAACTAAAACTTACCACTCGGAGCGTGCAAAAGAAACAAGTGGCATTCTTAGAAGGGCAATGCATACAAGATGAAAGAGGCATATTATGACATTAAGAGCGAAATTATTTTGGACACAAAAATGTCTAGATATGACAATAACAACAACTAGTGAATCACTGGATATCTGATTGCAACTAATTGCGTGTAGTTCTTTTGAGCTAGTTCATGAAATGCGACAGGGGCGAAGTATAACTCGTGTGGGTAATGCATGATGTTAAAGCACAAACATTAAAAGCACGGGGTACTGAAATTATCTTTACTCTGACAAGCTAAAATGTTATTTTTCGGAATTTGGTAATGTTCTCATCTTTGTTAAATGAATACGATCTGTAAAATATTTACTCAACCGATTGCATACATCCAGGCGAACTCCGTTCTCTGGAAGCAGACTCACTAACTTTAGTATATCCTGGCTTTCGAAGGTACTTGCGTGATGAAGGAAAAATTGGCATGCATACAAAAATCTTGCACCAGTGCGGATGCCATAGAATGGACAACCTACGTCCTTATATTCAGTCGGGAATATTTAGCTTTATGGGCGAACTGCTGGATGTCTTTAGCAGGGGTGTCTATGAAAATCTGCGGAATCAGTATTTTTTCAAAACTTTGCAGCTACATAGAGTTGCATCCAATCAGGTGATACCAAAGTGCTTGTAGCCAGTATCAAAATATCTGTGATCAAGCTTATTGTGAGAGTATCGCTGAGTATGCCAATTGAATGAAGGCTGAGAGAATGGGCACACATGTAAATTACTGATTAGAGCGCACCAGGACCCCTAGCGTCGTTTGGTTGTAGACATTTAAGTTACTTGTGAACCTACCTTGGTTACAAGCAGCAGTTGGACGTGACCAGATGAAGGAAGGTAAGCGCGCTGCACTTGTTGAAGCAGAGCTGGACTCAATATTTCGTTTGTCCACATCCAGCACATCACTCTGGACGCAGGTGTTGTTGCCACAGAACTGCCACAAGAACGTGCACAGATCACAGTAGTTCTGGAAGTTCAAAACCGCAGCGATATATAACTTACTTTGTATTTTAGCTTTAATTGCGCAGGTACTTAACGTGAATAACCATCAATGAATTTAAAGCCAGTCACTTTTTCATTCTAAACGTGTCCACATGTAGGCGGATCGTTTCAACAAAACAATAGAGGTCAAAACAAAAGTTAGTGTCGTCTGTAAGCAGGTCGCGTTATATCGACAGGTTGTTGTTGTAAAAACTGAAATGGTTAAGAAAAGCTTTAACTGGAGTCATGTGATAAAATTTCAATAAAAGTAGTTTCGCGTTTAATGATCTTGGCGGGAAGTATATTCAGTGTGATAAAATTAGCTTTACTGTACATGATATAAGTCATAGCCTTAAAATACAGTGTTTTGAGCTGCCCAAGGAAGCCCGTCTCGCTTGGAAAATTGTTGCACTTTGTTTGTGTAAGCAGCTTCCATCTGAAGGTTTTGTCTGACAAAAACTTGGGATAATTTACCAATCTGTCTTCAGGTATGCTGTATCTCTTTTTGTAGTCACTAGGAATAATACAAATATAATATCCTGGAGTAAAGTGGGATAGGGCAAGAGTCTGTTGGCGGCCTAGTAGAGGCATCATCATTTTGACTATCTAAGCTTCTGCCAAATCAAAAGTGTGGACATTTCTATTAGCACATAATTCAGTAATTATTTAACTGTACGATGATACTGGCCTGAACAGCCGTCTTATTGATTACAACTCCTTGCTTGTAATAGTCTGTAATTGTCTAGACTCATAGCACGCTTCACAAATCCTGCAGCCCAAACTGCAACCACCGGGATCAGACGCCAAATTTTTCCATTACAAATGAAAAAATTAGGGGACGAGGAACACAGCAAATGGCGTCACTGGATAATTACACTGAATAAGCTTCTAAAGTTATCCACCTTCAGTGCTTTCCTTTTATCTACGTGTCCTGCTTGTGTTACTGCAGAGCCAAATGATACATTTTGCAAGCACAGCTACATAGACACAAAGGCATTAATTTTCGCTGCTGCTTTCAAGTTATAACAAGATTAATACACGAGGGTGGTGATGAGTTAAGGTCCCATTTTGTCTCTGGAATGGCAGAGAGCCCAGCATGAATGACGTGTTGTGGCTTTCCAGGAAGACAAATGTAGACCCTATTGCGCAGTATGACACCATCTAAAAAGCAAGGCCATCACACAGTATGGGTCGCCGGCCTACTGGTATACAAAGTACCCACACTTTCGAGGTACACCGCCGAAGTGACTACTGGCAAGCAAGGGATATTGAACAATTAATCAGCGTTAGAACTGTGGTCCATTCTCCCTTCTTCAGTTGCATGATTCACTTATTCTATACACTTCATGTTCTAAGCTTTTCCCGGTATTAACCTGTAGTATATTTCGGAACCACCCATATCAATATTTCTACACTCGCCGCGCCTTTTGCTTGTGACAAATCGGATCTTTGTATGCATACAGTAATCTTCGCAATATAATCACAATGTAACCGCATCTTTTAATTTTCCGCCCACACCGGTAACACTTCAATATAATCATCTTCCAAAGGATGATGCAACATTCTTTCATGATAACCGTTGACCTCAGATTGCACAACTTTTAGCTAAAACTTTATTTGAACGGTGCCATTGCCCGCGAAATATGGAACCGAAGTATTTGCACGTTGGCGGTGACTAAACAGTAATATTGTCTAACTTTTCCCAGCTAGTCTTTACTCACAGGCTGTACGCTCGTTTGTCCGAATCTCATAATATTAGCAGTTTCCCTTTATTTGATTCTACTTGTGTTCTGAGACTTTCTCCTTTTATTTTGACACAAACAAAAACACTGTGCTTTAACAGATTTAGTTTAACTATCATGCGGCAATTTCTTAGTTTTATTTTTCCGCCTAATTCGCAAATAGAACTGCATAAAAGCCTGCAGCTGTCATAGGCTGTCAGAAGCGCAGCTTCAGACTGCTAAGTTATTGAACACCGGGTTTATTGTATAGACATTTAAAGACTATAGACTCCAATGAAATGCTGATGAATCGGGAAAATGGAGACCAAACAGTTAAAATAACCCAGACGTAGGCAACAATAAGGCGCGACAGCGGAGAAGCCACTTTTCAGGAGTTCACAACCAGCCTACTGTTGTACCAAGGAAGCATCAGGTAAGAAAATGGGCTTTTGTGTATATATGTCTAGCGTAAAATATCTACTGTGCAGCTCAGTGACCAAAAACGTTCCACACCACCACCGGGAATTTTTCTGACAGATTCCAACCAACCACTGAAACGTGCGTATGGCATTTTGGATTCCGGCAGCTTCATGGCTGACACAGCAGCTACTGCACAACGAATGAATGTCATGAAAGAAAGCATTAGACAATAGTGTACTTTCAGAGGCACTAGTGGTTTACATGGTAAAAGTGAACACTCGGTAAAATCGGTTAAGGACATGTGGATGGCCTGGTCTGCATCATGTGTTAGGGTGATGGTGACACATTGCACTGACGCGCCTAGGTATTTATTGATATGCCCAAAAGATGGCATACACTTGCACATGCATATTAGAGCAAGAATTACGGTTTGGATTTTTTCACTCCGTTCCCTTTGTACAGCAACAATGGACACATTGTTTGTTTAGTGAGACAAACTGCACATGTGGTTGTCTGAACTTCGCATTCCTGCCAGCTAAATTCGCCTGATAACCACTGATTTTTATCAAATCTCTGACGACGTGCTACTTTCTGAGGATGGTGTGCTCACCACATGTCGCAAGAACCCAACGTTCAAAGCGTACTACATATTGTGGTAAGTGTGGGCAGCCGAATGCATGAACGGTGACCAACGAAACTTGTACCAATCTGCGGACTTTTCATGAAAGCTGCGTGGGGCACGCTGCCATTTCTATCCTTTTTATGCGCATATATGTGAATCCTAAGCCTTCTTGTTCCGTTGAAAGGTTGAAGTGACTAGCTGTAGTAGGCTGTTGTACGGTTTTCCCGCTATTTCTGTAATGCTGATTATTAGTGCAATATTTTAGGCTTTTACCCACCACACTATCATTTTTCGTTTCTTATTCCGCTATCGACTGTCAGCTTTTTTGTTACTGCGTGGAACAATGTCTGCAGTATGAGTATACTTCCTGTTCCACATTGAATTAATGTAAACCATGTGCTAAACAGACCAATCCAACCGATTCCTAGGCATGTCTAGGAACAACAGCATGTTATTTCACTAAGATTCCATAATAAAATGTTGTTGTGAGCTGACTTCATATGCATTAATGTTTGCCCGTGCAAAGCCAAATATCTGCGTGGCACAGCATATCGACGATGTCGAGCTTTACTAGGCTACGTCACCAATCACTGCTTGAATTAGTAGCGTGACTAATGATGAATCCATTTCCAGCTTCATTTTCCTGTCTGTGTGTTGTTTCGATAATTTGAAATCGTTCGATATTAATTCGTATGAGGATTTACAGCTTAGGTTGATCACTCAGAAAGCTTACCTGCAGATGATCTGATGAACAGCATTGCACTGGTAGACTTTTGTCTCTTCTAAAAGAAACCATATAAAGGCAAACTTTACTGACGCGGAACGTTACGGTCACGCGGAAAAATGGAAAGCCACAAGAACGAGACAGGACAGAAACAGGCATATGCGTCGAGAACGAGATCGAACGGCGCAACACAGGCGTCACAGAAGAAGCGGAGAATAGTTCAAGAGCGACGCAAGTTAAAGGGCCTGAGCTAAGGACAGAGAAGCTATTCGTCGAATGGTCAATAAAACTAACAGAAACGCCTTTGCCGGTGCATGCCGAAGCAACCACAAGCCGAATAACGCAACCGCGATCAAGTAACTCAAGAGCATAAACTCTAGGTTGGTCCGAATGCTGGTTGCGGAACTGAAGATACGAGGTCAGACAGGGAGCAAACCCCAAAACTTACCAGAGAAGAGGCACGAAAGCCACGTGTAGGAATTCCCTATGTAGGTTGCTTTGTGGGACGGAAAATGATCGATATACGAGCGCGTGCGTAATTGCTTGGTTAACCGTGATACCGTGTAATACATAGTGTGTATTTTAGTCGCTTCTTGCTTGATACAATATGACATCCAGCGATGAACGTCCATTCCGGTTATTTAGACATGTCTTCTTGTATTAACGAAACTAGAGATGTCTTGAAAGTTTGGTCTAGACAGGAAATTTCTAACCATTGCTAAACCGATAGTAGACCACTTAGCTTTGACTACTACGAAAAAGCACACATATCGCTAAGAATCTCAGTGGAAGTCAAACCTTCTAACTATCGAGAACGGAATGGTTTTCGAAAAACTCTCCATGTAGGACACGAAGTCAATCGCAAGCTTTCGTTTCAAGCAGCTACGCAACCGTCTTTTCGACTGCAAAATCCTGTCATTTCTCTACTCAAGCCTGCGGAAAGCGGAGTGCTCACTCAAGAACATTCCGTACTGCCGAACAACATATCATTGTTTACTAGTGAGTAGATACATATAGGTATGATTTTATTTGGTACATCGCTCGCCTTCGCAGATTGCAATCTAATTGCAGTGAACCAAATGATGTCGTTGTTTAATTTTTAATGTATTAGTTCTAGCAGCTCATAAGCTACATAGCTCAACTACAATCTGGAAACAAATCAGACGTGTTTCACCCTATTGGTGCTTGTCAGTGGTGCGCATTCCCTTGGTCCCCTACTGCGGATCGAACCCATGACCGCTAGAGGCCGCTGCTTGGAGGAGTACAAAAAAATATAACTAGCATCCTCCTACTTATAAGTAATCTTCTTGTTCAGTTTATTCCCCTTATAAGCTTGGAACTGGTTTGTGCTTCAGATGCTGATTGCAAGTATTGACCATGGCAGATTAGAAACGCAAAGGCTCCAATATCGACGAAGGATCGGACGTGGCTAATTTCAACCCCGCAAGTTCCAATTTGACTCCCATCCAATATAGAGTTCATCTGAGTAGCTTCAAAGACAGATATTCCTCCCATGTCTGGAGAAACACTAGGGACTTGAAATACCCGCCAGTACCGAAAGTTCACCGCCACAGTTTCCAAAAGAGATGGTCTTTTACTTATGCTGTGTCGGTTAGCTAGTAGATAATGACGCTCCGCTGCTGTCCCCTATGGCTCAGTGGCATAAGGTGCCGGCTAGTGGTTTAAGCGGCGGGCGTCATGAGTTCGCATCCTGTGCGTCCGCGCACTGCTGACAAGATCAGAAAGGCTGGAAAGGCCGTTTAGTTCTCTACCCAACATGTGGAAGAATATCTGCTTTAGAAGGTGCAATGAACTCACAACTAATTAAATTGACATTCCTCTAGTCACAATTACTTGTTTTTGGCTGACTTTGACTATCATACAAAAGGAACTTCGGACTAGGCAGACGTTTCAAGTTTTGCCTTACCCAAATTTTCTAGGGAGAATGGGCCCAAAATTCCTTAGCAGATTCATAGTATCACGATGTTACAGAAACTAAGGACAAGATAGCGCGTCAGCTCCATCACTACCTGTTTATTAGCTGCATGATGCGTATTGTTGCTAGGCTCTGTACCTTGTGGAATTGCTACAACTGCAGCAAAAACAGCGGAATTTAGGGGTGCTCAGTAAATGGTTATCCAACCGAGGCTTTAAACATTCCTTTGTCTGCGCACTACCCATGCATTCCGGAGAACTTTTCTATTCATTCAGGACCTGAGTGAATAAAGTGACATCCAAGCGGACGTGAATCCCTTTCGTTTAAACGGTTTTCCATTGTAACTCCGTGTGAAGCTACCAAGGTTGAGCTGAAAAAACAATTGCAGCTTTTTCCTGAATTCACCCATTGAAATTCGTCTATCGTTGTTCAACTTCCCACAGCGACTAGGGTAGTCAGAGAGAACAAGTTCAAGGCCTGAAGTCAAAGGGGATAAGACAAGTTGGGCAGTATCGACAAATACTTTTATCCGCGTCTGAACCCTTTCGATCAAAGGACTCTCATACTTAGTGAAAGGATGTATAGCAGTAAATCTACATTTTAATGTTGGACGAATGTGGGAGGAAAATAGAAGCCAGGAGGTCTCAGTCGTCAGTTTGGGGAATGATCATTGTATGGCATAAAGCATCATATTGCCAGAGACGACTTTCCACGACGTGCCCTGGGTTGTCCGTGGATACTTTTGTATGAACACAATCTGCGGTTTTCAGTCGGGAAAAATGCGAGGTAGTATGGGTGGAAAGGTTCTGGGCTAACATTCCGGAGCACACAGCATTTAACGAAATTGTTAGGTAACAGCCATTTGATAGACCAATCGGGTAGAAAATCGAGCATCTTTTGCAATTGCTCCGTATATTCAAGGTTAAATGAATCTGAGCACAGTTGTAAATCATCGACGTATATCAAGCGTTCAATCTAAACCACCTCTGGAAAATCACTGATGAAAATTTTGAAAGTACGGGATCAGGGACGGAGCCTTATAGCGCATCACTGGTCATGAAAAAGACCCAGAATGTACCTCATTAACCTTAACCCTCAGAATACGTTCGTCAAGGAAATCAGCATGCAGGCAGAAGAAATTGTCAGCGATGCCAATCCCTCGGATGCGTTAGTCTACATTATTACCAAACGTTTTGATGGAATCGAAAAAAGCAACATCAAGGCGATAGTCGGCATCCATTGACTACACTCACTTAGCGCGGGAAACAAGTGGATTTGTGATACAAGATCGCGTCCCCGAAAACCGCATTGAGCAGGAGTAAGGACATACAGAGCCTCGAGATGAACGCGAAGGGTTAATATAAAATTTTATCTATGCGCTTGCAAATGAACAACTTTAGGCACATCCACCGGTAACTCGCAGGATCCTGTCTGTTTCCGTTCTTGTTGACTGGCTTCAGCATATCTACTTTACAGCCAAGCGGGAGACGAACAGCCTTGAGGGATTACCGAAACCTTAGACAGATTTGCTCTGCGGCATACTCAGTCATTGTCTTGAGGAACAACCGGTGCAAAGCATCAAGGCCTGGTGATGAGTTCCGATCAAATTCACTAGGAATTCTCAACACAATCCTTGTAGTAATTTCGATGTGCTGTAAAGGAGTGGAGTGTGTGGGTCCATAGTTGCTTATTACCGTGACTTCAACCGAGTACACTGATGAATACTGCGAGGTTAGAAGAAAAGTTATCGCTTTGTCGTCATGAAGTATCCCTTCACCCTCTTGCATTCACAAAGCATGTATGACGTTTTAGTACCTCTGTTCGGGTACGAAAAGAAAATTTTCGGGCTACTCACGATTAGTCTACCAAGGGATACTTATACTGTTCAAGCCTCTAGATTATTTTCACTAGCCAAATATTCCTAAGCAATTTGTAATCATTATGGACTGACGCCGGCCATGAGAACTGAAATATGTCCCGGAGCTTTCTTCTTTTATGTAGTAGGGATTTCCGTTGCCCATCGGTCTAAGGAAGGCTTTGGATTAAGGTCTAACTGCAAAGGCTGTTAGGGTTTAGTCAGTAAGAGATATCAATTTGTAGGTAGGACGTTCCAAACAGTATAAAGCTACATATTATTTGGAATGCTCCACTTCATAGCGCTTACCACCATTTATAGGGTGCGGAACAGCACGCCGAAGTCTCGGCAAGGTACTCCTCGGGGGTTGGTAGTCGATTGTCATTCCCATAAAATTGATATCATTCAAGGATCACTTAACCCTATTGGTTGTTAGTCTCTAAATCAGAGATATCAGATGGCTGGCGTGTGAGAAAGAGTTCGAATATGTGCGGCGTATGGCTGGGTAGTATCGGAGTAGGTGACGAAACATATGGAAATATACTCGTTTCGATGACATTTTCGAGTAGGACAGTATCATAAGGCCCTAGAGCAAGGTCCCAGTAAAGTAAATCATAGTTGACGCTTGGAGTACTGAAGTTCTCCTGACTGTTAAGCAATCTTTGCACCCGCCGTGCGATTTTACCGAGTCTAGCAATCGGGATCCGGAGCCCATCATGGGTCTGTAGACGACATAAACTATGTGTGAATTGTGTCCGTCCTGGATGCGACATCAAAGTAATTCTAAACTCAACAACAGTGTTACAAGTAACAGAAATAAATAAATTAAGAAAGGGTATAGTCGTCGAAGGTGCGAGTTACAGTTCAATTGATTAGTCTGGTCATTAGTTACAACGGGTTCGCATGGGACGGACGATATTTCTTCGACTTTTTTCCAGAGCGGTTCGCAAGCTATTTTGTGGGGCTGATTGATCAGTTGCATCTTTCAAATAAGTCGATTGGTTGATTGCCACCATAACTACAGCTAAATCTAAAAGTTCTAGTGAAGTACTAAGTCCAACTATGGATTTGTCTCCAGGGGACCAGCTTCCATGTAGGCTAGTCCCTCAAAAAATTTCATTCGCATTTCCATGTCTGCTCTGACCGTGCGCTGGTGTGGCTTGGAAGCAGGCTTGCCATCACCAATTGTACTCATCTTTATGGCTCTTTTTAAGCGTATATGTATGGATATTTAGGTCATATAGCCCATACCATCAATTGGATTTTTGAGGTAAGTCCCTTTATTGCTCGTCAGGAAGTCTATGACTTCTTCTCAAATGGGTTCATATATTAGTTTGAAAGCTGAAATCCATCATCTCAGCAGATCGACCTAGTCGTGGCGAACAACGTAGTAAAAAGAAAAATATAGAATATGAGCAGGTAGAAAGGCAATTACGTTAATGCAGATAAATAAGAAATTGTTGCATTTAAATGCAGGTTAAGCCCTCAACCCTTCTAGTAGAGAATAAGGTTACCTCCAGGACTAATACCATGACGATAAACTCGAGAAAACTGATAATCAGAAGGTGTATCTCGGATTCAAGTGAATTCGGGGACAACGGCGTATCAGTAAAAGCCAACAGATCAGGACGATACTGTATAGTGCAAAGACAAATCCCATCAGGTATGTTTCGCTGGCTACGCACATTGGTGCACCTCACACGCAATCCAATATTGAACCCTAGAGTCAGGGGGTGAAGTAGTCTGGCCACCATCGAGCTTCCAGAGTCCTCTGAATCAACCGAAAATTCCTATGAAGGTAAGCCTATTCACTGGCTCGGCCGGTCGGCAGTTCATCAACGGCGTTCGTTATCCTCCATCAGTCTTCTGGGTGGCGATCCCTCATGACAGGAAATGTTTCCCCATTACGAAGCAAGGTACACCTGAGGATACGACGACACCTCTTTTCGTCTTGACAAACGGTTTTTAGCCGACGAAACATGGCACTGCTACTCTGCTTCCTGCCAAGGCAGAGACGATATTGATCCCCCGTTCTCCATCATCTGAATACTAACGGAACCATCAGCTTTGGAAAACTTGGCCATCCACTATCCTCTCAGCCGAAGTTTCCATGGAGGATTCAGGAGCGTCATCAACCAGCAAACATCGTTCAAGAGGAGCAAACCTAATTCTTTTGGAAGCAGGCAAAGTTTGCGTATTAGGGTGTGTCTTGACTATTAATAAGATATTTGCTTTGCTCGTGACCGTTTACCGCCCTAATAAAGCAGCTCGCCAATTCGCTTGGTCGTAACAGCTGGTTAAGGCTATATTTTACACCATGTGTGCTCATTCGTATCCAAATTACAAAGGTTAACGTAGCACACTTTTCTATTCTTCTCCAGTTCGACTGGACTAGAAGTTTCTTTCGTCAGGTTGTGTACAAGATTTTATTTCAAGTACTATTGATAGGCTTAATACAAATTGCTTTGCATACATCTCAGGAAGATAGACCGTAGGAAAGTAAAGGTTAAACTTATTTTTTTAAAGTTCAAAACGTCTGAGTTGACTGCATTCGCAATCAGAAAGCATTCCGATGCCGTTTGGCAACTACTATACACGATAAGTTTACGACCAAAACTTATTTCAGCGCCAGAGCTGAATTAGTAGCTAAGGAACCAAATTTCAAGGTCAAATCTTTCTCTGAATATGTTTTCTCTGACACTTGGTAATTAACACTTATCTGCTAGACTGTTTGCCAGAACCTCTCAGCATTTTCAAGCTCGGATATATAACCAGTAATCCAGTATATTGAGCGGCGTCCTATCTTCAAATTCTGTAGCTTCAAGCTACCAGAACAAAGTACAAAGCCTATTTCATTGCCTCCAATGCATGCCCCGACGCTACCCACGAATGATAGTTACTACGCAGCAGTGACAACCAACACGAGAGCCAGCCGGCTGCATGATCCTGAGGTAGCCACGCTGAGGTAATATTTCCAACTCCACTATTCTGGTCACGTCTTATTTACACACGATGTGGACCACTCGAACGACAGCATGGATCACGCTGGCAGTCCCAGTTGGGAAACAGCACTTTGTATTTGCAAACGAATCCTCATTCGTCGGAGCCATATGAATCAACGGAAACTATACAGACACTAGGTTTGGAATAACTCGGTTGCCATCAGGACTAACTTCTGGATATCCTGTTACAAGTTGCGGTGATACAGCTTTTAGAAAGTATGCGGCTGATACCGTAACCATAGCCATTTCTATGTGACGGAGGATTAGAAAGCGCAAATGTCTCGGGTTCTCTAACCTCCCTACTCTTTCTAGGACAGGGTAGGGATTGCGTAAGGATGGGTGCGTGCACAAAAATTACTCACGTTCATTATCTCACTCCAATGTTACGCATCGTACTGTTTGTTCAATTGCATACGGTATTTTCCTTTCATAAACTTCAAACTGGCAAGCAGGACAATCATTGTAACAGGATACACAGAATTCAGGTATTTCGAGTATCCCCCTCAGCTGTTGACACACAATCTTTGAAACTATCCCGTCGCGTACGAGAAGAAACATAGCACAAGGTCAAATAAGGTCGATAACCATAGCAAGATAAGGCGAGGCTGGTCGTGCGTTCAGTTGGTTTGCATAAACTGGGCTTTAGCCGCCAAATAGCTAAAGCTTTAACAAACTGAAGCTGTGCAGGTTAAATATTTTAAACGAATCACGAGGGCCTCGTCACGTAGTGCATTCCAACACGTATTGCGTAATATAGCTAGCCGGCAGTTTCATACCTTTGGCAACCATGTTACGTGGAATATGCTCTGAAAACCTAGTGGGCAGCCTCCTCTCAGTTCGGCCGACGTAGTTGCGAACACAAGTACAGTGAAAGTGATAAACACAGGAGGCGACAATATGAAGGTGTAGCTCGTCCAGGTTGGATTTACAAAGTAACACCCTAACGGGGCAATAATACCAGTTCCGCCGCGCGATAACATTTCTTTAATACTGAGTAGTGGCGCGTTGGTATAATTCAGAGCTAATTAAGCATAGTCTACTCGCAGTCTGAGTCTAAACTTCTCCCTACTCATTAGTGGTATAAAAATCTGTCCGTATAGCTTTTAAGTCCTTGGTCGGAAAATACCAGCTCGTGGGACTAAATGCAGTCCTCTGAACAATTCGTAGCTGGCATGGTAGCGAAAGGTTGACAGGGCTATAGCCCAATCAACTCGCATTCATGCAGTTCTGCAGCTTTCACCCGTAGCGAAGTGACACTAGTTGCTGGCATCTGGAGGCCATGGTATCAGAACCGGCAGGGGTCCGATGGAAAGAGCACCACTGACGGGACCCAAAAAGTTGAAACAGCACTGTCTGACGCTTTCCAGACTTGCTAAAGCTTGATATCTGAGATTTGACCGTGATGAATTACCTCTGAATTTCTTTATTACCTTGCGCAGGCGGTGCCTGAATCTTCTGTCATTTGTTCCACTTAAATGGTAGCGTAATGAACAGTTTCTTTGGGATGTTAATCAAACATATCTTACTACTTGCTGTGCTCGCATACCACGCTTTGCATTTCACAGGTTATCCTTTTTCCGATAGTATTGCTGACACGAGTTTTAGTCCAATGTCGATCGTATCTACAGATCAAATCTCGCGATCTCTTACAAAGGCAGAGCAGAACAATGCTCATTTGTAATTTATAGGACAGAAATGCTGTGCAAATGGGCTTTCGATACACAGATCTTGTGAGTGTACCTTCTGCATTCTTCGTCAGGTGTACATCTTAGAAGTTTAAGATGTTATCCGCTTCGCTTTCCATCCTATGCTTGATCGCAGTGTGGCATTTATGTAGCAATTCAAGTAAGCGCTTTGCCTGCTGAGCGCTATCAACTACAACGAAAGTGTCATTTGGGTATCTACTGATCAAGTGTACTTTTTGTATGAAGGGACGTAATTTTGTGAACTCTAAGTGGCCCATGGAAATATCAGCCAGGATTGGCCCAATGTCGCAGCAAACCTCGATGAGAGTGGCATTATTTCTCTGTTATGAACATAGCCAATGAAAGAACATATTTCTGTCCATAGTGCTTAGGAAGCACCAGGTCATAATGCACAATTACTGACGAACAGCATAGTATGCTAACTCATCGTTAAGACTAAGTTGAGCCCAGTGATCTCTATTGAAAATTAGATAAGGCCATGTATACTTAATTATACATGTTTGTCAGACGTAAAACTTTACATAGTCGAAATAATTGTGTAAAGTCAAACTATGTTCCTCTGCTAACTAATCGCTTAGTACTCTCAGGGACTATTTGATTTTTGATGAGGAAGAAGACGAAAGACTTGTTTATTTGCATCCTTACACAAGTGTGATCAGGAATTGTGTCCGCAATGAGAACCTTTGACTTACTGGCATCGTAATGCATTTGAACTCCAAAATTTTTGGCAGCACTCTCCGAGATGAATGAGGTCTAAAGGTTGGTCCCCGATGTGCAGAACTCTAACGCATTTCCGTGTTTTGGGTGGCCATACTGGCTGCGTTGCAATCCCACCCATTTTAACAGTGCCTGGGGATCATACATATGTTCGTGGCCCCCCTACAGGCTTAAGTTGTGACAAAAGCAGCATTTACAAGTACCCATCAGTTAGACATTTCGCTGTCGTAATCGTGTACCCTGTCTTTTGAAACAGACACTAAATACAAGCACTGACGAAAGGATGAATGTGCACACAGTCCAATTGGTGCACTGACGTATTCACCGTCAAGATGAAGTGAAATGCCACGTCAACTTTCCACGGAAGGAGACTACCTGTGTTTCGGTATCTGTAATCAAGGTGTGACTATCACGTCTTAGTAACGTGAAGCTATCGCGACCCCGAACTTCAATCTATCACTTCGCAGATTTTTTCATATGCTCACCACGAGACCGGTTCAGTTAACTTGCAATTCCATTAAGTAACAATAGAAAATACTAGGTGATGCAGCTAACAACGGGTAACTCTATCATGCTGAACACCATCTACCGTAAATGAGTAAACCACAGCGGTTCAACGGTGAGCAACTGCGTTCTGTTTTGCAATAGATGGTGCTCTTGAAAGAGAATAACAGAGGATAACAGTTTTTCTGAGAAAATGAAGAAAAAGGATTTTTCATTTGATTAAGATGTTCGTTTAACTTTCATACTAGGCAATAAGTGGAACAGCATAGAGCTTGTATTTGTATTCCACTTTGGTAAAACCTGTCTTATTTACCGTTAAATTGCCAATAAAAGATCTTTGCCAACCGTTTCTGAGTTCCCCATATTAATCAAAAGTCGAAACATTAGTTACTTATTTTATTACGAAGAATATGTGATGGTAATAAAGCGGAAGTGGAAGTATGATACACTGTTACACAAAGCTTATATACGCTGTCACGCTTTTAAGGCATTGGTACAAAAATAGAATCCACCGTAAGTTTGCCACGGCAGACCACAATGGTCCTGGCGGAAACCTGGGTAAATAATCTGATCTTGTTTCTTGTTTTTTGTTTCTCAATTCATCCGGCACACACTTCAATAGTGCGGATTCTTACTCGGATAGTAGCCCTCCGGAAAACTGATGCGGAAAGTGTAGTAAACCTGGTTTCCGTACGAAAGGAAATTGCCACTGATTCCACTGATTCGTCTGTGAATAACTGCACCTTCTGTGTTCGGATAACAGAAACGCAAATGAATCAAAACGTGTAGTAGTCAAGTCGACTGATCAAGGCTGGATCCCAAAGACAGATGCTGCCGTCCTGCAAAATGAGAGTGAGCCATCATTTCTGATCTAGTGCAATAAACTCAACTATGACAATGCGCTTAGGCAGAAGGAAGTCGCAAGTGAATGTGACTGTGATCCACGGTTACATTGAGCTACCGAAAAGAGATGTCGCAATTGAAATACTCAAGCACAGTTCTCCAGTCCTGGTTGCGCTTTAATGTGCTTTCGACCGGCCAAAAGCTGTTCATCCTACACAAAAGCTGAACCATTTCACCACTCACTTGATGATTAGGTATGGGTGCCGCAGTGCAGTTGTTGATCGACTCCATGGCTGTATGTCGAACAGTGAGTGTAGAGCCTGGTACTGGTCACGTATGGAACACATGTGGATGCAGCCTCCCCGCCGCAATTCCAAGTAATCTCCCTACCATTTGCCTTCTGGTAGCATGAATGAGAGGGCCTTGTTAAGAACTCTTTTCGGTAAATCTCGTCAGACTCATACATTTACATAGTAGGGGTTACATAATAAATGGGTCGACTCGGTGGAATATGGGTAGGTTTTTCAACTTAACGGCTGGTTCCATAAATCACGATATCACTGCAGGCGATAAATTAAGGGAAGGAGAAAGGTATTTAGGTACATTATTTTCAAGACTAATCAAAGGTTAGCATAGGTAGAAAAAATAAAGCGTATAATTATATACCGAAGGATGTGAACCACGGTAGAATAAAGGGGCATGCGAGTTGCTTCTGTACACACATCTTCAGCCTGTGTTAGCTGATATATAATGCTCCAGAAATGAGTAGGATATGTTTTCGGAATCTGCGCTTGCATCGACTATGAATGAAATTATTTGCAAAGTTTGCGTCACTGTACTCCAGGAAGTGCGACATGATAAAACTATTAGAATACCTCGCTTCACCACAGTAAAACCATTTCTGGATGTGCTCGCGAACCCCACGAGCTAGGTACCTCTTAGTACGATGTACATAGCGTGCACACAGGAACACGGGTATTGATAAAAAAGCGTTGTTAGAGTCAACGTATGCAGTCTATCCTTCGAAGGTTTAACGACTAGAAGTTTGCTATGGTATACTACACGCAGGGGAATCACGAATAGGTCTTCTCAACAACGTCTGTCAGTGATTTGCTCAGGACATCAGCTGCAGCAACCTTTGAATGGTAATTATACAAAAATCTGTCTCTTGGCTACGCTCATCTTCAGTGGATTTCTTTTACGTTCTTTCAAATGTTTGAGGATGGAGTTATCCGGATACTTATTTGCCCTTATGGTGTCGCTAATCCTCAACAGTTCCTCCGCAAAGTTGTTCGGTGTGCACTTTGTTTGTCCAGCGTACTGTTTTAACATCCTATTAGTAAACAGGATTAAATGATGGGGTGGATAACCTGAAGTATACATGGGAGAGGCAGAATCTGTGCATCAGTAGAGGAGACCGAGTTACACTTCGATTTCTGGAAGAAACCTCAGTTGGTAATTGAAAACACAATTTCGCAACCTGCATTAACTCCTAAAGGTATTATGATCAACTGACCACGATATAATTTCGTCAGAATCGGGGCTATAAAGGAACAATTCGTCAAAATTGCTATTATTATAATGTATGGCAGGTGGTCCAACGAATTCCATATGAATGAACGTATTGTCGTGGTACTGTTAACGAACCTACAGCTCTACCAACGACACCATCTTTCATTCGGAGCAGAACTAAAAAAGGTATGGCGGTAAGAGATGCAACCGATTGTGTGAACAGAGTAAACCTTAGACCTGATGACTGTAGCAACTATTTGATACAGCCCATCCACTGCACAGCACTTGTCCATACGGACAGAGTAACGATTCATCAGCGCTTAGGAAGAATGATTGTTCCACTAACACACAACTCTATAACTTTGTGAACGCTCAAAGACTAAGCTATTTCTGTTTAAAGCGGATTAGTGCAAAGTATTTCATGTTCGCCACCATCCAAATAACACATAAATGCTTAGGGGCCACATCTTAACGATTGGCTCGTAGGAGTACGAACCTGGGCTGGTAATGTAATATGACCTCGGCAGCGAATGGGAGAGTTCTGAAAGCGCCAAATACAGGAAACCATCACATTGGTCTATTCCGAAGGGCGCATGAGCGGTTCAATCATTCCATCGTCTTGCATGCGTTCAATACTCTTGTAAGGTCCCATGTGCAATACTCAATTCTGATTTATCAACCCTTGCTATAATGCTATCTAAGTTAACTAAAGAACTAAAAATGTGATTGGCTTGTTCTATCTGCGAAAACAACTGCAACTGAAAGTCTTAGGAATGTGCCATGGGGGTCGATGAACAAGGATAAAAAGCGTTGCTTCACAAATCCCGTTGAATAGTTTGGGGGTATCGAGAACTAAGAATAAAATAGTTATTAGTCTTTGCATGAAAATGACTTATCGTTTGTTCAGCTGCAGTCATGCAACCCGCCTTGGTTCATAACACCACAAGTAACAGCAATGAAATCTTAGTTACTTTCTATGAGTAGAATGGAGAAGGTGTTGAGTAACAATGTGTAGGTGGATGAGTGCGTCATCCAACCGTCTTTTAAAAATTGCTAGTATTGGTGCATAGACGACCGATTCAGGGTGACACACGAATGGAAAAGAAATTTCTGCGACACTATAGACGGCTATACTATTCTGCGAGTTTGAGAGAGTGACCTCTCAGATTGCTGTTGCTTCTGATTTGCAGTAAGGAGTGGCACACATGATGTGGGTCATGAAGAATCATGTTGGCCATTATCAGATCACCTCGTAGTCTGAAATAGCGTCCACTGAATGCCCCCAATCGTTTTAGCCTCTGCTCGTATAAGAGATTGCGCATTCCAATGAGTTATTTGGTTGTCTGATGTTGAGATTGCTCCAGTGCAATGGGGTTGTTATACAACCGTCGATTCCAGTCTTGAATGGCATATTCGACTTGGGGGCGAACAAACACGCTGCGCGTCTGCCGAAAAACCGTGACTTCAGTTTGTCCGAACGTTCGTCACAAAAGCACAAGTGTTTGTTTACGGCCTTCGAGACATTATCGGAATGCTTGGAGCAGCCCAAATCATCTTGAACCAGCACACCCAAATCATGTTCGACGAAAGATTGCAGCAATATATACGTTCTAAGCCTGTATGAGTAGTTGCTCTGAAGTCGCATAGAGGGTAATTTTCATTTGCTCTGCTTGCAAGGCAGCAGATATTTCATTGACCAACGATGTAAAACGTCTATGACACACTGAAGTAGCCACTGATCAGCATTCACTTGGATGCTGCCGTCTACGGCATTACATCATCCTGACGTCGCAGAAACTGAAAAGCCCTCTCACATTTGAAACCACGTCCTGAAACTTAGAAGCAACACAAAACTAAGGGTCACCAGATGAATTGGATTAACTAACACAGCTTGTTGGAATGTCACTGGGATATATTTCCCACCGACTATGCCAGCAGTGGAACGACCTTTCGGAATAAGTCATTTTCGCGCCCACATTATTACCCTTTTTACAAAAAACGACGGTGCATTGCACCGTTTGCATTAATAAACATGACCCCCGCTCATCGAGTGATTATAAAACGTAAACAACTACCGCGCTGGCCAAGTTCCACGTAAGCAGTCAAGCGGATATAGATGTGCGTTAAGGTGGATATTGTCAGAAGTCCACAGGTGCCCAGTTTACCCTGCTAGCAATTCTTCTCCGGACGTATGTATTTCATACAGATCACACTACTGCACTTACCAAGCTTTGGCAGCTCTACACGCATTATAGCATTGTTACCATTTACCGTACTTCCGTCGCCTGTGAAGCGCAGTAATTCAAGTTACTTGTTATGCTGATTACAAACTGTGAACAAATGTAACTAGCTTACAAAAAATTACAGTTCAACTTAGTCATTTCTCACAGAGGAATGGAAAAGCGGTAAGGACGCACCGTTCCGCGCACTCCAAGGCGCTAATAAGCTAGCTTATCACCGTCATTGTCCCCACAGAATAGCAAATAAAATGCGGAGTTATTGTGGTAAAGTCTTTAGTCATTCCGTCATCATAGTCGTTACAGCTATTTGAATAATTGTGCCATTTAAACACATCGTATCTTGGCACTGTTTGATGGCGCGTTGTCTCCATATTTCAGTAAAGCTTCCATTTTAAGTTTCAACGCTTCTGCCGAAATTCGAGGCGTTTTCTGTTAACGTCTTTAGCAATAGCTGCACTGCTTCCAGTACAAGCAAAAAACATGAATCTCTATCCTGCATTTAAGGTCATTATTGGTGTCTTGGTGGTGACAGCCTTGTTGTGTTGGATATGTGTAAGTCACCTTGAAAAGACGCAGCTTCCGTTTAGAAATAAATAACTAAATTGACACATCAGTATGTTTCTCTATTGGTGGGATACGTGAACAGTTTGTGGCAGCTATTGGTGTTGTCTTGTGAATCACTAATCTGGGTGAAGCAGAAACCCTCATTTTTATATAAGTTCTAGATGCACTAAGATTTCTTGTAAGTTCTTATTTAATTGTTTACTCCGAATAATAATGGAGAATTTTGAAAGCAAGGAGCTGTAATATATACACATGTATTGTACCGGACTCACACGCAAAACAACGTTGTTTCTTATTGCGTTTTGGAGCCATACATTATTTGTGCGAACTCGTATTCACGTGCAGTGCGCTCTCAAAATCTGTACTCCGCAAAGCATGCGTCAACGAACTTGTTGAATGCAGAGACCGACTTCTTCTCAATTATTTTTGATAAAAAGTCTTCCAGTAGCTCACCACTTGACACTGGAAGCACTGAGGGTGAGGTATCCGCCTCAGCTCCTGTACTACAAATTTGTAAGTATGCAGAAAAGGTGCTAGGAAATAATAAACCAAGTGTAATATTCTATGAAGTCTATTGGAAAACTACAATATGACGGTGTGTACAGCCCTAGTCATCTGCTTCCATCTTCGTACTACATACCTCATAAATTGGGGATGAGGCTGTTAAAGACATGCTGGACACGTGCTAGCTTTTGAAGATTACCATGGGTGATCGGATAATAAGAGGATGAGCTGTACTCCAACATTAGTAATATGATGGAAGAGGCGATTGACAATCGCTTCAGACCAAGCGTATAACATACTTTCGAACGTCAAAAGCATGCGTAGTCCGTTTCCGGATCGATTGTTGTGTTGTTCACCGACCTATATCTCAGCATGTAAGTATAGTTGGGTACTTCAAGTAAGTTGTGGGATGCAACGATTTGCTAGCATGCTTATACATACGCCCATCCATTCGCTGGCCAGGCGATTCAAGTTTATGTAGAGTGGGATTCAGCAGTATTTTCTCGTTATCTTTTAGTAAAATGCGAACTTTGTCGTGTGTATCAATGAGTAGAGTAGGAAGGTAAGTGCACCGCATGTTAGTTGCCCCAGACTGAATGAGTACATTCATTGACTGCAGATCAAATATGTTGACCAAAGTTGAGAAGGAAAGAAATTTGTGCAGTCGTGTTACCACTAAACGATTTCTTCTTTGCTCTTGGATGCATTTGTTGCGTGTTCCATTGCTGGCTCTACCTCATTGGGAGGAAATTTGTGAGTAACTTGCTTAACCTATCTTAGGGATCGCAACAATCTCTATGCAAGATGGAAGTGTATTGATGTATTTTGTTGCATGTAAGTCTAGCGGGCTGTGAAGGCTCACAAGAATATGGTAGTGTGGCGAATAGCGAAGTTGTTCATTAGTCGTAGGAGCCAGAGGACGTCAATCTGGAGCTGGTTACATTACTCCCAATAAGTAAGCGTTGACGCAAGCCCCAACATCACTACCAGATCCGGATCTGGCAGCGGCTTATGAGACTGCAAATCAGGCCATTATAGCCGCACTGAGGATGTTGCCTAGTTTAACGACGAAACTCTGCAACAAAATTACCTAGCTCGGGGTGTACAACAATTCTCGCATCCACATCCATAGCCACAGGTATTCTTAATTATTTCCAAACTAATGGAACTGTTCCTACCTGTGCTGACTACTCTACGGTATTGAATACTGCGTTAAAAGTGTACCAGTATGCTTTGCCAGTCCCAGAAAATTAAGTTGCTAAGCTCATTGGTGGCGCTTACTTTGCAAAGTTGGATTTATCAGATGCATATCTTCAAATTAAAATCGACGATGCGTCAAAGGAATTTCTGACAATTAACACGTACCGAGGCCTTTAACAATTCAACCATTTGCCGTTTGGTGTCAAGTCAGGACCTGGAAATTTTCAACACATTACGTATTCGATGTTAGCTGGGTTATTAGGGGGTCGCAGATTATTTGGACACATTATAATCAAATGATTTATCCATCGAGAGCTGACGAAAAAGAGGAACCAGTTATTCATTGCATTATTGGCTGCGGGTTCCAATTGAAAACAGAAAAGTGCAATACCGACATGAAGGGTGTAAAGTTTCTTGGCTTCCTCATCGACAAGGATGGTAGTCGTCCAAATACTTCCAACATTAATGTCATCAAACAGATGCCTCTTCTTGGCAATGTCTCGAAGCTCAGATCATTGTTGGGGTTTATCAGTCATTACAGCTCTTTGATGCTCGAAACGCATCAGCTACGAGGACCGCTAAATGATTTTTAGGTAAAGGATCGCCAATTCATATGGTCTTCAGAGTGTCAAGCCTCATTTAATGACGTCAAGTCCTTTTTCTGTTCTGACCTTTTGCAAACGTATTTTAATTCGGAGCTGGAGATCGTGGTTGCTGTTGATGCGTCAGAGAGTGGTCATATCTCACATTTCCCACAATGGTTCGCAGATAGCTGTGGCACATACAGCCAGATTACTGCTGTCAGCTGAACTCAACTATGAGCAGATCGAGAAAGATGCTTTGGCTATGGTGTTTGCAGTCAAGCGATTTCACGAGATGTTATACGGACAAAAATGCAAACTTTTCACGGACCGCAAAACCTTGGTCGCAATCTTTCGATTAAAGGAGGACATTCCAATCTATACGGTTACTCGTCTCCAACGCTGCTCAATGGTTCTCCTTGGTTACCATTTCGTCGTCAAATCTCAATCTACACACGACATTGGTCAGGCGGATGCTTTCTCACCTTTACTTGGTACACAGTGTCCGGAACCAGAGGATTTGGTAGTTGCTCAAATTTCCGTAGGGCCCCAAGTACATAAAGTTGGGTCTGACGTTTGCGGTGTCTTACCAGTAACATACGAAATGGTGCAGGAAGCGACTCGCCATGATTCTACCCTACAGCTAGTAAATAATTTCCACGTTAATGGCTGGCCTAAGGGCGTTACAACGCCGGAGCTGCAACAATTCCACTGACGGAAGAAAGCAGTATCAGTCGTCAACAATTGTCTATTGTTCTCATATCGCGTTATCATTTCTGTCATCATGCACTAGAGAGTCCTCCGACAATTTCGTACTGGCCACCCAGGAATTAATCGCATGAAATCACTGGTACGTAGCTATGTGTATTGGCCCTATATGGATTTTCAGATCGAGTATTTAACGAAGAATTTTCTCGATCTGTCAGTGTCTCTAAACAGCCAATGAAGACGGAATTGCAGTCCTGGCCAATACCAACGGAATCATGGTCTATGGTACACGTCGACTTTGCGGGTCCAATTGACGGTCGTCATTTTCTCATCGTTGTCCATGCCCACAGTAACTGAGCTTATGTGATTCGAGTGATGAAAACTACCGCAGAACAACTATCTCTACTCTTGGACAGTTATTTTCTCGTTTCCATGTTCTCATACGTGTGTTCCGGACAATGGCAAGCAGTTTGTCTTCTCTGAATTTGTTGACTTTTGTCGCAGAAACGCGGTCGTCCATGTAAGGTCTACACCTTTCCACCCACAATCAAACAAGCAAGCAGAACGCTTTGTGAATACACTCAAAAGTGTCTTGCTAACAATGTGAGCAAAAGATACCTCGGCTGAGACCTTTGGCACATTTCTTCTGATGTACCGCACAACTGCAAAGCCACAGACACCGAACGCACTATCACCGGCTGCAACTCTGTTTCAAAGGAAAATCCGTATGCCGCATGATGCCATCAGACCCAGGAAGGAACAACTTTCAGATGGAACATCAATTTAACATTTGACACGATGCTCAAAAGGGTGCCTTTCTGGTTGCCCAACAAGTTCTGGTAAGAGATTATCGCACCCACTATCCTAAATGGGCTGTGGGCCGTGTGTTATACAAACGTGGTAACGTGACCTACAGTACCCAGGTGAGGTTGGCAATTTGCGTGAGACATGCCAATCAGCTTCCAGAGGCAGGGACTTGCGGACAACTGTAACAACAGGTACCAGCAGCGCAATTACCTCTGGGCCGACGCGGGTGAAGCGGAATCTCCCAAACATGCCCGACACTTCAACCACTTGATTCGCCCCGAAATCTGGCAACACATAGGCGGAAACGGTGACGCAAATTCTTGTCACCCAAGCAGGTAACCCCAAGTTGAAATTTTGCAACACAACTCGAAGGTGGGAAATGTTGGGAAGGAAAACATTAAGCGAACAACCGAAGCGCCCATCACCGTTACGGAGCCAAAGCATGGCAGGTGAGCCAAACGCTCTCGCACTGATTGGGGTGAGCAGAAAGCCAACCAGTAAAAGCGGCCAATTAACCCGAAGGTGGCACTGCTTGACTGGTCGTAAGTTGAACCTTTTGGAGTTTTTCACGTAAGTTTTAAATACCATTCACGAACTTTCGAAATTGTCATTGTAATGAACGGTATGATTGGCTAATACAACCCTTGTTCCACTGCTCGTCCGATCCGGTCTTCTCACTCACCTTTGGGAGGTCAGTGACCTCGAAGTTCGATTATGAATCAACCGGCAATTCAGGCAAGGGACGACCACACAGTATATAAAATGAAGTAAACAGACTAGTCACTTTTGTAAGTAGCACACGCGTTAGACACCGACATTTTCATGCTTTCATTCTAGCTTTCCCTAAGTGGGATCTCACCAATGGACTTGCTTTGGGTTGGGAAGAAATGGTCTAATGACGTAATCCACCGGTTGTTAGGCTTCCCTATTTGATGAAGGATATACTTAAAAAGGTTGAAGTTGCTAAAAACGGACGCCCGTTTTAGAGATATGGTAGTTTGCGATAAGGACTGAAGCGGGAATAACGGAGTCTTCCCGAGCACAGCATCTGCGCAAAATGCTTGGGATATGCCTGCTGAAAATATCAATGTTCTGTTCTCAATACATGTTCAATGATGGCGGATCGTCAAGTAAGGTTTCCTGGCGTTGTTCTAAGCATTAAGGCGGGAATAAGCATAAAGTGTTGATATCCGCAGTTAGTAAAGAGCGTCCACTGGTGTTAAAGTCATGTGCCATATGTACACAAAATAGGCAAAGACGTGACGCAGATAAACTTCCATGAACGATAGTCCTGGTAGCATGATTGGCAGTAGAACAGCGTCCACTTCCTTGTACACTTTGTGTTCGAACGCTGGAGACCGAATAACAACGGCTTGTGCGGCATGTGGGACGGTGTTTCGCAAACCAGTAATGATGATTAAGCTCACAATGCTATCGTCGGTTATTGCAGCAACATCATCTGGAAAGTGTTGTTGTCATGTTACACAGTGACACCGTGTACGAAAGCGAAGTTGCTAATAGTTGAATTGACTTACTAATAATGCACAAGTTCACTGACCTCTTGACGACGAGATATCTTGGGGACACTACGTAGGTACCACCAATAGAACATGGTATTTTCATCGCTGCACCAGCGTAGTGACTGGGATTTTGACCCCCTACATATATATATATATATATATATATATATATATATATATATATATATATATATATAATGTCAGAACGACACCAGCCGTTATACTCGCTTTTTGTTGATTTCACCAAGGCATTTGATACGATGTACCGCGAGGCATTGTGGCTGGTGTTGGGTAAGTTTGCTTGCCCACGTAACTTTGTAAGTTTCATTGCATATTTGCATAGTGGTGTGCAAGCGAGGTTGCAGCTAAGTGGAGAGACCTCAGATGACTTTGCAGTTGTCTCTGGTGTGAAGCAAGGCTGTGTCTTAGCTCCTTCCCTGTTTAATATGTAGCTTCATGCAATGATGTCTTGAGCTTTTGATGCGACTTGTGCTTACGGTGTTCGTGTGGAGGACCTTATTGATGGTGGGTTGCTGAACATCCGTCGTTTCGGTGCGAGAACCCTAGTCTGTGAGACAACTATCCGTATGTTGCTGTTTGCTGACGACTGTGCGTTGTTTTCACACAGCGCGAATGGGTTTCAGCACATGACTAGTGCTCTGGCTTCCACAGCGGCCAAATTCGGGCTCACCATCAACACAAGCAAAACTGTCTGTCGCTTTCAGCCTTCACCGAAGGTGCAATCTTCAATATTGCCGCGAATCAGCATTAGTGCTGAAGTAGCGGAAAGCACCTCCCGCTTCTTCTACCTTAGGAGTGTGACGTTGACTGATCAGCAGATATACAGTGAGCTTCGTAACCGCGTGTCGAAGGCAGCGGTGGCATTCGAAAAATTGCAGTATTGAGTGTGGAACAACCATCAGCTTACCATTGGCACGAAGCTGATGGTGTACAAATCCATGGTGCTGTCCGTTCTCCTATACGGCAGTGAAAGATGGACGATATACCGGTGGGATGTGCGATATCTCGAGCGGTTCCATCAACAGTGTTTGCGACGGATTTCACGCATCGGTTGGGGCGACAGAGTTGCTGACACGGAAGTATTGCGACAAAGTGGAAGGTATGCAGTGGACTGCATACTTTGCTGAGACACCTGAGGGGGCTCGGTCATGTGAGCCGTGTGGATTCGACGCGGATACCGAAACAACTCTTATATGCTCAGCTCATTATTGGAAAGCGGCATGTGGGGAAACCAAAGTTACCTTACCAGGACATGATCAAAGGGAGCCTCTCACGTTCTAATGTTCATTGTAGGTCATGGAAAGCGAAGGCGGTTGATCGGCGTGCATGGCGCGATCTAATCACGAAAGTAGTTGCCGAAGTGCGGGAGAAAGACCTCATATATGCAGAGAAGAAGCAGCAAGTGCGGAAGCAGCAAGCACCGATGGGTTGTACTCCATCGGCATCGAGCGCATGGTGCTGTAGCACATGCGGTCGCGAGTGCCTGCGTCAGGCAGGCCTAGTGAGCCATGAGCGAGGCCAATCGGAACCACTACCGAAGCGACGACGGGTCCTGCAGAGAATGTAGGCAGAGCCGGCGCAGCATTTGTAGGCACGCTGCATTCGATTTACTAACCGCGTGTTTGCATGCTAAGTATATTTATTTGTGGTGGTGGGTTTTCAATTTTGTCCTAATGCTTTTCTTTCTCATCTAAATGTCTACCTGTACTCTCTTCTATAAACTTGAACAAGCCGCTTAAACCAGTTGTAGTTAATTTCGAGAACATTTTCGTGATTGTGGCATTTCCGTAAAATATGCTTTCTGACCTCGTGAACTTATCTCAGATTCCTTTGTAAACAACTTATTTCATATGCTCATTAATTAAAGATTTATGTCACGGTTTCCTTATGCAGTACTCGCTTTATTTTCTTTGTTATCTTTCTTTCAAGTGCTTGGCTGTTGCATGATATCCCCGGTGTGGCTGCGCTTGATGTGCATGTTGACAAGGTGCCTACCTGTCTATTATCCACTACCTCGTCCATACTGGCTCCAGGAGACAGTTGGTCGTTGCTGGAGGGGACAGGGTGCACGGTCCTTGTGGCCGTGTTAGGATCAAAGAGTGGTTCCATGCAGTCAGTGTGGAGCGGAATACGGTCCAGCCACCGCCTTGTGTGCGGTTGATTCACATATACCGCGTGCTTGTGTTTGCCTGTGAAGGAGTGTGGGCCGGCTCCGTTGATGAAACGTGGCTCCCATCCACATGCCTCCCGGTCTTATTCTTTCGGGTTTGCACTGGATATGGGGTGTGTGGATGGAGCTGTGGGTGGTGCAGCGCCAGCCACCCATGGTCCCTCTGCAGGTGCAGGCGTCCTGTGGCTGGCCACAGTGACAGGCAAATGCGAAACCGGATGCCGCCAAACATATACGTAGTGTCGCCGGGATATGCGTCGCCAAGATGCCAGTGAACTTGATTCATTCGTTCCGTTATCTGTGAGTAGTAACTACTGCATCTTCCAATTTCCGGGCTTACCAATGTTAATCGATTAGCCCATTATCATTATTAAGTGTACATTTTTCCCGAAATTTTGTGACATGGGTCAAGGCAACCTGCTCTGCAGCACTTTGAAAAATCACTGATGTTTACCGTGACGCAATGTGGTAGCAGGCATCCGTTTCCGTATTCATCTGTCAGTGTTACTGCGCACAGCCAAAAAGCACCAGCGCATACTGGTAGAATATGGGTGAACTGTACCGCACCACCACAGCTCCATTCGCGCAAACCGTATTCAATGTGACTCGACGTATAGGCATTCAACGCGTGTTCATGAACATGACTACCACATAGAAGACCGACATTTTTCTAGCAAAGTTTCCGTCCTATTTCTTGATGGAATATAATGCATTTCTCTATCCTGCTATCCATGAATTGCACACAACTAGACATAGCGCCTGTTGTGATGCACTCTCGACATGTTAAATTTGGACTGCGTGGCGACCAAGGCTCTAGATAGATTAAATATAAAGAGCTACTTATGTGTTACAAAAATATTGCATTCGATAGCGGGGTCGGCGTCCACCTTCGTGGTCCTGCATAAGGTTGCACCGTTCTGGTCGGAGTATCTTACGATAGCAGTAGTAGCAACCACCTACCCCTATTTGCTCTTCCTGACATTTTATTGTCAAATCAGCTACCCGGCTAAAAATCAGAGGAAAATGAATTCGAATAATAATAATTGCAACCTTTGTGTGCTTCCTACTCCGGTTGGTGTACAGATGATCCGGTTTGTATTAATAACCTGAGTTTGTATTTTGCCAATTACCCGCTCTTGTGTGCACACCAGGTTCGGCAACCGACGCTATTTGTACGCTGTGATCACCGTAGTGCTTGCTGCCGCCGGAATCAGTACATTCCCGCGCTTCTTTAACCAACAACGGGCACTCTAACCTCCTCGGTCATTGTACACTACAAGGGCAGTCCTGACCGTGGCATTAAAACTGATCCCCCCTCTCACGCTCTAACACGATGTTCGGGCAAACGGCTTCCCCTTCTCATAACCCCACCCCATTCTCACACTTTACTCCAAAACTCGTTTTCACAGCGTTGCTAGAGCGGTTTTGACACTTTGTCTCTCGCGACAAGCTCCACGTCCGCTCAAACGGCTTACCTCGTTCCCACACACTGGTCCGACATTCTTTTGCACAGTACTGGTAGAGCAGTTCTGAGGTTGGGCCTCTTGCCACAGGGCACCTAGCTGCCACGCAGATGAATCGACACACACCTACCAGCAACACCGTTTTTCGTCATCGCCCACCTGCTTTAAATTGGTTTCACAAATCTAAGGACAGAATGGGTAACAGAATTTCCAAGTTAAGGGATTTGTTTATGTTGCAAGCGGACATTTGTGAAAATCCGCAACGGATTACCACGGAATGGCAAGCAGTGTCTATCGTAGCCTGTGAAAAAGTGCAATGCAGTATCAACTTGCTACTCTGCATACCTTCGCTAGCCAATCAAAATTTCTCACCATTCCCAACAGTTGTGACATTTTGACCTGCAAAGCAGTATTGCTTGTCGTCTATTCTAGTGAAGATTGCAACATTGTGCCTATAAGCTGCGAACTGATTATAGCTCAGACAATAGACTGAAACCTCCAAAATCCATTTGACCAGCGAAATAAACTGGTTGGAAGGTGATATCCTTTCACATCGACTATTGACGACGTTAACCTTCAGCAATGCCACCAAGTTACATGTCCTTTGCCAGTGTATCTCATAGTAACTCCTGGTTGGGTTCTCTGAAGCTACGAAATACTACATTTTCTACTGGCTTGTCCGGTATCCAACACCGATGATTAACTGACAGGGAGAAGAGTTCATGTATCCCGAGTATTGTCCGAGAAGTGCTTCAACACGTCTTGCCAGCTTCTGTTTCAATATACTTAGTACATCGATTCGTGGCGAGTGATGCGGTTGTGGCACGCAAAATTCGTCAACATTTATATCACCTATCTTTAGGCATGATTTGTCACAACATGCGAGGAAGTTTTATCACGCATCAAAACCACATAACGAAGGGGCTGATGACAAGCAGGTTGAGTGGAACAGGAAGGCTATCATTGCTCATTATATTTTAGAAACAAACCTACGCTCTAGCTGATAAAGGACACAATTGCTGAAGTGGTTATCCTTTGCCTGATTTGACGGTTGGCTACTGATCGGAACTCGAGGTCGCTGACCCGCACAGGAAAGAGAAAAGCTCGGTTTCGGACAAACAGAGCAGAAATAAGGTATATTTGCAAATCACACCGTCCGATATAAAGGTAAAATGGAACATTTGAACAGTATATAAAGCTCAGTTGGAAACATCTAGAAAGGTCAACTTACGACCAATCAAGTAAAGCCGCTCTCTTGCTAATTAGACGGTTCACCCAGTTGTCTATTTGTTCGTCCAATGCATGCAGGAGAGTGGTGACTAACCGACCATGCTTTGGCTCCGTATCAGAGATCGGCTGCTAGTCTGCTTGCCTAGAGATTTTCTTCCTACCAATTGCTTCGCCCGCATGAGGACCAAACAAGAAGGCAAATGGGCCGTCGGTTTTATGCTTTTTAGGCCACTAGTATGCTTTCGATAACATGATAAGGAGTATGTGCTATTCCACTCTATACTACTTGATACTACTGATGGTCCAGTGACACAGTCTGTTTTCTCAACAGAGTTAGGTCGCGAGTGCGAAACTAAGCAAACTTGAAGAAAATAGATGTTCGTGTTGCTTCCGGTATGAAACAAGTAGCCGTTTACTGCAATTTCGGGTACATTATCTGCGTCTGCCAGAGTATTGTCGCTTCGAGCTCTGTCAGAAATCCTAACTAGTATCCTCAGCTCCATGTTCAGATGCCTTTTGTAACCAAGTAGTTCAAAGGCAACCAAGAAAACCTAAGCATGAAATGTCTCTATATAAAGTACACGGAGTAAATCTAAAAAAACGGCATATCATCTAAACTGATGGCTATGTTAATTACATTGCAGAAACTTGCAGAAGTACAAGTTAGCACCCTGAAGCAATTTGCAGTTAAGTGGTTGTGATTTGGAAATTGTCAGCGTTGATCCATCTGCTTCGCGTGAAAAGTCTCGGCCCAGTCCCAAAAAATCCTGTTACAAAACCTTTGACTCTGGAACATAGAATGGGCTGTTTTTCAGCGAATTGTACTTTGTTAACTTAATGCGCTGCTGATGTTTGTGGCTGTACGGCGCTTCCTGCGATTTACGTTCAAAAGAGCCGGCGAATTTCACATCAAATAAATTAGTCAAAATCGGCCCAACGACTGAGCACTTCTAATCGCCCGGCAAGGAATCTATGGACAGTGACCTGTGGAACAGGTCAGCCACGGCAAGAGAGAAGTTAGTAAATGACGAGTTGGGCATCAACAGATGAAGCACGTCAGGCCGTGTAGCTTTTGGGTATCGAGTTAGCTTTTAGCACAATACGATGGGCTTGAAAGAAGCGCATGGTCATTTGTAAACACGGAGAGATTTCCAAGGATAACGCAAACACACCCAAGCGCTGTAGGTTACTGTCTGTATGTTTAAATGAGGTAGCACCAGTGAGCTTCAGGTGCAGCTTCGTGAAAATCAGGGATAGTCTTGGGGTGGTCTTCGTAGCGATTGCTCTTCTTAGCTCTGCGGCAGGTGTTCCGCGACTTCTTGCTTGCTTCACAACAGTTGATATATTCATCAGAGAGGTTCCACATAGGCTACACAACGTTGGGGACGGTTTACAACACTAACCTTCGAACGAATGTGCCTGTGCAGGTCCGGCCTTTCTATACTTAGGGAGGGGGTGAACAAACGGAATACACTGCTTCTTTGGTACCTGGCCAGCAGACTTCTTCCGATGTCCCAAATGACGGTGTTAGAAACAGCCACTACTAGTAGCTCTGTAATATGAGCGCTGTTCCACATAGAAAACGAAACAACGAAGGAACGTATGTATAGTTGACCTGAGTTTTTCTAACAGACGAGGCCAGAGAAATTTCTCGTCTATTTACCTAATAGGTTGGACACTGGCTCAACCGAACATATTTGTCGCACTTATTACGAATGCATAAAATTGGACACTACCATTAATTTCTTAGTACTGCTGAAAGAGCTTATGTTAACATCCTAGTGGTACTTCCAGTTTCAAGGAGTTGCAAGGGAAGGATCGTCGAATAGGTGTCTATTTTTCACGGTTTGTGACTAAACTACAGACATTTACCGTGATGAATTAGCGTTAGAGACAATAGCGCGCTAAGTGAACAGGCAACTAATTGCGAAGTAAATTACCTAGCTGTCTGAATGAACGTTACTGCATCGATGCAAAAAAGTTGCTTCAATTTGTCCCACCAAAAGATGACTACTTTGCGACAGCATCCATTACTTACAGGCTACTACTTTTTAGCGAGTAATATTTGTTGGTTTTAAAAGTGATTGCCACCTAGTTCGGTCAGGTAACAGCCACGAGAATCAATGCCCATTAGGGTACAGCCTGTTAACTTTCTCGCACAGTGTGGACCTGGAGTGTCCTGTATTCTTTCCAATACATTTGTCCATTGATCGAGTAAGGCATTTTTTGTTGGTAGGCATAATTAATCGCCGTGCAGCGACTGAGCCTTCGCAAAAACTTAGGTTAAGGGGACCGTGGATATGAAATGTGTGGAATGGGGAATTCGCTTATGAAAGTATTCAGAACCTTCGTTGGAGGTCTCTTGTGCCGCAACTGACGCCTTAACCCCACAACCGCAAGAAGAACTCCAAAAACGCGACGGAAACTAACTGCATGCAAGAAATCATGTCTGTTTAAATAGTTTTGAGAATGGTTGGGAGGGAAACCAATGAGACATTTCAAGCAACAATATGACCAAAAGCATGCATGCAAAATGAAGCCCATGAAGACTGCTCAACAAAGGGACCAATAAGAGATATGCAACGAAGGAAAATGGAGTGTGCTATCAGCCAAGTGGGATAAAGATCCGAGCGCAAAATGGTGACTACCAGCAGCCAATAAAATTAGCGGAATGATGTGTTTAAAAAATTGCACCAACAGTGAAAGCTGAAGAAAACAAATCGGTAACTACGTAGGTTGTTCCAAAAGGCGCATGTCCAGTAAGTGTCCTCCAAACACCCTCTTCTTAATATCTAATTACCTGAGCGTTGTATAGCTTTTCTGACGGGGATCCATTTGGAAAGGCTGCACAAATTTTCCGGTTCGTTTCGGCCTGTGTTTCACCTCATTGTTCATGAATTCCAGGGATTAAATTTCACTTTTTGCAGAAGTTCTAGGTGTGGCATTGTCCCACAGTTCATTGACATTTAATTCGTTGGCATTCGGAACAAGAGCACCTCGGGTATACCTTGGCCTCATTGATTCGTATGTCATCTCCATAACGGCGTGCCAAATTGAACATCGCACATTACCATGCTTCGACGCCGCACGATTAGTCCTGGCATTTAAGCAATCCGCCGCCCTTTAATAGGTTCCACAAATACGAGTTCGTCCCCTTTGAAATTTCTTCTCCTTGCCCCCTACTCCCTGTTGTGTTGCCGCTACATGACTAAATTCTTCAGTTATATATTTGGATTCGTGGGAGTCAGTAGGTCTAGCGTAGTTCTCAGTCTTCGACCCATAAGGGACTCAGCTTATGACCCCACTTTCCAAGCTCTCGTCCCATGTTCCCTCCGCTTTTGGCTTCAGAAACGCTCGTTTCAAAGGATCGACATATCTTTTCGCCTGGCCATTTGATTGCGGATGATACGGTGCCGTTCTCATTTGCTCTATCCCAATTTGTGCACAAAACTCAGCAAATAGGTAGGAGGTAAACTGTGTACAGTTGTCCGACACGATTGCTTCTGGTAGACCATGCTGACTGAAAAGATGTCTCATCGCAAAGATTGTGCAGATTGCAAATCTCTTTCGCATTACGGAAGGGTCTGACTATAACGGATATGACGGAAACACTTTTTATAACGGCAAACACAATTTCTCTTCGCTATAATAGAATTCGGAGCAGAAAAGTCGGTCAGATTTTTGAGTACACGCCATGTGTCTTGGATGGCTACACGTGATCTCAAGACACACGGCGATTGCTCAAAAATATGACTATCAACTTCTGATTGCTATGTCAAGCTGTGCTAGCGACGCTCTATGACCTAGTGGATATGGTGATAGTCACCAACCACCATGTGCCGAAGCGATATCTACCTGTTGGTTAAAATAAAGACGATACCATCAGTCGTGGATTGTAGAGATGGGAGAAATATCAAAACCCACCGCGAAACAGAAACGCATTGCAATTGACCGATCCATGGCGGTTTCTCTTAAACATGAAATTGCAACTAAGGGATTCCTAGTTTATATACTACCAAAGTTGAATCAGCTATACCCCAGTCTATTGCGAAATACCACAAAACGTGTTATGTACCCTGGTCTTACAGTGCAATGCTTCAGCACGGTGGACTAGGCACCTATCATGCACTTGATTTAGAATGGCCTACGGACAGCTTGATGGCAATTTTTGTATGTCGTTTCTATCCCAAAAATAACGCGTCAATATGCCACTGAATTTTCGAAGGAACAAACTTTGTGGCTTCCAGGATTTTGGTCACTTTGTTGTACCTACTGACAGCATGCAGTCCACCACCAGTGTCTCTGTGAGCACGCCCAAAACCAGTAATATGATGTGGAATTATGCGATAGAGTAAGAACTTATATTCCACCCTATCCGCATATTATGGGAGTGTATTACTGGCAAACATCAAAATCAACAAGTACTTAGCTGGTCCTTACTTTTGCCACATTGCTTCCCATATTGGAGCAACGTATCAAAGTTGTACCGCTTTTATATTATTTCTAATTTCAATCATCCTTTGTGAACAAAAGACACACAAAATTAATGCCTACATTTCTTATGCTAGTGTATCCGCGTAGATCGGACAGTGATATACTTAGCATTTATTTGATGTCTGTTTAAGCACACTACTGAAGATAGCGAACCATTAAAAATTACTTTTTCATAAATGGGTAAGATTTCAGCAAGAGCATGAGGTAGTCACTATCTCTACCTCGAATTTCAAATTGCTGCATTCGTTAAAAAGTTAAGTTTACACCATGATGGCAGGACCGCCCGATAGCATCCCCATAAACGCCAGCAAAGAGTCCAGAAACACAAATTACGGGTCGTCGTGAGCGCCCGAATTTTGTCCCTTTGGGAGTGGCTTCGGACGCTCAGTTAAATAATGCAGCAGCATTACGTAAGCCCTGCGTAACCATTTTTCATTGCTTTTAATACACTTTAAGGACCACCGCAGGGCTGCGAACGAACAAACTTCTCGACGCCCTAGATTACTGCTTTGTACAGAAATAAGTTATTTATTTTGCGCGCCTAGATGTAGTCGCCTTTGGGAGTGATTTTGGCACTCAGTTAAATATTGCAGCAGCATTCCCTCGATAGCGCATAACAATTTTTCATTGCTTTAGACGCAGTATTACGCGAACCTCAGGGGTGCATACCTATGCACTCTCCGGCACTCTGAATTATTACAAGGCACAGAAAATTGCAGTTGCACTCCGGCAATCGTTCTACTGATTTTTCGCGCACCCTACCCGCTGTTTTACGTAGTTAGAAAATAGAATCAACACTATTCCTCCACCTGTTTATACCAGTCGACCGAAATTTCAACGAAATTGTAATACGAAATCACTGTTACAGCCTTTTACTAACGAATAATCTTTTTAATATGTCAAGCAGGCCCCAACGGGAGCATCCTTTCTTAAGTCCCTGACACAGCACGTGAATATTATCGATGGGGAAAGGTGGTGAGCACTAAATCGTGTGTCTCAAAAGGTGAGTCCCTGATGTGCTGCTCACATTGGCGCCGGGAACGAAAATTTTCTGTGCTGAGGATATTGTAGTAACCATGACATTTTACTCCATCAAACATCACATTCAGACTTGTACACATTTTGTTTTACTTTGCACCCGTCCAAAGCCTATATATACTGGACTGCGATTTTGAACCAGGTCCGCCATCTTGCCCGCGCGTTGCCGGCTGTTGCGCTCCTACGTGGTGTTACTCATTGCTTCACCATTTTCTCCCATTGTCCTCAAGCTATATTCACATAGCTATTGTACATAGCTATTTTCTCAAGACAATCTTTATATCCCGCCGTCTTCTGTCTTACCGGGCTACGAATTTCTCGTGTAGCATTCGTCAAGGCGCTACATAATTGGTGACCCCAATCGCATTCCAATCCACAAGAAGATTAAATAATCCAAATACAACCGAACTCCTGTGATTCTGCCTTTATACATTTGCAAGCCAACAGCGATCGAAGTCCTCGTCCCTCGGCCTTCTTAGGGGGAGGCCTGTGTAGTGACCATGACATTTTACTCCATCAAACATCACATTCAGACTTGTACACATTTTGTTTTACTTTGCACCCGTCCAAAGCCTATATATACTGGACTGCGATTTTGAACCAGGTCCGCCATCTTGCCCGCGCGTTGCCGGCTGTTGCGCTCCTACGTGGTGTTACTCATTGCTTCACCATTTTCTCCCATTGTCCTCAAGCTATATTCACATAGCTATTGTACATAGCTATTTTCTCAAGACAATCTTTATATCCCGCCGTCTTCTGTCTTACCGGGCTACGAATTTCTCGTGTAGCATTCGTCAAGGCGCTACAATATCCTGCTATGCGAACGGGATATCGTCCACCAGCCTAGATGCAGGCCTATAACATGGGATTATTTAACGGAATGTCAACCTATAGACGGTCGTACACTTTTCGCACGAGAAGTATACCGAAATCTACTTAATCTGCTTCAGATAATTTCTTAAAATTTACATTATCCGAAGGTAGTAAAAGGATGCCTACACAACCAGTAATTGGCGAGATTAGCACAACACACACTCCGGGCCTTCCTTACTTCACAGACAACAGCGTTCTCAGTGATTACGGCAGAAGCTGTAGTTGTACGCGCAACAACGGGCACTCCCGGCTAAAATTCCAAGCAAATGCTAACATACACATCTTTCCCAGCACTCATGCTCAGTAACAAAGCTAAAGAATAGCGCATATAAAATACGGTGATGCACATCTGCTGTTGCACGCGAAGGTAAATGCATACTCAAACGCACTTCATCACTTTTGAGTATCATGCGTTGGACATTGAACCTGGGGAAACGGTCACGAGACTTGCGCCGCTAGTCACTTATTACAAACGCTGAGTAACAAAGAAAGTGATCCAACGGACAAAATATGGACCGATGGTAGGGTAATAGATGATGCATTCAAACAAAATCGTGCAGAGTATATTTAAGATGAATTTTGGAAAAACTTACCTATTTTTCACAGAGTGAATTAGCAGCACAAAATTTAAATATATCAATCAATAAGTATATATTTTGCAATCGCCGGTACTTAGTCCCTAGTCAAGCGCCTGAGCGCCCGGTGGTGCTGTCAGGGCAATTTGCTGATACCAGTAAACTTGAACCTATTAGTATAATGAGTAAAACACGGCAGTAGGTCGTCTCTGTACTGTCTGCACTACGACCTTTCTAAACTGATATAGATCCGGGACGCAGATACACATCTACCATCCGTATAGTTTACCGCGCGGCCGCAATGTTTTCGTTCTCCTGCTTCGGCCGGATTTACTTTCTTAACTCTAACCTCACACAAGTGTGCCAAACTCCTCCTAAACAACATGATGACCGCTATTTAGTTCACTCCGTCCATCGGATATTACTTGTGTGCATCACCTAGTAATTTCATTCAACCATTTCCACACCTTTCTCAACGAAACACATCTAAATGTTTCTTAACGAGCGCGGCATATGCATCCGAAATCGGACCTTAAATCTAAAGGACTATGCAAATAGCTGACAACCTTATTTGTATGTCATCAAGCAAGAAGCTATGGAACACAACCATCCTTCCTTTATCTGCCATTATTACGGGCTGGATTTACCTTCGCCTAGGGTCTAGGAGACAGCTGTGCAGCTGCTTTACCTGCTTGTTTACCGCGACTTGGTAACGCAATGGGCCTGCACTATAGCTACACTCGTCTTCACGGGCCTCCATATAACTTGCTACAGCAGAATAGCAGACGCTAGCTACTCGCAGTAACTTTGAGCAAAATGCAACTCCTCACGATTGACCTTGTGGGTGCAACTCAGATACTAGTCATACTCACTAAATTCGCAATGACTTTCGACCGGTTAAAACTCGAGATCCTACTCTTCAAACTTTAGAACTTTGATATTGGTGATCTTCTCCTAGGATGGATTAGAATCTTTCTTCCTCACCGGCGCTTGGAAGCGCATGAATCGCTGACAAACCCAAGCCGAGTTGAACGCGGAATACCACAGAAATCAGTACTAGGTTCGCGTAATTTTTGATGTATGTTCACGCCATCACAAGGTTCATAAGCTCAAAATGGCTTTATACTTATGACATCAAGCTGCGGAGGACCATCAATACACCAGATGATATCACAGTGTTACAAGCCGATTCGGATAGGATACATGCGTGGTCAATCAAGCATCTATTTCGATTCATTGTGGACAAATGTATACTGCTGTATTTACAGCACGAGTTGGTTTACTCCTACAAACTCGCAACCAGATGCTTCAAAGGTCATTTGGCCAGCAGGATAAGGCAGTTTTAATCCAGGCAGGCCTTGGATGTTCGAATCCAACTGCAACGGCATATAGACGGGGCATCCAACAAGTGGGCCACCCAAAATTTGCATTCTGACTATTCAACCCTTCGATTTTTTCACAGCTTCTCTGCTCATACATATGTCCACATGTGCAATCCGCAATACAAGTCTGGCAGCCGTTGTTGTGGAAAGATCATACTGCCTTGACAATATCCCAAAGCCTGGCAACCAGTAAGGTCAAAAATGCCGTATGAATGAGTGCTTCAAGTGCTCGAGTCATCAGCGGACAGTATAGAAGATTGCGTGGAAATCTAGTTTAGACTTACCAGATTTCGTGAGCTCCCAAACACGCGTGCCACCACTTGCTAGAGCTCAGTCACAAACTTAACTTGAGAGGCCACCATCTCAAACTAGCAGAGCAGTACAGTCGTTTGGAATGCCGTCGGGATTTCTGTTCAGTACCTGTTTGCAGAACGTGTAATTCCCTAAAGGAATTGGTCAAATTTGCTCCCCGCCGGGCGAGTTCAAAGCCCAGGTCGAACGTGCACTTATTTCGCTGCACCATCGCAAATGACATATTATTCACTAGCAAGATGAATTGTGAAAAACGTACCTATTTTTCACACAGTGAATTATCATCACAAAATATAAATATATCAATCAATAAGTGTATATTTCGCAACCGCTTTCTGGTTGCACCCACTGTTAGCTATATCTATGCTTATCGGTTATTGTTAATGGTACTGAGGAGACAATACGAAATGCATGCATCTACCAGCCTTCGTCTTCTTTCCGTGCTTTTCAAATTGATGAAGGGAACTAACTGCTTTAAATTTACATTATTCACTGATAAAAACCAGTGTCTGTGTAAGATTTGGCTGGCGGTCGAAGCTTAGATTTCATTCCACTTTCCTTTTATCTGCTGTATGTGAACACAAGGAGGAGGCATGATTTTTCCCAAAATCTCATTTGCCGTCATCCCTTATGAATTTACCTTGGATTTATAGCTTACACGACGGACGCCTCAGTGAGTTCACCGGTGGAAACCCAATTTTCTTAACAGTTTTTCTATATATTGAATTTTCACCATGACTGTGCTATGGGACCTGTGAGGTTTAGCTATTTTAAGCATATAAAATCATTGTCCATAGTTCGATTGCACGTAAGAGACGTGTCAAGTACCAAAAAACGTTGGACAATAAGAGCTAATGGACCCAAATTGGATTACGAAGTGTTAAAAGGTTTAGTGACAAGGTAAGGAAAAATAGACACCAGCGTAGCACGCGACCCTTTGAGGAAGGGAAAGTGACTACGTTCCCAGTCAGTCAAACAACTAAATGACTAAGTGTAAAAATCCAGTAAGACTTAGGGTTGCGAAATACTCCAAGAATGAACTGTTTACGTTCGGCAGAGACCTTAGTTCCGCAAAGCGTTGACAAGCTTAACTATGCCGACAAGATGGGCTGAAGTGATCCATAAAAGTATTCTTCATTTAAAACCGTTTGTATTTCAAAAATTGGCGCCTAAATTCCTGAACTAATCTTACCTGTGCTAGTGTTTCAAATGAGTCCATTCCACATGTACTAAACTAACATTAGGTGAGACTTGGTTGTGTGACAGTCGATCAGATCGTGTAAATTTACGTAATTTACTTAACTGCCATTAATGTACATGAATCACTCCAGAATTAATAAAGTATGGTAGTAATGAATGAACAAGCAGAGTTTTAAATGTTGTTCCTAGTTAATCCACAACGATGACTAAAATTTTAATGTCTTACAACCCCTTTCCGCCAATGTCGGTACAGAGTAAAACACTGGGTTTTTAGTGAACCGTACCATCGTTTGTGGAGTGATGTTTAATTTGTGTATCGGATCCTCAAGGATATTAACTACCCAGGCCAACACTTATTGAAATACAGTTGCAATCTCTCACTGAGAGGCCACCATTTGAGACTGGCCGTACTGTATAGCTTGTTGGAATGTCCTCGAAACGTTTACAATATACATGTAACTTAGCCGTGGAACCTTTTTACGCATACTTTCGCCGCCCCCCCACCGGTAGCTGAATTCAAAACTTTACTTACTGACGCATTGCACTACTTACATCACTTGACTTGACCCAAGTTTACGGGGCACAAGGCAACATGATTAAACTGTGTGTACACGCGAAAATTTTGGTGAATTTGACTTTGCACGCTACTTGTTCTTGCTATAGCCACTGTTTGATCTTACTGTTTGCCTACGGCAATTGGTATGCATCTTTATTTTTATCCGTGAGAAGATCCTTGTTACATTGTTCACCGGGAGGAAGAAGAATAGTGGCCTCTTGATCCTAAGCCTCCTGAATATGCCCTACTACTAGTAGAATCGGGAAAGCTGAGCGCCCAAGCGTGAAAAGTCCACAAATTAAGTCCTACCTATCCGAATATATATGCGTGCTAAAAATATGCAAACCAGCAGCAGACCATAAACTGACAGGAAACAAAAGTTAAAATCAGGTACCTTTGACAGTAATCAACTGCGTCAGCAATTACCATGCTTGGTGAGGTAAGAGAAACGAATTTTTACCCTTACGATCAGTTCATAAATTACAAAGAAATAATTGTAAATTAAAGATGTTCAAATATCCACTAGTGGGAGAAAGCAGTGCGATAACTAATTTGCTTTGGAACTATAAGCCTTTACCATGTTATTTGAGAAAAATGAAAAATCTGATATTCGGTTAATCTGGATTAAACGGGTACTTGTAAATGTAACCAAAACACACCATCATATGCTGCTTGACGGCATATTTCGACATGTGCAGTCAATCAGCTTTAGCGATATCTCCATCTCTGCTAGTGCCAGGTTTTTCGACCCAAGTTTATCCGCTGAAAAGTACTGCTGGTGGAAAGTGTCCCATGCACATAGGAGGAAAATATTCCCTGGGATCCTAGCTACTAAGAGGTTTCTAGTGTTACTTGAACAAAGCATCGGCGCTAAAAACACACTACCAGACGGCAACGAATATCTGAGTTCTAATATCTACCAGGTTATATGTAAGCAGCGACTAGTAATATGGGCAAAACTGGTCCTGGTTGTAAGATTAGGATAAGACTTACCGACAATACTTAGCTCGTACATTTCCGAGTGTGGCAAGTTGTATGTCGAGATGTTTCTATTACGGCAGTTCGACGGTAATCCGAGGTTCCGTTGGACGTCGATACTTATCAAAGTCCATTGTTTCTATTTGTTACCCTAAACATACGATAGTTAACCGCTTACGCTGACCCTTCATGGTTGCAACATCAGAGCTAGTGCACACTACAAACGATTTATCCAGACGCACCTGCTCATCAGATTTTACCTTGGATTGATCCACTTCTTTGCGTCGTACAGAAGGATCTAGTGGATATTATGTGGCTCCATGCAAGTGAAACCAGTTATTGTAACGCCGCGGTACCTGTCAATGAATAAAACATCACCGGCTGAAACACGATGGCTCCAACAATTGTCAGGAGCAACCATATGGGGCAGCACAACACTAGGCATATATGCATGCGAATCACCATTATTAATGTTATTGGAGCAAAGTCCTATTTTCATTCTTCGCTGTTGAGTTGGCCCCGACCTTCGGATAAAATTTCACGACATTTGATCCATAACCTCATGTTCGCTATTTTTCGAACTAGTAAGTTTAGGTGGAGTAAAACAGAATCTTGTTAAAGAACTAGTTAAGACAACATGTCATCATTAAACGTGATTCGCAGTAGTTCACGACAAGAGGAAATGTCAAGGCATGGTATGTTTGATATCTAGCTATCCCAGATGAATAAGTCTGATAGGTGGATTTTCATGGTGCGCTGTGTTCTTTTTGGTTAAATGCATCATGGTTGATATCTGCAGCATAATTTAGACGCAAAAGGCCCAGTGTATGTGAGGCGATTGAAAGCGGAGATGGCCTCCAACTGAAACATAAAGGACTACCTCCTGGAACATACACAGTCCCAAAACGGGTAAAGGAGCTGTAGTACGTAGCGCAAAACACAACGGAGATAGAGCGGAGGGCGTAACAACGCATACCCAGAGAACCAACACGGACGTTTCAGAACCCTCATGAAGAGCGTAAACATTAAAAGTGCAGTAAGTTGAATGCGCTGGCAGGGCCGGTTCTTACTTATGCACTTACCAGAGGGCTCCTGTTAATCTGAAACCTAGAGTGGAAATGCCAAGCACACAATTCCACTAAATGCGAAGTTGCTGATGGTGTTTTCATGCTTCACTTCTGGTAAATGACCATGGCAGTTGTAACGAGTGTCACTTTTGCTTGTTAACCGTGTGCATACAGCCTCCGAAACAGCAAGCCGCTCCACATTTCGTCCGTAAATGTGTGTTACTGGTATCGTGTAGAGAATCTGAAAGTCTATTATTTTGCTGACCAACTTCAAGAAGGGGATTAGTATTTGTGCTGCAAATTGTCCCATCTTTGTGGTTGCTGAGCAAACGCTGAAATGTCCCCTGACTCTCTTACCCAGGCAATATGTATACGGTTTATAAGACTCGACCTACGCATACAACAGAAAATGGTACAGTTCTTACAACTTGTCATAACTTGTGGCTGATTCAATTGCGCTGCATATCGCAAGCGCCTATTCAGCGGATTAAAGTGTTTGGTTCTGGTGACGGCTGTTAACAAGAAACATGAAATAACGAGGCAAAATTCTTTAAATTGTTTCAATGAAAATGATGATATTTCATTATAATCATGAGTTACTTTCTGGGCTTTTTCCTCTTATGCAACGAGCGCTCCCGATATATGAAATGGGGAGGACGTCTTGATTAGTATTTGGTCACAAACATCATACATTTGCTTTTAGTCTGATATTTCTGACTAAATACATGAAGAACATATCTGACGTGACGACCAGCTTTTTTCAAAAAATCCTACACCTTTATTGCCAAAACACCAAATGCATGCGTCTAACCCGAAGGAAAAATGAAAAGCAAAAGAACGAAAAAACATTGCGCACAAAATAGACTGCAATAATTGTACAAATATCCCTTTGGTATAGACAGAAAGAAGCTTATCAGTCAGGATACAAGAAAGTTACAGGTGAAGCTAGTAATCGTCATGTAACGAACCGGATTTACCAGCTCTACACAGTGATCCATCATACGTGGAAATATCTTCTACGATTAGAGGTTGTGCTATCACTAACCGTTTTCCTGGCATCTGTGATTAAGCGCAAGCGTTTAATTCAATCGTATCGAGTCGATTGCCTTTCGTTGTGACACCATTCTATACAGAATTCTCGAGGCAGGCCGAAAAGCCCAAGCTCACTCCGATCCAGTGTTTCTCAACACAGCTGTGAAAGAATCTGTGATCTGTCAATCTGTGTTCAGCGCTCTGTTCAGATTCCAGTCACGCCATTCCTTGTGACCTTGTCAGCCAGTGCGGCTGTATAACCCATCACACGGACCGCGCGACCACGCCGACTGCTCATTTGACCTTGTAACCACCACGCTCACCTGACCGATGTGCGCCGCTCTCAAAGCTGTAGAAGAACAGAACGCTAGCCAACCCACTGGGTCAGGTAACGACACCAAATTAAATAGCAGAAAGGCGAAACCGAAGAGACTCCCAGCGAAAGGCATTTGCGGGTTAGGGGAATGTCATCGGGTAGTAAAAATCGGTCTGGCTTGTTCGCACTGTTTGGTTTGGTACCATACGAAATGTGCAAATGTGTCCCAACAACAGTCACGGGAGCTAAATAGCTTCCAAGATGCATTTTGATTCTGTACTGCGTGTTCCACCATCCCCCCGTTAAGTGCTTAATTATCCTAGTTGAGAAATGCGACCGGTTAACCGCAGAAGCAGAGCAGAAGATAAACAATAAGATTACTAAAATGGAAGCGAGTATGGACCACAGACGCGTAACGGCTTCTGAGTAACGGAATGCTGAACAATCCACTTCCCCTGAACCGCAATCAGCCATGTCTCCATCTCCGTTGTCTTCTCCAACTTTGGTAGAAAGCCGGGCGAAAACAGACTGTACCTACGAGAATCAAACAGTACTCACGACAACTAAAATCAGGCACCATTCAAAACGTCTGGTTAAGCAAATGCCACTAGACCTGACATCTAGCAGTAACAAGGATGAAGCAGCCAAACACCACCCCTTGGTACCTGTAGCTCAAATATCTCTTGTCGAGACTAAGCCTCCCAGAACATCGGTTACAAATGCAGAGATTGCTGCAAGGGTCCATTGAGAGGCCGCTGTTGCGTCCTCTGCCATTGTAAACACCGTTAATGCAAATAGAGAGAAAAAGAGCAAACAATCACTTGTCAACAAGTCAAGACAAATGAGTACCATACCTTGTAGATCGACGAAAAAGGGATCCAACAACAGTGCCCGGACTGTTGTATGCTCAAATGTCCCTGAATCTACCGCCATCACATTGCGGGATAAGTTATCAGACGACCAAGACCAATGTAACTCATTGTGTATGCAGATGAGTAACAAAACCAAGTCCATAAACTTGTTACGAATTACTAGTCATCCGAACTCGCTACACTATGGTGAACCCAGACTTATTGGAGTAACTCTAGAATCCTCCACCGACGTGGAAAATGTTTTGCTGTCCGCAAGCGCGCCAAAACACGAATCCTGTGTGATACGTATCTATCCTGATGCCCCTTGGAGCGCGCGACAACCAAAACGAAACACCGAAGAGGGGCACAGCAAGCAAGACCTCCTAAACACAATCTTCATACATGGCGGGCCAGAACATCCTTCTAACGATGTTCAAAAGACCGGAAAGCACGATTTAGAGCAGTGGCGGTTCATTCGCGAAACACTTTCTTTGGATAATGTTGTGGCACTATCGCTCACCAGGATACCTCTCTCATCGAATTATAGAGGATGCGGCCCTAGAATCCTAAAACTTGTGGTTCAGTCAGAGCAACAAGCAAAAGATGTTTTGGATCGATGGCGGAGAAATCGGAAACATCTTCCTTCCGAAATTCAGTTAAAGGTCGCAAACACTTTGCACAGCTCAAATATTAAAGCAACTGAAGTAGCAAGCATACTGACGAATGTACAGAACCGTAATTTGACTGCTGCTTTAATTGACTCTGACGTTGGTCTAAACGAAGGCTGGGACGCACCTTGGCCGAATCAAGTTGCAAACGAGGTATCATTGACCCATCGGTCGGCATTCTCCCACACTTGACAGCTTCACCTCTCTGCGGGCTCCTAGAGACCGAGAAACTGGCCTGCTTGTATACAAATGCTCAGGGTCTTTCTAACAAACTGGCTGAACTGAAAGATCGCCAAGCTTCCGGGTCGTATGATGTCATTGGTATCACCGAGACATGGTTGCACACGGAAATAACGGACGCTGAAGTGTCGCTACCGGGCATGTCGCTGATCCGGAACGACAGGCTCACAAAAGGAGGGGTAATCCTGTACTACCGAAACGACTTACAGTGCGAAGCCGTGGAGCATTCAGACTCGCAGTTCCCCGACTCTCTTTGGTGCCGGTTGCAGTTAAAAGGCAGGGACGCTTGCATATTATCTTGGTGTACCGCGCCCCTAACTCAACACCCGTAACCGACTACCACCTAGCGGCTGCTTTAAGGTGCAGTTTACAACAAAAGTACACTCACATTCTTATCATGGGTGATTTCAACGTACATTGTTTAGAATCCCCTGCCAAGATCGGAGAACAATTCAAAACCGATTTACAAGATCTAGTAACTACTGCTCCTCTTTACAACCACATCGCTTTGCCCACTCTGTTCAGAACTGGTAACAGGCCATTTGTGTTGGATCTTGTGCTTACCAACGAGGAGCATGTGATTGATGCGTTGGTTTTAGACTGCCCGTTGGGTCGCAGTGATCACGCAGTCATCAGTTTCAACTTCGTCTGCTATGCAGAATATCTGAATGATAATGATGAGACTGCGCGAACCATCACAAGGTACGACCGACTCGCCAAGCTAGTCAGCGCCACAGCATGGTCTTTCCTCGAAGAAGAACCCCCGGAAGTCGCCTGGCTGGAGTTCGTTAACACATTCAGTCAGCTGATTGCACAGGATTACGAGATAAAAGCTTGCACTAAGTGCAAATCTGTTTCTTTCGTTAGGAGCAGAACCCGTAAATGGATGACGGTACGCAACGCAGCATGGCGAGTGTACAGAGAAGCTCCAGCACCAGAAACTTGGGACAACTACGTAGCCCAACGTAACCACTGCACTCAACTGTTAAGAGAAGACAAAGCCGCCTATCAGCAGAACATCGCAACAACCTTCAGTGCTAACCACAAACTGCTGTACAAGCACGTTAATAGCCTACGAAAGTTGAGGCAAGTATTTCCTCCACTCAAGACGGCTGATGGCCCAACAAGAACGGCTGTGGAAGCAGCAAATGCGCTGCAGATGCAATACTCCCCCACTTTTCATACAGTCTTGCCATCAAGCGATCTACCAAGCTTTGTTTTCTGCTCGCCGGGACTAACCCACATTACTTTTACCGCAGAGGCTGTATTGCAAAAGCTGACTTCTCTACGCAAACACAGCTCGCCGAGTGTCGACACCATTCGTCCAGAGGCATTGGGAGCAGCAGCAAACCAACTGGCAGGACATTTAGCTCAGTTTTTCCAGCGCCGCTTAGACCAGAACCAAGTTCCCGCCATGTGGAAGCTAGGAATAATAAGCCCAAATCACAAAGGTGGAAGCAGAACAGATCCCTCAAACTACCGCCCAGTATCCCATCTTCCTAAACTTTCCAATGTCATGAAATCCATAGTTGCCGATGCACTGGTGTGCTATCTGGAAAACTGCAACCTCATCACTCCTGAACAGCACGGTTTCCGTCGACAGCGGTCATGTACAACTAATTTACTCATTGCGCGCAGTTGTTGGACCGAGGCAGCTGATGCTGGAGAATGTATTGACGTGATCTACCTGGATTTTTCCAAGGCATTCGACCGCCTAGACTGTCGGATACTACTATCCAAGCTGCCGCATTGCGGGATCGGAGACCTTCTTTTAAGCTGGATCGCCAACTTTCTATTTCAACGGCAATTAGTGATCAGAGTTCGGAGCTCTTTATCGGACCCCATACAAGTCGAGTGTGGTGTGCCGCAGAAATTTCTTTTCCATCCGTGTCTGTCACCCGTGGAATGCTCTCCCAGAATCGGTCGTCTCTGCACCGACACTAACAATATTTAAAAGACGGTTGGGCGATGCACTCATCCACTTACACTTTGTTACTTAACACTATGTCTCCATCCTACACCTGGAATTATTTGTTGTTAACTGTGAGTGTTGTGAATCTAAGTGGATCGCAGGACTGCAGCGAAGCAAACGACAAGTCCTTATTTTCGTATTTAAAGTGTTAACTATTTTACTATCGTTTTCATCATAATTATTATGTTGATGTCCCCACCAACTATCCAACGGGGCTTGTAAAGCAACGCTTCTTAACCCGTATAAATTCATTGTTCATTTGTTCATTGTAGGTCCACGTTTGTTTTTGGTGTTTATTAATGATCTTGCACAGGGAATCGCTTCAAACTTCCTAATGTTTGCCGACGATATCACGATCTGGCGCTGGATCCAGGCGAACGCTGACCAATATGTGCTTCAGAGTGACCTAGATACGGTGTATCAATCGTCGACCCAAAACTCACTGCATTTCAACGTCAGTAAATGCAAGGTGCTTTCCATCCGACATCAAAGCAGCTACTCATACCGACTCGGAACGAATATACTACAACAATCAACTCTCGTACGGGACTTGGGTGTCCTGGTTCAAGATGACTTGGGTTGCTCCAGGCAATCCGAAAAGGCCTCCAAAACCGGGAACCAACACGTGGGGCTGTTGAGGCGGGCGTTTGGACAAATAAACAGCTCCATATTTCGACAAATGCTCGGTGCGTATGTTCGCCCCCATGTCGAATACGCAATTCAAGCCTGGCATCCGTGGCTGAAACACGACCCTAATGCACTGGGGCAGCCACAACGCCGGGCATCTAAGAACGTAATTGGAATGCACAATCTTTCCTACTAGGAGAGGCTGCAACGACTGGGAATGTTCAGTGGAAGCTATCGCAGACTACGAGGCGACCTTATTATGGCATATTTGATTCTGCGAGACCCACATCATGTGTGCCGCCCTTTACTGCAACTCAGCAGCAATACAAACCTGAGGGGCCACTCATTAAAACTCGCAGAACAATACAGTCGTCTGGAGTGCCGCAGAAATTTCTTTTCCATCCGTGTCTGTCACCCGTGGAATGCTCTCCCAGAATCGGTCGTCTCTGCACCGACACTGACAATATTTAAAAGACGGTTGGGCGATGCACTCATCCACTTACACTTTGTCACTTAAGACTACGTCTCCATCCTACACCTGGAGTTTACCATGGAATTATTTGTTGTTACCTGTGGGTGCTGTGAATCTAAGAGGATCGCAGGACTACGGCGAAACAAAAGATAAGTCCTTATTTTCATATTTAAAGTATTAACCATTTTACTATCCTTACCATCATTATTGTGATGTTGATATCTTCACCAACTATCCAACGGGACTTGTAAAGCAACGCTTCTTAACCCGTATAAATTCATTGTTCATTGTTCGTTGTTCAATTTGTCAGCGCAAGTGGATGAGGTGGATCATAGGTTGACTGAAATGCAACGATGATGCTGGCTCAAGGCGAGACACACAAATGAATGGAATTTCTAGAAGCCTGGCTCTCCTCTAATAATTCAATCCACATGCGCATTGACATGGGCCCTATATACCAACAACTCAGCAAGGAAGATCTACGGCGAATCGAGAAGCTTAGTTCGAAAGGGGATACGCGACCAACAACTCGGGCGACAGATTCATCCGCGGAGAAAATGGGTAAGTGTCATGGGGTGTGAATCGAAGAGGTCACTTTCAAAAGTCCCGTGCCTGAAGATCACAGACGGACGACCCAATCAGCAAGATTGTCCTCTGCTTCTCAACGCAATGACGATCCCAACTCACGTGATGGCGAAAGGTACGCAACAATCTTATCAAACTCGGTAAACCATTGAACAGATAGATAAATATAGTAACTCCTCACCGGTACCGTGTTATACTGGTTGCAGTTTATCACGAATTACGGAGTGCTTACGTTCTAACTGCACATTTTAAGCCCCAAATTGCTTTGCACGTAAACCAAATACCCTTAGTTCTACAGGTCTAAAATGTATCACTACTGTTTTATGGACTGAGTTGTAATAATTTTGTAGAACATCAGTAGAAAAGTTACTTTATTGGGAATGAACTAATAGATGCTTACAATCAAGTATATGCAAGGCGAAGGATTACAAATAAATGCTTCAAAACACTTGTTAAGTCGAGCTCACCATAAGGTTCACACAATTTTGTTGCGTTATGCTGTGACCCAATAAAAAATTAACAGCAATGCATTGTACCTAACCTACTGCATCGACAAATCGTCTTTGAGTTCGGATAACTTACAGGCAGCAATGACAGAAGTCGGAAGAGTGATTCAATACCGGGAGATAAGAATAGCAAGTGTTTCCGGTGGCATTCCAACTAGTTATGCTGTGTGGCCACAGATAAATGCTTATACCCCGGGGAGTTGCTGTGGCTAGTTTGTAATAAGCGGGTGCCTACATGATTACGGTAATTGAGGTCCTGATACACTCCTATAAGATCAGTCCTTGAAATGAAAACGATATTATTCCCTGAAATGCCCGAGATAGTCAAGTTGGTGAGGAGAGATGGAAAAACCTAGACTGCTTTTGGACACTCTTCTTTTCGGTGTTCCAAACCCCACCATACAATAGTTTTGCCAGGGCGGCTATAACTGGATAACGCACTCTAACTAAGGACTCTTATAATCCTTGAGCGTTTGCGGTAGAGTGGTAGGGTCAAATCCTCCAGGCACACATGGCAGTGGTTCTGAGTATTGATTAGCATGTTTCGTTGCTTCTCCTACCAGATTTTAACAACCAGTATCACTCTGTACCATTCCTTTGAAGTCACTTTCATGAGAAGTACACCGAAAACAATGCATTCCGAGACGATAGTTGCAGTTGCTTTGGTGGCGTTTGATGACTACTAGCAATCTGGTGGTATTATACCGCAACAACTTCCGACTTAACCATACCTAAGCATTGTCGAATTCCCGTCGACGGTACGCCATACATTAAGGCAAGCGGAAGTGCTAGCAAATTGCAACTGCTACTAACACAAAATCGCTTATGGTTATGGGGAATGCAGGCCGAAACCACATAAGACATTCACCCTCATGTCCATCCAGCCTCCGTATGTACAAGTATTCGCTAAATCGGACCAACCTTCTAAAGTACCCACATTCATTTTCGCTAAACATTCCGCCTACACTCACATTGTGCCGTTTCATTTGTCTACGTCTTGTTTTCCTGATCTAGCATAAGCAGGCTGTTCCATGTGAAAAGCCAAATACGTCACACATCCCGGTATGTTAATGAGGTTGGGCAAGGTTTATTCACCTTTTGCCAGAGCAACAAAAGTACCTGCTACGAATGGCTGGTTATTCTGCTTTGCTCTCGCGGGCTCGTTTAAACTGTGCGGGGTCCGCGTTCGTTCTAGTCGCTCGATTCCGCCAGCACGTAGAAAAATGGTGGCGACTAAGTCTCACGGTCCGTATGAATCGAATGCTGTCAGCTACTTTTCCTAGCGCATATACAATCTTCAAGTCGTTTGTTCGTTTACGCTAGGGGATTCGTTACAAACAAAGCTGTATAACATTTAGGTAAGTCGGCACTAGCTGTGTCCCTGGTACTTAACGAAAGTACATTTTCGCCTACTCAGGCGAACTGCCCAAAACTCCTACGTTTCGGTGGCGCTGAAGGCGGATGTCATATATAAATCCACCGATAGGATCGCCGATCCCCTAGCTTTAAAACTTGTATGGACGAATGTGGCAATTCAAATGGTCCAAGGACCTCAAGGAAACAATGTACACAGTATTATTTGCTCACTCAGAATCGACGGATTAAGTCCGGTTGGCCCGGATTAACGGAAGCATCGTAAATGTGACTGGATTTCGCGGAAACAGAGCTGCTCTGGCACAATGTTTCACATTACAATATAGCGCATGAGTATTTCTTCAAGGTAGCTTTCATTGTTTCATAAAGCTTTGACATGAATTATCGCTTTGTAGTTTCAGCACTACTACCCAACTCTCGTAAATGGGACCGGCTATGCCGTACTTCCGCCTTGAATCTCACTCAGATAACGTAAAACTAAGACAACACTTTAATAAAACTTCTATTAGCCACACTTGATAACTTATCGTACGTGCTGTCTGCGCTAAAGAAAATGTGCTTGTGCGATGGCATCGGCAGATTTAGCACATCCATGTTAGTGAAGCAGGTATGGTTGAGCTCTGACGGTGTCTTGTGCAATCTAAGTATGGTATGGGTTGGCGAAACGCTCAGAAGATTCAGGTCTAACTGTTGTCAGAGAGGGCTGGTTGCATTGTTTGTAGCATGCGCATACCGACATGCTGCTTTAAGACCAGGAATTCCCAACGGCACTTTGTGGAATTAGTTGAATGTTTGGAAATGAAGTTAGGGTTGGAACAGAACATCCTCGCCAGATCCTGTCTACGTTTTGACTTATCTTCATGGATCAGTCTAGCAAAATAATTGCTCGCAAACGTATGTGTCTCCTGGTTTTCGGGTCGTTATAGATTTGCCAGGATTAAACCTTTCAGGCCACACATTTTCGTGCCATAGGTCTGATGAAGGATTTCATTTTTTGACATGGTAGCTGTGATGCTGATGCCGAGAGGATCAAGAGATCCAGCCAATAGATCCTGGTGGCCGTTCGGCCAGAAAAACGGATCGGTAGCATTGATGAGGTCAGATAGGATGCTGCAAACATGTAACGATACTTCGTTGCTCTCCATGTTAAAATATTCTGTGTAACGGATGTAGCAGAACAACCGTTGCATGATCGACGTAAGATAAGTGGATGCTTGTGCAGATCACAAGCATTTTATTGGTGAACAGTTAATTCAACATGACGCGCTGTTTCTGCGCTTTGAAACTAGTAGCGGATGTAATGTGGTTAGGAATTAGGAGCTTAATGGGTAGATCTCACAAATCTACCTTAAATTCCCACCGATAAAAGCCAAGACCCCCGTGTTTCCAATTTAGTCTTTCATGCATACAAGGTGACTGTTAGACAGCACCAAAACCCATAAAGATAATCGAAAGTCAATGTTAGCGAACAAAACTTTTCGATAATTGTTCATCAGGCTAGTACAATTAAAGACCCGTTACATCGATTAGACAGATTGCTGTGGTCGTTAAAACAGGGTACAATCAGTTTACAATGAGTCACCGATTGCCATCAAGTAGGTCGATGTCGGAGCCTTCACGTGATCCAACTGAATCGTCACTACTCGATCGGCCGAGGGCAGTTGTAAAGCCTGAACAAATCACTTTTGAGAATACAGCTTTGGTTTCATAAACGAAACTTCTGTACTCAGAAGCGATTTGTACAGGCCTTACAACTGCCCTAGCCCGATCGAGTAGTGATATATACTCAGTTGGTTGGCGTGAAGGCTCCGACATCGACCTAATTGATGGCAATAGCTGGCCTGTTGTAAACTGCTTGTACCCGTTTTAACGACCACAGCAGTCTGTCTAATCGATGCAACTGGTATATAATTGTACTATCTTGATGAAGAATTATCTAAAACGTATGTTTGCTAACATTGACTTTTGTACCAGAACCCACTTTATATCGGAAGCTAGACGGCTGTTCATTTCTGAAAGTAACATCGGAGCGCGGTCTGGGATGACAATTGAACATCAGTCACAATGTCTTATTTGCAGGCAGCACCAAAGTGAGTACACAACTTAAAACGTAGAATCGTCATAGATTTCAATATGTACGTAGCTCTTATAGTACAAAATTACACAACCTCCCTACCAGGTCAGTCGCCAGGTAAGACAAACATGCCGGATAAGGTGCGCTTAGTTTCAGTGACCTTCGTTCGTCCAGGACTCGGTTATTCAGACCAAGTCCCCAAAGGTTGCAGCTTGACAAGGTTGAAGCCTAAGCAACTTTTCCTTAGGATGTTTTATTCATTGGTATAAAAATAACAGCGTGTTTGTAACTACAGCAGCTTATCTGTGATGCAAGGTACAAGTGCGAGGTACTGCCTATACTTGTGATGTGGGTAACTGCGTTATGAGCATGTAGTCAGAGGAACGAAACGAATTTACGTAACGAACCAAACAACTTTAGTAAGGCTTCTGCGCACTTGGTACGACTTCAAGCTCTTACCGAAGGGTTGGGTCACAATCAAAGTGAACAGTTCTAAAGACGGATATTCAAATTAGTTGAACTTTGTGGTGTAAGAAGATGTCAGGCTAATCTTCCACACTGAGTCGATCCAGCGTCTTGCCTTGGTTCCTTTTAAGCATGATCGTTTTATGTATGCGGGTCAAGCGAAACCAAATGTTAACGAACGCTATCCGCTCATCAAAGTAGTTTATCATTTAAGTGACAGGATGAAATCATGATGTCTATCGGCTGCGTTGCAAAGGGGAAACACGGATTTGGCGAATGAGCAAGAGGACGCTTTCACGACCATCAAGCATTTCTCCAATAACGTACCAGTACTGGGTTGCTATGACATAGCTATATCATTGGATGTGCAATCCACCAGCAGCCAGAACGGAATAGTTGTCATTATCCTATAGAGTGGTCACCCTTTTCATTTCCGCAGTTGTGCGCTCTCAATGTTGGTGCGTCGCTAAGCAGCAATCGAAGAGGAGATACTCGCAGCTGTACAAGCAATTGAACTAATCGACATCTGCAGTGCATACTAAAAATAAACATCTCTGATCAATAACAACTTATCTGTTGGACAGTGTCCCTCGACGTAATCATCGCGTGCATATTCTGCCTCAGAGGTACGACTTGGATTTTGCATACACCACGAGCACGCGGATGTTCTTCGAAAGCAACCTGTCGAGAGGGCATCGCCTGCCAGTCGACCACCAACATGATGGAATTGTGATGGTAAATTTGAAAAATCTTGCAGTGACGAAATGTTGCTGTGAGAAACGAAGGACTACATGTATGGCCAGATATAGAACACAAACTCCAAAGGGAACTGACTCCATGCTTCAAATGTTGGGATGAACTCACAGTGCATGACGTCATGTTACTCAAAGGAATTCATATTGGATTTCATCATAGTTCCGCAAAGAGACGTTCTACAAGATAATCGAACACACCTTGGTGTTAACTAAAGTACTAGCAGCGTGCAGACTTATTTGCTGGCCCGGGGTGACCAGACAGATATGTGAACAAAAGTCAGCCTTTGCAGACATCCAAACCAAAGAATCTCCCTAGGCCAGTGAATCAACTATGTCGCGTCAGGTCCCAGGTCGATCTTTACGGAAGGTAGCTGTGGGCTTTTACGGTGACAACGTAACGGACTCTTGAACCAAAGGGGACTGATATGGTGACCACATCGGGGTTGACACAATCACCGCTGCATCCACTAATGCAGTAAATAGTAAGTTCAGGTGTCATTCCTTCCGACACGGAATACCGGAGTATCTTCTCTCCGACAATTGCACCCAGCTTGAAAATGCTGCCCTCTATACCTTCGTAAACAAGTAGGAAATTCCGCATCGACAAACCAAACCTTACCATGAACGGGCGAACGAAAATGTAGAGACAGCAATCAAACAAGAGAAAAGTCAGTTGTCAAAGGATACAATGACTATTGGCACAGGTATCTGCTATCGCTGGAGATCCACTGCATGCTAACATTGTGCACCGGTCTCAGTACAGTGCAAAGGCTGTGCAACAGTAGGACACGAACCCAAATATCTCTGCCAGCTGCAGTTTCACATGCAGTTTTAACATAGCATGAGCAGCCTCAAAGGAGGTTAAGTGAGCGAAAGCTGGATCAGAAACGGTATTACGACCGAGGTACCGGAACCCTACCCAGGCTATCAGTAAACAAGGAAGTGTGGACTCAACAAATACCGAGTGTTCACGAGCAATAGAAGCAATGTATAGTGATCGCGATAGTCGCAGAAGGCTTTTCTATAGTCAATACTGAAAAGAAGATGATCAGAAGTAATCGAGCACAGCTGAGGTGATACCAAGAACAAGAAGATGCATCTGAAACGAGAGGAGGTGGCAGCGGCGAAGCCAGCAAATGGCACGCGGAACGGAACGGCGTTCAGGGTTTACAGCGACATCGATGAGGCTGATCAGGCAAAAGCAAGAATTTGATGGGAACTTAAATTCAGAGGGAGGAGACGGATTAACGTGATTAAGCGAGCAGCTAGATTGCAGCTAATGAAAGCAGTAGCTAATTGGCGTCTACAGACCTCCACATCTACACTGGTTAGTTAACAGTTGTCTGCGTTGGAACGAGCATATTTGCGAGAAGTAAAGGAGGAACCGCATAAATTCAGAGACGTTATTATTGCTGATTTAAGCGTGACTCGTTATACTGTAAGAGAGCCAGGCACTAATATAAAGGATAATAATGTACAGAAAATGGTGATACATAAATGCGAGATATCGCGTGGCTTTGTATAATGGCTGTGAGTTCCATGCAGTCTGCGTTGCGTTGCGGCTGGATGCACTGAGGTTTAGCATGTGGAACCGCACACTTCGGTTGTCCGCTCTTTTCCGTGATGTGGTGTTGTTGCGTCTTGATGCGACAGGTTTATCCATGATGGCGAGCTAAAGGGCATTCCAAATGGTCTGTGTCGGCCGCGCGCTTCGACGCCAGCGTGTTAATGTACATAGGTGAAAATACTGTTTTGACATGGCATGTATAGCACTTGCTGTATATCACGTGGTGTGTGCTTAAGCTTTACCATGCAGGTTAGAGGCAAATTGCAGTTCTGTATACGGGATTGTTTGGAGAGTGGCAAACGGACATAACAACGTCTTTGTTGGGAAGACTTCATACTGAGTAGTTGTGTGGCGAGACTGCTTGGTTGAAAAAATGCCTGTCTCTGAAAGACAGTGTTTCGCGACAGTGACGAATCATTTGTATGAATTACTGACAACAAATTCTGAGCCACTGCTCTAGTAAAGATGAGGCTCATGGAAACAAGTGCCAATTCCAGCCAGTATGAGGCAAGTTTTTTATGTTTTCAACTGTTAGATGTGCGTTCCAATATTCCGTTTAGAAAGTACGGTTTATTGTGACTATTGCTAGACCACACTGAGTTCGCTTTTTGGTATAACTTCGTCTGACGTCAAGCACCTCTAAGTCTAAAGCATTGGCAGCCAGTTGAGCCTCTGGTATAACATTGCAAGTGGCATTTTCGTTTTGCACGTGAAGGTAAGCTCGACTTACTTCAAACTGGCGCCACTTCCTGCGTAGTTAGCCGATTGTGATGCGTCAGCTTCTTTAGCAGCAACGGTCACAACTAGGTAGCTGCGTCTTCAGCAACAGTATGTTAAGAAATCTTGTGCTACGAGTAGATTCCCAGACGAGGCGTTTGCGATAAGACAGTAGTAATTGGAGTAAGTTAACTTCTTGTTTATTCAGTTTCGGTTGGTGACATCCGTGTATTCGACTTCACAGATAAACCCACACACATGGTTCAACCACATGCAGTGCCTTATGTCTCCATTCTTAGAATGGCTAATTTTAACGAACGATATTGATCACGTTCAGCATTTTTTGTCACAGTCGTGAAATTATTGCATTTATGCGTCAGAACACCTATGCAGCTGAAGAGTAAGATGGTTATTCAGTCCATGACGAACTAGAACCAGCCCGCGTCATATTCGAGTATTTCACATCTCTTGATGATTAGGAGTTGCATCTTTCACAAAAAGTTTGCTGCAATCAGGACTCAGTATCGCAGTTCGAACAATCTTAGCACAAACTGCAAAGCCACAAAATCCTCTTAGGCTGCGCTTCGTGAGGTTCCAACCTATGTGGGTCTATATTTTGGGCCTATGCCTAAGCCCAATGAATGCGCGCGTAGTAAGATTTGTCACATGCGCGTCGTCATCACAGCCAACCTTGTAGGTGTAGTCATCACATTGTTGAAACTGACGTCTCAAAAGAGCTCCAACACTGTCACTGACCGCTGTTTATTCATAGTCTAAACCTACTGCATGATTCAGAAACTGGATGATCTAAGTACTTTGAAGCAAACAGAAGCAGCCTCCGGGTCTCTGGTGGCCTTCAAATCATGCCGTGTAGCTTACTTAGCAGTTAGGAAAACGCTGACCAAACCAGACAGTCTTTAGGTCACATCCACCTTTGCTACTAACTAGACTGTATTACTTGGAGATTTGTATTGAAAGAACCTTTGATCTTGGATAACTGTCAATTGACAGGTTTTCAACTTAGCGTGGTTTGTTACTTCTTTACATAAAAACGCAGTGATTTTCATAGATCGCGATATCATTTGGTCATACTATAGCTGTGGTTCTCCGATATATAACAAAACAAAGAACTGCAACAGGCAGTATCGGTTGCTAAATGGCCCTTAGTATGTATCCGGGCCAAAATACACACGATTGTTGGCTTGTATCTGCTTTACATCCCGGACAAGTCCATACATTGTGACCTATTTTTGAAAGACCACATGCTGTCAGGCACCGAAAACATTTGCCCGAGCATAGAAAACGCAGCTGACATTTGTTAGAGTATTTCATGCAGTGGAAATACCGTTATTCTTATACACTGAAGTAGCCAACTTAATAACATGCTTTATGCGGGATGCTGTGGTTATGAAAGAAGGGGTACAAGCAAGAAGCGTGAGCATTTTTCAACAATCGGTGTTTGATATATATATATATATATATATATATATATATATATATATAGGCGGGTGAGTCTATGGTGCGCTGAGGCTTGTGGTGGCTAGATCCTGACAGATGGTCTACCCATTGCTGCTACTGTTGTGCCATTTGCTCAAGTCCTGGGCGCCTCCTCGTGGCGACCCCTGGGTGGGATTTGGGTTCCGCCCTTCTCCCTGCTAAGATCCAGGACACCAATCCGCATGAATCGACTAACTGACCATGTGCTAGACCCGCTGCCTTTCGGGTGTTCATTTAATCGAAGGCTTTGGCTGAGGACCCGATTCGTTCTCCTGTCAGGAATGGGCGCCTTGGGAGTATCCTAGTCCATCCTCTCCGGAGGTTAGGAAGTGGTCGATGGCCCACTTCCCGTAAAACCTAGCCATGGGAGACAACTGGTCTACGGGTTATAAGCTCACAGCTCGATTGGCGTAGAGCACGAGTGCCAAGCATTGTCTCTGATGGTGGGGGGGACACCTCCGGGTGTTCAATGGTTTACTACTGCCCGCCTCAAGCCAGGCAGACCCTGGTCAAATTGGTGCAAACCCGCCAAAAACCCACCTGCGTCTGGCCATGGTCGCAGGTGCGTATCCTACTACGGTCGCAAAACATATAATAATTGTTCCAGTACCTCAAAGGCTGCGTGTGACGGCCGTCAAGCAGATCCCCATCTATCTCTGCAATCACATTCCCGAGCTGGATCTGCTCCCCACTGCCTTATGGGTCAGGCTGTTGAGCCAAAGGCTCCGGGTGGAGTCCTTCAAGTAAACCTCCAAACCACCCACTGCCTTGTGGGCCAGGCTATTGAGCCAAAGGCTCCGGGCGGAGTCCCTCAAGCAAACCTTCGAAGCACAACGACCACCTCGCGTGCGATTGCCCACCAATGCAATCGTATGCCTGCGCGCAAAGCACTCAGCATCGGATGCTGGAACGTGCGCACACTACTGGACCGGAACTCCAGCGAGCGGCCGGAGCGACCCACTGCACTCGTCGCGATGGAGCTGGCGCGCTACAACATCGATATTGCGGCGCTCAGTGAAACCCAGCTCGCTGAGCAAGGTAAGTTGCATGAAGCAGGTGCTGGCTGCACATTCTACTGGGTGGGCAACGCCGCCTCAGCACCACGTGAACATGGGGTCGGATTTGCACTATCCGATCGCCACCATGGCCAGCTGGTGGGTGAACCAACAGGCATCAGCGCGCAACTGATGACCGTTCGCCTACGACTCGGAAGAGGTAAGTTTGCTACTTTTATAAGCAAGTAGGGTCCGATTATGTGTTATCCTGATGACACGCGTGATCAATTCTACACTGAGCTATCCTCCGTGATACGGTCTGTGCCGAGGAGCGACCGACTATTTCTGCTGGGTGATTTCAACGCGCGCGTTGGGCGTGATGCATCAGTGTGGACAGATGTTATCGGTGCGCATGGCATTGGTTCAGCGAATGCGAACGGTGACAGGCTGCTCTCACTGTGTGCCACTCACGGCCTGACGACCACGAACACACGGTTTGCACTGAGTGCGAATGATATAGCAACTTGGACGCACCCACGGAGTGGTTACGCTCACCTGCTCGACGATGTCATCGTACGTCAACGTAACATGCGTGAAGTGCGCATGACACGTGTACTGCGAAGAGTTGAGTGTGGCACTGATCACAAGTTGGTGCGGACCAAACTGTACATATATTTTCGTAAATCGATTTATTGCACTCCCGCCGTGAATCGGCGTAAATTTAACATTCTCTCCCTCGGTACTGTGGCGAAACGTACTGAGCTGGAGAAGGCGATGGCTGCACGGCTGTGTGATGTGGGCTGCATAGCCACAGTGGGCGACCTGTGGCACCACATTCGCGACCAGGTGAGACCATCGGGAGCGTAAAGTGCAAGCGGCCTGATTGGTTTGATGAGAACAATGCGACGATCGGCGCATTGGGGTCGGAGAAGAATGCAGCATTTGCTGCACATGTGGCAGACCCCAGTGAGTTGGGGAAGAATAGTCAGTTTAGCAAACTTCGACGGCGACTGACCCGAAAGCTCCGTCGCACAAAAAATGCATGGTGGACGGAGAAGACGAAGCAGATGGAATGCTACGCCGAACGCCGCCAACATAAGGAATTCTTTGACTCCTTGAAGACGGTGTATGGACCGAGATTGGAGCCTCTGAGGACACTGATCGATGGTAGTTCAGGCGCTACCTGCACGCAGACTGCAGACATAATGCCGATCTGGCGCAAACACTTTGACTGTCTCTTGAACAACCGTTCAGAGATCGACTGGCCTACATTGAACGGCCTGAAGCAGCACGATGTGAAGGCGAATCTGGCGGATACGCCGAGACTGGATGAGACGCAGAGAGCACTTGCTCAGCTGCGAAACGGCAAATGTGCCGGAGCCGACGGGATCCCGCCGGAAGTATTGAAACACGGTGGACCCGCGTTGTTGACTGCGCTGCACCTCTTGGTGCAACGTGTATAGATTGAGGAGGAGGTGCCTGCTGAGCTGAAGGATGCCCTTGTGCTACCACTGTACAAGGGCAAATGTAGCAAGCAATGTTGCACGAATTATCTTGGCATCAACTTGCTGAGTTGTGTGGGCAAGGTTATTGCCCGAATCCTGCTCAACCGCCTCGTCAGTCAGGTTGTGGAAACTAACGTGGCGGAAGAGCAATGTGGAATCCGTTCAGGTCACAGCACTATAGATATGGTGTTTGCGGCTAGTCAGTTGCAAGAGAAGTGCAGAGAACGACACCAGCCATTGTACTCGCATTTTGTTGATCTCACCAAAGCATTTGATACGGTGAACCGCGAGGCATTGTGGCTGGTGTTGGGTAAGTTTGGTTGCCCACGTAACTTTGTAAGTTCAATTGAATGTCTGCACAGTGATATGCGAGCGAGGGTGAAGCTGAGTGGAGAGACCTCGGATGACTTTGCAGTTGTCTCTGGTGTGAAGCAAGGCTGTGTCTTTGCTCCTGCTCTGTTTAATATATATCTTCATGCAATGTTGTTCTGTGCTTTTGATGCGGCTTGTGCTTACGGTGTTCGTGTAGAGCACCGTACTGATGGTGGGTTGCTGAACATCCGTCGTTTCGGTGGGAGAACTCTAGTCTGTGAGACAACTATCCGTATGTTGCTGTTTGCTGACGACTGTGCGTTGTTTTCACAAAGCGCGAATGAGTTTCAGCACATGACTAGTGCGCTGGCTTCCACAGCGGCCAAATTCGGGCTCACCATCAACACAAGCAAAACTGGCTGTCTCTTTCAGCCTTCAGCGGAGGCGCAATCTTCAATATTGCCGCGAATCAGCATTGGTGCTGAACTAGCGGAAACCACCTCCCGCTTCTGCTACCTTTGGAGTGTGATGTCGACTGATCAGCAGCTACACAGTGAGCTGCCTATCCGCGAGTCGAAGGCAGCGGCGGCGTTCGGGAAGCTTGAGTACCGAGTGTGGAACAACCATCAGCTTAGCATTGGCACAAAGCTGATGGTGTACAAATCCATGGCACTGTCCGTTCTTCTATACGGCAGTGAAACGTAGACGAGGTACCGTCGGGATGTGCAATATCACGAGCGATTCCATCAGCTGGGTCTGCGACGAATTGTGCGCATCGGTTGGAGCGCCAGAGTTGCAGACACGGAAGTGTTGCGCCGAAGTGGGATGTATGCAGTTGACTGCATACTTTTACCGACACACCTGAGATGGCTCGGTCATGTGTGGCGCATGGATTCGACTCGGATACCGAAACAACTCTTATATGGTCAGCTGAGTATTGGGAAGCGGCACGTGGGGAAACCAAAGTTACGTTACCAGGACATGATCAAAGTGAGCCACACATGTTCTAATCTTGATCGCAGGTCATAGGAATCAAAAGCGGTTGGTCGGCGCGTATGGCGCGATCTCATCACGAAGGCGGTTGCTGAAGTGCGGGAGAAAGACCTCACGCACGCAGAGAAGAAGCGGCAAGTGCGGAAGCAGCAAGCACCGATGAATTGTACTCCATCGACATCGAGTGCATGGTGCTGTAGCACATGTGGTCTCGAGTGCCTGTGTCAGGCAGGCTTAGTAAGCCATGAGCGAGGCCACTCGGGACTACTACCGAAGCGCCGACTGGTTCTGCAGAGAACGTAGGCAGAACCGGCGCAGCCTTTTTAGGTACTCTGCGTTCGATTTACTAACTGCGCGCTTGCATGCTAAGTCTATTTATTTCAGGTGGTGGGTTTTCAATTTTGCCTAAATGCTTTTCCTTCTCATATAAATGTCTACCTGTACTCTATTCCATTAACTTGCACACTTCGCTTAAGCCAGTTGTAGTCGATTTCCATAGCATTTTGTGTTCGAGGTATTCCGTAATGTATACTTTCTGACCTCGAGAACTTATCTAGGATTCGTTTGTATCAACTTATTACATATGCTCATTAAGTTAAGGTTTATGTCACCGTTTCCTTATGCAATGATCGAGTTATTTTCTTGTCTCTCTCTCTCTCTCAAATGATTGGCCGTTGTTTGATATCCCCGGTGTGGCTGCGCTTGATGTGCATGTTGACAAGGTGCCTACCTGTCTATTACCCACTACATCGTCCAGACTGGCTCCAGGAGACAGTTGATCGTTGCTGGACAGGACCGGGTGCACGGTCCTTGTGGCCATGCTAGGCTCGAAGAGTGGTTCCATGCACTCAGTATGGAGCGGACTACGGTCCAGCCACCGCCTTGTGTGCGGTTGATTCCCCAAATAAAGCGTGCTTGTGTTTGCCTGTGAAGGAGTGTGGGCCGGCTCCGTTGATGAAACGTGGTTCCCATCCGCATGCCTCCCGGTCTTATTCCTTCGGGTTTACACTGGATATGGGGTGTGTGGATGGAGCTGTGGGTGGTGCAGCGCAAGCCATCCATGGTCCCTCTGTAGGCGCAGGCATCCTGTAGCTGGTTACAGTGACAGGCAAATCCGAAACCGGATGCCGCCAACCATATATATATATATATATATATATATATATATATATATATATATATATATATCCTGAGGTCCTGACAAATCGTCGACCCTCTGATCTCAAGGATGGGTCGTGAATTTTATCCTGGGCGCCTCCGCATGGCTACTGCAGTGTGGAAGCTTTGTTTTATCCTTCTTCCAACTGATGGCCAGCACACAGTCCATTGTGCGTTGGTTTACTGACACACGCCATACGGCCTGCAAATTTTCAGGATTACAACGTATCGCAGGCTTTGACTGGGAAACTGAATATTTCTCTTATTAAAGTGTGCACAGCCGTTAAAATACCAGTCCGAATACTAAAGTATGAAATTTAACTATACTGGTAATGCCGTGCTGCATCGGCCGCTGCGCATTGTTGTGGTAGCTAGTAGCTTCGACGTACCTGCTGCGTAAAGCGTGCTGCTGACGCCTCACACCTTTCTTCTGCTTTTGCACATTCGCTCTCCTTAATCGTGGTCTCTACACCAGCGATTACCCACAGTGGTAATTGTATGACTCCTCTCAAAGAGCTCAACGTCCGATATCGGAATCTGTGCACCTAACTCGACCGCAACTCGAGGGAACAATCCGAGCGATGCACTGAATTGACCGCGCTGGAACTCGCGCGCCAAGCGTCAACTTTGCCACAATCAGGGACACTCGGACTGCTGACCAAAACAAGCTGCATGAGGCTGGTGCTGGTTACACTTTCTACTGGGTATGAAACGTCACTACCACGCTACCTGAACATGGGGTCCGAGTTGCACTATACGACCAACTAAATGGCTAGCTGGTAGCAAAGCCGACGGACATCAAGCAACGATTAATGATACGGCGCAACGACTTGGAAGAAATACACTAGCGTCTCTCATTAGCACGTGCAATCCCACTGTATGCTATTTTGATGGTACAATGGATCAGTTTTACGCTCAGTCTCCTGCTTGATACGGTCAGTGCCGAGAAACGACCGGCTATTTCAACTAAGTGATTTAAACGCGCGCGTTGGGCGTGATGCCGCGGTGTGCACACACGTAATTGTTCCTCATGATGTTGGCACAGGCAATGAGAACGATGTCCGGCTATCCTCACTTTGCGCTGCCCACGGCCTGACGATCATGAACACGTGGCATGTACTGAGTGCAAGTGTTATAGCTACTTGGTCGTATCCACGGAGTGGTCACACTCGACTATATCATGGTACGCTAGCTTGACATGCGTAAAATGCGTAAGGCACGTGTGTTGCGTGCAGCTGTGTATTGCGCTGATCACAAGTTAGTGCAGAACCAATTGTACACATTATTGTACACCTGCAGTGAATCGGTAGAAATATAATGTTCTTTCTTCAGATCCCGCTGATAAGAGGATGAAGCTGGAGAATGTAATAGCTACCCGCCTTGGTGATGTCGCCTGCATCACCTCGGTTAACAACCTGTGTCACCACATTCTTGAACAAGTGACGACTGTGGCCGAGGAAACGAATGCGTGCGCTAACTGTATGCGGCCACACTGGTTTGATGCCAGCAGCGGGACCGTTGGCGCATTGGCGCCGCCCCACATGAGATGTCCCTGCCGACTTCGAGAAGGAGAGCCGGTTTCGCTAAATTCGACAATGATTGATTCCTGCGATCCGTCGCATCAATATTACATGGTGGATAGAGAAGGCGGAGCACATGCAAGGCTACGCCGTACGCCACCAACATAAGGAATTTTTTAACTCTTTGATAGTGGTGTGTGTTCACCTTGCAGCCGGTGAGGACATTGGTGAATGATGCTTCAAGCTTTGCTTGCACACAGATTTTAGACTTAATGCAGATCTGACGAAAGCACTTCGACTGTTTCTTGATGCTCTGGCCACGGTAGAGGATAATCCACGGTGCTCTTTCTGCTGCATCGAGCAGGGTGATTCAGGGGTTTGGCTGCTACTGCTCAAGCATTCCCAGGTTCTTATTCCCCTTCTTACGCTTTTTCTCTTTTACTATCCCGTTCCAGCTTCATTGTTATCCCATCCGTTTTCAATCCCTCAATTCTTGGCTTTCACCCCTTGCTTTGATAGGCTTTTACCTTCTAGTTCCAACTCACATGTGAACGCGAGTGTTATTCCTGTCCTGTCGACAAGCTCATGTCCAACCAAACGGCCAAGCCCACTTCATCGGCTTCTATTTGGATCCATCGATCCTCCTTTCAGATTGGCATGCCTTAATGCACTCGCATTGATACAAATAGGTCAACAAGCAGCACTTGCCCGAATATTAGAAACCCTCTCGATCGATATCTGCTGCTTATCGGAGACCCGCCTGCAAGACGAGAGCTCTGTGCTCACTTTGCGATCCCCTTCAGGTGACACCAGCAGCAATTTCTCATTGCGCCTATCCAGTGACGATGCAGCTTCGAGCACCGGCCAAGCTGGTGTTGGCATTGCCCTGAGTCCCCGGGCTGAAGCTGCTCTGGTTGACTGGATTCCAATCAGTAACCGGTTGTGTGCGGTCAGATTGGCTGGCTCGTTCAAAGCTTCGAAGTCGCGCGGGACTAACAGGTGTCTATTCGTCATCGCTGCCTATGCACCCACAAACTGTAGCGATGATTCGGTGAAAGACGAATTCTATCGCCAATTAAACGAGCTCCTTCGCCACAGAAGAAGCTCGGACACTGTAGTGCTGGCCAGGGATCTGAACGCTCAAGCTGGAAATTATCCCCTGATGAACTGCATCTGGGCGGCCAACATGGTGTTGGCTGCCGTAATGATAACGGTGAACGGTTACTTCACTTATGTGAAAATGCTTGTCTATTTCGCGCGAGCACTAATTTTCGACATAACACATGCCGGAGGTTGACTTGGCGCCCACCAGCCTCGAACTAGTTTTGGACGCAGATCGATCCCAATGCGCTAAGTTACTGCTAGAGCGGCTGCGCTTAGAACTGTCGCTCGATTTGGAGCACAGGTGTGGACACCGACCATGCACTTGTATGTGCTGACCTGCGGATGAGCTTTGGCGGTCGCCCAAGACGACGTTGTGAGCGCATTGACACCAGTCAACTGACAAAATCAGCTTATCTGAATGTCTGTCAATGTATGCTGTCTTGTGCGTTGAGTAAACGCTCACTGGATGCAGTTGAAGAGCACTGCTCACATGCTCACCAGACCTTACTAGCAGCAGGCAAATCCTGATGTGGTAACTCTAATCGCTAACATGGACATTGGGTCTCTTCGCAGTCTCTGGAACTTATCGACGCTCACTGGCATATTCCGACTGGAAGTGAACACAATAAAACTCGCAAAGTGCTCTGGGCGAAACCGTGTTAGCCTGAAGGTAGACCGCCAATCCTGGTGGTCACTTGGTGCATCAGAGATGGAAATGACCGCTGCCCTTGGTAAACATCGTAATTTATTCCGGCTGACACGGGAAAGCGGTAGCAGGAGACCTGGGGTTCGTGAAACTATACGTGACAATAATAGACATCCCAACTTGTCAAAACGCTTGGATCGCTGGACCGAGCACTTTAGAAAGGAAATGTAATCGGTCGGATTGGTTAGATTTCTCTCCAGCCACTGATCGCTCCGCTCCCTGCGCTGTCCCTCTGGATCCACCCTCTCGCTCAGAAGTCGAAAGTGAGATCGCACTGTTGAAGTTAAATAAAGCCGCGACACTAGATGATCTAGCACCTTCAAATTCGGGTGAACTGCTCCTGTGGATGATTTACATGAGTTACTAGTGAAAATGTGGGAGCAGGAAACTGTCCCAACCGACTGGAGCCCCTCCGTCATAGTCCCAATTTTCAAGGGATACTCACGATCGGAATGCGGCAACCATACAGGAGTTAGTCTGATCTCCATCGCCTCCAGATTGCTTTCCTCTGTCATCCTTCACAGACTGACTGTCACTTGTGATATCCATATTCGTAAAGAGGCAGCCGGATTTCGTCGAGGCCGCTGCTGCATTGACCACATCTTCACTTTGCGTCATTTGTTGGAGTACCGTCACACATAGTGCCGGCCCACCGTTGTCGTGTTCTTCGATATCAAAGTTGCATTCAATTCGGTGAATAGATGTGCAGTTTGAGACTGTCTACTCAGAAATGGTGTACTTGAGAAATATGTAAATATTATCCGATCATTATATGCGCGTAACTCAGGCAGAGTGAGGGCTTACGGCAAGCTGTCGTCGCATTTCCATATTTCCAGCTGTGTGAGACAAGGATGCCCGCTGTTTTCTTTCCTCTTTAACTTCGCTATTGACAAAGTCATGGAAATCGCGTTCACAGGACATGACTTAGAAGGTGTGGATTAGTTCCCAGGAGAACGACTTCTTGACTTAGAGTATGCTGACGACGTTACCCTAATCCGTGACAGCTCTCAGACGTGCCAAGCGGCACTGGACAGATTAGCACTAGCTGTCCGTCACTTCGGGCTTTGCTTCGCACGCTCGAAGTGCAAAGCTTTCCTCCAAGGTTGGTCTGGACCGCCTCGTACGCTGACCCTTGGTGGGGATCAGCTAGAAGTCGTTCAACAATTCAACTACCTGGGAAGTTGGATCAGCGCCCGTGGGATTGAAGATGAGATCACAAACGGTATAGCAAAAGCTCGAGGCGCTTTTGCTAACCTTCGTCACTTATGGCGCCGGCGCGACATTACTCTCGCCCTGAAGGGTAGAGTGTACAATACAGCGGTACGTTCGACCCTACTGTACGGTTGTGAAACTTGGCCCTTTAGATTAGCGGACATAAGGAGGCTAGTTACGTTCGATCACCGGTGCCTTCGTAATTTAGCTCATGTCTGCTTTGGAACACCGCGGGAGCAACGAGCGTGTTCGACGCCTTGTTTACGGCATAGGAAAAGGAAATGAACAGTTCAGCACCGTTATTCCATGCGCCATGGTCCGGTGACTGGGCACGTGTTGCGCATGCCAGCCCACCGACTCCCGCGACTTGCTTTGTTTGCGCGTCGCGGGTGTGGATGGAAGAAGAAGAGGGGTGTCCAAGCAATGACTTGTTCGAGAGGAATGAAGGCTCGCAGCTCGGAGCTGGCCTCAGCTGGAGCTTCTCGGCTCCCTGGTTAGAGTGCGAAAGACAATAAACACGTTTGGCTGAATGCACTTGTTGATATGTCTAGAAGCCGACGTCAATGGTGTTCGTGCTTTGCGTTTCTTTTTCCCACCCCATTATTCTTAGCCTCCCCCTCCGATCTCATCAGTTAACATTTTATAATTCCGCACAGTAAATTAATTTTTCCTGCTGCATAGTTGTAGCCGGCAGGTAGCTTACCGGAACGATGCTCATCCGTTACCGGTAGCT
>OX104067.1:46343843-46521011 GCA_944474145.2 Dicrocoelium dendriticum
CACAGAGTAGGCACACAGACTGTGAGTGGATCTCCCTGGATGTGATCACAAAATAGTCGGATGTAAAATTATGGCTGTCATCGCATGTGAGGTCTGCGGTGGTTCCACGCTTCCTTCAAAATGTTAGTTGGGTGGGTTTCTCCGCTTTGCTTAGGGTCCAAAATTTGGACCATTTCTTTCTTTCCTCTGACATTAAGGGAGCCTCTGACATCTTCCATGACAATGTGTCTACATGCTTAAGCTTACTTGCCTCCCGTGATAACACGAGAGCCTCTTCTAAGTACGCTAACAACGCAAAGGACGAGCGGAAAATATGAATGCTAGCTCGAACATATGAACGTACTCACGACTTCAGCGTATTACGGAGACTCCAAAGCCTTATAATAGAGACGGACATGAAACACCACACCCGTCTCATGCAGGAAGAACAACGGGCTGTAAATAGTAGTAATACAAGTCAACTAGTGACTGCATTACTGAGAAAAAGGAGAGGCGGCAAAACTGACCTACCCTCCCACATCGTCATGCCTGAAAGCGAATGCATTGATTCCCCAATTGCCATGGCAGCAGCCTTTAACTCATACTTTGCTAGATCCTTTAATCTTGAAAAAGAAGCCCTGAAATTGTCAACCTCGGTTCACTTCTCTGAGCAAGTCTCATCGATCGAGCTTAGTGTAGCTACGATAAAACGTATGATTACCTGTCTAGGACCATCCTACAGACCTGGCCCCGATGGGATCTCTTCTGCTTTAGTCAAACACGGTGGAGATGAAATCCCTCGTAGATTATTAAATATCTTCTTTTTGTCTCACCAGTCTGGTCAATATCCCGAACGTTGGAAAACGGCTACGGTTATACCGCGACATAAGTCCGGGTCGAAAACTGACATCCGGAACTACGGCCCCATTAGTCACACAGCCATTCTCTCACGCATGCAAGAGAGAATTGTTAAGGAACATTTGGTTTCGTTTCTAATATCGCACAAGCTTCTCTCACCTTCACAGCATGGCTTTCTGAAGTCTCGCTCGTGTGTTACCTGTCAAGTTGACTTCCTTGACCATCTAACTGAAGCAATTGACTCAGGTCTTCAGTGCATTGTCATATTCCTCAACATACAAAAGGCGTTTGACAGAGTCCCACACAAAAAGCTGCTATATAAATTAAGTAAGTACGGTGTTACAAACCCGCTTAACTCTTGGATCCAATCGTACCTAGTAGGACGGTCGCAAGTTGTGGATATCAATGGTTACATCTCTTCACCTCGTCGGGTCATCAGTGGAGTGGTACTAGGCAGTGTCTTAGGTCCGTTACTCTTCCTACTTTATATAAATGACCTCGTTTCTGTTATACAATTTGGGAAGCCTTATTTGTTTGCTGATGATTTAAAGGTAGCTTACACGTTCCCAGGTTCTCAGCGTACCGCCGAACTTAACAATATCCAAAGCGGCTTGAAAGCCATTGAGAGATGGACTGATATGTGGCAGATGACATTTGCAACATCGAAGTGTAGTATTCTGGCGTATGGATATCAGATAGCAGCAGAAGTGTTCAGGCTTCATGAAGAAGTCATCCCAATCAGCCAGGCTGTTCGTGACTTAGGTTTAAGATATTCCAGTTCGTTAAACTTCAGCAAACATACAAATCATATCGTGGTAAAGGCTACGCAGCCGGTCGAGCTAATATGCCTCCTGCTAACTTGAAAAAAAACTAGACTAATTGCTTTCAAAATCAGTATCAGGCCTTTGATTGATTATTGCTGTGTTATGTTCATTAACTTGCGAAAGGGTGACTTGAGAGCCATTGCAAACGTCCAACGCACATGTACGAAGTGCATATTTGGCTATTCAACCGCTCTTTCATACGCAGATAGGTGCAAGCAATTTAATCTTGGACCTCTGTGGTTACGAAGAATGCAATTAAAGCTGTGCTTCCTCCACAAACTCGCGCGGCGGAAAGCATATGTTGGAAGTTATTAATTGTACTTTCAGGAAGATACCGGTTATGAACTGCGAGATAGTGAATGTATATTCTAGTTACCTAAATTCAAGACCAGCCTAAGAAGTAATTTCTACCTTCTTAGGTATGGCTCCATAAGGAATAAGCTGCCAAAAGAGATTAGATGTATTGAACATTTTTGTATGTTCAAGAAAATTATAAAGGTTAATCTGTCAACGGACAGAGTGAAATGGATCTTAAAAATTCAACTTGATGATGAAAAGCTGTATGAAGAAGGGCCGGATCATGTATGATACCGGAGAACATAGACTCGAATGCACTAGAGAAAACATGATCATCTAGGATGAGCTGCTACAAACCGCTTCTTATGCTATTCTTTAATGCTACCTCCTATGCGGTTTTACTCCTTGCAAACTTACTTCATACCAACAATCTTCTGATTAAAACCGAGAGCAAAGTTATTTACTTTTGTGGCGTCAGGAACTACTTTCGTAATTTTCCCCACAAATTGATTGATTCGTAATAATGTTCTGCGATCACCTTCGCTACCTTTGTTCTGCAGTGCTAACCATTTCTCCTTCTTTCCGAAGTTAACAGTCCAGAAACATATACTTGAAGTCAGTGATGGCAATAACAGATTCCCTGTGTGACTTTTGCCTATGGACAACTCGTACAGTTATCCGTCTCCGGCTGTAACGCCCCACAATTTGAGCGTATGATCGGCTCGATCCATTTTTACGCTGAGGTAAAAAACATACCTGCCTATCTTTTACATTAACGATATAGTACCTTTCACATAATTCTTCTTTTCTACATTCTTCCTTATTTCATTGTTGGCCACGACTGGGTTGATCTCCTGTGGTGACGGATTATAGCTTCCAGATTATAGAAGACTTTACCTATGCAAGGCACATTGCCACAAATTGACTGGCGTATAAAAAGTGCCATAATTGAATGATCCGCATGACGGACTGGGCTGAGGCTTCATCGCTCATAATACATGTATAAAAGCAGCCCTAAAAAGAACACAACATATAATAACAGGTGATGGCTCTTATGCTACTATGCCACAGCGGCATGCGGCCAAACATAGCATGGAAGTGCGGGCGAAACCTTTCAAGGGAATCCCTTGCATGGAAGCAGGTTCCCTGGGGACGGTTCCACGACTGGCCGTATTACTTTAACTGGACATCTGTTTAAATCTGCATATGTTATTGTTTCCGTTTTTTTAATTTCTTTAATACCTTAATCCTGCCACTTACTTTAATACCTGTTTTGGATCCATTGTAAAAAGCATGAACAAATTGATTAGTTTTTGCGATCCCGTTGTACACATTGATCAGACCACAGTTGGACTGCACCTCGAATTACCGAGGAATATACCACGTATTTATTTAGTTATTTATTTACTTGTATGTCAGCGTGCTACTTTGTTGAAACTGCGAAACCAGTGGTAGCTTATAAAGTTCTTTCCATCGTGAAGCTACCACATGAGACCAAACGAAGTCGAAACGAACAATAGGATGCAGCATTTTCGGATGGGTAAAACCCAATTTCCTTCTGACTCATCAGCTACGGTCCTAGTGATAAAATTGACCATGGTTCACTTACATGCGTATCCCGGTCTACATTGAAATTGGTCGTCACCTTCGAATCACACAACTTTCATCTCAAAATGAGCATTTTCGGATGGGTAAAACCCAATTTCCTTCTGACTCATCAGCTACGGTCCTAGTGATAAAATTGACAATGGTTCACTTACATGCGTATCCCGGCCTACATTGAAATTGGTCGTCACCTTCGAATCACACAACTTTCATCTCAAAATGACTCTCTAATCAGACATCGGATTTTGTTTTGTCACTTTTAATGAAGATTGCCCACCAACAATAGTTGCCTCTATTCACTTTACACAATAAGTGTAGATGAACTCGTAGCCAATGGTTTGTAGACGTCGAGAGATAGGCCAGCGAAGTAAGTTACTGAAATTCGACCATTAACTAAAGCTTGGAGGCTGATTCAGTTTATTTCCAAGTTGGCATTTCAGCCGAAGCGTCTAATCCTGAGCTACGGCATCGCAGTACTGCTCTTTCCAGTCGTTGAGTGTCATGTTGCCAACAAGGGAGCACGACACAGCATGTAATACACCCTGCATAGAGTCCCGTAGCACATATTTGTTATAAATACATGGAATGAACAATGAACAATGATTTATAACGAGTAAAATAGCAAGTGCTTGATATGTCCCGTAGGGTGATTAGCGTGAAAATAAGATAGATCAAGGGATAATGGAGTAGTTAGTTCGGGCGATTACAGATTTAACTGTACTGTCGTATAAAGGGAGTTTGAAAGGAGAACGTACGCACACAAGGCAATAAGGGGTGGTTATTGATTACGTAATAGGTATGAAAAAAGAGTAAAAAAGATAGCCAGGACAACGCTTACTCGTGTGCAACTATCTTGGGTCGACAGGATACCGAAATCCAGTTTCCATAATAGTAGCGTTTATCAAATTTCGTGCAACTGGTTTGGAGTGACTCATTCTCGAGTATGGTTATGGCACTATCCACTGGCTGTTGTGCATTAGTGCCAGCACCTAGTGGTCATGGGCTATAGCACGTAGTGTAAATGTGACAGAGAATCGTCAAGGCATTTTTTGAAAAGGGTTAGGGTGGGTGCATTAATTACATGTTCCGGGAGGGCGTTCAAGGCTATAACACTCGAAGGGAGAAATAGTTCGTCGACACTCCAGGCGGCTGTACTGCGTGACTAAGTTAAACTGGTGACCTCTTAGCGAGGTGTTTTGACTGAGTATTAGAAGGGAATGGCATGGGTGGTTGAGGTTTCTCAGGATCTGGTACACCATTATGAGATCGCCTCTTAGACGCCGATAACGTCCACTGTATATTTTGAGGGTCTTCAGCCTGAGTAGGTAGGGGAGGCTTGTCAAACCTCTGACGCTCTTCGTTGCCCTACGTTGTGCAGTGTCGAGCGCGGTGAGATGGTGCTTGAGCCAGGGTTGCCACGCTTGAATAGCGTATTCCGCGTGCGACCTCACGTACGCACTAAGCATTTTGGAAAGACTGAAGGGTCAAACTTCCCGAAAGCTCTGCGAAGACGGCCGAGGTACTGGTTTGCTTTCTTAGTCTGCCTTTTCAGTCTGCCTCAAACAACCGAGGTCATCTTGAACTATCACGCCGAGATCGCACTCGTGAGAAGCCCGCTGTAGAATTTGTGGTCCTAGGCGGTAGTTGTGCATACTCTTGTGCCGTATACTGAGAACTTTGCACTTAGTGACGTTGAAATGCAGCATGTTCTCGATGGACCATGTGTACGCTTTGTCCAGGTCCTCCTGTAACACTGTGTGATCCTCCACTGCAGCTATAGTACGCCGTACCTTTAGGTCATCAGCAAATAGCAAACAGTTAGAAGATAGCACGCTCGCGAGGTCATTTATGAACACCAGGAACAGGCGGGGTCCAAGTACCGAGCCTTGAGGTACGCCGCACTGAACTTCGATGGATTCCGACAGGTTGCTTCGAACCCTCACATTCAGGTGACGTTGCACGAGATAGTCTCCTATCCAGCCCAGAACAGGATCGCCGATTCCATATTTCTGGAGTTTGTGGAGGAGAATGTGATGGTCTATACGGTCGAATGCCTTTGAGAAATCCAAGTAGGCCGCGTCGACCCCTACACCAGCGTCCACAGATTCCGTCCAGCTTGCACGAGCAATCAACAGATTAGTGGTACAGGAGCGATTTTGGCGAAATCCGTGCTGCTCCGGAACGAGAATTTTGTTGTTCTCCAGGTACCCCATCAAAGCCTCAGCTACCATGGACTCCATAACCTTGGAGATCACAGGAAGTAGTGTTATCGGGCGATAATTTGCTGGTTCAGCACGACTGCCACTTTGTAGATTGGCGTGATGATTCCGTGCTTCCACATCGTGGGGACGTGCATCTCGTTCAGACATCGTTGAAAGAAAATTGCTAGTGGTTCTGCCAAACTCATGGCAGTAACCTTCAACGCCTTGGGCGAATGCCGTCCGCACCCGGGGAGCTGAACTCGCGCAGAGACATCAGCCTCTTCAGTACAGCTGCGAAGGTGAACGATATGTGATTTAGCCCTGATGACGGCGTTATCTGCTTAGGCAGGATGTATGATGATTGCACGCTTTGGAAGGTACGGCCAAATTGTTGTCCAAGAACGTTGACCGCCTCTTGTGCGGTTTGGGCTAACCCGCATGCTGTGTGCAGAGCAGGAATACCGCGCTTAACACGGCGCAAATTGTTTACGTGTCTGTATAGCAATTTGTGATTGGAGCAAAACTTTTCCACTAGACCTTGTTGGTTCTTCAGTTTATCCTCCCGGACGAGTTTGACACAGTGGTTTCTTGGTATTGTGTAGACATCCCAGGTATGGCGTTCGGGGAGGCTGTGTAGGTGTGCCATGCCAAGTCCCTTAATGCCATGCATTTACGTGTCCTGCTCCTTACGAAAGACTTCATCCTTTTAGGCCGGCAGAGTTTGGTTTCAGATGTCCTTGCCACGAGCTTGGTAAATATGCTGACGAATTCTCCGCAGGCCACCTTAGGGGTTAATTCAGCTAAGAACGACCAGCTGGTTGCATCAATGTGGTCGGAAGGGTCATCATAGTTGGTTACGACATGATATTCCTCGGCATGCTCTTTAGAATAATCCGCGTAGCACATGTAATGAGACACTAGCGTCGCATGATCACTGCGGCCCAAAGGAGTATCGGTTATCACTCTCTCGACCATCAGTTCTTCATTGGTGAATATTCAGTCCAATATGGTTGGCCTGTTAGCTCCTCTGAATCTGGTGGGCGTAGTGACGTGGCCATAAAGCGGGAAGTCTGAAACCAGACCTTGCAAATCTGCTTTGAATTGCTCTCCTGGTGTGGCCTAGGATTCGAGAGCATGTAAGTTGAAGTCACCGGTGACTAGAATGTGACTGTAGTTCCTGTTAATCACTTGCCTCAACGCAGCCATCAAATTGCAGTCCATCTCAGAAGTAGACGATGGTGGGCGGTAAACAACAACCAATAGGCCAAGATCGTTCACTCTCAGCCGGAAATTACAATAAATGGCCTCAGGTACGTCGGTTTCTGAATCGTCTATGGGTCCGCATTGCATGTTGTTACGAAAGTAGAGGGCTATCCCACCATCTTTACTGGTTCGAGTTGCCCGAACAACGGACATGCCCATTAGCTCGATTTCAGCATCCGTTATCTCGCAGGGCAACCATGTTTCGGTGACAGTGATGAGGTCCCAAGCTGCAGACGCGTGTCGAAGTCTTAATTCAGCTAATTTGCTGAGTAGACCTTAGGCATTTGTGTACATGCATGAGAGCTTCTCGGAGACCAAAAGTGTGTTAGATTGGATGGATGAAGCAAGTGAGTTTACGCCGACCAATAAAGGGTCGGCGACTAATCGTTTTTTGGATGGGTTGCATACTCTCGAGAAGTATTTGATATATAAGCAGATATCAGATGCCCCGGATCCCGGTGTTTGCGCGTGCCCTGCTGTGTCCCTCCGGATATTATGGCTACTCTTGGAACCGTCCCCGAGTCGAGTCCTACAGTTGGCATTTTCATTAAGAGTTATGCCTCTACTGAATTGTCATTAGAAGGTGCTGGTGTTCCCGCTACTTTCAGACGAATTTCTGTTGGCAATCTGCAACGGAATTTAGTCAGTTCTCTAGTAGGGTTTGTGCCATTTGTTCTGACTGTAACACAAGTTTTAACAGCCTGGAACGGCACCTCTTATAGTTTGGTAATATTGGGATCCTTGTCAACGAGGTGACCACGACATTTTCGAGAGAAAGAGCCTCCCGGATGTAATGCCATTGCTAGCGGTCATACATCTGAGCATCGTCGGAAGAGGAATCAGTAAGCTCAGGAACACCGTGAGCAACCACTCTTTTCTTATCATGACTTTTTCTGTACCTCTCTTTGTTAGCGGGATCCACTGAACGTTCTTTCCACGGGATTTCGGGTAGTATGCGCACTCCACTTGAGTCGTTGCGGAGACGATTCGCAGACAGCAGAAGGGCCTCAGTCTCGTCCGCCGAGTTTAGTGTTACCCGAAGTAACCGGGGTTCACCGTAGTGCAACGCGTTTGGGTGGCGCGCGATTCTTTTTAATGTCGTGGGATTAGCATGGACACCGATCGATGTACAAATGGAACCCCACTGATTCCGATCGTCCGTCAACTTACCCTTAATTGTATTGGATTTGGATTCGGGGACATTTGTGCATACAATGTTTAGGGCACCATGGTTGTGCCTGGTGGTTACTGGTTTTGGATTTGGAGGCTTAGTATCCATACATATATTGTTTTAGCCATGCAAACAAGTGAACTCACTTTTATCAATTACGCTAGTGCCGGATTTCTATGCATATTTCACATTGTATAAAGCATATTTATTGTGCATTTTGTTGCATATGCATTTTCCCTTTTACTAACATACAATCGGACTCTTACAGAATGCCTTAACAGTTGAGTCCAGAAAGAGGGAGCCCTTGAATGTGTTCGTAATTATAAGGAATTTTATGTTGACGTTCAATGTGGTGTGAAACAATTACTTGGGCTTCAGTGTGCTGGCAAAGTTCATCCATCCAGTTTCATTCACTTGGTCTGTCCTTGAGGTCAGGCGCTACCAAGTCTTTCGCCTAGACAACTTTATTAGTTCAAAGTTGGCCCGCCTGAAGTTTTGTGTTCATGTTAACCAGACTTGCAATTTGCCAACATGTCAATTAATCACGGACTGCCATGAAAGTATCCGGATTTGCTAGCGGTTTTACTGCCTGATTAGCCAAAATAGTCAGTTCGTTGAGGGTGAAAAATCACTACGTATTAACGCCAATACGGCTAGTTTCAAAAAAGCAAAGTAATCATCCTAAACAGTAAGTAGTTACTTTGCATTATAGCTTGAACCTGTTTCTGTAAAGCCGCATGTGTTCGATTTTGTTTATACGGCCAGCCACAACTAACCCAACTACGGGGCGTGGCGAATGCTGCGCTACGGGGACCCAGGTAACTGGTATACGATTGTAACGAAGCCACCCGGATATGCCTGTCTTAGCGCCATCAGGAAGCAATGCCAAATGATCAGTGATAATCAAGACTGTTATGGTGTGCTCAAGACCACCTGCAAAAAGGTCAATGAGTGTAAATTTCACAAAACTCCGAAGTGCACGGTCTGAGCATGTCTGAAGCATTATACATGTTTTCCGCTTCCTCAGGTGCTTCGTGAAATTAATGGCCTCTGTAAACAACTGACTGGGTAAGCCACGCATCCGCTCTGGGTATTACCACGCAGAATCCTTAAGTCAGTTCCCAAGTCGAGACCTAAAATGGATTTTGTTGCTACTCAGGAGCGTTTTCTACCCATTGGCGAAGCAAGTCAAATGACCTCCAACCAGAACGGAATCCACAAGCGCATCCACCTTGGGTGAACTCAACTGTGCATATTCACGACCAAAGTACTATCCGGGGACGTTATTATGGTGTGCCAAATACTGACTAACCCCAGTCAGGCCTCTCGCGATCTCTTGCAAGTCAACCACAATACAAACCTGAGAGGTCACCAGCTCAAGCTGACCATAAACCACAGTCGACTTGATTGCCGTCAAAATGTTTTCTCCGCTCGGATATCCAGACCGTGGAACGCTCTTCTTTCTCCCCTTATTTTCGCCCCACATTAACGCTTATTAACGAATGGACCACACTCTATCCAATTTAGGTTACGTAACATAGTCTTTTTTCATTGAGGGATGAATTGTCGCAGTCAGTGTGCGTCCTACCCCTCTCCGTTACGTAGGGATAAGTACACCAGCAAGTGCTCTTGTGAATAAATTGGTGACACACCATAAGGCAGAATTTCTCCTTTTCCTGTCACTTTAAACAATCATGTTATAATCCTACTCCCATGATTCGGCGGGACTTACAAGCAACGCTTTTTTGCCCATTATATATCATTGTTCACTGACTAATCTTTATATAGCGCTGAGGTTATGGGCGTAGGATAGAACAGTGTGGCTGCCCCTCCCGCTTACGCGGTAGGTTAGGAGCATAGGACCACTGTTCACGGAAGAAACAAGGGCCAAAGAGGAGACAGAAGGTGATAAGCACAACAGGGGCGAGAAGTGAAGAAACAAGTGCCGAAGTACAAGGACAAAGCAGTGGGAGGGAGAAGAGAATGTTGAGATATGCGCATTGGCTGCAGTTCTATGCCCAATTGTATTTAGACGTGGGAAGTTGAACACGACGATTGATGCGATTAGAAGCAGTCCTTCGCAAATAGAATGAACCAGACGCACCAATTAACGTGGTGTCGGTTACAGCCTATACCAACCTCTTTGAAAAATTGGCAGTGGTAAACGAAAATCATAAGTTTAAACATCTGGTGCTAGTAGCATGAACACGACAAGGAAATGAAGTTTCATGGAGCTCCGCCCATTATTTGTCACATAAGTAAGCAAACTGATGGGCGCGGGATAGAAAATTTGGGTATTCTCACTATGAATGAGCAGTCAGGGGAGTTTTGCACTCGTACTATTGTATATTCCGCAGGTGAGAACGTGTTGTTACACTGCATTTAATTAAATGTGTTGAAAAAGACAAAGGATGAAGTGAGATATTTCCTTCGCTCAAAGTCATATGCATGTACCAGGGATCTTTTGTACCGTGTACTTTCATCTTTTTGTAATAAGATGGAAGAAGTTGTCACGTGAATTGCTAATTCTAAGCTCATACCTCGTCAATAAAACCATTAGATTCCCGCTAAAGTTACCTGGGCTCGAAGGATAAAGCTGAGATGTTTAGTGCTTTGCAATGTAGCTCAACAAAGCTGTTTGTTTGTTTGTTTGTTTTTACAATAAGTACCATCCTTTTTGGAACAGAGTGCTGTTGCATCTGGTTGTGCACAAAAAGTTTTGCCCTCACATACCAACCAGTATACCTTTGGATGTGCCGATATGTGTATCGTTGGACTGATAGGAGTTTCTGATACCCGCATTCTGAACCTAGCAATCGCAGCATATAACATTATCTAAATGTAACTTGTAAAATTGTGAGCCAGGATTTAATCGGTGGGTTATTGTTGGTTATCCAGAGCGCAGCGAGATAGCCAGGTGCAGAGAGAACGGAGCTGTTCCACTTTTGGCTAAACCTGGAGGAACGATAAAAGGTATCCGGACAGCAGGATAACCTTGCAGCAAATAAATAGGGTAAACTAGGCGAGCTAGAAGAGGACCGAACTTGGTTATTAACCCGTTTTCTTCTGGCATCCTTTTATAAGGACACTTGATTAAATTTGATTTAACATTGATTAAATTAGCTAAAATCGAATTAGTTAAAATGCTTTCAGAATAAAACGGAATAGTGTTTTTGAGAGTCCAGTCAAAAGCTTAATAGATATTACGTTAATTAAATATTTGCATTACATTTTACAAATTGTCTTTAAAAACGCTAGCAGGAAATGGGTTAATAAGGAAAACACCAACGAGTGAGACTTCGTGATGTCAAAACTAAGTGTTGTCTTAAATATTTAACTTAAACAAATGCAGTCAGAGTTCGCGCAAAAATTACCTAACCTGCATAGGTGCGCAAGCGTTACACTTTTATAGTGGTTAGCACGTGTGTTGCAACGATACAGAGAAATACTGTTGTTACGACGGTTGCACCGGAGCGTAAAGTACGAAAGAGATTGATGACTGGTTTCATGCGATGTAGCGTTTCTTTTTACGACGGGTAAAGGTAGCTGTAATCTTCCGTCTCTGCCACCATCACAGTTTCACGCACTCTCAGTTTGATGTAATGCTTCCAAGCTCGTGAAATCGAACCAACCTTCTCCATACCAGAGAATCTTTCTGTGTTTTCCATCTAAACCAATAGTGTGATGGTTTGCTTGATGAAAGGCTCATTACTAAAATTGTTTCCCCCGAGTCGACGAAAAGGGGGCATAATCAGAATTGGGTGACTCCGTGATCGCATGCCTTGGTGCACAGTTTTATATTCTGCCCTGGAATTTTGACTGACGGACATTTAATTGCATTGGCTTGAGTAGTAATATGATACCGTACCGCAACAGTCCTACAGACTGAGGTTTTTATCCTTCCCTTCATTACATGTTTGTGAGTCTATCAATCTTAAAGACACAAGAATTTTGCAGCGCACTAATTTTATTCCTTCAGTTAGGTGGTCTTTACCTGCGGTGATGGCCGACAGCACCGTGTAGTTCAAACTCATCTAAACTGAATGAGATTCAACAGCAAGCCTTTCGAGCGTCGAAGATAAAATATATTCTGTTACTTAGCACTCGACAGTCATCCATAATTTGATTGGCGCCCCAGAACTTGCTCCCGACCGCTTAGAACATTTCCGATAGATTAATTAGTAGCAGCTGTTGAAAATTGGACATCGCAAAGCAATATCAGACGAGCAGTCTCATTAAAAATGTCGGTATATCTACTCTACTTTTGGCCTACCTTAACAGCTGAGCAATCAATAACGACAGTGCTGTTTTCATTAAAGCATGTTTTAGCATATAATGCCACTGACTACTTCGTCAAGCAACATTCGCGAGGTTGCCGGATCACTGCGTAATTCCGAGTATTGTTACTTAGTTAGTCTAGCCAAAGAAGAACTCAGTTGTGCGATTTGGGAGTTGTAACGGCGAAAAACTTTCGATCGCAGGTACAAACCGAGCGGTAGAAGTGATGGACAGCCACTTGGGATTAAAGCATTGTGTAAAATGAGATCAAACATACGCATGCAAACCAACAGTTATAAAAGTACTTCGCTCATGTTGTAAAAGTAACAAGCAAAATGCTAATAAAAATAAATTTATTTGTCAGTTGTAAAGCAACCATCCTAACGGGGACATTGTTGTTGTATTGTACCACGAACATTTTGGGGTTAAACTCTAGTATTGCTTTATAGATTCCGAGAGAAAATAGCGTAGATAAGAAGTTTCATCATAATTCAATTTTCTTAACGAGCTTCAAATCCCGTTGATCAGTTATGGGGAAATACCACTACCAGTTCAACTAAGGTACTATTCGAGTACGTAAAACACAGATTTCGTTGAAATCTTCCCTGTGAGTGGTACATAGTGACAAGCGGTAACAGAGACACTTACTTGCTTTAGTGAACTCGAGGAATAAGAGCATAGAAATCTAAAAGAAAAACTTGTAAACTTTTAAGCCGCGTCAACCAAACAGGACAGTAAAAGTTTGACCATCACCAAATGGCTGTTATCACAGTGGTCCAAGATGCTTTGCACACAATAGGTTCAAGGTCATGGTGACGGATCTTCTGATAGTTAGGTGACTTGGTGTCGGCGTTACTGCACACGAATATCCTTGAGAGTAATACCTGTTGCTATTCTGAAAAACAAATCACTCAAAAGCCATCATACAACAGATCCGGTCCTTACCTTTTCAAGTCGACCAAAAACAATGAATCCTGTTTTTACGACATTATGCAAACACTATGGAATCGATATTAACATCCATGGGGGCAGAGATGCCGGGCTGTGGCCCCAAACACTGAGCGCTGAACTGGAAGCAATAGGCTATGCGAATTGATAGCCAATAACTACCAAACAGTTGTAATTTTCTCTCCGGAATAATTTAAACCTGGGTAGAACGTGCGACCAGCATATCTGAACCGTTGTTCCTGCCTTCAGCGCCCGACGATTTGTTGAAATTCTCTTGTTTAACGGTATACCAAATGGTTTAGACTCCAAGAGCAGAATACCTGTTAATAATTCATGCCTCTGAGCGGCGTTGCGCAGTATTTCATTGGTCATTCTACCAAACAGCGACTTAATGGGCGACAAAATTATTTAAGGATAGACACGATGCGACTAGCATATATAAAAAACTAACTTCACCAAACAAGTCATGCTATGAAACGGCACCGGCGACCAAGCAAACAGTATTCTGACTATCTGGAGAACAGAGAATGTGTTCGATCAGGGTCGTAAGGCGCTCCTAGCTAATTCTGTGCCAGATAATAAAATTCACGATGTATCTACAAACGAAAGTGCCAATCAGGGTTTCCAACTAATCCGTGAGGATGCCATTGCTGAACCACATGCAACGTGTATTTTGACATCCGACGTGTTACATGCCAGGTGGATAGACCAACTGATGATTCAGTGTGTATGCATTCACAAGGCAGACGCACCAGATAGTCACACCTATGTTGGAGTCATCAAAGGTGGAAGTAACTGCGGTTAGAACTGCAGTGCCAAGTAAAGCTTAGTAGTTCTCACAGTCTCTGTGGTCATGCGGTTTGGTCTAAGCATGTCACTTCATCTAGAAATGTAACCTAGAGGTCAACCTCTTGAACTATGCTTGGAACCCATTGAGAATATTTGATTCCAGAAGTTCTGGAAACTAACTGATATGTACACTTGTTGGGCAACGTTATGCTTTTGACACACAAGGTTTGAAAAGCCGACTGAATGCTCAGCTGGTGCCTCATGTTGGGTGCAACAGAAGTTTCCCAGACAGCAAGCATCACGTTAGTCCCATAGTGTTTCCATTCGGAGGAAGTGCATCCAACTTGGAACTCCTAGATGAGGCTCCTTCGGACTTTCACATCACTTTATGGGCCTGTGCGTAAACATGGGAACTATAGTAGGCACTGTGTTCTACCGCAACTTGTGTTAGCTCAAATTGCTCAATAAGAAAAATGAACCCTATTCGTAAACCGAACATGTGGGTTTCTACCGAACCATGGTCGATGGCCAGCTATTAACCAGTAAGTACATCTCGCGTACTGGTAGTAACGCTGTGGGATACCAAATACCTCTTGAGCCAGGGAACTGTGGGTGAGCAATATGGTGAATAGAGGGCCTAGTTTGCAGTTGAGCTCAAGAATTAGAGATGTGACCTCATCTGCAACATCTAACCGCAGTTTGTGCTACATAAACTAGCATACGGCACCCAACATATATTCGCACAAGGAACACGGGATTCCTAGAGCTGAAGGCCACAGTAAAAGCAAGTGTTATTTTCGATTCCTCGGGGACAAAGCATGCTTATTAAATGGCAGCAGCTTAGCAAGTGTCAATCTGCTGACCTTCTAAAAATTTAACCTTAAAAGCCATCAAATTGAAACAGTTAATGGAATAGAAACGACTGTAGACCGTATGGATATTTCCACTGTACAAATGCGCACATTAGAATTTCTTTCCTGTCAAGTATTTGAAATGTTGTTGATGTTGCCATAGATTAATCGCAATCAGAATTGTGAAAGATTGTTTAGTTTTGGTTCGGCGCTGAATTGCCACCATTTGGCAATGGCATTAAGGTGGGATGTTTCATAGCGGTGACTGGTCAAAAACAGGTCACTTTTAACACACTTTGAAAAACCTGGCCATCCAAGAATCTTTACTATGTCTTTCAGTCTGCAGTGCCTCTTATGCACACACTACCAATCATGCCGTAATGCAGCTATACAGGTACATAAACGTAACCATAATTTGTCAATCAAGTGCAGTCATTTCCTTTTTGCACCCATCACACTGCCCCGTAAAGGTTAATAAATATGTTTGCTACTATACGGTCTGCTCGTGCCTTTCGGGTGGCGTAACACGTTTCTCATGTGCATAATTCGTCATAAGCGAACATACAACGATGCCCATATATCCTGTATGGATGGCTAGTGAATGATTGACACCCCATAGGTAACCCACCACATTGTTCTACTGGCCGAAAAGTATGGCCAACGTTTCCATACTCTTAGGAAGTTAAACCCCGGATCCAGTTTTCCACCACATACTCCGCTTGTCATTCGTGTAGGGCATACTGTTACGCGGCAATGTTTATAGTGCGCAACTATAACGGAACTAACCTACAGGTTCTACCTCCTGGATGAACTGGAACAAAGTATTCGCCATCTTCCTTCGTCTAGGGTGCATCATCGGTTCATTGAGGTAGAGAAGCTGCAATGGTACTTATAAATTGAAGTGCCTCCATGAAATAGTCGTACTGAGTGGGTTGTTGCGCAATGTTAGGAAACCAGAAAACCAGTTTGGCAGATGCAAATAAGCGGCTGTCTGAAAAATGGAACAGATCATCGGTAATTATATTTTAATCTTTTATGCTAAATTTCGAGAAATGGAAAGCACAAATATGAGTATGTCAAAAGATCAGTGGGCGAACTAGAAAATGTTACGAAGCAAGTCAGGTAACCGAGAAAATACACATCCCTTCGTTTATGTGACTTCATATCACCGGTGCTTTAAAAAAATTGTAACCGGAGTAGCAAAAAGAACAATAGCAATTCCAAGACCTATGCCATTGCATACAACGGGTGAAAATTGAATCAAACCATACTGTATCAAACCGAATATACCACCAACCGTGCTGCACACACCGTTGATTGTACCGAAATATTGTACAGGAAAAGCAATAAGCATAAAGCTTATTGCAGAGCTGAATAAAAGTGATCGAACGATAACGAAGAACACAAAGGTGACGTAGTATAAAGCTTTCAATTTGATAAAATTCAGAATGCTAAACACGAGAGCAGACACTGCCATGATAAAGAAGCCTGTGGCGATTCCGCGTAGATGCGTCCAATAAATTATGTCATCCGAGGACCTTCTAGTTCGGTCGCTCAACAATATTTCGATTTTGCGATTGAAATAGGCACGTGAACTATCCAGTATGAAACCCGATAAGGGAGCCACGACGAAGCCACCGAGTAGCATTGCTCCAGATACATCAAGCAGCTCGCTCACAGTATGTTTGTCTCCATCAAATAGGTAATTTAACTGTTTTGCCAACCGGGTCAAAAAGAAAGCGAATTCCAAGTTTCCAAACATAAACCAAAATACAAGCAGAAAAAATGGAAGAGAAAGCAGACAGCTACGTAGGTTTGGATATCTCTTTGACAATATATTTTGAATGTATGTGTTGACTTCTTCCTCCCGAGTTTGATCGACTTTAACGTTCTAAGGTAAGTGAAAGAAGTAGGAACAATTATTCGCCATCAAGGTGATGCAAACCATACCCAAGTAACTTAGTGTTAGGATAGCCATATTATCAGGTTGGGTCAGTTCTTTCTCTCTGCACTTTTGCCAGGCATTCTTCAAATTCAATGGACTATATTAACAAGAAGTAAAACATGCTACACCCAAACGGTCCTTACCTCTGCTAAATTATGGCAACAAATGGTGCATGTTTGCAAAATGTCGGAACAGTTTTAGCTTGGGTTGGCTGTTCAGGTTTTGGTTTGTTCTTTGAGCCGGGCAGTTTTGTTACAGCAGAGGTGATTTCCTCGGTGCTTTGCTGCGTAGTGGGCACTTTCGCTGTCTAGGTCATCTGCCCTTGCTTGTCGATCAAGAACCGACGATCCATTCAACGCAATTGCCCACTACGCAATGAAGCACTGGTGCATTCACCTCAAGCAGTGATGATAGGTCTGCAGCAAAATTGTCCGGCTCGGCGAACAAGCCAAATGGTGCATGTGTCCAGTTGTGGTAAACAAATTGCTAGCCAAATTCGCAGGTTTCTCATAAACTTAACGGAGGAAGCTGCATCTTATTGCAAAGCCGAGGAATAGGTGAAGAAATATTAATATATTAAACCGTAGGAAGCAAGCATACAATTGAGTATCCGAGTGAAATTGGATTTATTCTCAAGTACTTCCTCCCTACCCATCGCAATGAGTCTGGACCTTACCGTGGTGCGATGGTTTGTGTGCCTCAGCGATACATTGAGCTATGCTGCGTGGTGCTTTTGCACCTTCAGAGTCACTCATACCAGATTGGTCAATGGTCAGAGGTCAGACAAACTCAGCCTCCTGGTCCTCCAGGTTGGGGGTTGGAATGAGGGTGGCTCCTTATTCCTTAAAATGGACTCCTTGTAGCCCAACGCCAAATCCGCTGCCTTGCGGTCAGGTTTTTGAACCAAAGGCTTTGGTTGAGAACCCTAATCGTTCTCCTGTCTAGGCCTGGGCAACCTGACAGTATCCTGCCCACGCAATACTATGAATCACACTTCAAACAAATTGCTGATGCTCTGGCCACCGCAGAGGATAATAAACGGTGCCCTATCTGCTGCATCGAGCAGGGTGGATAGGGGTTTGGATGCTACTGCTCAAGCCTTCCCGTCTTCTTATTCCCCATCTTACGCTTTTTCACTCTTACCGTCCCCTTCCAACTTCACTTATATCCCCCCAGTTTTCAACCCCCCGATTCTTGGCCCTCCCCCAACTTTTTTTGCTAGACATTTACCTTCTAGTTTCAACTCACACGTGAACGCGGAGCGTCACTCCTCTCCTGTCGACAAGCCCATTTCCAACCAAGCGGTCCAATCCAGTTCATCGGCTTCCATTTGGAGCCCTCGATCCTCCTTCAGATTAGCATGCCTTAATGTACACACACTGCTACAAATCGGTCAACAGGCAGCACTTGCCCGAACATTGGAGACCCTCTCGATCGGTATCTGCTGCTTATCAGAGACTCGCCTGCAAGACTCGAGCACTGTGCTCACTCTGCGATCCCCTTCAGGGGACGCAAGCAGTATTTTCTCCTTGCGCCTATCCGGTGATGATGCAGCTTCGAGCACCGGCCAAACCGGTGTTGGTATTGCCCTGAGTCCCCGGGCTGAAGCTGCTCTGGTTGATTGGATTCCAATCAGTAGCCGGATGTGTGCGGTCCGATTGGCTGGCTAGTTCAAAGCTTCGAAGTCACGTGGGACCAACAGGTGTCTATTCATCATCGCTGCCTATGCGCCCACAAACTGTAGCGATGATTCGGTAAGGAACGACTTCTACCGCCAACTGACCCAGCTCCTTCGCTACAGAAGAAGCACGGACACTGTTGTTCTGGCGGGGGATATGAACGCACAAGTTGGAAAGTTGTCCACTTATGAACTGCATCTGGGCGGTCAACACGGTGTAGGCTCCCGTAATGATAACGGTGAGCGGTTACTTCATTTGTGTGAAGATGCTCGCTTATTTCTTGCGAGCACTAATTTCCGACACAGCACCCGCCGAAGGGTGACTTGGCGCCCACCAACCTCGAAGCAGCCTTGCACGCAGATCGATCACATTGCGATAAGTTACCGCTGGAGAGGCTGCATCCAGAATTGTCGCTCGATTTGGAGCACATGTGTGGACACCGATCATGCACTTGTATGTGCTGACATGCGGATGCGCTTTGGAGGACGCCCACGACGACGCTGTGAGCGTATTGACACCAGCCAACTGACAAAACCAGCTGTTCTGAATGTGTATCGAAGTACGCTAACATGCGAGTTGAGCAAGCGCTCACAGGAGACAATTGATGGTCACTGGTCACATGTTCGCCAGACCTTACTAGCAGCGGGCAAATCCTCATGTGGTATGTCTAATAGACAACATGGATATTGGGTCTCTTCTCGGTCTCTGGAACTTATAGATGCTCGCCGGCAAATCCCGGCTGGAAGCGAGCACAATGAAACTCGCAAAGAGCTCCGAGCAAAACTCCGTGCTAGCCTGAAGAGAGACCGCGAATCTTGGTGGTCTCATCGTGCGTCAGAGATGGAAGTGGCCGCTGCCATTGGCAACCATCGTAAGTTATTCCGTTTGATACGGGAAACGGGCAGCAGGAGACCTGGTGTTAGTGAAACTATACGTGACGAGAGTGGACAGCCTATCAACAATTTGTCAAAACGTCTGGAGCGTTGGGCTGAGCATTTTGAAAAGCAATTTAATCGGCTAGCATTGTTCGATTCGCCGGTCACTGATCGCCCTGCTCCGTGGGCTGTCCCTTTGGATCCACCCTCTCGCTCAGAAGTCGAGCGTGAGATCGGACTGTTGTAGTTGAACAAAGCCGCGGGACCAGATGATCTTCCTCCAGCCCTCTTCAAATTCGGAGGCCCTGCTCTTGTTGATGCTTTGCATGAATTACTAGTGAAACTGTGGGAGCAGGAAACTGTCCCAACTGACTGGAGCCGCTCCGTTATTGTTCCCATCTTCAAAGGCGGCTCGCGCTCGGAATGCGGCAACCATAGAGGAATCAGTCTGATCTCCATCGCCTCCAAATTACTCGCGTCCATAATTCACCACAGACTGACTGGCGCTCGTGAAAGCCAGATTCGTGAGGAGCAAGCCGGGTTTCGTCGTGGTCGTGGCTGCATCGACCACATCTTCACCTTGCGTCAGTTGTTGGAGCACCGTCACAGATATTGGCGGCCCACCGCAGTCGTGTTCCACGACATCAAAGGTGCCTTCGATTCGGTTGATCGATGTGCCCTTTGGAATTGTCTACTCAGGAAAGGTGTGCCCGAGAAATATGTAGATATTATCCAAGCATTATATGCGCGTAGCACGGGCAGAGTGAGGGCTTACAGCAGGCTGTCGCCACCCTTCAATATCTCCAGCGGTGTGAGACAAGGATGCCCGCTGTCACCTTTCCTCTTCAACTTCGCTATTGACGAAGTCATGGAGATTGCATTTACAGGATATGACTTAAGGTGTGGAGCTACTCCCAGGAGAACGACTTCTTGACCTGGAGTATGCAGACGACATTACCCTCATCTGTGACAGCTCCCAGATATGCCAAGCCGCGCTGGACAGATTAGCACTGGCTGTCAGTCGCTTCGGGCTTTGCTTTGCACCACCGAAGTGCAAAGCGTTCCTACAGGATTGGCAGGGTTCGCCCCCTGTGCTGACCCTTGGTGGGGATCAGCTAGAAGTCGTTCAGAAATTCAATTACCTGGGAAGTTATATCAGCGCCCTTGGGATCGAAGACGAGATCACGAACCGCATAACGAAAGCTCGAAGTGCTTTTGCTAACCTTCGCCACCTATGGCGACGGCGCGACATCACTCTCGCCTTGAAGGGTAGAGTGTACAATGCAGCGGTACGTTCGACCTTACTGTACGGTTGCGAAACCTGGCCCCTAAGATCGGCGGACATGAAGAGGCTAGTTACGTTCGACCATCGGTGCCTTCGCAGTTTGGCTCACATCTGGTGGGAACACCGCTTGAGTAACGAGCGTGTTCGACGCATTGTTTACGGCCTAGGAAAAGCGAATGAACCGCTCAGCACCGTCATTTCACTCACCAGGCTCCGACGGCTGGGCCACGTGTTGCGCATGCCAGCCCACCGACTCCCTCGACGTGCGTTGTTTGCTCACCGGGGATGTGGGTGAAAGAAGAGGAGAGGTGGCCAAGCGATGACTTGGTCCAGAGGAATGAAGGCCCTCACTTCGGAGCTGGCCTCAGTTGGAGCTTCACGGCTCCCTGGTTGGGGTCCAAAAGCCGGTGAACACGTTTGGCTGGATACACTTGCTTATATGGCAAGGAGCCGACCTCAGTGGCGTTCCTGCTGTGAGTTTCTTTGTCCCTCCCCATCCCTTTTAGCCTCCCCCTCCACCTACGATCTTATCTCATAGCGTAAAACATAATATTTTTTTCTTCTTTTTACCTAGTAGCCGGCTGGTAGCTTACCGGAACGACGCATATCCGTTGCTGGTAGTTCAGCTGGCATTCAACTATATTATTTATTTTTCTTTTATGTATTGTATGTATGTATGTATTTCCTTCATGTATTGCGGTACAATAGCGGAGGTGTTTTACCATCTCTAGCTGACATGTATAATGATGATGATGATGACTTCCTCCCTACACGGTTTAAAAACGATATGGGCAGTACAATGTTACATTATGTCGCTAACAGATTGATCAGAAGGTTTTATCACACCTCGTTAGAGCACATGCAGAAATGCTGCCTTCCAACGAATATTCCGATAACAAAATAGTGTTAGCTTAGGCGGGTTCTAGGCGTATGGCACATGCCGTAACGCGATATACCATCTGAAGTAATGTTTGAGAATCTTTGTACTCAGGTAAACACATCTATTACATTTGGGGCAACTTGTGACAAAATGCAATATGTAAAGTAAGGTGCATGCCGAACAAAATACAGACAGTTTGGGATAACGCACTCATTACGGAAATCTGCTTGTGTTAGGAAAGCCGGTACCCTGAGCAAAAGCAAGATTATCAAACCAAAGATATCCGCAGAATTTGCGCATACCACACATATTTATGGATAGAAAGTTGAGGCGAATATTAAGAGGAAATCATTACACACTAATTGTGCTCAAAATACAATTACTCGTCAACTCTTGCCACATTGAAAAAGCATATATCCGACGAGAAACGACCATGAGAAGACTGGTATCATCAAAGCGTCTAGCGGTATGCTTCGACGGTATCATTAATTGACTGCCTCGCGCTTGTAAACGCGTAGATATTGACAAGAAGAAACTGAATAGAGTCAAAGAAAGGACAGGTAAGTGTTTTTTCACATCCTCTTCGCCTTCAGTCACAAAGTCGAACCCAACTTGCTCATATGTCCCTGAGTTAACAGTTATCCGATAAATTTTGGACGTTGCTGTCTCTCAGCGCTGCCATCATTAGGTGGAGATCGCTCGAATGCCTCTAGAACCTGAGATCTTTGGCATGTTAACTAAAACTTCTACCTATAATCATTCAGTAGTAATTGTTAAAAGCCTCGCCCGCAGATACTTGATGGGAGAGAGCTAGCATTTAGGACTGAATGTCCAAAGGTCCTAGGTTCGAATCAGATTTCTGCTGTCTCTCCCTACTGAATGTAAATGTGTACAAATTCGGTTGTATAATATGGTACTATAAGCGATCGACAGTCAATATTCAGCTCCTTCGGCTGCAGTTCTAGTAGACAGATTAACTTAGCTTCGTCTCAAAGGGAATCGTGATCCAGGTGGAAATTCTGCTTCTCAGTCTACTCACACAACGCGTATTCGAAATGACTTCCCAACTGTTATCAGACCAGTCCTGTTTTCAGTGTATAAGATAACTTAATTCGGCATGTGCATCTAGTTTCAAAGCAAGGGCGCCCAGTACGTTCGCCTTGATAATGCCTTGATCTTCGTCTTATCGGTCTGTTCGTAAGAGGATTTCACATTACTACAGTAAGAAGTGACGAGTGCAACGCACTACTAAAGGAGTTGCTTAAATAAGGAGAGCAATATAAACATGAATAAAATACACTGGCTGAGAGCGTTTATTTATGCGTGATCTGATGGTCTGCATGTTATCTCCAAGTTTAAACTCACAGCTACGCGGTAAATTTCGGAACACGTGTTTCCATTTGGCATTAAATCCTTTCTTTTGCCTTTGTTTTCCATTCCAGTCGACCACTGCGTGAGACCGAATAAAGCCATTAGCGTTCCATAGAATGCACCACAACAGGCAAGAATCACGAAGGAAGTCAACATTGTTATTGAGAGATAGGTTTTGGACACCAGAAAGCTGAATAAAGTACTGGAATCAAAGGCACCTGAGACGAGAGAAACGACCAATCCTCGATATTTCGGAAACATTGAGCTTATCTGATGATTGCATATCAGAGAAGATATACATCCAAGAGCAACAAACACTCCTCCAAGAAAGTACAGAACACTTGCCCCCGCGGTTATAAAGGCGAACATTAATGTGCCAATTGTATTCAGTCCCACAGCTATCAATTTAAGTACTCGCAAGCCGAGACGATCCATTATGATCCCAGAAACGGTTATCAGAATCATCTGAGTAATCAACCATACCAAAAATCCGTATTCGAACATTTTGCTCTGCTGGTCACATCCCGAGGTGAAGTTGACGCAATGATCAGCAAACACACCGATGGATTTCCAACCACCAAGGAGAGAGTTGTAGCCGTAATGATAGCCACTGAACCAAATCATCTCAATCAGGCCAGCTACGAGAATTATCCACCGCTGGTGACGCCATCGAACTGCGCTATCCAGGCGCGTACCTAAAATGTAAAATCCATCGATTTCGGTAGGTTGTCAAGAGAAAGCGCCAAAAATAAACCCTTCGGTGATAATTTTAGGCAAAGGGAAAAAGTTTTACCATTACATAGGTTTTGCCTAAATAAAAAAGATGCATTCCGGATACGAAAGTTTGTTTGTTGAGTTCCACGATTATATTGGAGACTAAACGAGCAGTTTGCTGACCATAGGAACCGAAAATATCTGGCCTATATTTTTCTGAATGAACATAAACAAAAGAATTTAAAAGCAACTGGGATAAAATAAGCCTAGAGGCTTCATACAAATAGAAGAGGCTTTGTTAAACTAACCAACATGATAGAAACGGCAGGTACAGTTACTGATATGTGACTGTGATCAGGAATGCACAAAGTCTACCCTTTTCTCGCCGTTTTGTTCACTAAAATGCACGCTTGTAACCAAAATCTAATTATGATGACTTGATGCAAAGCTGTCATCTTTCCTGACTCGGCAAAGAACTAGTGTAGCAGTCTGACGGTTTCTTTAGTTTGCTTGTGTTCGTTGTGTAAATTGTTAACAAACATTACATTCTCACTGACGCTTAAGGCGATCGTTGCGTAATTTTGAAGTGCATGTTCAGCTAGATTGTTTGGATCGAGCAAAGTCATTGCTTGGGGCTCAGCTGGTGCGCATTATGCGACCTTATCGCTTGTCGCAACCTTCTTTTTCAACTAACTAGCTATACTTTATAGATAAGAAAACAGGAAACATTTTACTATACAAACTAAGCGCTACTTTATATTGATCTGCCTTTTTGAACCGCAATCTGGGCTCGTGGTAAAATAGTGCTATTGCGCTTAACGGCTATTTGATAAGCACTGACCTGGCTTATCCGTATTCACAATCCCACCCTCCTCTTAGGCAATCCACGGACTTAAGTGCAAAAGCCTACTGTTAAATCCCTCATTGGCTCTCTCTTCGCTTTAAATATATGTTGATGGTACACGACAGTTTGCATTCGGCTTAGATGCTGACTCAATGGAGCTCGTTGGACGCAATAATAAAGAATTCAAAATATGGACCCCAAAACTAAACCCCTTCCAACTCCCAGGGTAGATATCCAATGGGCAAATACAACATCATGCTACACTTATCTGCCCTGGTGGTCGCAGAGATAGCTTCAATAGAGGCAGAATTAAAAGACTGGAAGGACAGAACAGACAGATAAACATTGACTGTCAATTCCAGACCAGACTACGATGCCTAGTCCACATGTTGCGCATGTCAGAACACCGACTTCCGCGACGTGTGTTGTTTGCACAAGTTGGGTGTGTGTGGAAGAGGTTTACGCGAGGTCTCAGACGACATGCTCAAGAAGAATGACGGTACCGGGTTAGAAATTGGCCTCGGCTGACACCTCATGGCTCCCAGGTCGGGATCTAATAGTCGATGAACACGTTTGGTTGGATACCCTTTATAACACGGCTAGGAGTTGACCTCATTGGCATTCGTTCTGTCAGTTTCCTTAACTCCCCAGCTACACATTCTCCCCTCCAACCACGATCTGCGTCTTGAAGTATAAAATTTTTATAAGTATGCCCCTTGTGTTTGATATTCTACGAGGTTTATTGTCACGTTTTTACGGATACATTCTCTTTTAAATTGCGACACAATATTAGAAGTGAGTTTCACGCCTTCATCCAATGTGTAATGATGATAGTTAGGATGGTTTGACCAGTTTTCAAACTGGCAGAGATTGCCTACTAATTTGCGTGTGAGCGAAAACCAACTTTGGCAAAAGTTGAGTTGATCACAATATCTCGCTTCTGCACCAATAAAAAATGTTAAGGATTCGAGCTGAATGGTTTGGTTCTTAGCAGTATGTTAGTGAATTGACGTTCTTTTCCCCAAGTTTTCCACTTTCCTATTGTTTAGTTGGATTGGAAATTCTAGCGAAGAGTTTCGTTGAAATAGCCACTCGCGTTAGGTAGATCCTAACAACTAACAACGAAGCATTTTTGACTACCAAGCCCGAAAATGCCGTGTTTAGTAGAGGGGCTGACCAACATACTACAACGTAAGCTGAAGCGACATAAAGCAACACAAACACGGTTGATTTACGATAGCTTTCAGCGCCTTGAGGAGCAAACAAGGCCAAACACTGAAGGCAGCTTTCAATTGTGGAGGCCGTCTCCAACAGCATCTGTGAATTCTAAGTTGACCCAGATGCCGGCCTGACCTTCCAATCTTGGTTCATGAGATTCGAAGACGCCTTCTGGTCTGAGTTAGGCAAGGTTGACGACTCACGGAAGTGAAGACCACTTTTACTTAAGTAGTGAACCTAGACGAGAAATTAGTTAACTATTTTTCTACCCAAGTGTCCCAAGGAGTTCACATTTAATCAACTGGTGCAAATGCTAAACAGCAAGTTGGTCAGTCTTCCTTGTTCAGTGTCCGGGATGATTGCATGAATTACGTTAAGTGCGCAGCAGATGATTTCTCTGCATACGCAACTAATGTCAATTTTTAAGTAGAGCTTTTCAGACCAACGATCAGTTAAAGATCCTGACTTCCATTTGTGATCTTTAAGCACCAGTTGACGCCAAAATGTGCAGGAGGTTGCCAATTAAAATTGCAGCCATCCAGTGGCGTTGTAAGTCTAGACAGGAGGGATATGCAAAACACTAACGAAAGGACAAAGTCTCGTGGACGTTTGGATTAGTCACAAAATGGTGTGGCCATGTCTGCTACGAAGTGCCCGCGAGCCATGACAACCGAATCGTCCAAGGAGACCAGTTGCGAGGATGGTTGTGCCAGCCTGGAAACGACCAGGCTCCATGAGCCTTCTTTTGCCATGCTGGTGGGGAATTCTAACCCGTTGAAGGGGGTTGCGGGTAACGTCAGTCAACTGTGAGGTAAAATAAAGCTAAATAGCACTAAAGCCTTTCCGAAACCACCCCAACTAGAGAGGTCGTCAAGTGAACACAAAAGATAACCTTCAAGACTGTATGTTAACCCTAAGCTTCTCCTTATTAGGAAGAAATTAGCTCAAGCGGTGAGGTATAATGACGGATCTATACCTTTCCTGGGAATCCAGCTTCCCACTTTAGGTAAGAGCGATGGACCAGATTTCGGACTAGCTGTGCTTGCCTACTACGCATATTCTCAACCCTTTTGCCCCGGAGCGGCGAAACGGATAGTTTCTCCTCAGTGAAGTCAGTGAATAAAAATCCCACGTAGCAAAGGTGGACAAATGCAAAATCTAAAGTTCTGTATTATGCAATAAACTTCTACCCTCTCCATAAACATGGAAAGCATAAGTAACATTTACGCAATGGAATAACTGAGTCCATGAGCATCATCAGTGGGTGTCACCTTGGCTTTCTGCGAAATGTTTCCTCCGGTTATTTTCATCCTAGCTACTTACTGTACATAACTTGAGTATATAACGGTGAAAATGCCTTCGTCACCAAACCACATGGAACAACAAGATGGCAGTCTGAGTTTCTTATTACCCGATTTTGCAAAACCACGAAGATAATGGTGTCCCAAATTTTCGGCTAAAATAGCTGTATTCGTAGCAATAAGTTGCAACCTAAACAAAGCCGTCATGAAAAGCATCATTCTTTTGGCAATCTACAAAACTAACTTACTTGCCCACCTAATATTGACAACCTACCAGTATTGCGGATGCTACTAAAGTCATCTAAAGCTTTTACCTTGAACAATGGTACTCCAGTGCAATATACATCTAACGAGATTTGTTTATATTAAGAATTACAAGCGTCACTTTGAAAGCATTGCTGCGAACAAAAGTAACGCACTACAATATGAATGTGATGTTCGTTTTCATGTCTACGTCCTAATGATGCATTTAAATGTGTGTGTGTCAAAGTTGGTGAACAAGCATTTAACTAATTTACTACCATCAAATTTTAAAGAAAGGCAGTTGCAACTAAAACCATGTCTAGAAGACAGCTTAACCTAACAGTGCGATGCTTATTCGGCGTAAATCTAGATTTAAGGAGTCTGAATAATATGTAAGTGCACGTCTTGGACACTGTTCTAATGCATGCAATGTCCCGCATATATGTTGTATGTCGTAGTAACACGCATTTATGGGCCTTCCGCAAAAGAGACTTTGGAATCTGCCTGTAAAGCCGCACCACAGTAGTTAATCACGCCTACCTACATGCGCCCCGTTGCATCGAGCAAAAGTTACATTATATTTCTAATAGCTAAAATGAACTTAAGTTAGAGCCGCCAAGACAAAACGTAATCAAGTCTGCCTTCAAATACTTTATCAGTTGATATACACTCAAGCCTACTTTTGAGTTCCTGTCTTGTGGGCGTCATTAGATACAAAAGTGCATTTCAAAAACTTCGCCTTTAAACCCAATAAAATGCTCTTACAATTGCTGGTGTGTCAAAATAGAAATAACTAGTACAAAACAGCAGAAATGGCGGTAGCCTATTAAAGTTTATAAATTCTTCACTTTTTGCATTGCAACTTCCCATTCTAGTTTCCGTCATCGTTTGTACATTTGTTTTAACACACACAACAACATATATTCGCATCTTCGAATTTCGTTCGTCTTCTGGTTTCGGTGACGTTGTGCCGCCTTCGAGGGTTGTGTGTGTGCTTTGCATCAATCGTCGGATCTCTATTTATGGATCAGCGTTCGCTTCCTCCTTTCGTGCCATCAGACATGGTTGCTGGTTTTACCTTTTGTAACCAGACCGTGAACAATCGTCCTAAGCTCCTATTCGCCGTAAACCTTCAGTGGTTATAACTCGGTCAGACACCATATTTGGTGATCCCGTCTCTTTAGTTGTTTTTTGAGTAGGTTGCTCTCTCTTTCTTCTTTCTTTATGTCTAACAACGCTGCCCCCGTGATCCATGTGAAAACTCCATTGCTTTTTCGTTACCCACTTTTCATGTTTCAAACCCTCGTGTTTGGTTTATTTCGGGGGAGGCCATCTTCCGATTTTGTAAGACCACTTCGCAACCATCGATGTTTTCATACGTCACGACACATTTTTCTTCACAGATAGCCTCGGTGGGGACCGATATTCGTGATTGGATGCCGACTGAATCGCCGTATGATAAACTTAAATCCGCCGTTCTAAAACGCACTACGGCTTCCGATAAAGCACGGCTACACCTGCAACCTTCAGGCGTAGAGCTTGGAGGCCGCAGCCCGTCTCAACTCCTCTGGCACATGCCTTCACTTGTGGGTTTCTCGACCCTGGACGATTCCATACTCCAAGTGATCTGGACTAACTGCCTTCCAGCAAACACTACGGCGATTTTAGCAGTCCTCGCTGATGAAATCCCGTTGGACCAACTAGCTGAAGCGGCCGACAAACTCCATGAACGGTTCTTTAAACCTGCTGTGAATAATGTGACTGGACTGAGCACCACTAGTCCATCTCGAAGTACCGCACTTGATGATATTAGTGAACGGCTCTCTCGGTTAGAACCCGCTTTGTCTCACCTCGGTCGTGAACGACCTGCTAATCGTAGATTTAACTCAAGGGGTAGGCGCCGTTGTCAATTCCACACCAGCTGATCGCGACCATACGGCTACTTCCACCGCAGTTTCGGTGATTCTGCTCGCAATTATCGTCCAGGTTGTAAATACCTGAAGACCTTTTTGGATTCTCGGCAGGGAAACGACAATGCCAGCCAGTAATGGCGACAGCTGCTGCTGGCCAAACCATTAGTCGATTCCTGTAGATTTTCGATTCCACCACCAAACATCACTTTTTGATTGATACTGACGCAGAGGCAAGCGTTATACCTCGATCCTTGGAAAAAGGTGCTCTGCGACCATCCGGAATTACCTTACAGGTAGCTAACCAAACCAAGCTCGCGACGTATGGCCAGAGATTGCTGACACTTACTCTTGGTTTACGACGTGATTTCACCTTCATCTTCCTACTTGCCGATGTACAGAAACATATAATTGGTATTGACTTTCTCACCAAATTCGGCCTGGTCGTAGACCTGCGACATGGCAAGCTACGAGATGGTACTACATCGTTGACTTATTTCGGAACGCTCGCTACGGTCAATGCCATTAAGCTTCAAGTACTTCTGTCTAAGTAATTATGCTATTCGTCATTACTGCAACAGTGTCCCTCCCTGCTTAGAGCGGATGACGGCACTCTAGAGCCAATCACGATATCTGTCACCATATCCTCACAACCGGTCATCCTGTGTCTGCCAAGCCAACATGCGTTCCACCGGACGAACTATAAGCGGCCAAGCACAAGTTCGAACACATGCTTAACCTCGGGATCATCCCCCTTCTAAAAGCTGCTGGGCATGTCCGCTTCATTTAGTGCACAAGAAGACTATGTCGTGACTATCGTGCGTTCAACAGTATCACTGTTCCCGATAGATAGCCAATCCCCATATTCGTCGTTTTCCTAGCAACTTACACGGAAAGTCGGTTTTCTCTACCATTGACCTAGTTCTTGCATACCATCACATTCCTGTCGCTCCTGAAGACATTCCAAGAACCGCCATTACTACCCCCTCGGTCCCTATGAATTTGTCCGTATGCCCTTCGGATTGCAAAACGCTGCCCAGATTTTCGGCTGTTCATTGATTATGTCCTTAGAGGGTTAGATTTCATCTTCGCATACATTGACCAAGTTCTCGTCGCCAGTTCCAACGATGAGGAACACCTGACACATCTCCGTCAGATTTTCGAGCGTTTTTCTCAGTATGGCGTGACGAGTAACGTTCACAAATGTATTTTCAGCCCATCTTATGTCAATTTTCTCGGTCACCGAATTGACCACAATGGTATTAGCCACGTCCCAACAAGACTCAGGTAATCGGGGATTACCCACTGCCTCAGTCCTTCAAAAGTTTGCCTTGTTTCCTCGGGGTGGTCAACTATTACAATCGTTTCATTCTAGATTGTTCACGGCTACTTCAGTATCTGATAGATTTACTCAAAGGCAAGTCTCGAAAGTTTGAGCCAACATCAGAAGCTACTGTGGCTTTCGATAAGATCAAGCAGGTGTTATCCTACGCCACCGCGCTTAGCCACCTAAAAACTGATGTTGATTCAGCTCTCGTTCTCAGGGCTGATGCAACACAAACTGCCGTTGGCGCCGCTTTACAGCAGCTGATCAACAATCAGTCTGAACCTCTGTCTTTTTTCTTTATAAAGCTTCAGCCAGCTCAAACAGGATACAGCACATTCGGTCGCAAACTTCTAGATATTTACCTTGCCATTAAGCACTTCCGACATCTACTTGAAGGACGTACCTTCACTATCCTTATGGATCACAAACTGCTAGCTTTTGCCTTCCGCGGTTCCACCGATCAATTTTCATCTGGTGAGACCCGTCATTTAGACTACATATCACAATTCACGACAGACAATCGTCACGTTGCTGCCCCTAACAACACTGTTGCTGAAGCAATGTCTCGTATTAATCGACCCCATATCTCACGCCAAGCTATAAACCTCGAGGATATTGCAGCTCACCAAGAAGACGATCCTGAGTTCGCAGACTTGAGTGCAAACACTTTATTGAAACCTTCTCAATTGCCGATTGTTAATTCCGATCCTAAAGTCTACTGTGACCTATCGACTAGAAAGCCAATACCTTTTGTTCCGCAGCTGTTCCGCATGGTCTTCCTCACCTTGGCATTCGAGCCACGGTCAGGTTAATCGCTGACCGCTACGTATGGCACAATATGCGTTCCGACCTCCAAATGTGGGTGAAGCGCTGTGTCACTTGTCAAATTAGCAAGATACATCGGCACACGATCACCGTACCTGGCACATTTGCGTTACCCGACGCCAGATTTAAACATGTGTGCCTTGACCTCGTTGGACCACTTCCTCCGTTCAATGGTTTCCAGTATTTGTTGACCTGTGTCGACCGCTTTTCACGATAGCCTCTTGCAGTGCCTTTAGGAGACATTTCCACCGAAACTGTTTAGCGGAAGTTCGTTGAAAGCTGGATATCTGTGTTTGGCACCCCAGCCACCATCACAACAGACAGATGTCCACAGTTTAATTCCGCTCTATTTCACGACCTAAATCGTTTACTTGGCTGCTGTCATCTGCAAACAACCGTCTACCATCCAGCAGCCAACGATCTTGTTGAGCGTTTTCATCCTCAACTAAAAGCCGCAATTACCGCATCACAGTAGAACACTCACTGGTCCGAACAGCTACCAGTTATCCTACTCAACATTTGCAATACGTTCGAAGAAGACCTAGGTTGTTGCCCTGCTGAACTGGTTTTCGGCACACCTCTCAGGATTCCCGGTGCGATAGTGTGAGATTCCAGAATCACTGGCGAACTAGACCCGCCTTCCCATGTAGTACGATGGCGACAACCCTTTTCTTTAGTCAGGCCAACACCGCCCCGATTCAGCCCTCGAACTCAGCAAGTAAATTGTGATTTGCAAACCTGCTCTTCCGTCTTTTGGTGCGTCGATGCGGTGCGTAAACCCTAGACACCGATCTATGAGGGTCCTATCAAAGTTGTTACTCGCAAAGTGAAATACTTCGTATTGGATAAAAATGGTTCGAAGGATGCTCGAAGATTTGATCGCTTAAAACCAGCGTAGGTCAAAACTAAAACATCACAAACCACCAAACAGACGTTTCCCAGTACCCCACCTACCTAGCCAATGTGTGAACCCTGTGTGCCCCCCACTACATCCTCCACTGAAGCATTGAGTGAATCATACGCACCAAAGCACACATGTCTGGGACGCGTTGCTGTTTTTCCTTTCAAACTAATGAGTAAAAACAACACACAAGTTTCGAACGTTCGTTTTCCCGACTCACGCTCTAGAAGGGGAGCCCTTAGGGTTTATAAATGCTTCACCTTTTGCATTGTAACTTCCCATTCTAGTTTCCGTCATCGTTTGTACATTTGTTTTAACACACACAACAACATATATTCGCATCTTCGAATTTCGTTCGTCTTCTGGTTTCGGTGACGTTGTGCCGCTTTTGAGTGTTGTGTGTGTGCTTCGCATCAGTCGTCGGATCTCTATTTATGGATCAGCGTTCGCTTCCTCCGTTCTTGCCATCAGACATGGTTGCTGATTTCTATCTATTGTAACCTGACCGTGAACAAACGTTCTAAGCTCCTATTCGCCGTAAACCTTCAGTGGTTATAACTCTGTCAGACACTTTAGCATTTGTCTCTTTAAAGCATTGATCAATGGTGGCTTAGATGGCGTGGGTACGGCCTTGCCGACCTTTAAGACCGCAGCTCCAAAAGTCACAACTCCGGATCCGGACATATTCATCGCCATTGCACAAATTAGATGATTGGCCGTGCTTCAGTTGCAAAATGACTAACCTAAAAGTCCAGTGTGCGGTTACTTAGATTTTGTAAACTTTATATTTAGCCTTACAACAACCAAGCTTGTGCTGCGTGTAAAGATTCCTAGGTTTTTTGATAGTTAGTTTGTTAATAATTGTTGCTCACCCACCATTAGTTGTGTATCCTTAATTCCTTACGTCACCATATTTTTACCTGACGTCACAGCCGATGCTAGCACTATTCCTGCAGCAAGCTGCTACTTTTGAGTACCACAGTGGTCCTTTTCTTTAGAAAGAGAAGGCGATGTAGCGCGGACTAGCAAAATGCGAAAAGCTGAACCCTGCATATTACCTTAAGCGGCCACTTTTCAGTGAAAGCTACCGGCTTACGTAACAGACTTACCGTGTCCGTCTACACGCTGGCGAGCACCATTCCAGCTAGTTAACGGAAAGGCATGGAAATGACGGGCTGGTCATTTACTTTTTGGTGTACGCTGGTTTATTACATTAACTAAACATTAAACCCGTTACGGCGCTTGCTAAATCTGAAGTAATGTTTGAATACCGCATATGTTGTTCATAGGCCATATAAACAACTTTAACATCTTGGTTGGCATTACGCATAGATTACTTAAGTGTACAGTAAACGAATAATATTATCTATAATTCCACACAAAACAGATAAATCTTGGAATGCCTAAAAAGTTACAGCTGCAAATGTTTACCTAACAATGCTCGACAGCGTGGCAGCAGAGAAACAAGCGCATCTGAGCTTCGTAAGATATAATAATGCCACAATTTTACTACGCTTAATGCAAATAAATACTACAGTCGAAGGAAAGCAAACGGTATTTAGTATTTTGAACAAATAATCTTGGATCTCCTTCCTCCTCTTATCTGTTACTACCTCCATTGAGCTTAATAGTCACTAAGCCCGGTGACAATGTAGACATCCTTGGATACACCAGCAATTTTTCAGAACTCTGTCTTTCCGTTTCGCGTTTATTGATCAAGGTAAACCCGGCGCAAATTACAGCAGGTTTATTAAGCCAAAGTGCGCGATATAAATTGCTTGTTTGCGTCCATAACTAACTACTCTTCCGAGCCAATAAGGTTCTCCCTTTGCTTCAGTTGAAGAAACCGCGACTGGGTCACAGGAATTTTGGCCAAGGTATGTCCAGTAATGGAATCCTTTAAGTCCGTCACTCATTGGTTGTTTGCTTCACGCGGTTGGTTCATCCGTTCACATTGATATGACACTCCAACCATAAACATAAGCATATCTGAGCATGACTCTCTCTACTCAATCTCCGCCAGCCTTAAAATTTCTTCATTCTACCTTACACTTTATGCCCCTTCAGCGAAGACATTTTTCTTAGTGCCACAGTCATTCGCAGTAAAAGACATTAGCTACTTAAATGTTTGGTACGCACAGATGTAGCCGAGCGTGTCCAATTGAATTTTCCTACGCACTATGGACCACTTTTCTCTGTTTGTACACTTAAATCCTCATATATGCGAATAGAATCTTTAGCATGTTTGACACCAAGGCGCGATTATCAGACTATGCTTTATACATAGCGTAGATAGAGTGTCAAAGGAATTGATATATGAACGTCTATCAGCTTTAATGTAGCCATGCTCCGCTGCGATAACCATAACACATGTTTCCATTTCGTGCCATAACTTGAACCGGACCTTTCTCAAAGCTAAGCTTGCGTATCTTGGCAGCCGGTTTTGCGTAACTTGGACAAAGTCAACGGTTATCGCAAAAGCAACACTAAAAAGCTAACTGAGGCATCTAATAAGTTGTCTAGGACAATACCATTTCAAAACCGTTACTTCTCAATATGCCCACAGTGTAGAAAATGCTCAACTATATTAACAAGCTAAGAACGTTGTAGCGTTAGTGAAACTAGAGTTGGCTTCGTGTGCTTGAAGATTTTGATAAACGTGACACAAAATTGTCTCCTACGGCTTTTTGTGGAAACCGTAATTAAATAAATAATAGAAAGAACATGTGACCATAAGCGCAAGTTTTGGTAAGGAAAATCGTATAACTTGACTTATATGGCAGCGGCATATATATTTAGCCAAACTGGTTACTTCTATCTAGTAAAAGCTTACCAAACAAAATAAAATGGTCAAGCATAGAAGTGGTGGTAAATAAATGCAGAATTTTGCTTGTGGTCCTATCACAGTTTGTCTCAATTCCCGGCTCTACTCAACAATCAGTTGTAAACGTTAGTGTTTACTGAAAAACCTTGCAACTTTTGTAAACAAAAGAAAGGATAGTAAAAATGTCACAACCTGCTAGAATAGAAAAAATGGTTGGCAAAAATAAGGAAAGAACTAACTAACATTGTGAAACACTAGAGAGTCAGTGAGGTAAAATAATGTACAACTACGCTTTTTGGCTCGTTCTTGGGACTTATAAAATGTGTAAGTGGTGATGTATCTCTCGTGAACCAACTCAGAAGTTTAACTTGGTTTACAAGCAGTATGCATGTCTGCTACTTAATAAAATGGTATTGGAAATAGAAAGCTCATTCACTTAGAATACAGTAGTAGGGTAACTAAAATCTATAACCGTACGTCTGTTACAGACGACTACTAAAGCCTCCTTAACAGATAATCTTACGCATCATGTTACAAGTTGTGTAAGTCACTGAAGGTTGCAGCTGGCGACTAACGTACATATTTGTCCTGAGGTGTAAAACATACAGATAAAATTCATCGCACCTATCTTATCTACGTGCTACTGCACAAGACTTAATAGTTGCCAGTCAATGCGTTACTAACGATATCTGCCAAAACAAACAGTAACCAATCAATTCTGTTGGCACTAAACGGACTTGGTAAAAGAGTAAAAACAAGGCGTAGTTGTATTAAAGAGGTTAAGGATATTAATGAGCAAAACATGATACATGTCTTAGGTATTCTGCTATACTTATAAAGATAGTAATAGGCAAAACGGATTAGTACTTCAAAACGATGGTAACCGTGCTAAAAATGTAAAAATATATCAAGCTGCGCAATTTCCTTGTCTTTTTGTAATGCCAGACAATAGTGCCAGCAATATTATTAAGGTATATATATATAACTGCGTGACCGTAAAACTAGACTTTAAGCCACCGAAAGGCGATTAGCAACAAACGATCAAAGGCACAAACGTCGGCAAGATGAAACCAAGATTTTGGGCCTAACGGCTTTTTGTGTATTGTTTGTTTTCACACGCCAGTTTGTTTTGTTTTGGCGTTTAGAATGGTAAAGCGCTTATCAGCTTGTTCAAAAGACTTTAGGCTACAGTCCTTTCATTGATGCCGGTTTTGTGATGTAAGGCCAATTGTCTCGAGCCATTGCCGGTCCTCATCCTTGGAGCTCAACCAGGAATATGTAAAAGACCGAGGACTACGAGACGAAATGCCGGTCATTTCATGGTTTTCGGCCAAGTGGTTAGCTGACCTACATGCCTTTTTTCCAATTTAATCTCGTGTGAGAAAATAAGTCGGGGCGCGGCAAGTGCTCGTATGACATTCGAAGAATGTGGTCAAGCTAATCAAATTGAGGCATTGCGACAATTTCACAAAGTGTGAGGCCTATGTTTCCAAAGATGCGACACCAAGCTTCCCCGTTGAGAACCCAGTGCTGCCACAAAACCTGTGTTATCCGCCGCAAACATGTGTTGTCGATGAGCAAAAGCCTGCGCATACCACCTACACGGATAGGCCAGGACTCACTTCCGTACAACAGCACATCAAAACACTACGGTTGCACATCCTCCCTTTTAAGTAGATGGATATGTCCCGCCGACACTACAATTGACTCAGGGCGGTAATAAATGCATAAAGCTGTTAGTACCGTTTTGTCAACAAAATGAAATGCATATTACTTTCATGTAAGCGCAGCCAGGTGAACGCATAACTCTTTTACTGTAAAGTTAGGCTTTTATACATTAACAGCTAGTAGATCTGATTGTTTAGCGGGCTTATTAACCAGTACAACTTAAATGTGATTCCAAATTTTGACCGAAGGTTGTATTTATGTTACTGCATTTATACACTTGAAAATGCATAAGCGTATACGACATCGCACTGCAAGGGTGATCAAATGGTGCCCAAGGGTGACCGTTAGTGCCCACAGAGTACCAAATATTTGCCATGACAATACAATTGGAGATAGGTAGGACGCAATTTGATCTCCCAGGGAATTTTTCACTGCACCCTTACCACTTACCGTAAATGCATTTTTCTGATTGCAGATACCGCCGACATTAAACAAAAATCGATGCCCAAACGGCAATTACGGTGCGTGCATGATAGGCGCCCGTTGGGTGATGGCTGAGCGATAAATGGACTCCTGAATAGCAAAATCTGAGCTACACATCAGAGTCTCCCAGAGCAACTTGACCGCGCTTTCTTCTAAGGCTCTGTGTTCTCCAGAGCATTGCACTAACTATTTATTATTCTGTGTCCCCTTGGAGATGCATGGGCGTGCGCAGTAATACCTTTTCCGACCACTTTTTGACAGTCAGAATCATGTTCAATTACTTATACTTCAGCTTCTAAGTGGAATGTCTGCGGACTGTGTGGGACTATCAGCAGACTGCCTGCGGCCTGTCGCGAGAATGTCATGCAGTCTAAAGATTCTCCGGTTTATCTGTGAAAACCTTTAACTAAAATTATTTTTAGTGTAAAGTTAAGCAAATGGGACGAAATCTTGAGTTAATTGTTGAGTTTGATTGCTTGAATTTAGTATCGTCATTTTGCTTAACGCTCGCTCCGATTGCAAAACGCAACCCCATTGTGTGCTGCAGCACACATGCATTGGTGCATATTGTATTTTACTAGCTTACCGCCTCAAAGCTATGGCTTGTTATAGCCAGAGAAACAGGGATCCTTTTGCTGTCCAAATAAAATCTTCGCGACAACCCGATCTGCGTTCTGGATCGCCATCCGGATATTGGATTAAACCGGCATAATTTTACTTGCTCGGAATTCGTCTCAAATGTGTCCAATTTAGACAGCCATGGTCATAAAAATACTTACTTATGGCGCTCAAGCAGTCATAGTCGTGCCTTAATCTACGAGCTTAATAAAAAGTGAAAGCTTCTAGATAAAGTACGGCAGTACCAAAGGGGTAGTAAATCATTTGAACACATATATGCAGGCACCAGGCCATTTATTAACAAGGTTACGGTTTGTCTTTGCGAGTAATCGAACCACGCCAACATGGGAGGGATGGTCGTTCGTAATGGTGGATAGTGACAGGTCTTAAATCATAAAACCAGCATAAGTAACAGAACACAATGACAGTGTATGTGAGATGAATTTGTCTTATCATGCCAAAATAGAAAAGTGCTCCCCTAGCATCAAGTGAAAAGACGATGAACTTACAAAAATCCATAGTTTTCCGATCATTTGAATTAGAACCATATTTATAAACGGCCTAAATTAGCATTGATTGTTAACTTATAGTGAACCAGAAAAACAAAGGTCTGCTGTTTTACTTCATTATTGTCTAGTGTAACAACTAAAATTCTTTTTGACTGTGGTTGGTGACGTTCTTCTTTTTTATCATGAGCAAAACCCAACTGGATCCCATGTGAATTTCAGGAAACATAAGTTCAAGTTTAAATTCACTTGGAACCGGAACTATAGGATAATCCCGTGAATGCTTCTTCGTTTACCTACCCTTGAAACAGAAATTGATAGGCCTGCTTGAGCTGTTGTAAACCTAATACAAAGACAACATCACACCCCGTCCAAACACTTACTGCCCAAATTTTCCTGCCCATATGTCCCTGTTAGGTAAGTTTATGTGAAGTAACAGAGTGAAGGTGTTGCTAAGAAAAAAGTGGAGGAATGTCAGCTAACTAATGCTAATACCAAGCTGTGAAAAGAAATTAAATGCAGGAAAGGGAATTTGAAGATAAAAGTCCGTTAGGGGAAGCCTAGGTTTAATACTGCCAACTAAGAGCAACTAACTGACTCTAAAAACTCGCAACAGTAGACTGCCTCACGACTTTCGCGGGGGATGGGTTTCAGCTTTCAATAACCCAGCGCAACAAGCGCGTTTCCGTCCTTACCCGGTCCCATTTGTCTTGCTGCTGGTAAGTGGCAGTTGTAGGGATCAAATAAATTGCATTGTTTTTGCCCTCGATTCCCTTATCCTACTCGCATTTCTGGCTAACACTCGTTGGCCTGTCTTGTGAGCTTGCATTTGATTGGGTGCAATTCGAAACTCCGTGGATTTGCTTGTAACTTGCGTATGTGCCGACGGTTTTTCCATAAATACCTTCCGATGCCGCTCTTCTCCGCTGCTTTTACGGGATACAATAAATTGGCGTCGCGTGTTACTCGTGCCTTTGCATGCCACTGCACCTGCAACGTCCTGGACTGCGGTTGCGGTTAGCCCAAATGCAGCATGCTTAGAATACTAGAAAATTAGACTTTCAGCTTCTATTTCTGTACTACCAGTCCTCAATCCATCCGTGACGCTGTAAACGGAGGGTACTTTGAAGCTATAGCTTTTTACCTAGGCGCAGAGTTAGGACGTATATTTGCTATTCTGAACCTGCAGAGCAACCCACCGTGCCACAGGCCTTATCGGCCTTTGACAAATATTGGGGTGTTCCAGTGAACACTTATGCTTCTCGTTACAATTTTTCGCAGCCGAAACAAGCATCTGGTGAATCAGCGGATGCATCCACTTCCCGTCTTGTTTATTCTGTTTAAAAGCGTGACTACGATAGTAGTTCCAAGAAAAACTGGAAGAAACTTTGCAACTACAACAATTACTTACTGGCCTCGCGGATTCTAGGATACGAGAGACTCTGGTAAGAGAAAACGCTAAAAAGCCCACATGGGACAGGCCCTGTGACATAGCCCGCGCCAAGGTCCCAGGCACGAAACAAGACAAACTTTCCTCTCTAACGCCGGGGCTAATTCACTTGGCTGTTTATATGCTACATGTTCGCTGAGGCAATCCTCAGTTAGAAAAAGGTGTCACAGCTGTGGAAATGCTGAACCTTTTGCAAGTTACAAGTCATGTTCTTCAAAGAGTGAACACTGCCGGAATTGCGTTAATACCGGTCATTTTGTTCAGGTATGCCGTTATCGCGCCATTTCATTAGGCGATCCTACAAATGACTCTATAGCTTCTTCGGTCACCACTGAACAATCTATAGTTGCCGTTAATGAATGCGAACATCCACTTTCGTTTCCAACGCAATCACCCAAACTACCTTCGCCAGGTATTCGTTTTGTGCCATTCGCAGCCAGAAACGAAACCGTTTGTCAAGACTTAGAAATAGGTTCTGCATCACTAATCATACTGATGTTATATTAGTTTAAAAACAGCATTTTCATCAATTAGCTGTACATTCTTCCGCTTAAACTTTCAGGAGTTTCCCAATCGATGGTGTCCACACACAGTTTTGTTATGGTTTCAATGTTTCTTGTAAACAGCAGGGAACATATACTTGAAGTTTATGCTGATAAACTGGCAGTAATCCTCTATTGGGACGTACGGTCATGGTCTTATTGAAATTAGCACCTTGCGTCAGCCGGATGACTATTGCACTGTCACCCTTCAATCGTTACTCTTCAGTTACCCAAACCCTTTTCTTCCAGATATTGGTAGAGTACCAAAAGCGATGCACGGCATTCAGTTGAGCGCGGATTACAAACCATTCAGCATTTCCTAAACTAGGGCTGCAATTCTGGCCAAGCGCTTTGTCTTGTAATAGAGGGTCATGGAAAACTTTCTAGAATCCATAGCGTGTTTTGATGGGTTCATCCACTAGCTGCCGATCAAAAGAAAAATGGTTGTATTGGTGTTTGAACCGACTTTCGAGCACGCAATGGCGAATTAATAACAGACGAATCCTATCGGCCAATTTTTGAGGAGCTGTTGGTTAGGCTTTTAAGCAACAACCTTTTTCAAAATCTGCATATCTGCAGTGCATACAACCACACGCCACTTACTCCATGTTGACGATATTTGACTGCTTTCATCATGCAGGACGGTTTGTAGTGGTGCAAAATGTTACCAAGGAGCGTCAGTAGTGCCGCAGCAGCTTGACAGAAATTTAGCTTTTCATCGCTGGCAGACCTCATAGGATGTGTTTTGCGTTGGATAATCTTTGTCTTTTGTAGTAACCCACCGAACGTCAGGAATACCTTCATAACGTGCTACATAGACTGGAGGAAATAAATCTCCGCCTAATAACCAGGAAATGCCAATTCGCCTTAATAGAGGTAGCGTTTATTGGACCTGTTATTTCAACCAAGGGTATTAAGCTTAACGTGCAGCACACCAGAACCAAACTCAGTTGTTTAATACCATGCAATGTTACACAGATGAAGCATTTCTTGGGTCTGTTTTTATTACCTGATAGGTTTACCGAATATTGCGACTATTGCTGAGCCTTTATGGATGATGCCCGCGGCAAAACCAATAGTTTCGCTGTGCCACTGAACAAGACCATGCTTACTTGATCATACGAGCAATGACTGAATCCACTCCCACGGTATCAATCATCAATAAACACGGTCCAGCTTTTGTTTCAACGGCTGATCCAGATGTTGGCTTGTGTGCAGTTCTGTCCCAGCTTCATGGTGGCAAGGTAAAAGTGGTTGCTTAGGCTTCGCGTATCTTGTCTGTTACAGAAAATACTTATTCCTCCGGCAAGGAGGTGGCTCTTGCCTGCCTCTGGGCGTGTGAGTTAGGGCCCTTTTACTTAATCGTGGGTCCTTTCGCTTTGCGCACTGATCATTCTGCTCCTACAACGCTACTATGTCGCGGTAACCGAGGACAAAAGCTGATACTCGTGTTAATTGAAATATGCTTATGAAATAAAATACGTGCCAGTGTGTTTTAACTAACTTTAAAACGCGCAATCGAGGACTAAGGGGAGGTAACAATGATATGGTAGTGGTCGGACGGAACACCTAGCATAAGGTTTGAAATGGTACCAGGACAACCTGACAAGGCCCCTGTCGAAACGAAGCTTCGGGAGTATGTATCCACTTCATGGCACAGTCGTACCAAGATCCAACCTGTGTTACTTCCTTAATACATCCTACGGCACAAGCCTTTTACTGTGAGCAACTGCGATATCAGAACCGAGCAGTTGGTGTGCTCTGCAACGCTTATTCCGCTGGTGAATGTATGTGCCTATGAATTTCATTCAGGGATAGTGCGAACAATTGCTCGGATACGACAATACTATTGGTGGCCGAAGTTGAATTCCAGCGTTGAGGCGGTTATTTGGGAACGTTAAACCTACCAACAATCCGATAATGCTGTATTACTCCTGAATGTTCTAGTCCGATCTATCTTGTGAACAACGAAGCCACAGGCAAAAGTTGCCATTGATAGTATGGGCCCGGTTGCCAGGGCATTCCCGCAGAAGCGAAACCTGCTGGTGGCAACCTGCTTTTACAGCAACTGGCCAGATGCTATTCTATTCGAGGACGTGACTACAGCCGTCATCTTAAACTGGTTCCGTTGTTTGCTTGCTGGTTACGGTTCGCCAGAGGTAATAGTCAAGTATAACGGCGCACAGTTTCGACGTAACGAGCAGGCTGAATTCCAAGGGAGCAATGGCCTCCGACACATGATGACGGTACCTTATAATCCAGAAGCTAATAGACACGCCGAACGACTTAATCGTAATTTGAAAGAGTCTCTACCAGTCGTTCGGATTCAGGAGCGTCCTGGAATGATGCGTCGGTAGTTGTATGGGAGGTATATAAAACCAATGCACAAACTGCAACTGTAACTATTGCTACTGCGCTACTGTTTTGAGCAACAGTTGGACCGCGGTTAAATGCAGCCTTCACATAAAAGGAAGCTGCGATGAGAGATAATAGGATAGACATGCTGTTTACCGGGCTAAATATAAGGGTATTGGGAGAACTATCCTCCAGAGGCATTTGTTCTTGGAGACTACCCTATTTCTAGAAAAGCTGTAAGGTTCTCCTAACCCAACCCATGTGAAATCTGTGAGCACACCTGGAACTTGCAAGTTAGCTCAGATGACAAGTGTGAACGCAAGACGGCTGCATACGGCGCTTTCCTATCATGCCATTGAACGGACGAACATACCTGCAACACGGCGCTCGGTAAAAGACTAATACAAACGCACGACGTTCCGGTCGTGTACGCCACCCTGTCGACCGATACGCTTTAACGGGTACCACAACATGATGACTTTTAAGGGTGCTGACCCTAGAGTTGATCCTACATGGACACGTAATGCCTATATTTATATGAACAGAAGTAGGGACCATGTCATGTTCACTTAACTTGCATTGTTTTTGTTCTGGATTAGCTTACCCTACTCAAACTTCTATTTAACCCTCGTTGGTCCAGCCCTGTGATCTTGCATTCGCTTGATGGCAATTCGTTCATCTATCTATTCAGTTATAACGTGCGCATGTGCAGACGGGTATTCCGTACATACGTTCCTTTGCTGTTTTAGTCTGCCGCTTTTTAGGGGTACTACAGCTGTCAATGTCGACATCCCTGTACGTCATGCGGTTCATCGCCCCGTGTGGCACTGATTGGTTTATATTTCTTGCTAGTTCGCGCAATACACGTTGGGTACGGCAACGTTCACTTCTGTATATCCGGTTCCTTGGTTGGGCTTAAATGTACGTGGCGCTACTGGCAACTGAGTTCGACTCTATATGGTCACCAACTTTAAGGCAAACCACGCCCGAAGCCAATCCAAATCTTTTAGAAATGCACCAATAAACCGCGACGCTCCGTAGCTTTTGGTAGTCAACAAACGTTAGTGTCCACACTCCTGGCTACCCGACAAGTCATTTGCACAACAAGCTTACAGCAACACAGTCAACGCCAAGCCATACGGAACGTTGGTAAAAACAGCGTACCTAAGCGCCAGACCGCCTCAAGCGTGCTCACTTCCCGTCCACTCAAACATGAAGACACTCAAGGGGCGACCAGCTATCCGGTAAGACAACAACATTCGTGTGGTTATGACGGGAGACAGCGTCAAAAGCTTCTGTACAGTCTACGAATAGCACGACTGTGATATGACTAGTGTTTGCCTCATTGGCTTAGCACTACTGACATTCAAGCAAAGCCTTTCGTCAAGAAACTCCGTTCAGGAACCTGTGTTACTAGGCCCCAAGCCGGTTGTGCTAAAACAAATCTATCAAAACGTTTTAAAAAAAATTGGCCGACTGGTATTTCGCGTGAAGCTTACATCCAACCAGCCTACTAACCGGATAGGTAATCCGTAGTTTTAAAACGACTGAAGGAGCACGCATGTAAGATGACAACTTAGCCTATCTGGTAATTCATACAACAGTATTGTCTAATTGAAGCAGGGCAGGATGCTTTAGTGATGTAAATGACATACAATAAATTAATGTCGCCGTCAAGCTAAGGTTGCCCAATGAACAAACTCTCTGCCTTGTAACCATAAAAGCAATGTTAAAGCCATCTCGTGGATCATCAGTTAGAAAGACGTTGGACCTGGCGAAACCGAAACATAATGAATAAGGATTTAAGACAGGCCGAAGGCGTTTTGCTTGATAAGCTGCGCAGGTTGAACAGAACATGAGAAATATCTAAAAATTGGAACTTTGGGTTTTAATCGATTCACCAAGATGTCCTATGTACACTGAACTCGATTCCCTTACCTCTATATTACGGCAAGGTTTAATGAGCAATTTACTTCGTCTTTTGTATGGTACGGATTTATTACGTACTGCAGGCGAAATGGTTCGCCTCCACGCGTTTTTGAAAAGTGAAAAGCGTATTGACAGAATGAAGGTGAGTTGTATGAGCTCACCATATTCTATATACCCGTAAGTAATAAAGATTTCCTCGGCAACCAAATCTGCTCTAGTGCCTGACCATTTAGAGTTGTTGGCATCACAGTATGGTATCGAGGATGAGTTGTAAATGATCGCGACATGTGTGAGTTGAGTTTGTCAGTGTTAGGTAAACTTTGATAAAGTTTTTTCGTCTGAGCTTATTTAGCACTGTAAAATCCCGGTGCTTTCCGTCTGTGCCAGGAGGGGAGGTGGAACATACCCTATTCAATATATTCGCTCCACGTTTTGCAGCGTCGAGCGTGTATGTACCGAGTAGGCAGCAGGTGCACTAAGTACGGATCGTGAACACCACGTTTGGATTCATAAAGGTATTCGACCTTTGTTGTCTAATAGATGGGACTCCGTATTATTGAAAGGCATCGACTGGCTCTTTTGTGGCCAGTTCACTCCGTTTATAGTAACAACGTTAATACTGCACAATAACCCTTTGATCAGTTTCGTAGGAAGAAAGTTGCAACTGTTAGTTCCCAAGTTGAGGTTCGTAAGTACGCAGTTGACAGGTTCAAACAATTTTTCATTCCGTCATTTTTAAGTTGGGCTGCTTTTTGTACGATTGCGTATAGTACGGTAAAGCACACCATGCGGTTCCGCTGAGTCGTCCGCCGTCTTTTGGCCGTGTCAGACCTAGATATTGACTGCAAATAATAACGGGTGCCATGGTAGCATACCGGCAAGTACGTCGATGGAAGGTAGGAGCAAACCTGGAGTTATTATCAATCCCTGCCACACACCACGCTGGACTACATTTTGTCGGTGCATGGGGTGCGTAACCCCACATTCAACTGGGGTTAATGGAAGAATATGCTAAGCCAATTGCGTAAAGCGTTGCGAAAACAATGTTTCAACGCCTGTGAAAAATAATGTGCTGTTTCGGGAGGTCCACTTTGTTAGGAAAGTCAAGGTAAACTAAGTCGACTGCTACACCATTATTGACTGATTCTGTTCAGCTAGCTCAGAGCAGCAGCAACTTGCAGTGCACACACGAGCGTTACGAAATTCGTGCTTATCACTTGCGCCGTTTTCAATTAAAGTGTGCTTTGTTAAGAAATTGTTCTTCAGTAATTCGCGTTAAGGTATTATCAGTATAAGGAAAAAACCAGCAACTTGTGGTGCTACGCACATGGACTGGGCATTCCAATCAGCTACTAATGACTGTTCGCTGAATATAAGATGCGCAGTCTACTGCACTCTGCCGTTGCCTGACATCTAGGACTTTGCGCCGAGATAAGGCGACAACAAAGCTTTAACGAAGACCTCCTGCTTGCACATTCTTAGGCACGGTCAGCTTGAAAGGGCTCGCCAAAACATCCTTGATTAGACGCAGTCCAAGCGCTTTTGTCGGACGTAGCAGCACGGCTTTGCAAACGCTGGACGCGTCTGCAGGCCTAACTTCGTGGCCGCTTAAGAACAACTTCTTGATGAAAGAGCTGTTTAGCCTACTAGACAAACCTCTTTGAAGCACCCGAGCGTATCGTTAAGCAAATAGTTCGGAAGGAAAACTGCTCGTTGTAGGTGCGGTTGGAGGCATTCATTTCCCATTTTGCCTGTCACTGTGGCCACTACGAAGACAGCCACAGGACGCCAGCGCCTACAGAAGGACCATGGGTGTCTTAAGGTGCACCACCCAAAGCTCAGTCCGCCCCTACGTGCTGTCTAGACACTAGGAATAAGCCAACGATGCAGGAGGGTTAAAGCTACGTTTCATGGACGAAGTCAGGCAACACTGTTTCACAGGCAAACACAAGCACGCTGTTTGCGGAAACATGCACACACAAGGAGGTGGCTAGCCGAGGTCCGCTCAACCCTGGGTGCGTAGTACCTCTGTTCGAACCTAACTTCCCCTAGAGGTCTATGCGCTCCTTCCTCTTGATCCAGTATATAAATAAATAAATATTTTATTCTCGACTATGCGAGGCACGCCAATTGAGGCATGATCAGGTACGTACAGCTGTACCGGCATTTTATGGGAACTGTAGTGACAGTAGAAAATTGTTCATATGTCCATGCTTGAAACTGTGCAATAGTGAACATGCGAACAACGATTTGGTGGTAGTGAGTGTGGGATCTATTTGTTTGGACATATCGCTCTGCCATATATCGCAGTCATACCGCGACTAATAATAGATTGAGAATCCTGAGTGATCCATTGGAAGTTAATTGAAGAGCAAGCTATCCAGTATGATGATTCTACTTGAGCTGCCAGTGTGAAGTTATGGGCTGTGACTTTATTCAGTGGCGAGTCACATTCGCCACGTTACAGTGTTGTTAAACGGACATTTGTGGCTTTTTATAGGGAGAACGCTTGCCAGGCGAAAACCCACCACGTCCTGAAACACTGCCGCCGAGGCAGTGCGTAATAGACCTGTAGGCACCTAGTCAACATGCACGTTAAACGCAGTCAAACCTGGGACGACAAACTACAGTTACTCGCTTGAAATGATAGTAACAAATAATTTATATCGAATAAAGCAAACGGAAGCGCTTACATATACCTATGCTAAGTTACAAAATGGGTCATAAACACATGAGCCATAAGCGCAAGGTGGCAGCCAATATTTGATTTTAAAATGCCACAAACGCAAAGCGTTAGCGAACTTAGCCACAATGGGCCTATGCGACGTGTGTGATTGATACACATAAACCTCGCATCAATGTAAATACGGCATTTAGAAACGATAGTAAAACCGCTATATGAAATAACGCAACTCAGCATGCAAGAACATAGATAGTAAATCGGAAGCTGCGTACCTACTAACACTGCGCCGGATCTGCCTACGTTCCCAGCAGGACCCGTCGTCGCTTCGATGCCGTTCCTGAGTGCCCTCGTTCGTGGCTCACTAGGACAGCTTTGAAAGGGCAGGCGCGACCGCACGTGCTACAAGCACATGCGCTCTATTCCGATGAAGTACACTCCATCGACAACAGCCGTTGCTTCACCGCATCTACAAAGTTATTCTCTTACACCTTAGCGAAGTCCTTCATGAGCATATCGCGCCATGCACGCGGCTAAATATATATATATGAGTTGGCGGCGTCCGTTTCTGGATTGGCCTGGCCCTGTGGCCTCAATGGGACAGTCACAGAAGGCTTGCGCCGACATAGGTCTATGGGCGGCTTTCGCGCTACCACCAAATTTCCTCCCACACACCCCATAACCTGTTCAAACCCGATGGAATCAGACCGGCAGGCTTGTGAATTGGAGCGAGATTTCATCAACCTAGCCGGCTCACCCTCCTTCAACAAGCAGAACAGGGACATTCCGGCCTAATTTGGAAGCCATGCAACCACAGGTACACATGGCAGTGGCCGAACCGTAGCCCGTTCCACAGAAAATGGAACCACTCTTTGAGCCAAGCACCGTCAAGTGGACAATGGACCCTGTCTCTACCAGCAAAGACCAACAGTCTCCTGGAACCAGTACGGACGAGATAGCGGGTAATAGACAAGTAGGTACCTTGTCATCATTCACATCAAGCGCAGTCATACCAGGGTGCTCAAGCAACCTTTACTTCTGAAATGCATGCTTACTCGACGCGCAGGCTAAACTACAACACACACCGTGTTATTGGTCTGCTCTAGTAAGGCGGTTGGGAGCGTACGCTTTTATTTAGCGTGCAATAGTGCCTATTCCTGCACTCGAGCAACCGTTCTGTTGAGCAGTCCACGAAATTCGCATGAAGCAAAAGGTGCCTTGGATTCGCAACATCTGTACTGAATACGAGTTTGTCATAAACACACCCTCGGCATGTTCTGGTTATGTTATTTTTGGTATGCGCAAGTGCCGCTTCCATACACTACGTTGGCCGTACAAAAGCGGTGTGTAGCTCCACGAATTTTATTTATTTATTTAGTTAGTTAATGCGTTCGGTATACTTTTATACATTGATCGACGGCATCCGTGTCCAATAGGAAGTCGAATACAACATATGCACCTGCGTTTATCTAAACAAGTGTGAGCTATCACAAACTGGATACAGACACTAGACTTCAGGAGCAATGGTACAAAAAACATCTATTGGTTTCGTTTGGAGGTCGGGATAACAACAACTTTCGGTGGCATGAGAATAAGTATCCTATGCGAACGGGTGATGTTTTCTTCCAGCTTTAGACGTCACAGCCTTAAAGCTTGCGCATCCATATTTGAAGGAAGCCGATATAGGAAGGGTGAAGTAACTACCATGTAGAATAATAAATAAACAAGTAGTACCGTAATATAGTAAGCACTTAGGGGTTGCAGTTTACATGTACAGTCCGTCGTGCGTAGCTGATGGGTTAGACCGCATAGCATGCGAATCAGCTGGAGTGGTTACTGCTGGCTATTTGTGTCACCCATCGGTCCGCTCATCTGCTGCACGAGGTATGTGCACATTCACAAAGAAGGTTTGACGCGCAAACCTTAATATTGACAGGTAAAAGTAACCATGGCCCGCTGCCCACTGTCAAACATGTGACTTTCCAAACAGTGATCGAAGAGTTTTGCAAACGTCTAAACACTCAGTCGTTTGTACGTTCTGACGAATACTCTGCTGTGACCATAAGTTATTTGCCAAGGATCTGCAACGTACGTCTCCGGGTGCAGCCAATGGGGTATTATAAAACGCTTTTCGCTATGCGCCGATTTCCATTTTATATGATATACTGACACGGAGAGTAGCCATTCCCGTTAGGTGTAACATTTAACTTCGGCTATCCAACAGGTTGATTATGTGCAAAGCAACTTCTGGTGGGCTTAACTGCGCTTTCGCATTCCATGCGCCTAGTACGTGCGTTTTTATATGCCCCGGTAAATTCAGTATGGCTGAAGAACAACTGGAAATATATCTATAATTACCTTCACCCCTAACCCGCGGCGCGGGACATGCACTGTCGACATTCTGATAATCGCTGGTCAGTTACTTGTCGTGCTGCTTCGCTTGCCACAGCATTTCCAAGGAAATTTCTCTTCCAGTGCATTGTCCAAAGTAGTCACACGAAGAACAAGTGTTCACGATATCAAGCTTTACACTATATGCGTACTGTAAGCGGGCAAGCGCTGGTAATCTTTTGCTTCAGACGTATCTATTAAACTGGAAACATACTCAAACATTTGCTACCCAAGCATTCATCCGTACTGACCACACCATTCGCTCTGAAACCGCACGCACCTCAAATATGAATGGACTCATGGATGGACTGAACCATTATTCTGCGAGGCACCGGTTCTATAACAGTCGTGCTACAGTATTGGTCAGCCGGTCAAGCTGTTTATGTAATCTACAAATGGATTTCAAGAGGTAGAATGTGGATAGGATGGTCGCATGAGTAATACCATGGAGCCTACATAGTGCTCTGAATTGCAGTCGAATAATAATACGAAGAGGAAGATGTCGTAGCTCACCGTATCGGTATGTCACCATAGTGCACTCTAATTTAGAAGTTAGCAAGCATAACATTGGTCCTGATAAGTAAAACGTCGTAATTTATAACTGGTGTATTCATGGCGAAATACAACCGAGTTAATTTAGCCCATTAAAGATAGGTTAGATGTAACTTATCCTTTCCAGACAGGTGCAATCAAGTCAGTAGTTAATCATTATGTGAAGATAGACGTCATCCAAGCTTTGGGCCAGGTGGACCCACACTACTGACTTCATCTGTACTACTCCCGCTCTTGGCCCTGCTAAGCTTGATATCACGAAACATGATGTGTTATGCCGCTCATGCCCAAAAGATGTGCCTCGCTTTGTCGAGAATAAAATATTTATTTATTTACATGCGGATATAGAATAAGGAAGTATTTAACAAAAAGGACAGTGTTGACGTAAGCACCGTTTCAGCTTGGCATGGAAATGGTGAGATTAAGTCTATCGCTATTCATAAACTCAGCTAAGTTTATGTCCGCGGTGAGAAAACGAAGGGGCTTTATAGCTATACTCACTTTACCAAAGCAGTAGAAGCACAAAAGAACAGTGAATATTTATCGTCGTTGTGTGCGCTGTACGTCGTCTCCTATATTATTAACTCCAGGCTATTTGTTTCGGGAATCAAACCAGAGCCGCTCCACCCGTTTCAAATTCGAGGTGAGCTAGAATCAACCATCGTGAGTTACTCTTTATTTCCCTCTTGGCATTTGCTTTGACCGCTAGCATATCTCGACCAATTCATCAGTGCCTAGAATATTACCCGCGCACTGGCATTTCGACTTGGATGTCCCAGCATGTTGCCGCCATTCCGAAATCCGCTTGAAAACTTGGGTGAAGCTCAGTGCATTTACCTGAAGGCGGCAGCAGTAGATTGGTACGTATAGAGGCATTTGAGCTGGGATATAGTGACCTCATATTGTAACACGCAATAAGTCACCGGGTCACATGAGAAGCAATGTAATAATGCCTATTTAAATAAATAAATAAATATTTTATTCTCGACCATGCGCGGCATGCCTATGGAGGCATGATCAGTTAGGTTCCACTGTACAGACATTTTATGTAACTGTAACAGTAACAGTAACAACTTGTTCATATAAATAAATAAATAGTTTATTCTCAAATTCATGGACACACACCAAATCAGGTGTGATCAAGGTTTAAAAGCAGTTGTGTATCACGACCATACTTCGGGATAAATAGTGTGTAGTTGAAACGGTCAAGGCACTAAAAGTGCATGAAACGGTGCATGTAGACGGAGAGTAACATATTCTTGCATGCGTCGAGAAGCGTTGATATATGAGTCTAGTCGACTGGCCAATATGTATTTGTGGGCAGTGACTTTATTCAGTGGCGAGTCACATCCGCCACGTCGCAGTATGGTTAAGCAGACATTTGTGGCTTTTTATAGGGAGAACGCTTGCCAGGCAAAAACCCACCACATCCTGCAACACTGCCGTAAAGCAATTTGAACATTAAGGTATGACTTGCAAATCCGTTTGACGACTGGTTTCATATTTGAGTATTCGCAGACAAATGGCTCCTAAGTTCCTCTGTTAGTTGGACAGGTAATTTTATTGGGGCAGCCATGATTGTTGAGGCCGGTTGAGGAGGGGAACATTGCGCATTGTCGTCTTGTTGTGTGTCCAGGTGAGCAAAAGTTCAACTTTTCTGCTATCTGGATTTTTAAGCTGTATCATGTATGGGAGTATTATGTGTCCAGTTCTCCATACTAAACAAGGGTTGTGGTGATTGTAGTTGGGCCCTATTGGTGTTCAACCATGCTCCATGTAAGTCCTTGCCGGTGGTTACGTCCGTCTTGGGCAAAACTTGTTCCTCAGTCCAATCCCAAATCTCCGAGAAGTTCCGGACCTCGGAGAAAAGGGAAAGTGAGGGACAACCGAGAGAAGCTCGCAAGAACAAGCATGGGGTTAATCATTATTAAAGTCTTTTGTTACAACATTTGGACTTGAGACAAAAGCATGTACACTGTGCAACAATGATTATGCTGAAAATGCCTGTTGAATATCTTACAGAATCAGCCGTATAAGTGGATTGCTAACGCCTGCGTAGAGGCAAGAATGTTGTACCAGCAAGTAATCTACTAAGTATCGGTTTAGTATGAGCCAAAAAATGTGTGGGGAGAGAGCAAAGAGAGTTAGAATATTGGTGGTGATTGCAAGTTGTATGAACAGCAAGTAGCTAGCGTAATACGCTAGGAAGTGCAAAATAAGTGAAAATAAATAGGTTGCCGCATGAGTGATCTAAAGGTCAATTGGCGGTATGGCAGCGGAAAGATTGGATGCAGATATTCTAAAGGAATAAAGGTTATTGAGAAACGGAGTGGCTCCTAACAAGCACTGGATAATCGCATATGCATGAAGCCTATGACTACTAGCTACTTCTAAACAGAGGTGCCGAATTTAAGACGACCGACAGATGGTGGCGCTAGGAAAGACTGTCAGTGGCCAGATGTAGCCATTTTAATCAGACGCTTGGTCACTAGTGTATGCCTCTAGGGTCACTGAATGCCGCAACAAGCCAGCGGAGGTAAGTGATCCAGACATTCTAGGAGCATGTATGCTGGAGGGACAAGGTGTGTATCCAAGCAAGCTCAAGATCTGCGCAGAGCGGACATGGAACATACGGCGAATTGCTGCAGTAGTTCGGAAGATAGCAATAGCGACAGATGGTGGCGCTAGGATAGAGAGTATCAGTGGCCAAAAAAGGCATTCGGATTAAGCTTACCGCTTACCATTGGATACCTACAGTGACAGAAGAAGTCAACAAACTAGCGAAGGCGTGATACAACCAATTCAAGAGAGTAACTGTTAGAGAGATAAGGAGTGACTCCTGGTGCAAAAAGCAAGCCAACCTACAATGACTAACTGCAGCAGCAGAGTGGTGAAGAAGAAGTGATAGTGGTACTAAGGGAGAGAGTATCGACGGCTGGCAATGGCATTTGGAGTAAAGTCTTCAAAATGCTAGCGGATACCTAAAGTGTCCCAGAATAAATCAACAGACAGCAAAGTACGTGAAGCACGCCGTCCCAGAGAGGAGTAAAAGAGTGGCTCGTAGCAAGCTCCGGATATGCGCAGAGATGGTTGGAGCCTACGAAGCATGGCTCCTGCTAAACAGAGGTGCCAGTGGTAATACAAATAACTGATAATGGTACTAAGTGATAGAGCGTATCGAGGGCTAGCAATGGCATTGGGGTGAAGCCATATAGGGGATGCCTAACGTGTCCCAGAATAAATCGATAAACAGCATATATATGTGACGCAGACAGTCCCAAAGGATGAAGGTTGGAGATAAAAGAGAGTGGCTCTTAGCAAGCTCCGGATATGCGCAGATGATTGGAACCTATGACCAGTAGTTGCTACTAAATAGAGGTGCTGACGTTAAGAGGATCGACAGATAATGGCGCTATAAAAACTGTCAGTGGCTAGATGTAACCATAGAATTAAGCAGTTTGGTCACTATTGGATTCCTACAGTGTCACAGAATACATCAGCAAGCCACCGAAGGTAGTTGATACAGACATTATAAAAGATAACAGGATGGAGAAACAAGGAATGTCTCCTAGTAGCTGCGGATATGAGCAAAGATGTATGGAGCCTACAAGGAATCACTGCAGAAAGCGTGATGAAGATAAGAGGAACAAAGGATAATGGTGCTAAGAGAGAACCAGTGGACAGCAATGGAATTCTCATTAAGCCTTCTAGTTATTAGTGGACTGTTACAGTGCCAGAAGAAGTCAACAAAGCAGTGAAGGTATGTGACGCAAGCAATTCAAGGGAGAAAGTGTTGGAGAGATAAGTAGTGGCTCGTAGCGCAAAGATGCATGCTACCTACAGTGACTTGTTGCAGCTGAAAGGTTGAGACATGGGGAATACGGAGAACTGATAATGGTACTAAGCGAGAGAGGGTCGACGGCTAGCAATGGCATTGGGGTGAAGCCTTCTAGTTGCTAGTGGAAATTTAAAGTGTCCCAGAATAAAGCAACAAACAGTAGATGTATTTGACGCAGACAGTCCTAAAGGATGAAGGTTGGAGATAAAAGAGAGTGGCGCTTAGCAAGCTCCGGATATGCGCAGAGTTGCTTGGAGCGTACGGCCACTAACTACATCTAAACAGAGACTGAATTTAAGACGATCGACAGATAGTAACGCTGGGACAAGCTCGCAGTGGCCAGATGTAGCCATTCCAATAAGATGCTTGGTCATTGGTGCATATCTACAGTGTCGCAGAATGCGTCAACATGTAAGCGAAAGTAAGTGCTACAGACATTCCGTAGTGGGAGCGGAATATACCGTAAATGGAAGCGCGATTTAAAGTGAATATTCAATGTTGTCGTGATTCATAGGGTAAAAAGTATAAGAGAGAACAGTGTCAGCTTGGCGATTAGGATATATTTGGGCAACGTCAACTGATACTTAAGGTTCTGCGCACGCCGGCTTCACCATCTGGGTAGCAGCCAGTTAAGTTGATGCGATTAGCTGGCGGCAGATGTCTCGAACTACCTAGATGTGGGAGGTTTGAGGAAATGCATAGGCATTCGGCAGCCGGTGCCTGATGCCTAGGTGATGGAAGACTTAGGGGGTTGTTAGAGGAAGCAGGCAGGTAGGAATATTAGGAGTCTGGAAGGGGATAGTGTGGGGACGTAAGAAGAGGCGATTATAAGCGGTCTGGTCCAGTTTCAAAATCACGTCTTCAGGGCAGTTGATATTCATTAGTGGGGAATCTTTTGTGACAGAGGTATTTGCTAATAGAGAGGCGGAACCGGTTTATATTCGTAGATGCCCTTATTGTGAAGAAAACCTATTCCATACGTGTGCGTACCTGTAGAGTTAGAAGTTGGAGCGAATACTACTGCGCATTCTTAGTAGGATAATGTAGTGGGGTCTATCACGTAGGGGGTACGAAGTGATATATGAGACTGAGACAGGGGTTAGTTGGCTCTCATTCGGATTGTTAATGAGCGAGTATAGGAAAGCGAGGTTGGGTTTCAGTCGGCGCAGCCATAACGGGTAGGGCTTAAGTGTGTTGCATCGATCAAGTTAAGTTGGGAAGGTAGCGTGACACGGACAGATTTTAGAAGGCCTTGTAATTTAGACAAGCCCCAGTTAGTCATCAGGCTGTCAAACTTCAGTGTGGCGTTTACATGTGTTTCTAATTGGCTTCTGTATAATCATTCAACATGATAAATCAGTTGTCATACCAACGGTTCGAGTTAGAGTACTGCAGGGTGTGAACATGTATTTATTTACACTTGTGTATGGTCTACCACAAACTGGTTAGGGAAACAATGACCTTCATGAGCAATAACAATACAAACGTTGCCGAGGATGGATTGTATGTAAGTATAACATCCATATTCCACTAGTGTTGGAAGATCTCACAAACAATAATACGCAACCAATACAACTGTCTTTGGTTAGTTAACGTTTAAGCGTCAAGATATACAGGCAGCCAAAAATTTAATCGGAATTGTAGGCATCAAGAATAGATAGAGACGGATATGGATATACGGAAGCAAATACCAACAATGCGATTACCAGGTAGGAGGATCCACAAATAAATTACCGTAAAGCCCTGCTGGCCTATGGTTACTGCGTATTGTATATGCTGTCTGCTATATGGATTATTAGACGATAATATCATACATCTTCTGGTGACCCCTTTGTCGCTATTACATCACCAACCTTTGTAGTGAATTCCGCTGCTCCTTGTTCCACCATCGGCTTTTGAAAGAGTATGCAAACTGTTTTAGCAAATTTATAAATGGTAACTTGTAAACCTCTAATTACTCAACCGTAGGCAAATGTGACTGTATAATCTACAGTGGCGATATGCTCCTCATGCAAGCGGCGGATTCTCTTGGGGCTCAAGTGCCAAGTACCAACTCCCTCTGTCCAATCCCGAAATAAGGCCGTGACGTTACCTAAGGTAAATTTAACAAACTAGGATGCCAGCGCACTATGTACATCCCTCAGTCCCAGAACAAACGTATATTTGCAAGGGACAGAAGAAAGTTAAATCGCCTCAAGTGCTACCGTACAACATGATCACAATACAAAATGCTGCGCGGAATTGGCTCGCCTCTTTACATGCATGCAAAAACTAGACGGGACCGGTTATCTTTACACTTCATCGATTGGGGGTATAGTGTGTCTCTGGGCCAATGGGGATTGAAGCGAATAACAAGGTGCATGCAACCAAGTGACCGGAGAATTTCTCAACTGAGTACGCTGGGGGCACCTAGGAACGGTGGTACCTAACAGCGGTGTTTGCAATGGAACCAGTTAGACATGGCTGTGAAAACAATGAAGAGCAAATCTCCATACTCTTGGTGTGGTTTGTAATGAAAACATTGCACACTGCATAGTTAAACCTATGGGATATACCTTTAATGGATATCGAGAGCTTCAGCGGATGGCGCAGATAAGGTGGCTAGCTGAACGCATAACAATTCACTGCAGCCTGCGTTCCTCATCGTATTTTTGCTGCTTAGACTTTACCGACAATCTTTTATCGTACATCTCGGTTGCAGCTATCCTGCGCTACAAATCACTTGTTCGTGCGTGAATTTATTTTCCAATTAAATATTTATTTAAACACTACCGTAAAACCACAGATAGACTAACCTACTTTTAGCCAACCTAGATGATTAGCCAGTTCTGTTAAAATTTTGGCAAGAAGGTTTGCTCTTCCTCACCTTATCTCGATAATAGCTGATTACCCAAAAGTCAGTATGAGCGAGGTACAGCGGTAAATACAGCTACACTCATTCGCGTGACTAATACTTGAAACAGATGACGTATTAGCAACATCAGCGTGTTAACCAATAGTCAGTTACTTGCCGGGAGTATCCAGCTTACGCGGACGAGTCAAGGTGTGGACTCTTGCAACAAACGTTGTTGGGCATGGGAAACCGAATTTCAAAACTGCATTCTAAAGCCGAAGCGCTGCAGGGTACTTGGGATCAACGGAAAATCGTTGCTCACTACACCTACTTGTTCACTCGAATGCACGAAGGAATGTGGAATATTGTAAGCAACAACTGCTTGGTAGACAGGAGTTAATGCGAATTATCCACGCTAGCGGCGTCACCATATATATATATATATATATATATATATATATATATATATATATATATATATATATATATATATATACGGATATAGCTTTTGTATGCCCGGTGTTGAAGGAGACACACCAACAAGGCATGATCAAATAGGTACAATCAACACTGCGACCATCAAAAATGAGCAACCTTGGCCTTGACATTGGAGTGTAAGAAGGGCTGTAAGGTTGTCATGACTGTTCGAACTCAATTGGAACAGATTGTTGGTGCTGAAGTAAACTTATGTGATAATTCCGTTATAAATAAATAATTAAATGTTTTATTCCCGGCAGCGCGGGGCACGCATGAGAAGTCCTGATCAGGATAATACAAACAGGTATGTTCGGTAATTACATAATAGTATAGCGTGGTAACCAGTTACGTATTAGAGTTGTGTGTCTAGATAAATGCATATGTAGGCAACAGTGAGCAGGGTAAGTTAACTTGTGATTTGTGACTGGATTCGTGACTTTGCTGTATTCGCCATTGAATGAAGGGATCAATTGAACTCTTAGAATTGGCTAACGTTTGTGAAGTGGGAATCCTCCGAATGGGGAAGAGGCAGTGATATTATTTAGTGGCGGGTCACACCCGCCACGAGCCAGTGTTGTTAAACGGACATTTGTAGATGGTTATTGGGAGAACGCTTGCTAGACCAAAATCCACCACGTCCCGAAACACTGCAGCAGAACGATTTGCTGGAACGGGATTTACCCGAAGCACCCAGGCGGCACCGCGTGCAGGTTGTTCGGCTAGCCAGCCCGGTTTCGAAAATGCTTGTCACTGTGGCCAACCGCAGGTTGCCTGCGCCTAAAGAAAGACCATAGGTTGCTTTCTGTGTGCCACCCGCAGCTCCATCCACATACCCCATTATCCAGTGTGAACCAGAAGGAATAAGACATGGAGACATGTGAATAGGGGCCACGTTACATTATCGGTGCCGGCCCACACTCCACAGGCAAACACGAGCACGTCGCTTGCAAAGCAAACGCACACTAGGTGGTGGCTGGACCGTAATCCGCTCCACTCTAGGTGCGTAGCACCACGGTTCGAGTCCAGCAAGGCTACAAGAACCGTGCACCCCTTCCACTCCATCAACAACTGATGGTATTCTTGAGCCAGCGTGCACGAGTTAGCGGGTACTAGACACATAGGCACCTAGTCAACATGCACCTAAAGCGCATCCAAACCGAGAACATTAGCCAAAAGCCGATCTCATGTACTTACAAATCCATATAAATCGAATAATGCATACCGATACGGTGACATAACGCTTCACTAAATGAGCACATGAAATAAATTGGTTTCCAACAAAGCTGTGATAATTTCAAGACGTCAAAACATATGTTTATTAAATGCCGCTAATTCAAAAATTTTATCCGAGTTAATTACAATGAGCTTAAGCGACGTGTGCACGTTAATAGTAGTAGTTGATGTATATATTTAAATCAGCCTAGAAAGCATTAGAACAACGTAGAAGAACCGCCACCTATAATAAATAGAATTAACATGCAAGCGTGCGGTTAGGAAATCAATTGCAGCGTACCCAAAATCGCTGCGCCGGTTCTGCCTGCGTTCTCAGCAGGACGTCGCCGTTTCCGCCTTGGCGCCGGATGGCCTCGCTCATGGCTCACTAAGCCTGCCTGACTCAGGAACTCTTGACCGTAGATGCTAAGGCGCGATATGCTCGAATAAATACAACCCAGCGACGCCAGTCGCTTGCTCAACTGTCGCTTGTTCTCTGCAAGCAAGAGGGATTTCTCCTGCACCTCGACAACGGCCTTCGGAAGCGGCTAGCGTTACTCTAACCAATCCACCGCTTTGGATTGTCATGACCTGCAATCAAGAGGAGAACTGGTGAGATTAACTTTGATCGTCCTATTAACGAAGCCTTAGTTCCCAATCGTGCTGCTTTCCAAGGCAGCTGCTCACATAATAGCTGCCGCGGTATCCGCGTGCATCCATATGCCTCACATGACCGAGTCACCCCAGGTGTCGAAGCAAATGTGCTGCCAACTGCATTGGTTCCACTGCTCAAGTGTTCCATTTCTTGCACATTTAGATCATGGGCATGAAATAACTTATCTGATAAGGCGAAACGCGCAAGTTAGAGGAATAATTTGTGGGACTAATTTTCTCCTTGCTTGACCGGGATATAATAAGAAAAAGCGTTTGGCAAGCACATTTGTAACATCTGTTGTTGTTTACAATACCCAGAGTTGGGTTCCGAATATTTCTCTGAAAGGTTGAGAGGGATTAAATGACAGAAGAAAAGTTACTGACAAATCCAATGAAAAAGCAAATAGAAATCGGAAACTGACTAGGCTTACTAGATAAACATCCGGTACGCAAAAGTTTAGCAGCGAGCAATAGTAGGTAAATGAAGGACAGAAGACAAACACGGAAGGAAGTGCCGGCTAATTCCAGACAACTGCCTGGTAGAGTCAACCATGGAGCGAATAAAATACATCAGCTATTGTCAAACGTGGCACCAAATTTATTTAATTATAAGCATATGGAGGAGTACTCCTATGTACACCTTATGTTATATATACCAACCAAAGCAACCGGATGTCCTCACGTAAGATCGTACCCTACGAGCCCAGAGTGGTCACGCGAATTCAGTACCGTGCACGTTAGATTGACGTAGCCGCCGGAGGTACACGCCAGCTGAGGCGGTGGTGTCCTACTATTCTAACTGTCAGTTATATGCAACGTGTCCAGAGTCAGGTGCACGTATCGGGGACGAACGCGCACTCAGTATCACTCAGACAAGCCCTGCACTCAGATAGGCACAGGCTGCTCGGGTACTCCGCCAACGATATAGTCTTTTTCCGCAGCTCAGATTCGGTGAACATCTGTCCTTAATTCCAACCAAGCCTTTCATTTACTCTCTGCGGCTGCGCGATAGCACTTAGTGTCTGGTTCTCAAGCCCCGGGCATAGCAACGGTCTGCCCAAGCGACATCAGTTGCGTTGGTGGGCACGTTGTGTACCGTGCTTGCCTACTTGAGAAGACCTTCAAGCCTGGTTTGCATAGTTGAAGCACATAAAATTTTGGACCGCCTCGTTTGTCCTCCTCGTCGTGATTGCTACCTTGGGTTGTCCAATAAGGGCAGTGAAAGAGCTTTCGTCCAAAATGGTGCCTCCCACCGTAATCCCACTATACGATCCGACCTATAAGGAATCATAGTGTACGAGGAGGAGGCTGACCGAAGTGGTACTGAACCGTGTGACATTGTTTCACTCTTCCAAGTAACTGGTAGACACAGATCCCGGATGGTGGTCCTGCTATAATTCCGGAGACTGCACTACAACCTCAGCCATGATTTCACAAGCCTAACTTCAAACACAACTAGATGAAAAGCTTTATAATTTTGTGACAAGTAAGAGTTCATTAAATAAACAAGATGCATGGTAAAAGGTACTTAGCTAGCTAAAGCCCGGTATCCTTACTTACTTACTTTAAATATCAGGGAATGTTAAGTTCCCCATGTAATGCGATATCAATTAAGTTTCGGTTACCTAAGGTTTTGCTTTTGGATATTTCGTAGTGCTGCTTGCAATGCATTTATTCTCTGTCATATCATACCGACCTCACACACGTTTTACTTTGAGCACCTTCGACGCTACAAACTTTATCCCGTGTGGCGTTTAGCGACTGTCTTTAGGGTTGTCTAGCTCGTTGGTCTGATGAACGCAAAGAGACTGAATGCCAGTCACGGATAAGTCTGTTAGTATTTCGAGCAAGGTTGGGTAACCAACACAACGGAGAGCTACCAGTGTCAAAAGAGCAGGAAGGGACAACAATTCAACAGGATACTCCGAATGCAGCGATTTCGAGTATTTTTGTCTGTTGTTTACATATACTTAACTTATTGGACAGCTTACATATTGAGGTTATCAGGACGTAACGCTCGTCACGTGCCTTCATTTAGCCGTCACATGAATGACGCTTTGGTCGTTGTACACACTGCCAAACAAGCAGAACAATCATTGTTGTCGCTGAACCACTGTTACCCCACAATCGACTTTACATTTGTGAACGGATCTTACGTTGCTTTCCAAATTTAGATCTTCGCTTACAAGAAACCTAAATGATGCACTCTAGGTTTTAAGTTTAATGTCCTGTGAAGAACGAACCAGCTTTGGTTCGTACAATCTTTGCATTAGATAGCCATCTTTGCACCGAGGGAACAGTTGCGTATGAGCTGCAACGCGGTTCCCCTACAATACGCAAAAATGGACGTCTGGTGATGTTCTTTGTAAAGCATCCAATTAGGAACGCAAACACCGGAAAGGAACCATTGCCCGACCTCCCTAAAAAAGGTGTTCAACGAAGGCTAAAATTACAGGTGATTCAAATATCGCCTCTGTCGATCGATAACATAAATTGTCCGCTTCCGAGCATGCGAATGTGCACCAATTTAAGAAATAGCTGTTTGAATCCACCGTGGACTGGACAGACGCTTGCACTTTACCTTGGGCGCACCCCGCGCATTGTGTTGCCGTAAGCATACACAATATATTGTGAGCATGACTTTTGGAACCATCGTCTTTGTCCAACGCGGCTTCAGGCTCTGTTTGCATTTTGAGGACAATATGTATCGGCCTAGCTTGCTCGTCGGTAACACTATTTTTCACGGCGTGCAGAAACTACTGCTTGAGTGGCTGCCACTTATAGTTGTCCATATGCGGTTGAGTGTGCGCGGATCCCACAGTAAATTATTCACAGCAAGCTGCAAGACGGCAATAAATGAAAATACAGCTGCTATTTGTATTTGCCTGATTTAGCCGATGGAACTCCATGCGCCGCCAATATTTATCGGACCATCCGTGCTGCCTTCGGTTATGATGCGGTATGTAGCGATAGGCAGTTACTGTAGTAAAGTGATGTGTTTCGATGACTTGTCGCGATTGCCGAAGCCTTGAGGCTAGCCATCAAGTCAATGGACATAACAAAGAGGTTTCAAATGCATTCATAAGTATTTAAAAGGTCACATTTTGTGAGCCATTTGTAACTTCCAGACTAAATTGTGTCATGCGCCTAGAGTACCCATGTCCGCTTCACTCATCGTTAATTATATCCCATTAGGAGACCACTAGGATCTGCTCCGCCAGACTTTGCTTTGAACGCGCGTTTGGTTTATCAGGACGCGCATTACTTGGACGGTAGCACATGTTTAAAAATTTCGTCGCAATCACAGCGTCCATGAACTGAATAAGTACGCATCTACCGTGATGCTATACGTGTGATATTCTTAGTGGTCACTTTTTTATCATTGCTTCAGCCCATACGGAATGTAAAGAAAATGAGCAAACACGTGTAGTGTAAGATCAACCGGCTTGGCGGAGCACACATTTCAGGTCTTCGGTTTCACATGTCATGTACATGGTTACGGTGTGTTATGAGACAAGATGCTGGAACGCGCTCGTGTGTCTGACGTTATGGAGTTGTGCCAAAGGTTGATACAATAGCACTTTGATAATTTGTTTACATATATATGAATAGAAGCGCGATAGTTCAAACTACACACATACATGCGGAAGCCAAATAACCCCACCCGTTTTTTCTGCAATTTCTTCCCATTACCAGTTAAGCTCAGCGCCAAGTCAAACGCAAGGTATCCTTCATACATTACCGTTATCCTTTCACAAGGTATACCGGTTATCGCGGGCGACACAATACACTTGGACGCAAGGTTATTAGCAACGGATTCTTTCCCAATGCTACCAAACATATTCATGGCTCACGTAATGCGCAAATACAATGACACACAAGCATGACGAAAACGATGATTCCCCCACTTATGGTGTGTTTTAATCACGTTTGGTTGCCCCCAGAAGGAGTAACAACAAACGGTATTTCATGAGCAGGCTATAAAATTTAGACGAGCTGCAAGCGATCCTGTTACCGTAACATGGTACTCCGCTGATATATTAGACGGTAATCCAGTTACCACTGTTACACTCTTTTCGTAAAAACCGATGTGCAAGCATAGGTGAAAGATGCCTTATATAACTACATCACACATGTACAGCAGTAAGCTTTGAACATCCGATACTGGCGAATGTCCCTGATTTGCTCTGGTCCTCCTTCTTAAGAGTATCGGTTTAAGTGCATCTAACCACAACCGCCAAATTCGTTAACCATGAATGTTGTTTGTAGAATCTCAGCGTTCGATTTTACATCGCAATTGCCGCACAAACAAAGGATAATCGTAGGTGATTTCAACATACTAAAAGATGCACTGATCTTCCCAGGTCTTCTTGTTTATATACACATACAGTAGTGTTTTTGCCCCTTTTGTGTTACTTTAACGGAACAGATTCCTACTACGAACTCGTGTGTTCCGTTATTGGGCTTTTGTCCAACACATTTTTCCACTATCGTACGTTGCGTTCACGCTTTGCATTTTTTCCGTATATACCTGTGTGTTTACCTGTTTCTATATCTGCTATTCACAACATGGTCGGCAAACATCGCTGCCTCCCTTGTCAGTCAAGAAGCCATTGAAATCTCCAGCGCCTTCGGCCGCCAAGGCCAGTCAACCCCAAATACGGGAGGGAAAATTTATACTCTCGGATGCACTAGCTGTGGCTTTGCAAAAAGTTTCTGCGCTCGAAAGTCAAATGAACCAACTAAAAAGTCAAATTGTGACTATTACGGAGATTCTTGAAAAGTTCACACCTTTTGCCAACGGAACCAACTACCAAATTTAGAAAATCTGGCTGATATATTCGTAACTGGTGAACTAGTGAGCAATATTGCACACAATGTCAGTGGGCGCATGCGCCGCGCCAATAACGCTCTTGTACTTGATGCACATGACAAATTGCCTCTTAATAAAGTGCTGCAGACACTTTTAGATGCTTGTCAAATGCCACAAGGTTGTTGCACAGTCACTCGTTTGCGTAAGCTCCCTGGCCGATCTTGCCCAATCGTGATCAAGTTTTGCAACCACGACTTTGCCAAAAGGGTTATTGACGCCCGATTTCTCCTACGACATCTGCCTAATCCCGGGCCAATCTTGATAAAACCGGACAGAACACCGCTGCAGAGATCTATTCAATCTAATTCAAAATTAACCAAAAGGACAACGCAAACAACACTACCTTCGGGAGCACAGATGCCTGATACTCACCTAACCTCAAAACCTACCGCTTGCTCTTCTATGGTTTATAATGTGGATATGAATATAACATAAGACCGACTAGTTGATCACAGTACTAGAGCCGTCTGGGAACAGAGAACGCAGTAATAACATCGAAACTAGGACTGTTTCAATGACGGCAACAACCAGTGCAGCCGTGGACATAACACACCTGTCAGACATTTGTGACACGGAATCAGAACTAGAAAGCATTGACTTCCTGTCGTCGTACACGCCCCTTCCCAGTGTCATAAAAGACTCCGCGTACTCTCCCACTTGTCCGACTCCAATGTCTAGCAACCCTCCCCGACGATGTTTAATTGCTAGGACTCCTCGGGTTCCATCAAAGCCACAAATACAGCAAACGTACAACACGCGAACGTTCCAACCTGGCCAAGACAAACCTCCGAGGGTACCGATTAAGCAAAACACCCAGTCGGTTGGCACGGACATACCGAAACTCCAACCCCCTATCCTGGGTCGAAGCCTACTTATGGGACCACCAAATGGGGACAGCCCGGTCGCCAGAAGTATCTACTCCACACCACATGCCCCTTACTTGGTATGCCAATGCCGAGCAAGTCGGGTTTCACTGCTGGTAGAGCCACAATGCTACACAGACAACAGCCACCTAGATACCTTAACGTTATGAGCGTCACAAACATCGCACCTCCTTGGCCTTCTCAACCCAGCGAATCTGTACCTCGACCATCACCTTCGAGCACTACGCGAGTCGCCCAAACATCTCTCGTATCCCATTTTATGGAACGCAGCAAGTTGTGGACCATGGATCCAAGAATGGCTAAAGCAAGGTATGGCGCAGTATCATCCAAACCGACTACTGGAAAGGACGCAGCTGACCCTCTCCAGTATGCTCCAGCCACTTGGACGACATCTTTGAAACACTGCATTACACCTGACCAAGTGCCTGACCTCACAACTCAAACTTATACACACCCGAATACATATTACCCTCCCCAACAACCTACTGTCCCTGACCACCGCCAACTTCTTACCTTATTTTCCGCAGGTCTATCGTTCACGCACCTCAAAGCATATTTACAAACAAGCCTATCACCAAAACGCGGTTGGTCGGGTGCGCCGCTGGCCGACCCACACACCCAGACTAATCCGACCGATTCGTATACAATCGTACTATTTAATGCTTCATCTATCAAAATTAAAGTGCAAATGCTTGCCCCTCTCATACTTCTGTCCAGTCCGCATGTGGTGCTGATAACTGAAACGCGGCACGCAGCTGATAAGCTTGATGCTCTGGTGCACAGTTCTGAATAAAGGACTTTCTGTAGCGGACGCATAAATCAACGAGGCGGCGGCTGTCTTATATACGTCAGCGATGAATTCCACGCATCTTCTTTTCAAACCATACCACTTGGAAATCCCAAAGATTCTGACTGTATTCAGGACATAGGAGGCCAAGTTGACATTCTGGTAGGTCGCATCTACAACCCACCGCATCCCACTAGTACCAGAGCTGACGAATTCTCTAGGCTCACGAAATTTCATTCCTTCCCGCCCGTCATAAAATAATCGGCGGAGGCTTCAATATGCCCCACATCTCGTGGTTAAAATATCAGCACCATCCAGATATAAAGCCTTCGTAGACACCGTCTTCACACATGACTGGACTCAGCATGTGCGCGCATCTACAAGACAGTCCAACTCCTTGGACCTAACATTCACCAACGGTATCCCGCATGCAACTGCCAGCATGTTGGATAACAATCCGGGCGTGGACAACAAGGTTGTGAGGCTATCGTTCAAGCTACCCACATTCTGTCATCATGTTAGCCCGGCCTACGCTGCTTTTAGGCCTCTCCAGCATATGAATTGGGACGCCTTCATTTCACATCTCCGTGCTGCTCCTTGGGACACTTACGTCCTGGCAACTGCAACGGAGGCTGCGACCCGTGACCTTTACCACAACTTCATGATTTGCCGCGATATCTTATCCTTACTGGAGCGCTCGATCAGGCGACCTCAAAATCCTGATGAAGCCCCCACGCGTAAAATTACCACTAAGCTTAAGAAAATGCGCTCTAGCTACAAGAAAACTAAGGATTTTTACCTCATACTTCGGATGAACGAACTACTAAGGGAAGGGAGAAACCCGCAAAGTCATGTACACACTTTAGCTGAGCCCAATGCGCTGCGCAGTGAGAACATGGCTAAGTCACTTGTACGACATATGAAGCATCGCAGTGGCCGCACCGACTTGCCCATTATTTACTCGCGCTTCCTGATAATATTGTTAGTATTGACGCAGCAGAGTTGTGCGAGTTCATTATCGCCCACTTCTTTGATGCCTTCACTGGCACTAATGTGTTTCTGCCAAATACGAGTTCAAAGTTTACAGTCGATCGCATTTAGACCATTGATTTTAATCTGAACAATAATAGTCGAGCTCTACGTTCACTGAAGCTGCCACACCACCCCGGTACTGACGGAGTCCCATCCTCCTTTCTATTACTTGAAGGCCAGGATATTCCAATCCTTCTTCTCAACGTTTTCACCCTCTCCATGACGAGTGGAAGCTACCCAACCGTATGGAAACACTCCAAAATCATTCCACGTCACCAACGAGGTTGTCGCCAAAATATAGACAACTATCGACCTATAAGCCACACCAACTTGGCGTCCAGGGTTATGGAAAGTATAGCCAAGGAGGGAATGCTTCATTTCCCGCTGTATCGCAATCTCATAAATAGGTCTCAACACGGGTTTTCGCTGGCTAAATCTTGCCAAACGTGCCAGTTTAAATTCTTGAACTACGTGACACACTCCATTGACTCGGGACATGCGCTAGTCATTATCTTCTTGGATATGAAAAAAGCGTTTGACCGGTTTCCACATGATGGACTGCTGACGAAACTAGCTGCATTCGGTGCCCCTGACCATCTTCTTTCTTGGTATTCTTCCTACCACTCTAGCCGAACGCAGTCAGTAAAACTAGGTGACACATTTTTCAAAAGAACAACCGTAACTAGCGGAGGATTTCAAGGTAGTGTACTTGGTCCTTTGCTTTTTCTGTTATACATTATTGACGTCTTCCGCTTCTTTCGATACGTCACTCAATACATTTTTGACGATGGTAGCAAATTTGTTTTTCGTTCGAGCCCAGCTGCATACAAAATGGCCTCTCAAACATTCAGTACCATCTTCGTGCTCTTGACAATTGGTGCGATACTTGGAGATTAGAATTCTCACCAATGAAATGCAGTGTTCTCTCCTACCGTTGCACTATACCACACAACACTCTAACACTTAACGGCACACCCTTAAGTAACAGCTTCACTTTGCGCGACCTCGGTGTGCATTACTCTAGCTCGCTAACCTTTCTCGAACAAGCAAGCTATAGCTCTGCCAAAGCCAGATCTATTATCAGGTATATACTGAAGTTAGTAAGCCTGGCTGAGTCTCGGCTCACACTCTACAAAGTATGTGCTCGACCGATTTTAGAGTACGGCTCGAGAGTTAACTCCAGTTCACGGAAGATTGCTAGATTAAGGATCGAGAACGTCCAGCGGTCTGTCACTAAGCGCCTTCCTGGTCCATCTACGCTCAACTATCAAGAACGCTGTAAACTGCTTGGACTGGAGCCTCTCTGGCTGCGCGGACTTAAAGCCAACCTCGTATTCCTCTACAAACTTCTCAAAACCTCTGACTGATGCATAGGCGAATTTTTCAACCGATGGGTGATGCTCTTTACGCCATACACCAAAAACCTCACTCATTTTCTCTCCCTAAGACGCGCCGCAACATTCGTTCTAACACCTTTCTCTATAGATATGCATACGTATGGAACAAGCTACCAGAAACAATCAGGGCATCACAAAAGGCAGTGCAATCCTCCTCGCCCATAAGACGACTACTCAGTGTCTCAAAAGTGGCGGAACCTCTGGGCAGCTGCGTTGCTGAAGAAGCGTTCTGGCAACAAGGGCCTGCTCACATATAGGACATGTAATCACACAGCCACCGCATCCTCAACTAGACGAATAACTCTCGTGGCCTGGCTGTAATCTAGCCTCGTATGGCCAGTCTACTGCTTTCTGACTGCTTCCAGACATCAGCGACGTTAACGATTTAGGCTCCACAGTCACAGCACTTTGGTCTCCTTATCTTTAGATCTTTACTCGACGTGCTACTTGCCTTTTCATATAGTTATTTTCGAGTCAACGTGCTTCTTTTCTCATGACACTCATTACCTTAGTTCCCGCATTAATTTGGCGGCATAACGTCATCTTGATAATCTACCCGGTTTCAGTCAGTTTTCTGTCCTCTCACGGACTTATGGAAGCTAAATGATCTAGGCTCTAACGGCATAATGCACTGGAACTCCTACCCACAGAGCCTCGCTGATCAAGATTTATCCTCTTTGGTATATCCCTTCCTTACTTTACATGTCCATGCTGCCGAAACTCACTATCACCATTCCGGCATTAATAATACTCCTTTCTTCCTATGAGCCAACATTCCAGTCTCGTCTCAATGGTCTCCTGCTTTCCGACTACTGAGAACTTACCAATGAATCATCGACATATCCAAAGGTCTGTTCACAACACCTTTCGTAGGCTTTTCCACTTCTTTCCAATTCTTTCCATTTTGCACCCTCTGTTTGCATTACATTTTCAGTTGGTCAGATAAGTTTTCTGGCCTTGCTCTAATGTAGCCCGTCGGACTAACCCATGCCTCTTGACCACTTTCAGACAACGAGACGTTAAGTATCCCGGCTCTGAGGTCCCAAAACTGTTCTTCTCAACCTGTGAAAATTCGCTCGGCCGGATAACAACATTTCCTATAGTCACTTCCGTCCCCAGCTGCTTCCTTTATGATGACACACATTGCTTTTATCCCCATTCTTATTTAGCGGCCTAGCTTCAAGTTGTTGGCATATCCGGACTCGTCTGAACGGTCCACTACTTGCTGATCCACCTAGGACCTCTGAGATCTATGTGACGTAGCTGCTGCCGGCGTAACGTCCTGGAAACCTCAACCGAATTACATTGCTGGCCAAGGTTCATCCTTATTACTAAGTCCCTTTTCTTTCTGTACATGCCTATTGTGCCGATGCTCTCCTTTAGTAATTAGACCATAATTCTACGGATTTCACTATTTGAGCTGCTATTCAAATCTCGTCTCAGTGGTTTCTTTGCTTCCGACTATTGTGACCCTAATGACCAGAGATGGACAGAGTTATCGGTCTGCTCAAATCTCCCTGAGAACATCGTTGGCTTTTCCACTTCCCCTAGATAGAGCGCCTTTCCGTTCGCACTCTGTTTGCATTAAATAAATGAATAAATAAATAGTATATTCTCGGTAAATCGATACACACCTCTAAAGGCATGATCAAATATCCTTACAAGCATAGCTTCTTTGGAATATTAAAACATTTCTTTTCAATGAAAGGAATAAACAAAAAGATGTAGTCCATATGATCGAACATATTGTCAGGTAATAGTCGGAGCAAGAACCACGATGGCGCTGTGGCGCGCAAAAAACTGTTGCGTCAAGATACAAGTGAAAGGTAAATTTGCCATGTAGTGATCCATGAGCACAGGGGCCCAAACAAGGTTTAGCGCAATCAGTGATCATTACGAAGCCGGGATGATCTGTACTGCACTAAAGCATTCTTCATAGCAGAATTAGTTGCACAGGTTGGATGTAGAAGGCTGAGGACTGCGCCAGTGTGAAATGTATAGCTGTGACTATATATTGTGGCGCGTCACATCCGCCACGTTGCAGTGTTGTTAAGCGGACATGTGTGGCTTTTTATAGGGAGAACACTTGCCAGGCGAAAACCCACCACGTCCTGGAACACTGTCGTAGCTTCCATTGAACGGTAGTGCTGGTCGGCTATGCATCGTATTGACCGATTTTGCACTCTATTATTCGCAGTCGGTTGAAAGCCAATATTCTTCCTTCGTTGGCCGAATGGCTTAGTAATGATCCAGCAGTATCGTTGATGCCGGTCATTAATGTAAAAGATTCGCAGAGTCGAATGATAAGGATGCAGGTGAGTAAACACATTGTTAATAAAGGCCGGCTTTTTTTATTATATTGTCCGGCTCGCAACCCGTGTCCAGCTATCCATGCTGGACTTGTCATAGGGACGGTGAGTGCAGTTGTTTCTTGTGTCTGAATATGTCCATAGCAGGAAAAGATGCTTTTCTCCGCGAAGTGGACTAGTAATTCCTTCAAATGTAAGTGTAATTGTCTCCATGGCCAAGCGAAAACTGCATGAAAGATCAACAAAAAAGCCGCTTATACGCGCGCAATGCTATTCGTGGGAGGTCATCAGAAAAGCCCCAGGTGACTGGATAATCGGAATGTTTGAGGCAGTGAAGGTAATCACGCCAGAATTGTCTGTCTTCGTTTGTTGGAACAATGGATCCATGTAAATATATTATTCCAGGTGAATAAGTTGTTCTACTGTGAGTACGAGGCGAGCTAAACCCATTTGTTTAGACCCGTGGTGGTAGCTTCTCCAGAATGGCGGAAAGAGCTCCAGTTGGAACCATGTGTGGGTTCTTCATTTCTCGGAGAAAAGATCAGAAGTTCAAACCATCTGGCTATTGAGAGTGTGTCGATCAGTCCCAGCAGATAAACTTTCTTGTTTTTGGCGGATGTAACTGGAAATTTCGGGAGAAAACGGGCAACGGACAAGAGGCAGCCAAACAGAAAGACTGCAATGAATCAAGAAGCACAAACACAGACGGGTGGAGCGCAACGGTGCCTATGATACATTGATACTTTTGTAATTTTGTCTAGTATACATGGTTTGCAAGCGCGTTCTTTACATGACGTTGCTGGTGTGACTCAGACTACAAATACTAGGTAGGAAGAAGGATCAGCACGCGCAGGGTCAAGAGACGGATATAACAAAGCGTGTTGACAAAGTTAAGCGATTAATACGATTGCTGGAGAGAAACAGGTTAACCGATGATGATGACAGCAGTCTGAATGCGAGCAGCATCAGGTGAAACTAAGGACAACTAGGTTGGGACCGAATGTGGGATCAACATAGGTAAAGCAACGTTCCTAAAAGAAAAGGAATTATAAAGAATCAGCTATGAGCGGATGAATGCGGACGGCAGTGCGAAGCGTAACTCGTGAGAGTAATTTGGAGACGATAGTCAGGATAAAAAAGGTTTACTACTACAGTGTGGTGAAGCCAAGGACGCCCTCGTGCGAAGTATGAATCGATCAGTTCTGAAAAATCACCGGTAATATCTTAGTAGTCTGAGAGAACTCTGAGAGCCGGAGACCGAACTGACGAGACTTGCATAGTCGACACATCCAGTGGCCTCGCAGTAGACCCAGAGAATTTCACTGATTAGATGGTGACAAAGAAGGGCATGGCACTAAGCGTCGGTCGTCCGATTGAAGGTTTGAGCGTAAAGGTTACTGATGGAAATGCCTATATTAATAAAGGGTAAACAAGTCTACCCGGCTGTCAATGTAAGCAAGACATAGTTTTGAGTCTACAGAGGTTAGATCGGTATATCTTGCTAGCATGGAAAAGGTCAAGAGAGCCTACCGGTCAGATGAGACTAGATTAATGCGGGGCACTGAGAGTTGGCAGTTCGATTAGAGGAGAAATGATAGTAGCGAGCACCATAAGGAGAGAAGACGGTCCGGATAGAGAGTGGTTTACTTATAAGGTGTGGAAAAGTCCATGTTACCCGCGAGGTAATGGGGACAGAGTGTTCGGTCTTCTTATCAAATGCCGGTAACGCCACAGCAGTCTGAGTGAATTCGGAGAGCAGGGGACCGATCAGACGAGACTGGATTAGTCAGCCCATTGAGAGTAAGTCGAGCAGTTAAGGTAGGAAGATAAATAAAGTGTCAGCGGAGACGGATAGGTTTGGGATGCAAGGGGCTACATGCAGTCTGGCTAGCCGAACAACCTCCTCGTGGTGCCAGCTGGGTGGTTCGGGTTTAACCCGTTCCAGCAAATAGTTCGGCGGCAGTGTCCCAGGACGTGGCGGGTTTTCGCCCGGCAAGCGTTCTCCCTATAAAATGCCACAAATGTCTGCTTATCAACACTGTGACGTGGCGGATGTGACTCGCCACAAAATAAAGTCACTGGGCCGTGGACATCCGGAAAATGGTATCCAACTCACGGACATCGATCGCTTATTCTCACATTCCTACCGATAACAAACAGTCAAGAATTCTGCGGCACCTTCAAAAATACAAGCTACATTCATAGACAATTATATACATATATACACCCATACACTTACATTCACTGTTATGCCAAACATGTACTCTGTACATTTTGATCACACTATGTTAGCTAATCATGATCATGCCTGTACTGGTGTGTCTCGCATTGTCGAGAATAAACGTTTATTTATTTATTTATTTAATATAAGGTATGCAAGTCAGGCAAGCTGGCAATGGGAGAGAAGTTGTGTGTTGGTGATATAGAGCCTATAACTACATTTCGCTAGTTATGAAGCAGTCAAAGATGATAATAGGGCAAGGTTCTGAGAGCTCGCTATCCGAATGAAGAAGAAAATGAGACAGATCGCGATAAGGAGAGGACGGAGTAGAGAGGTTACGTTTACGGATAAGAAATGCGACGGTTAACGTGGCACTCTAGGTAATGGTGACAGAGCATTCAGTCTTCCGCGCATGGCAGGCAGCGTCGCAGGAGTATGAGAGAAGAAGACCGATCTGCCGAGATTGGATTTGGTTGGGGCATTGTGATTGAGTCCTATGCTTCATTTGGGAACGTCAGTGGAGTCAGTAGGATTGGACTGGTCAGAGACAGAAGCGGTTATATTAACATAGGGCGAACAAGTTCAGCGGGATATCAAGGTGCGGGAGGTAGTGCTTTGGGTCGACGGAGCCTAGACCGCTAATATACCGGTGGCCTGATAGCAGTCCCATAGAATTTGGCTGACCAGCTGAGGCTGAGTTACGGATGACAGAGACTAAATCGTCAGCTTGAAGAATGATTGAATACAAACGACGCTTAGGCTCTCATGATCTATGGCCAGTAATGTCACAGGAGTCTGAGAGAAGTTAAAAAGCAGGATACCGATCAGGCGAGACAGAATTAGTCGGCGAACCGAGATTGAGTCCAGCAGCTACTTTATGGAGGGCAACTGGAGTGGGTCGAGAGGTGGAGGTGCCTATAAAATAGATGGTGAACAAGTCTAGCAGACTGTCGACGTAAGTGCGACATATCTTGAGTCTACAGAGTCCAGGCCATTTAAATGTTGCTGGTCTGGAAAAGGTCAAAGAAGCTGACCGGTCAGATGAGATTAGGTTAGTACAGGGCACTGAGAGTTGGCAGTCCGATTAGAGGAGAAATGATAGTAGCGAGCGCCATAAGGAGAGGAGACGGTCCGGATAGAGAGAGGTTTACTTATAAGGTGTGAAATAGTCCATGAGGTATTAGGGACAGGGCGTTCGGTCTTCCGAATAAATACCGGTGACGTCACAACTGCCTGAGAAAACTCGGAAGGCAGGGGGCCGATCGGGCGCGACTGGATTAGTCGGCCCCCTTAGAGTAAGTCGTACAGTTGAAGTGGGAAGATAAATAAAGAGTCGGCAGAGATGGGCAGGTTAGGGATTGTAGAGGGTAACTGAATATAGGGTATACCATTCAGGCAGGCTCGCAATGTGAGAGATGTTGTGTGTTGGTGAAGCAGAGCCTAGAACTGAATTTCGATATTCGAAGAGGATAATAGAGCAGGGCACTGAGAGCACGCTCTCCAGTTGAAGACGAAATAAGGGCAGAGCGTGATAAGGAGAGGACAGAGTCGAGAGTTTACGTTTAGGGCTAAGAAACGCGACAGTTAACGTGGCTCTCGAGGTAGTGGTGACAGAGCGTTCAGTCTTCTGATCAATAGCCGGCAGGGTCACAAAAGTCGGAGAGATGGAGACCGATCAGCGGAGGTTGGATTTGGTCTGCGCATTGTGATTGAGTCCTATGCTTCATTTGGAAAGATATGTGAAGTCAGTAAGATTGGACTGGTCAGAGATAGAAGTGGTTATATTAACATAGTGCGAACAAGTCCAGCAAGCTATCAAATTGAGGGAGATGCTGCTTTGAATCGACAGAGCCTAGACAGCTAACATCCCGGTAGCCTGGTAGTAGCTCCAGAGAGTTTGACTGATCAGACGAGGCTCAATTATGGTTTGGCACAAAAAGGTGACCGTCCGATAGTTGAAGGATTGAATACAGACGGCGCTTAGTCATCTGCACGATGGCCAGTAACGTCACAGAAGTCGGAGAGCAGGATACCGATATGTTGAGGCGGGATTAGTCGGCGAGGTGCGATTGATTTTGGAGGGCAAATGGAGTGGGTCGAGAGGTGGACAGGTTAGAGGTGGAGGTGCTTATATAAATAGAGGGGAACAAGTCTAGCAGGCTGTCAAAGTAAGTGCGACATAGCTTTGAGTCTACAGAGTCTAGACCGTATAACTACGCCTGATCTGAAACAGGTCAAATCAGCAGACCGGGCAGATGAGAATTGGTTATTGCAGGGCACTGACGGATGGTCGTCCGATTGGAGAAAGAGTGAGTGTACAGGATACCGATGGAAGTGCTTATATTAATAAAGGGTAAACAAGTCTACCCGGCTGTCAATGTAAGCGAGACATAGTTTTGAATCTATAGAGATTAGATCGGTATACCTTGCTGGTCTGGAGAAGGTAAAGGAGCATACCGATCAGATGAGACTAGATTATTACAGGACACTGAGAGTTGGCAGTCCGATTAGAGGAGAAATGATAGTAGCGAGCGCCATAAGAAGAGAAGACGGTCCGGATAGAGAGAAGTTTACTTATAAGGTGTGAAATAGTCCATGAGGTATTAGGGACAGGGCGTTCGGTCTTCCGAATAAATACCGGTGACGTCACAACTGCCTGAGAAAACTCGGAAGGCAGGGGGCCGATCGGGCGCGACTGGATTAGTCGGCCCCCTTAGAGTAAGTCGTACAGTTGAAGTGGGAAGATAAATAAAGAGTCGGCAGAGATGGGCAGGTTAGGGATTGTAGAGGGTAACTGAATATAGGGTATACCATTCAGGCAGGCTCGCAATGTGAGAGATGTTGTGTGTTGGTGAAGCAGAGCCTAGAACTGAATTTCGATATTCGAAGAGGATAATAGAGCAGGGCACTGAGAGCACGCTCTCCAGTTGAAGACGAAATAAGGGCAGAGCGTGATAAGGAGAGGACAGAGTCGAGAGTTTACGTTTAGGGCTAAGAAACGCGACAGTTAACGGGGCTCTCGAGGTAATGGTGACAGAGCGTTCAGTCTTCTGATCAATAGCCGGCAGGGTCACAAAAGTCGGAGAGATGGAGACCGATCAGCGGAGGTTGGATTTGGTCTGCGCATTGTGATTGAGTCCTATGCTTCATTTGGAAAGATATGTGAAGTCAGTAAGATTGGACTGGTCAGAGATAGAAGTGGTTATATTAACATAGGGCGAACAAGTCCAGCAAGCTATCAAATTGAGGGAGATGCTGCTTTGAATCGACAGAGCCTAGACAGCTAACATCCCGGTAGCCTGGTAGTAGCTCCAGAGAGTTTGACTGATCAGACGAGGCTCAATTATGGTATGGCACAAAAAGGTGACCGTCCGATAGTTGAAGGATTGAATACAGACGGCGCTTAGTCATCTGCACGATGGCCAGTAACGTCACAGAAGTCGGAGAGCAGGATACCGATATGTTGAGGCGGGATTAGTCGGCGAGGTGCGATTGATTTTGGAGGGCAAATGGAGTGGGTCGAGAGGTGGACAGGTTAGAGGTGGAGGTGCTTATATAAATAGAGGGGAACAAGTCTAGCAGGCTGTCAAAGTAAGTGCGACATAGCTTTGAGTCTACAGAGTCTAGACCGTACAACTACGCCTGATCTGAAACAGGTCAAATCAGCAGACCGGGCAGATGAGAATTGGTTATTGCAGGGCACTGACGGATGGTCGTCCGATTGGAGAAAGAGTGAGTGTACAGGATACCGATGGAAGTGCCTATATTAATAAAGGGTAAACAAGTCTACCCGGCTGTCAATGTAAGCGAGACATAGTTTTGAGTCTATAGAGATTAGATCGGTATACCTTGCTGGTCTGGAGAAGGTAAAGGAGCATACCGATCAGATGAGACTAGATTATTACAGGACACTGAGAGTTGGCAGTCCGATTAGAGGAGAAATGATAGTAGCGAGCGCCATAAGGAGAGAAGACGGTCCGGATAGAGAGAGGTTTACTTATAAGGTGTGAAATAGTCCATGAGGTATTAGGGACAGGGCGTTCGGTCTTCCGAATAAATACCGGTGACGTCACAACTGCCTGAGAAAACTCGGAAGGCAGGGGACCGATCGGGCGCGACTGGATTAGTCGGCCCCCTTAGAGTAAGTCGTACAGTTGAAGTGGGAAGATAAATAAAGAGTCGGCAGAGATGGGCAGGTTAGGGATTGTAGAGGGTAACTGAATATAGGGTATACCATTCAGGCAGGCTCGCAATGTGAGAGATGTTGTGTGTTGGTGAAGCAGAGCCTAGAACTGAATTTCGATATTCGAAGAGGATAATAGAGCAGGGCACTGAGAGCACGCTGTCCGGATGAAGAAGAAATAGAGGCAGAGCGTGGTAAGGGGAGGACAGATTCGAGAGTAGACTTTTAGGGTAAGAAGTGCGACAATTAACGTGGCTCTCGAGGTAGTGGTGGCAGAGCGTTCAGTCTTCCGAGAAATGGTCGGCAACGTCACAGAAGTCCAGCTGGCTGTCGAAATGAGGTAATCACGGCTTTGGACCACCAAGCCCAGACCGCTAACATTCCGTTAACCTTTAGTCCCAGATTACTTGGCTCTTGGGATTAGGCTAAATTAGGTCAGGGCGTTGTGAGATGGCCGTTTGGTTGAAGAAGGATTAAACCATGGCCAGTAATTTCACAGGAGTCTGCGACTGGATTAGTCGGCGCATTGTGATTGAGGCTGTAGGTCTTTTGAGGAGGCGGTTGCAGTGAGTCGCGAGGTGGACAGTAAAAGATGGATGTGGCTGCAATAAAAAGGGTGAGCAAGCGCAGCAGGCTGTCTCGGTGAGGGTGGCATTGCGTTGATTCTAGAGCCCGGAACTTTAGCGTTTCGGTAGTATGGAAGAAGTCAAAGGGAAACAGACTGGTCAGCTGAGCCCAGGTTATGGCAGGGCACTGAGAGGTGGTAGTCCGATTGAAGAAGGATTGGAAACAGATGACGCAGCAGCAAATGACAGGATCGGGATGGAAAAAGTTTTCTGCTGGGATTTGGAGAAGCCAACGGTGCTCGCGTCTTACGAGCGAAAAGAGCAATTAGGAGAGGAAAAAGGTTGGGATAGGAAGTACTTTACTGATAAGGTGTGGGAAAGACATTGAGGCACTCGTGTAAAGTGGTATAGAGTGTTCGGTTTTCCGAGTATTGGCTACTGAGTTCACGGTGGTCGTGGAACAGGACGCCGATCAGATAGGACTAAGTTAGTCAGCGCGTTGAGGTTGAAGCGTATAGTTAAGGTGAGAAGACAAATAGGGAGGGGCAGCAGAAATGGACAGGAATAAACTGCATAAGTGTTAGCGATTCCAGCAGACTGTCAAGGTGTGGTAGACTTAACGTTGACTGCAGGTCCCAGACCATTTGCAACTCCGTAGTCATGAATGTAGTCAGACTGGTCAAATGAGACTAGCTCATGCAGGACACTGAGATTGCCATCCGTATGCAAGAGAAATGAAAGGAAAGAGCGCGATAAGTAGCGGACGGTTTCGGAATGAAGGGAGCTTTATTGGTGCTGGTTGAAGAATTTGTGTGTCTATATGTGATCGGGGCCGTTCTCCCAGAGCTCGTCCTTGGGGATAAAGATGCCCAGGATCTCTGCTATCTTGGGGACGCCTAATAGTCTATTTATGACCACGGAGAATTGCGTGATACTATCAGATGCTCTGACGGCTTGCGACGGCTTATTTCAGACATGCGCATATCTATAAAGGAAGAAGTTAGAACGTATGGAGCAACGTGGGTTGGGTAGGGAAAATGAGTGTGCCTTATGGCGTAGAGGTTAACGTGTATCGCCAGGCGGCTGAAAATCTAGCAACACTTGAGTCCCATGTTTTGATTAGCTTATATAGGAAAACATGGTTGGTTTTAAGTCATCGCAGCCAAAGCGGTACCAGACCAAGCTGCTTGCAGCGGCCTTGATAGATCAGCGCAGATGTTCCTAATAGACTTTTAGTGAACGAACGCTGGACTTTCTCAATAACCATGCTGTCACGTTTACGTGAGATAGTAACAACTATTGAGCAGTACTCTATTATAGACCTGGCACACAACTTATAGAGCATGAGTCGAGAGTCTAACAACCAAGTTGACTTCAGTATATTTAGAGGGTTGCCCGTACCGGGAGCCAAGAGAGCGATTCGAGAAGACGGATCGTGTTGCAGGGAAACTTTTATGGGTACAGTAAAAGATTCCCTGTTATCTAGCTACAAAAGAACGACACCGTGGACGCTCTAGCTAGGGGAATGGAGTAAACACAGCACACAGGGCAGTTGCGAGTTGCAACCGAAACGAGCGCCAAGCAAAAATGGCGATGAGCAAGTAAAGCATTTGAACTCAACAAGCAGTTCAACAAACCACACCGGTTGCCTAGGTGTACAATTATAGAATTTTGATTAGAATTTTACACAGGCAAAGCGGGAAATCTCCAGACTGCGACATAGCCCTCTCCCAGAAGGGACTGTGTAAGCAGTCCTTCGATCTACGTGAGGACTTTCCGTCGCGGGCCAGCCTTCTGGGAGACCAGGTTGTGAAACCTGATGCAGCTGCTGGGGGAGAACCATGCAATCGGACACTAGCGGGCTCCCACCCGTGTCCTCCCTACGGTGTCGAAACGGTAAAAAAACTGTTTGTGAGGGGGGACAGTTAGTAAAGTTCACGTTAGCGGTTGAAAAGGAAGTTCGTTTCACTTGCAGCTGACGTGCGGAGATTCAGAGAAAGTGAAACCGAGATGCAGCCAACCGGCGGTGTCTATGGAAAGTAAAATGAAAAAGCAGCGTAAGTGCATAGCCATACACAAAAGAGTGTAAAGCGAAAAACGTGCAAAACTGTTTTTGGGTTTTCAAAAGATTTTGCTCCTTTTTGGTAATTCCATAACGTTTTGATCATTTTGTGGATTTTCAAAAATGTTTGGTAAGAGCAGAATATTTCTAAGGCACGTTCTATGTAAAATAGTAAGTGCGAACGAAGTCCGAAAATCGAACTGGAGGTTTGAGTTTCCTACCGCGTCGATCGATGATAGGGCGCGTAGGAGTGCTGTCGGTTGTAATTGTCGGTTCTGCTGGAGCGGACTGACTCGTATGAGGTTGCGGTGAGAGCTGTGATGGCGCAGGCTGTGAAGGTGCTTGCTGCACCGAAGAGTCAGACTTGTCAAGGTATGCTGGCTTGAGTCGATCAATGGTGGTCGTCTCAGTGGTGTTGCGTCGTAGCTTGCCTATGTCGGGATCAGCTTGTTGGGCAGCAGCCATAGCGGCTAGATCAATGTTGGTGCCAGGCGATAAGCTGATCTGCTGAATGCGTGAAAATGCATCCGCAACGGGATTGAGAGCACCTGAGACATGTCGTACGTCTGTCGTAAACTGAGAAACGTAGTCTAGGTGTCTAGTTTCCCGCGAAGAATCCTTGTCCGTTGTGCCATTGATTGCATAGATCAATGGCTTGTGGTCAGTAACGACTGTAAAATGTCGACCTTCGGGATAATGACGGAAAGGTCGGATACCTAGGTAGGTAGCTAACAGTTCCCTACCGAAGGCGCTGTAAGGCGATTCGGCAGGTTGTAAGGTTTTATAGAAGAAAGTTAGTGGTATTCATCGATGGTCGATGAGTTGTTGAAGAACTGCACTGACGGCAGTGTCTGATGCGTCAGTCGTCAGAGAGAGTGGTGCAGACGTGTCTGGATGTGCGAGAAGCGCTATGATGGAGATAGCGTTTTGAGCTTCTCGAAAGACAGTCTAGCGTCGTCTGTAACATGAAAAGACCGTTGGTTACCGCGGAGAAAGTCAGTCATTGGTTGAACAATGCTCTCGCAGTTAGATATATAGCGTCTATAATAGTTGACCAGGCCAAGGAATTGGCGCAACTGTTTAAAGGAACTGGGAGCAGGATAGTTCTTCAGTGCCTGGATTTTGTCTGGCAGAGCTTCGATACCAGAGGCGGATTTGCGGTGGCCAAGAAAGTCGATGGAGCTTTGGCCAAGCTCGCATTTATCGGGGTTGACGGTAACCCCATGCTGTGTTAAGCGTTGGCAGAGAGCGTTGAGGTAATGAAGCTGCTCCTCATCAAAAGAGCTGGCGATAAGAATGTCATCTAGATAAGGAAAAACGCCTTCGAGTCCTTGCGTCACCTCATGAATGAAACGCTGAAAAGGTTGGGCAGCGTTGCTGAGGCCGAAAGGCATTCTGAGGCACTCGAATAGGCCGAATGGTGTGATGACTGCTGTTTTAGCAATGTCATCTGGCGCCACAGGTATCTGATGGTAGGCGCGAACTAAGTCGAGTTTGCTGAAGATAGGCTTGCCAGCTAGAGCTGAGGTCAAGTCGTGCATGTGCGGAATAGGGTATTTATCCGGGACGGTAACATTGTTAAGTGCCTTGTAGTCAACACATGAGCGCCAGTCACCGGATTTCTTAGTCACCATGTGTAATGGTGATGCCCATGGACTTTTGGACGGGCGCATGATTCCCCGTTTGAGCATTTGCTCGAATTCCGCCTTAGCAGCTTTGAGCTTTTCCGGGGCTAGTCGGCGTGGGCGGGCCGAAACGGGTGGGCCCTTAGTGCAAATGTAATGCATGTCGTTTGACGTCACAGTGGGCAAGTCGTCCTGGACGCGAACGAGTTTAGGGTGTTTGCTGAAATGTTCTAGAAAAGGCTGTGTAGCTTGAGGTAGGACACGAACGGGAGTGATAGCAGCCACGTTGGCGCTAGTCCCGATAACCCTGAGCTGTGTCCTAGAATCGATAAGCTTCTTCCTCTTAGCGCCGATGATGAGGTCGAAGCGTTAAAGGAAGTCTATGCCTATGATAGCGAAAGGCACGGCAGCGATTGTGGAAGGCCAGCGAAAGGTTCGCCGGAGGCCTAAATTGAGTGCTAGCAGCTTTTCGCCGAACGTTGCGATTGGTGTGCCATTGGCGGCACGCAGCTTGGTCGGCGATGGTGAGACGACCTCATCTGGGCTTCGGGGTGTAACACTAACTTTGGCGACTAGAATCTCGATGCCGGAATTTAAATCTCTAACGCGGATAAGGCGACTTTGGTGTTGGCCAGGGGCGTCCGTCGCCGTTACGGACCGGCCGAGGTTTCCCTGCTTCTCGGCGAAGCTGCAAGGTTTGATACATTTACGAGCTGCGGTACCAAAACGCTGGTTGTACCAACAGCTAGTCTGCCTGTTGCTAGACTTAGAACGTTTGCGGGGCGATTTTGAGCGGCTATGAGGACGACGGTTCATAGTAAGCTGTTGCACCTGGCGACTAAGTGTCGCAACTTGTGTTTGGAGAGCTTCTACAGTTCACTGTAAGCCAGCGCTAGAAGTGCCCTGGGAGGCGACGGCATGGACCTTGTTGGCGTCGGCTTGTGGTTGTGATCGTTCAATAACTCGATCTGCTAAATCTGTCAGTTGAGTGAGCGAAACGGAGCTTACTGTAGCGAGAATCGCTTGTGTTTTCCGGTAGCAGTTGTAGCCATAGTTCGCGAAGTCAAGTCCCGTCCATGGTTGAGGGACCAAGGAGTTGCTGCATCTCGCGTAGCAGAGTTGAGGGCAGTTTGTCGCCCAGCTGTAGATCTCTGAAAAGCTGCTGCAGGCGAACTTTCTCAGAGGGCATAACACGCTTAATCGTGGCCTCCATGAGAGCCTCATGGTGGTTTCTGGTCTGAGAAATGATGACGTCACGAACCTGCGTTGATACCTCCTTGGGAAGATAGGACAGGAGCTTGCAATACTTCGGGTAGTCGGAAGTGATTCTTTGTTTATAAAACTCAGCCTGAAGATGAGCGAACCACAAAAGAGGATCGATGTCCCAAAAAGGTGGAACTGAGAGAGATACAATACAAAGTAGAGACTCTATTTATTGTCTACAGATTTCATGGCTTGAAAAAAATGACGCAAAACATAGGCTACCGTATGCAAAAATAAACTAGAAAATATGAAAAATAAATGGAACGAGCTCATCGGTGAAAAGTTCGAAATATCCTGTGTTGAGATTGATCCGGATTCGGGGTCACCAATTTAGAGGGTTGCCCGTACCGGGAGTCAAGAGAGCGATTCGAGAAGACGGATCGTGTTGCAGGGAAACTTTTATGGGTACAGTAGAAGGTCCCTGTTATCTAGCTATAAAAGAACGACACCGTGGACGCTCTAGCTAGGGGAATGGAGTAAACACAGCACACAGGGCAGTTGCGAGTTGCAACCGAAACGAGCGCCAAGCAAAAATGGCGATGAGCAAGTAAAGCATTTGAGCTCAACAAGCAGTTCAACAAACCACACCGGTTGCCTAGGTGTACAATTATAGAATTTTGATTAGAATTTTACACAGGCAAACCGGGAAATCTCCAGACTGCTAAATAAATAAATAAATAAATAGTATATTCTCTGTAAAAAGAGACACACCTCTAAAAGGCATGATCAAATATATATATATATAGCCAATGATAAGCTGGCTTTGGCAGAGCTATAGCTCGCGTTTTCCGCAAAATTCAATGAGCGGGAATAGTTTACACCGAGATCGCGCACAGTGAAGCTGTTATCAAGTAGTGTACCGTTACGAGTTAATAGTTTGGGGTATGGAGCATCGGAAGGAAAGGACATTGCTTTTCATTGGTGAAAACTGTAGTTTCCATAGGTCGCACTATGTTTTAAGCGCACTAGATCGCTTTGAATGTTAAAGAGGGATTTCCAGAAAGACGCAGGTGATATCTGGCTACGTGGTCAGTGGGGGATGTCAATGTAAGCACAGTGCTGGGAGCTTGCAATCGGGTTTCTGAAAAGGCAGCAGACATCAATGTCTAGGGAATCTAAGGTGCGCGCTAGACCGGCTTGCTGTCCATTTTGCATGAGTGTCCGGACATTGAAACACACCAGACGGAACGAGGATCGAGGACGAAGGAGAGCCATAGGTTGAACTCCTTGGTCTTTGGCGCAACCGAAATCGCAATCAGATTGTTGAACACATGAATCGGCTAACGGAAAGTGAGGATTGTTAACAAACAAACAATTGGCGTGTGATGAAGTAGCGTGAAAGTGACTAGCAGAAACAGTAGCTGATGAGCATGTTATAATACAGTCCATGGTTTGGGAGAGGGTGTGATACCACCCGCTTGTCCAAGCCGAAGTAGGCAGTTGACTTAGGGGACTCCACCCCGAGTCTTTGACTAAATAACCTACCCGCAAGGCAGCGGGGTGAATTCAGGGAATCGCGCGCATTGGGAGGCGTTGACTGAATGTTCAGTTCAGGCGTCTTTGTTTGGTAGATTATCAAACAGGGTCCCAATACTCCCCATGAAGTCAGCACACCTGCTGGAATACAATGTCCCACTGAGGTGGAACATTGTCGCCAAACACTTTGCTGGAACGGGTTACACCCGAACCACCCAGCTGGCACCACGAGGAGGTAGTTCGGCAAGCCAGCCACCGCACTCTGAGTTCACGGCCGTAACAATCCTTATCCCACGAAGAATCCCGAACGTCCTCTTTGGGGCCAGACCAGTCGTTGTGGCACGGGTAGTCGTGGTCGCTTGGAGCCAGGATTATGGGACCGGAGGCTTCCGGCAGGTGGGTCAAGGAAATCCGCGGTTTCTCAGGGGACTTGAGTTCTGGAATGTAAAACTCGGGGAGGGTGGGACATGGTCGGGATAGGCGGCGTGATGCCGTATGGATAACGAGGCAAGTATACGAAACAAAAAGGTGTACACATTTTGTTACTTTTTTGTATTAAAGGATTCTTAGATTTTTCCGTTTTGCAAAACGTATGTGAATGAAACACACGCTTATCATGAAAGGTTACAAATCCGCATGTCAAGAGGCATAGCAAACGTTAACAAAATATGAAAAGCGGATTGGACGTTTGACCTGTCTATCGCGCCGGTCAGTCGCCTGGGGTTGGCGGAGGATCAAGGGTAACAGAGCGGAAGAAGCAGTTGCTAGTAGGTTTAATTCTGCGGCTGCACCAGGTAAAGTTGGGGGGAATCTACGAAAAATGCCACCTAGAGACCACTGATGGACATCGTTGTACAGTGACTATACTGGTCTAAGATAAAATGCTTAGAACTCTGAAGGGACCGGTGTAGGGAGGCTGAAAGGTACAACGCACTGCGTCTGCTCAGACGAAAACGGGACTGCAGGTGGAGAGTCCACTATGTATTTGCACATCTCTGGTCTGCTCACGAGGAGGGGTCGGGTGCAGCGAACGCATGCGTTGAAAAAGGGAGGCTGCGACGCTTAATGGTGGCATACAGGGTGGCGAGGGGGACAAAATGAACTCGCTTGGCAGCTTAACTGTCGTGCCGTAGACCAGCTCTGCTGGTGCGCATTGCAGGTCAGCTTTGATGCTGCTGCGAATACCTAGAAGTACTAACGGAATGTTTTCGCTCCAGTCAAGGGCAGAAGTGGCACCGAGAGATGACTTAAGCTGTCGATGAAAGCGTTTGACTAGACCATTGGCCGCCGGGTGATATACATCATCATACATACATCAACAGCAGTACATCAGCCATTTGAACTGATGCTTCGCTGCCATACAACCATGAGGACCTATGAAATAAAGAAAAAGAAGAGGGAGAGAAGGGGACTTACCTGAAAACCTTAATGCCCTAAGCAAACATTCAGGGTCAAGGCGCATACACCTTGTGTAGACAACACACCGTCACAAACAGCTGGCTATCGTGCAAAGATAAGGCGGCATCGGCGAGACAGCTTCCTTGCGGCTTTCACTGCCACGCGTCATAATCAGCCATTACCCCGCAGATAACTCAGCACTAAACACACTTTAAACAGACAATCTGATTAGGAGACGGCAGCAGACGCGCCACTGGTGTCGGTTGCGAGCAATGTCCTGTAAAGTCTCGAGCCAAGCACAAGGTGAGTCACGTGGACTCCAACCCGGAAGGCGAGACGGACCAACGGCACCCAGTTTGGTCGGCAGTGATTTCTTTTCCCGCTGCCAAGTCAACTTCTGTCCACCTCGAGCCTTGCGCCATCCTAAACCTGGTAGACTGATCAAGGCCCTCCTAGGTAAGCGGTGACCAGGCATGCGTAGCACGTGCCCGAGCCAACGCAACTTATTCAGTGCTATCTGTTGTTCTAGGGAGCTAGCATGATTATCACCACCTAGTACTCACCTACGCACATCATCGTTGCGGACACGCTGGTGCCATCCGACACAAGCAATGCTTCGCAAACAATGATGATCAAATACTTGAAGGCGCCTCAGATCTTCAGACCGAAGGGGCCAAGTTTCGCTACCATACAGCAGAACGGCCCTCACTGTGCCCTTGTATACACGGCCTTTCAGACGGAGGGAAACTCCCTTCTGTCGCCAAAGATACCGCAGGTTCAAGAAGGCAGCTCTGGCCTTTGCAATGCGTGAGCTGACGTCAGTTTCTATGCGCCCATCATTGCTGATGCAGCTGCCAAGATAAGTGAATTGATCAACCACCTCGAGTTACTCGTTAGCAAGCGTCAAGGGGTCATCAAGTGACTGATGGTCCTGCAGCAACACTTTGCACTTTGAAGGTGAGAAGTGCATACCAAATAATGGGACCACTCTGGATAGGCTATTCAGGGTTGATTGTGCCGCCTCAACATTGTCGAAAAGCAAGACGATATCGTCCGCATAATCTAGATCAACTAACCTTTCACCAGGCAGCACTTCAACGCCTACATCGTGAAATTCAGCAAGGGAACACTCCATGATAGAATCCACGACGAAATTGAACAAAAACGGGGAAATCGGACAACCCTGACGAACGCCACTTGTAGTTGAAAAGCTATCCGATAGGACACCAGAAACCCTGACGCGGCCTGTAGTGTTCGAGTATAGAGCACGAAGGATGTTCACATATTTCGTGGGAACATTACTCCGCGCAAGTATTTCCAACAGAATCGATCGATCGACTGAATCGAACGCACTCCTGAAATCGAGGAACACAGCTATTGTCGGTCTGCGGTGTGCGTGGCGCTGCTCTAGCACCTGCCGCAAAGTAGATATATGGTCTATACAGCCACGTCCTGGGCGAAAACCGGCCTGCTCTTCCCTAATCCGAGATTCCCGTTCTGCAGTGAAGCGACGAACGATAATCGAGGCTAGTAATTTTGTCACAACTGGCGTTAGGCTAATACCCCTGTGGTTCGCACAGTCTGTGCGACTGCCCTTCTTGTATATTGCCACTATAATCGATTCGCTCCAATTAGCTGGCACTCTTCGTTCCAGGTACGTTCGAATAAGGAGGTCAGTGCCCTGCAGAGGACCTCACCTTCATCCTTAAATAGCGCAGGTGGGATGAAATCCGGGCCAGTGGAACGAAAACGATTGAGGGCTGTGATCGCGTTTCGGACCTCGGCCTCAGACGGAGGCTCTATACTAACCGTCCATGGCTCGTCCTGCATCACCTGAGAAGGAGTGGGCGTCCTCGCGGTATACTCAGCCCGCGCGCGACTGGTGGTGGTCGCGCGGCAGCGAAGCGCCGCAACGGTGTACAGCTGACGCATTATTTTTTTATTACCTGAGAAGGAAGAGGTCCTGGAGCAGGGGGCCAGCTGAACTAATCTTCAAAGTGTTCAGCCCAACGAGCCATACGGCGCTCCTTATTGTGTATCAGCGCACCCGCGCTGTCTCTGATTGTCTCACTGACGCCTGATTTCCTGGGACCAGTGGTGCAGATTAGCTAGAAGAGCTTGCGGTAATTGCCTACTGCTCCTGCCTCCTCCATTTCTTGAGCCTGACTGGTCCACCATGCTTCCTTGTCAGCGCGTAGGCTCCGCTTTAGTTCACGCCTAATAGCCCGTCTGGTCACATTGTGTTCAGAACCAGCCGAGAGGTGTCTTCTAGCTTCCAACAGGTTCACGGACCTCTCGGATATCCAGTGACCGGTGCGGTGACGACTGATAATGCCAAAAACAGATGCTCCTGCGTGGTGCATAGCGGCCGAGATCATATTCCACTGAAGTTCAGTGTCATTAGGACAAGACAGCGAGAGTTCGCTATGCAGTGCCGTCGTGTGGATACGGCGGCAGCCGAAGAAATTGCAGAAGGTATCGAATGGTGAAGATTCGAAAGGCGTTCCGCGGTCGGCAGTGATGGTAGATGGGCATCCGTAATGGGACACCCAGCGGTCCAAAAACGCACGGATGACTGTTCGGCCTTGCAGTCTGGCTTCTGGCCATCTAGTGAAACGGTTGACACATGTCATTATGTATACGGATCCGCGAGAGGGAGGCAAGGGTCCGACCAAGTCTAATTGTACGTGCGAGAACCATGAATCCGGCACAAGGAATGAGCCGAGAGAACTACGGATGTGTCGTTGTACTTTGGAGTGCTGGCAGTGAAGACAAGCTCAAGCCCAGTTACGAACATCTTTTTACGCTTGGCCAAACGTAACGCTCGGTGACCAGATGTCAGAATACCAGGATGAGACAGTGTGTGAATGGTGTTGAAGACTGTGCGTCTGAAAGAGGCGGGCACGATGGGTCTTGGACGACCTGTGGAAGTGTCACAAAGGATAGTTCCGCCTGTAGTTTGGAGAGGAACAGGTTGCATATGCACTGAAGTGGACAGCAGAGTGCGTTGGAGGCCTTTGTCTTGAACCTGAACCGAGGCCATGGCGGCAAGATCGACTGTAGGCAAAGACTGGAGAGTGAGGTTGACGCGTGAGAGCGTCGGCGACGGGATTGTCGACATCTGAGACATGACGTATGTCAGCAGTGAACTGCATGACAAAGTCTAGGTGCCTAGTTTCCCATGGTGAATATTTGTCACAAGTATATATATATATATATATATATATATATATATATATATATATTTGCAAAAGTCTGCTAACAGACGTAATGCCATCAGAAACCATGGGATTCAAACGAAGGTACAGAAACAGTATAATAAAACACAACACAACAATGTCCATGGTTTCCTCAGAGGGCGAGATACCACCCGGTTGCCCAAGCCGAAGTAGGGTGTTGACTTAGGGGACACCACCCCGAGCCTTTGGCTGAATAGTCTGCCCGCAAGGCAGCGGAGAGAATTCAGGGAATCGCGCCCATTGGGAGCTGGTGACTGATTGCTCAGTTCATACGCCTTTCGTTTGTCCCTTTGTCAAACAGAGGCTCAATGCTCTCCAGAAGTACAGCATAATGTTGCTGGAATACAAGGCTTCGCCAAGATGAAGCAAGGGGCAGTGACTTTAGTTAGTGGCGAGTCACGTCCGCCACGTCCCAGTGTTGTTAAACGGACATATGTGGTTTGTTATAGGGAGAACGCTTGCCAGGCGAAAACCCACTACGTTCTGGAACACTGCCGCCGAACCATTTGCTGGAACGGGAAAATCCCGAACCACCCAGCTGGCACCACGCGGAGGTTGTTCGGCAAGCCAGCCATTTGTCAGAAGAAGCGTTGAAGGCGAAAATGAGAGGCTTGTGGTCAGTGTAGACCGTGAAAGCCCGACCTTCTAATGTGTCGGAAGTGACGAGTAGCTAAGTAGATGGCAAGCAGTTCTCTACCGAACGCGCTGTAGCGGGATTCCGCTGGTTGCAAGCGTTTGGAGAAGAAACCGAGTGGTTGCCGCTGCCCACCAACGCGTTGTTGAACAGCTCCTACCGCAACGTCTGAAGATTCAGTTGTAAGTGAAAGAGGAGCAGACGGTTCGGAGTAGGAAGAGTTATGCTGGAGAGAGCATCCTTGAGCTCGGTGAAACTGTGAGCTGTGTCGGGGAAAGTAAACTTACGTTCGTTTCCTCTAAGGAGGTCAGTCTGGGGTTGCATGAGCTGAGCGCAGCGGGGATGAAGTGTCTGTAGTAGTTGACTAGACGACAAAATCGACGTAGGTGCTTAAATGAAATCGGCGCTAGGAAGACTTTGATGGATTGAACATTGTCCGCAAGGACCTCGATGCCAGCTGGTGAGACGAGGTGGCCTAGGAATTCGAACGAGGAGTTGCCTAGTTCGCACTTAGTCGGGTTGACGGTTACGCTGTGTTGGGTCAACAGCGGGAAGAGGGACTGAAGATGAGCTAGATGCTCTTCGCCGGACGAACTGGCCACTAGAATGTCATCGAGGTAGGGGTAGTCGGAATCGAGGCCAGGGTGACATCGTGGATGAAGTGGTGAAAGGCCTGTGCGGCGTTGCACAGTTCCTAAAATTTCGTACAAGCCGAAAGGAGTGATGACGGCTGTTTTAGGTATGTCAGCTTCCTTGACAGGTATCTGATGATAGGCTAAAGACTGTCTAAAGACTGTCTTACCTATAGGGCATGCAGTAAGGTCCTGCATGTATAGGATAGGGCACCTATCGGGTTTATTTAGCGCCCGGATGTCATCGCAAGGACGCCAGTCTCCAGATTACTTTGGGACCATCTGGAGTAGAGACGAACAGGGACTATCTGAAGGAGGGATAATTCTAAGCTCGAGCATGTTCTCGAACCGCTTGAGCTACTCCGGCGAAATACGGCACGGGCGTGATGAGATGAGTGGGCCGTTAGTACAATTATGGTGCGTGATTTGAGATGCCACGGGCAGAGCTGCGTTCATTGGCTGAACGAGAGAAAAGTTCGGCGTAATCGGGAGGTCTGTGGGCGGACGTAGACTGGGGTGATGGCTGAAACGACGGCGTTGGTGCCAGTGACGCTGAGTGTCGTTGCAGGATCGATTATCCTGTTATTTCGCATCGAGCAAGAGGTCGAAATGTCTGGGGAAGTCTATGCCGAACCATGCACTAACAACCACAACCATTCACCCGCTCTCCTGCTGCTTCCATGCTATTCACTCATGTTACTATGTCAACTGCACAAGCACACGCCAACAGTTTACCTACTCTTCCCTTGTACCATTCACACCCATTTTTACCTGACTCCTCTATGGCGATGAAGCCCACCTACACTGATGAACCTGTTCCCGTGAGATCTGCCCACTCAACCACCCAGTACTCAACAGAGAGGTGCTGATCCCAAAGTTGCCCATCTTCGCTCCTGCAACGCGGAACGCAGTTCAAACTTACAGCCTTCAACGTACGCACATTACTGCAAATCGGTAAGCAAGCTGGACTTGCACGCACGCTAGAGACCCTTGAAATTGATAACTGCTGCCTGAATGAAACACGACTCCAGGACTCTAACTCCGTCTACCAGCTGGTGTCACCGCTCCACCCACGCACCCGCTTCCATCTACGCCTCTCTGGTGACGCCGAGTCTGCCGCATCTGGGCAAGCTGGTGTTGGAATCTCCCTCAGTGCTAGAGCTAAGACTGCTTTGATTGATTGGATTCCGATCAATAGCCGCCTTTGTGCGATGAGGCTCCATGGCTCTTGTACAGTTAGCAGACGTCGAGTCGAAAAGCGTGCTCTCTTCGTGATCTCTGCCTACGCGCACACTGACTGTAGCTCGGACACCGTCAAAGACCAGTCCAACAGAACGTTCATGAGCTGCTTCTAAGGGCTCCTAAAACAGACATCATTGTTTTGGCAGGTGATTTCAACGCGCGCGTCGGTCGTCTGCCGCCATGTGAGCACCACCTCGGGGGACCACATGGATATGATGATATTCGCTCAGACAATGGAGAGAGACTGCTCAGTCTGTGTGCTGATCATCAACTATTCCTCACCAGCACCAGCTTTCGTCATCCTGGACGCCAGTACGCCACTTGGCGCCCCCCATCACCAAGCCAGCGCTGGTCACAGATTGACCACATAGCTATAAGTCGCAGGTGGCGCGGCAGCGTACTCGACTGCCGACCATTTTGGTCAACATGCGTCGATACTGATCATGCACTGGTGTGTGCGACCGTTTGCATGCGTTTCGCTGGTTCGCCTAGGTCAAAACACACCCGATTGAACAACTACATGTTGGAGGACCCAATGGTGAAGAAAGAGTATCAACAAAGGCATCCTGAAAATCTCGCTCTCTCTCACACTCTGGATGTTGATCAACACTGGTCTAGTTTGCAACAAACCTTGCTGTCGGCCGGTTTGTACAGCTGTGGCCTCGCTCGCTCCACTCCCAAAAGTTGGATCACGGGAAGATCCTCGGAATTGCTGGATCGCCGACGGGTGGTGCCTGCTGGTGCAGAGTACAACGAACACCGCCGGTCTATTACGCAACAGCTGAAAGCAAGCCCTCGTTCTGATCATGAATCTTGGTGATCAAAACAAGCTGATGAGATGGAAGCCGCTGCATCAGCTGGCAACTTCCGCCGTCTATTTTACATCATCAAAGCCACTGGTTGCAATTTTCACGCTATCAGACAGACGATTTGCGAATCAGATGGCACGAAGATCATCAACCTTCAGAGGCGATTGGGTCGCTGAGTAGAGCATTTCGCTCTTCAGTTCAACCACCCAACACAGCCCCTGTGACACCTCCAGCCCCAATGTATGATGTTTGGTCTGTCTCCACAGCCCCCCCCCCAAATGAAGCAGAGATTCGAAATGCAATCAAAGCTTTCAAACGTCACAAGGCTCCGGGTCCCGACAACCTACCACCGGCTCTATTCAAAGATGGCGGGAGTGTACTCGTCAGCGAAATCCTATCGCTGTTCATCATCATCATTATACACATCAGTTAGAGGTAGAAAAAACACCTCCGCTATTGTGCCGTAATTCATGAAAGAAATGGTTGGCGGCATCCGGTTTCGGATTTGCCTGTCACTGTGGCAAGCCACAGGACATACATACATATCATACAATACACAAAGGAAAAATAGATACAACAGTTGCATGCCAGCTGAGCTACCAGCAAGGGATAGGCATCGTTCCGGTAAGCTTCTAGCCAGCTACTAGGCAAAAAGAAATTTTTTTATTGTTTTACCCTACGAAATGAGATCGTAGATGGAGGGGGTGGCTGAGAGAGATGGGGTGGGACAAAGAAACTCACAGCAGCAACGCCACTGAGGTCGGCTCCTTGCCATGTCAGCAAGTGTATCCAGCCAAACGTGTTCACCGTCTTTTGGACCCCAAAAAGGGAGCCGTGAAGCTCCAACTGAGGCTAGCTCCGAAGTGAGGGACTTCATTCCTCTGGACCAAGTCATCGCTTGGCCACCTCTCCTCTTCTTCCACCCACATCCCCGGTGAGAAAACAACGCACATCGCGGGAGTCGGTGGGCTGGCATGCGCAACACGTGGCCGAGCCATCGGAGCCTGGTGCGGGAAATAACGGTGCTGAGCGGTTCAGATCCTTTTCCTGGGCCGTAAACAATGCGTCGAACACGCTCGTTACTCACGCGGTGTTCCCACCATATGGGAGCCAAACTCCGAAGGCACCGATGGTCGATCGTAGCCAGCCTCTTCAAGTCCGCCGACCTTAGGGGCCAGGTTTCGCAACCGTACAGTAAGGTCGAACATACCGCTGCATTGTACACTCTACCCTTCAGGGCGAGAGTGATGTCGCGCCGCCGCCATAGGTGGCGAAGGTTAGCAAAAGCACTCCGAGCTTTCGCTATACGGTTCGTGATCTCGTCTTCGATCCTAAAAGCGCCCATACAACTTCCCAGGTAAATGAATTTCTGAACGACTTCCAGCTGATCCCCACCAAGGGTCAGCGCAGGAGGCGATCCCTGCCAATCTTGGAGGAGCGCTTTGCACTTCGATGGTGCAAAGCAAAGCCTGAAGCGGCTGACAGCCAGTGCTAATTTGTCTAGCGCGCCTTGGCACGTCTGGGAGCTGTCACAGATGAGGGCAATGTCGTCTGCATACTCCAAGTCAAAAAGTCGTTCTCCTGGGAGTAGCTCCACACCTTCCAAGTCATGTTCTGTAAATGCAAACTCCATGACTTCGTCAATAGCGAAGTTGAAGAGGAAAGGTGACAGCGGGCATCCTTGTCTCACACCACTGGAGATATTAAAGGGTGGCGACAGCTTGCCGTAAGCCCTCACTCTGCCCGAGCTACGCTGTTCACGAAAGTTTGGACTGAGGAGAAGGTTCCGAATGCATGGGCAGAATCGGTCATTGTTCCGATACACAAGGGCTCCCGCGTCGATTGCTGCAACTACCGTGGAATCTCGTTAATCTCTGTCGCATCCAAAATCTTCGTGTCAGTCCTACGTAGCAGGCTTTCAACTACTAGAGAGGAGTTTTCCCGAGAAGAACGAGCCGGATTTCGTCCAGGTCGCGCCTGCATCGACTAAATCTTCACGTTTCGGCAAGTTCTCGAACTTTGTCACATCCACCGGCGGCCAACAATCGTGGTGTTTTTGGACATCGGAGCGGCATTTGATTCAGTAGATAGATCTGCGTTGTGGAACTGTTTACTGAAGAAAGGTGTGCCCGACAAGTACGTAACTATCCTGAAAGAACTACAGTCACGTCGAGCAAAGTCAGGGCTTACGATACGCACTCTTCTTCACTTGCTGTGACCAGCGGTGTTCGCCAAGGTTGCCTTATTCCACCTTTCCCCTTCAATTTCGCCATCGAAGATGTTCTCCAAAGAGCACTGGAAGGTGTTCATGACTGCGGCGTTGAGCTCCTCCCTGGAGACAGGGTCACGGACTTGGACTACGCCGATGATGTCGCCTTGCTGGTGGACGATCCACAATCCGTCCAGAGCGCTTTAGACAGCTTGGCGATGGAGGCGTCTAAGTACGGCTTATTCTTCACTCCGGGAAAATGTAATACGCTGTTCCAGGACTGGCAGGTGTCTGAACCCGCGCTCACCATTGCTAGACATGTTCTGGAGCAAGTCCCTTGCTTTTCTTATCTAGGGAGTTGTATCACGGCTGGTGGCGGTGTTGGAGATGAAGTCTCACAATGGATTGCAAAGGCCCGCATTGCATTCATCAAGCTGAAACACCTATGACGTCTTCATGGTGTCAGTCTCAAGCTCAAGGGTAGGGTGTACAATGCTTCCGTCCGCCCAGAAGTTCCGCCACTTTTGGGACGCTGAGTAATCCTTTTATATCGGAGGAGAATTCCACGGCATTTTCTGACGCTCTGACTATTTCTGGGAGCTTATTCCATAAGTGCGCATATGTATAGAGGAAGAAGATTGAATGAATGTGGCGACGTGCCTTAGGGAGAGAGAATGAGTATGTCATTTTGCGTATGGGGTAACGTGTATCACCCATCGGTTGAAAAAATTCGCTTATGCATGAGTCAGGGACTTTGAGAAGTTTGTAGAGGAATACGAAGTTGGCTTTAAGCCTGCGCCGCTAGAGGCACCAAACCAATCAGTTTTCAGCGTCCTTGCTATTTGAGCGTAGATGGGCCAAAAAGGCGCTTAGTGAAAGAGCACTGGACTTTCTCGATCCTCAATCTATCACACTTCCGTGAATTGGGGATAACTATCGACCGGTGGCCGAGTGGTTGGCACGTTTGCTTTGCAACCATAAGGTCACCGGTTCGAATCCGCGTAGGGGTGGGCGTCCTCGCGGTATACTCAGCCCGCGCACGACTGGTGGTGGTCGCGCGGCAGTGAAGCGCCGTTACGGCGTATAAGCTGACACCTTTCTTTCTTTCTTCTATCGAGCAGTATTCTAAAATCGGTGGAGCACATAGTTTGTAGAGCGTGAGCCGAGACTCAGCCAGGCTTACTGACTTCATTATATACCCAATAATAGATTTGGATTTTGCAGAGCTATAGCTTGCTTGTTCGGAAAACTTAGAGAGCTAGCGTAATGCACACCGAAGTCGCGCACGGTGGTGCTGTTACCTAAGGATGTGCCGTTAAGAGTTATGGTGTTGTGTGGTATAGTCCAACGATAGGAGAGGGCGTTGCATTTCCTTGGTGAGCATTCTAGTCTGCAAATATCGCACCAATTTTCAAGAGCACGAAGATCGTTCTGAATGTTTGAGACCATTTTGTATGCAGCTAGGCTCGAACGAAAATACAACTTTGATATTATCGGCAAAAACGTATGGTGTCGTATCGAAAGACGTCATTAATGTATAACCGAAACAACAGAGGGGCAAGTACGCTACATTGAAATCCTCCGCTAGTTACGGGTGGGCTTTTGGAAGATATATCACCTGGATTTACTGACTGCGTTCGGCTAGAGGTAAGAAGAAAACCAAGAAAGATGATGGCTAGAGACACCGAATGCAGCTAGTTTCGTCAGCTGTCCATTGTGTGGAACCAGGACAAATGCTTTTTCCATATCTAAGAAGATAATGACTAGCGCTTGCATCGAGTCAATGGAGTCTATCACGTTGTTCAAGAATTCAAATTGGCAAGTTTGGCAAGATTTAGCCGGCAAAAACCCGTGTTGGGGCCGTTTATGTGCTGGCGCTGCAGTAAGAAAGGAAGCATTCCCTCCTTGACTATCCTTTCCATAAGTCCGGGCGCAAAGGTTGCGTGGCTTATAGGTGGATAGCTGTCGATATTTTGGCGACAACCTCGTTTGTGACGTGGAACGACAATGGGGTGCTTCCATATGGTTGGGTAGCTTCCGCTCGTCATGGAGAGAATGAAAACATTGAGAAGGATGCTTGGAATATCCGGGCCTCCGAGTAATAGTAAGGAAGATGGGGCTCCGTCAGGGCCGGGGTTGTGTCAGCTTCAGTGAGTGTAGAGCTCGACTGATATTGTTCAGGTTGAAATCAGTAGTGCAAATGCGATCGTCTGTAAACTTTGAAATCGTATTTGGCAGTAACACCTTAGCGCTGATGAAGTCATCCCAAAAGTGAACGTTGTTGGGCGGGGCCTAGGATACTAGTCGGTAGGCAATGACACGTAAGACGTGTCGAATACAAACAGTATTGAAGTAGAAGGCGACTGAACCCAACGTATATTGTTCAGGCTACAAAAATAGGAAGCGAATAAGCCAGGGCGAGAAACATGGCAGCAAGGTACTCACCAAAACGCTTTTTTGTCGCCTAATGTGCGGTCAGTAAAACAAATGAATGTTTTCTAGATTAAAACAACCGTAAATCCAATGTTGCAAAATACCGAAAGAGTATGTTTTACGGCAGACAAGGGACTCCCCCTAGAAGGCTGAAGGATGGAAGCCTTCGATGGAACTGTTTGAGGGGGGAAACGGAAGGTGAGGATGGGTGCGAATAGTTGCATGGGCTTGAGTAAGGGCTTCCGAAGTGGGGTGTGTAGTAGAGTTCGCTGATTCCAGGCTTTTGTTAGTTATTATTTATGATGCTCATGTGGACCAAAGTGCATCATCGGTGGGCCGCCGGGGCGGGCTGGTCGGGCTGCAAATGTCTGGCTAGTCCAGAAAAAAGGCCGACAGGACCTTCCCTTCGCTGCAGACCCGACGATGCGCTAGGGAGGTGTCAATCCCCCACCGCACTTTAGTCCACTGTCCTAGTCCCACGAAGCAATGCGGGTGTCCTCGTAGGCAACGCCTAGGCGGCCTCTGGGGACCAATCCGTTCGTGACAGTATGCGGTGGAGGGCGGCTGTCTGTTCCTTGGGTGAGGAGGGACCTTGGGTCGACTGGCGAAGCATACGGGGGTTGCGTTGAGCCGGTTGGCGAGTCACTCGAGGGTTGCCTGGGCAGTTCCGACGGTTGTGTTTCTGGAAGGTGGAACTCAGATGGGTGGGCAAGGGTCGTGAAAGTGGCTTGACGCCGGAGAGGGAACATGGCATGCATGATAAAAGCAAATACACTTTCTAGCTTTTCAACGTGTTTTGAGATTTCTTGTCAATTTTGCAAAACTTTTGTAAACAAGCCGCACGCTAACCACTAAAGACGAAAATGCCGTGTTAATGGAAACAGCAAACATTTACAAAAGCTGAAAATCGGACCGGACGTTTGTTCTCTCTACCGCGTCGGTCGGTTGCCTGGGGTTGCGGCAATATAGCTTGAGGGTCAAGGGTTACGGAGGGTTGCGGGTTATCCAGTGCTAGGGAAGTCACCGCAGGTGCTGTCGCTTGTGCAAAAGCATCAGGAAGGGTTGCAAGTGGCTCGTCAAAGAAAACCACTTTGAGGCGGTCGACGGACACCGTTTTTCTTGACCATTCTGGTCTAAAGTAAGATGTTTCGGAGTCCGTTGCAGAACTCTGAAAGGGCCTAGTGTAGGGAGGCTGAAGAGGGCGCCGCACTGCGTTGATGCGGAGGAAGACGTGAGTGCAGGTAGAATCCGCGGTGCATTTGCACATCTAGTCTGCTCACGGGGCAGAGTCGGGCTTAGTGAATGCATGTGTTGAGCTTGGGAAGGCGCAAATTTAGGCGGCGGCATATCCGACGATGTGGGAGGTGAAACGAATTCTCCTGGCAACTTTAGCGTTGTGCCGTAAACTAGCTCTGCTGGTGCACATTGCAAGTCGGCTTTGATGCTGCTACGACTGCCTAAGAGTACCAGCGAAAGGTTTTCGCTCCAGCTGGGGTCGGAGGAGGCGCAGAGCGAGGCATTGAGCTGTACATGGAAGCGTTCAACTAACTTGTTGGCTGCTGGGTGATACGCTGTGTTATGAATGCGGCGACAGCCTAAGAAGTTGCAGAACTTATCGAATTGTGAAGATTCGGAAGGCGATCCTCGGTCAGTTGTAATGGTGGATGGGCATCCGTAGTGCGAGGCACACCGGTCCAAAGAGGCCCGGATAACGGTCTCAGCTGCGCATTCTGTTACAGGAATGGCTTCTGGTCATCTGGTGAAGCGGTGGATACATCATCATCACCATACACGTTAGCTAGAGGTGGGGAACACCTCAGCTACTGTGCCGCAATACATAGAAAAAAGGAGAGAAAAATGCAACTGGTGCAAGCTGGCTGAGCTACCGGTAACGGGTGGGCATTGTTCCGGTAAGCTACCAGCCGGCTGCTGTGCACCAAAAAAATTACTATGCAAAATTATATAAGGCTAAATAATGAGATCGTGGTTGGAGGGGGTGGCTAAGAGAGATGGGGTGGGACAAAGAAACTCACAGCAGCAACGCCACTGAGGTCGGCTCCTAGCCATATCAGCAAGTGCATCCAGCCAAACGTGTTCATCGTCTTTCGGACCCCAACCAGGGAGCCGAGACGCTCCAACCGAGGCCAGCTCCGAAGTGAGGGACTTCATTCCTCTGGACCAAGTCATCGCTTGGCCACCCCTCTTCTTCTTCCATCCACACCCCCGGCGCGCAAACAACACACGTCGTGGGAGTCGGCGGGCTGGCATACGTAACACGTGGTCGAGCCATCGGAGCCTGATGCGTGAAATAACGGTGCTGAGCGGTTCAGTTCCTTTTCTTGTGCCATGGTACATACATGTAAGAATGTAAACGAATCCGCGTGAAGAAGGCAAGGGACCTACTAGGCTTAAGTCGATCTGCGAGAATCATGAGTCCGGGGCAGGAAACGAACCAAGAGGACCGCGGTTGTGACGATGTACCTTGGAGCGCTGGCATTGAGGGCAGGCGCGAGCCCAGGTACGAATATCATTGGTTACGCGTGGCCAAACGAAACGCTCCGTGAGCCATTGCAAAGATGCACGGATCCCGGGATGTACTAGCGAGTGCAGCTCGTCAAAGACCGTGCGTCTGATGGAGACAGGCACGAGGGGTCAAGGACAACCTGTGGAAGTGTCACAGCGAATGGTTCCTTTCGTGGTTTGGAGAGGAACAGTTTGCACACGCAGCGAAGTGCACTGCATCTTGCGTCGTATGTCTGCAGCTTGAGCCTGAGCCAAAGCCATGTCGGCAAGGTCGGCGGTAGACAAAGACTGGAGAGTGAGGTTGACGCGTGAGAAAGCGACGGCAACGGGATTGTTGACACCTGCGACAAGACGTGTGTCAGCAGTGAACTGCGTGACAAAGCCTATGTGTCTTATTTCCCGTGGTATTTGTTGCAAGCAGTGTTGAAGATAAAGATAAGGGGCCTGTGGTCAGTGTAGACCGTGAAAGCGCTGCCTTCGAGTGTGTGCCGGAATTGACGAATGGCTAGGTAAATGGCGTGCAGTTCTCTGCCAAACGTGCTCTAGCGGGATTCCGCTGGCTGCAGGCGCTTGGAGAAGCATCCAAGTTGTTTCCATTGCCCACCAACGTGTTGTTGGAGGACGGCTCCTACCGCGACGTTTGAGATATCAGTCGTAATAGAGAGAGATGCAGTCGATGAGGAATGAGCGAGGTGGGCTATGTTGGAGCTAGCATCCTTGAGGTCGGCGAAGGCTGCCTGTGTTGTATCAGGGAAAGTGCCCTTATGTTCATTCCCGCTGAGTAGGTCGATCAGACGCTGCATGGGCTGCGCGCCGTGCGGAGTGAAATGTCGGGAGTAGTTGATCAAACTACAAAATCGACGATGCTTGAACGAAGTCGGAGCTGGGAAGTCCTTGATTGCTTGGATCTTATCAGGAAAGACTTCAACACCAAACAATGAAATAAGGTGGCCTAAAATTTCTACCGTTGATTTGCCGAGTTCGCATTTAGTCGGGTTGACAGTGACACCGTGTTGAGTCAGGTGCTGGAAGAGAGTTCGAAGATGCTCGAGGTGCTCTTGTTCCGAAGAACTGGCGACTGAAATAACATCGAGGTAGGCATTAGCGAAGTCTAGGCCACGTGTGACATCGTGGATGAAGCGTTAGAGGGTTTGTGCGGCGTTGCACAGTCTAAATGGCGTTCTTAAAATGTCAAACAAGCCGAAAGGGGTGATGACGGCTGTTTTAGGAATATCATGGTTTTCCACAGGTGTCTGGTGATAGGCGCAAACCAGATCGATCTATATGAAGACCGTCTTACTTGTGAGGAATGCGGAAAGGTCCTGCACGTATGGGATGGGATACCTATCTGGGACGGTTAGGTCATTGTGCGCGCGGTAATCACCGCAAAGGCGCCAGTCACCAAATTTCTTGGGGAACGTCTGCAGGGGCGAGGATCACGGGTTGTCGGAAGGGCGGATTATCCCAAGTTCAACCATGTGCTCAAACTCCGCTCTAACTACTTAGTTTATCGGGCGATAGTTGGAGTGGACGACATGACACAGGTGGGCCATTCGTCCGTATGTGGTGCGTGACTTGAGCTGCCACGGGCAAAGCTGAGTTCATTGGCTGAACGAACTAAGAATACTGAGAAACGATGTTAGCGTAGTCTATGAGGTCTGGGGAATGCACAGACCGGTGTTTTAGGTACGATATCGGCGTTTCTGCCACGTACACTGAGCTTCGTTGCAGTGTCGACTATCATCTGGCGTTTCACATCGACCAGGAGGTCGAAATGCCTGAGAAATTCATGCCGATGATGGCAAAGGGGACTGAAGCGACGGTGAATACCCAGCAAAACGTGCGCCGAAGACCTGGGTCCAGGGTAAGCGGCTGATGACCATGGGTGGCCATTGGCGTGCCATTGGCAACATTGAGGCTTGTCTACAGAGTGGCGAGAGTTTCACTTGGTATAGGGGGAGTGACGCTGACTTTCGCCCCGGTATCAACTAAGAACTGTGCCTCGGGGACACACTCCCTAATTTAGATGGGACGACTTTGGGCTTCGCCGACGTTTGTGGACACTACAAGCCGGCGTGCCGGATCATCTATAGCGGAATAGCTGCACGGCTGTACGCACTTATAGGCTTCAGTACCGAAACGCGAGTGATAAAAGCAGTAACCTGTGGCATCAGGTATTTTGCAAAGCGGCGGTGATCCAGAGTGCTTGCGGTGCTTACGGTTTAACGTGAGTTCCTCGATCTGTCGCTGAAGCGACGCCATCTGCTATGATAATGCGTGTATTGCCAACGGCTAGCTAGTCGCGGGTGTCGGTGTGGTTGCGCCAACACAAAGCTGTTTAGGTGCATTGGTTTCAGTCTCTGGCTGGTGCCGTTCGATGACGCAGTCTGCTAGATCTGCAGTTGTCGTGAGTGGCAGCTTACGTGCTACTGCAAGGATAGCCTGAGCGCTTCCAGAAAGGCGTTGCATCCACCGCTCGAGGATAATCCCTACGTCCATTTTGGACGTGCCGATGAGCTGTTGCATTTCGTGCAACAAGGCTGAGGGCATCCTGTCCCCTAGCTGCAGAAACCTAAACAGTTGCTGCAGGCGGACCCTGTCAGAAGGTGGGATTTGCTGAATAATAGCCTGTTCAGGAGTCTCGTATTTCATTACTAGTGGGGGCAAAGTGTGGTCTCTCATCTGTGAGGATATACTCTGAGGAATACGAGCTTTTAGCTGATCAGACAGCGAAATCAGAAAAAACCAACGAATGTAATATACGGATTCTAGGTACAAAAACCGTAACGAAGGATCCGGCTCCCAAAAAGGGGAGGGGCTAAAGCATTGGAATTGACCATGACAGGCTCAACGGCGTTAACGGCGCATGGAGACGGTTTTCCTCTAGATAGTCCATTACAAAAAGTAGATAAATTATGTGGTAGTTGAGAAAACAAGATGATCAGAAGTAATGAATCACAAAATCACAGGAACGAGCTCACCAGAATGAAAATGTAAAATGGCTGGCGGCATGTTCCTGCCAGGGGGTCACCAATTGTTGGGCGGGGCCTGGGATACTAGTCGGTAAGCAATGGCACGCAAGACGTGCCACATACAAGACAGTATTGAAGGAGGAGGCGACTGAATCCAACGTATATTGTGCAGGATATAAAAATAGGAAGCGAATCTGCCACAGCAGGAAACATTGTACTAAGGTAATCACCTGGACCGTCCTATCCGACAATAGCACGATTTTGAATGCGGGCTGTTGTTCATGAGTTCAGTTCAGTTCAGTTCAGTTGGAGACTGGAACGATAGGAGAATCCCGTGAGTGTTCCATCTAGAGTGGATCGTTGAGACAGGAATTGATGAAGTGCTCAGTTATTGTTGGATCTAAAACGGAAACACCCGTTTCGCACCCTGGCCAACCAGTTAATGCCCACGTTTCCTGCCCTAGCAGTCCCTGCTGTGGCAGTCACGTGAAGTAAGCAAAGGATAGGAAGAGAAATCGAAGGTACAGAATAGGGAAGTGCACTTAAAAAAGAAAATAATACCAATACGTGAAGAAAAGTAGAGAAAAGAAAATCGAAGTACGAAGCTGCGAGTTACTCAGGAAAATGGAAAGGTTTCGTGTTGCCACCCAAGAGCGTCAAGTTGCCGCTCAAACCCCTTAACCGTAGATTCCCTGATAACACTTTCCGGAAGCATGTTCCAGCGGTTGATGACTCTGCGTGACAACCGGATTTCCGTCCTAATCCGATCGGACCGCGGTTTGTCCAGCTTCAACGAATGACCGCGTAGAACAGACAATCTAGCGGGACTGAATAGCCAAGATAAATCTGGACCAACCTTCCCAGTCAAGATACGGTAGGTTAGGATTAGGTCTCCTCTAAGCCTTCGATAGTGCATTGAATGCAATCCCAAACTAAGTAGACGCTCGGGGTACGTCCGTCCCCGTAATCCCTCGACTAACCTAGTACCCACTCGTAAAACCCTCTCTAGCTCCATTTTGTCCCGGACGAGGCAGGGCGGACAAGCCTGGACGCAGTATTCCAGATGAGGCCGAACGAAAGCCGAAAACAGCCTCGTAAAGATGCCGCTCGTCAAGACTCCGAAAGAACGTCGAATTAACCACAACATGCGGAAACCTCTGCATGCGGCCTTCTTCCAGTTGTCGCCGGAGTGTAAAGCCGAAGAGTGTACGACGCCTAGGTCAACCTGGCTAGATACACGGGGAGTTCGACGCCACCGACCAGGTACTTCGCAGGAGGACAACCTCCTCCAATTCGAAGAACGGAGCGCTTTGCCTGACTTATGGGCAGTAACCATAAAGTAGACCAGTCCCAAAGCTTATCCAATGCTCGCTGAATAGCTTCGGAACCCTCAGGAACATCAACAATGTTCCACAGATTCAGGTCATCAGCAAATAGCAGCGATGGTACCTCAAGCTCCGCGGGTAGGTCATTCACATAGATAGAGAACAACAGCGGTCCAAGGACCGAGCTCTGCGGCACGCCGCTGAGGACAGACTGCCTAAATGATAGGCACCGGCCTACCCGTCCACACTGTTCTCTATCCTCCAAGAATGCATTCACCCAGAACAACCTGTTTCTGTGTTCGGAAAAAGTAAGGGTTTTAATGGATGAATTTCTTGCGCACCGAGTTTCTAAAGAGGTCAGAACCTCCAAACATGCGAAATTTATTCTGTACGGTGTTTAATTACAAGGTTGAATAAAAGTGTAAAAGTTGAAATATAACCATAAGTAAGGCGTTAAAAAGGAAAATGACTATAAATATGGTTTATGGAAGTCAGCAGTAAGTATATGAAAAAAGAAGGCAGTGGGATAATGTATGTTAAATTGTGCAAGACATAGGGGAATCGGCGTTGAGTAGCTGGCATATGGAAGTGGGGATGGATTTGTAGTGTAGCTTGCGTGTGTCTTTGTTAACCGTATAACGGATATGATGAAGAAAATCCTTGCTAATGGATAGATAATGGAGTGTGTCTGTGTAAGCATGGGATATGCGGTGTAAAGCTCTCTCTCTCTCTCTCTCTCTCTCTCTATATATATATATATATATATATATATATATATATATATATATATATATATATATATATATATATATATATATATATATGCCCCATGCTGAGGCTGCGGTTGCATTCTTGATGCTTCTGCACCGCAGTTAGGCTAAACCAACTTACACTTAAACTAGGATTTTTAAGCTGGATAAATTTCATTCCAATTTATTTGGTCTGTTTTGCCCACCTGAATAATGTTCTATTGACTGCCCACTTTGCTTACGCTAATTGCGCTTACCTTCGGTAATTTTTTTGCGTTTGTAGCATTTTTAATTGACCTGTGGACATTTCTTACTTATCGCGGATTCGTTGCTAACCAACTTACATCATATGGTAATTTAGGGAGGAATTATGCTACCGTGTCTGTATGCATTATTAAGATTTATTTTATTTCAGCTTGTCGTTTCAGGTGATGGGCTGTTGCTTGATATCCCCGGTGTGGCTGCGCTTGATGTGCAAGTTGACAAGGTGCCTACCAGTCTATTACCCACTACCTCGTTCACATTAGCTCCAGGAGACAGTTGTTCGTTGCTGGAGGGGAAGGGGTGAGTGGTCCTTGTGACCGTGCTAGGCTCAAAGAGTGGTTCCATGCACTCAGTGTGGAGCGGACTACGGTCCAGCCACCGCCTAGTGTGAGCTTGATTCCCCAAATACAGCGTGCTTGTGTTTGTCTTTGAAGGAGTGTGGGCCGGCTCCGTTGATGAAACGTGGCTCCCATTCACATGCCCTGCCTTCGGGTTTACACTGGATATGGGGTGTGTGGTTGGAGCTGTGGGTGGTGCAGCGCAGGCTACCCATGGTCCCTCTGTAGGCGCAGGCGTCCTGTGGCTTGCCACAGTGACAGGCAAATCCGAAACCGGATGCCGCCAACCATATATATAGGTTATAATGACATATATATACTGATACTACATATACTCATGTATATATATATATGATCGTAAAAGAAAATGTATATATATATATACATATAAATATATATAGGTTGCACTGAAATGCCCGTTTTTGTAAGCATGCATAGGTTAATGATTATTGTATACGGGTTTGATGGGATCAAACGTAACAAAGTTGTACGTTATATAAGGATTTTGTGTAAGCCTGTATACCGAGCATGGTGTATGCATGCTAACTGTGACATAGTGGATGGAAAAAAATCCCGATTGGTATTTTGCTTGGTAAGCAAGTAATCCTTCATTGCCATTGGTTATGCGATATACATTTGCGGATGAAGTTGATATATATATATATATATATATATATATATACGCTGCTTTTAGGCCTCTCCAGCATATGATTTGGGAGGCCCTCGCCGCACACCTCTGTGCCGCTCCTTGGGACACTTTCTTCTTGGCTTCTAGTGCGGCTACTGCAACCTGTGAACTTTACAATAACTTCATGAGTTGTCTTGAAATCCTAGCCCCACTGAGACGCTCGATCAAGAGACCTCAAAATCCCGATGACGCCCCCACACGTAAAATCATCACTAAGCATAGGAAAATGCGCTCCCGTTACAAGAACACTAGGGAGTTTCACCTCATAATTGGTATAAATGAAATACTACTGGAATGGAGAAACTCGCGATGTCATGTACATATTATACCCGAGCGAACTGCGCTGCACAGTGTGAAAAAGGCTGTCAATTGTACTGCATATGAAGCATCGCAGTGGCCGCAACGACTTGCCGATTACCTCACGCGTGCTTCCTGATAATACAGTTACTACTGACGCAGCAGTTGTGCGAGTTCTCTAACGGTTTAGTGTACCGAAAAACACGCTCTTTCAGTATTTTTCAACATTGGATTTTACGGTTGGTTTAACCTACAGAGCATCTATTGGTTTTACTGACTGCCCATCCGTTGACAAAAAGCGTCTTGTTGATTGCGAGAGCGTCCTATCCGCCACTTGGAAATAACGTTCCTTCGGCAGTTATTCCGGTACACAGGGTTGCAGGTGATGTGAGGTAGATTTGGGGACATTGAACCCATAGCGTCGTTTATCAATAATTGAGGATGCTTGCTGAAATCCTACGACCTCAATTAGTAATCAATTTACTAAGGGGTTTAAGTGGGTTACGATGGTTAATCATTTTCCCGCCTCACGTGTAGCAGCCATGGTGGATGACTCGCTTGCATTCGCTGGCCACTAGTGGCAAGGCAAACGGTGTGAATTCAAGATGGCGAAGCTATCCGATTAGGTGCATGGACGTGATTAGAATTGCGTGGAGATGAGTATTTTCTAGTCAGCTTAAGCTGAAAATGTGTGTTTGATTGCACCAATATGACGATTACCATTGGTAACCGTTGGCACAAAAATGAACGATGTCAACAAATTAGAAGGACGTTTAGTTACTATTTGGTAGGTAGAAATCACACAATATCGTTTCTTCTTTGGAAAATAAATAAATAAATAAATAAATAGTATATTCTCTGTAAAACGAGACAAGCCTCTAAAAGGCATGATCAAATATGCATACAAGCATAGCTTCTTTGGAATATTAAAACATTTCGTTACAATGAAAGGAATAAACGAAAAGATGTAGTCCATAAGAGCGAGCATATTGTCAGGTAATAGTCAGACCAAGGATCATAATGGCGCCGTGGCGCGCAAAAACGGTTGCGTCAAGATACAAGTGGGGGGTAAATTTGCCATGTAGTGATCCATCAGCACAGGAGCCAGAACAAGGTTTAGTGCAATCGATGACCATTACGAAGCCGGGATGATCGGTACTCCACTAAAGCATTCTCCATAGTAAAATCAGTTGCACAGGTTCGATGTTGGAGGCTGAGGACTGCGTCAGTGTGAAATGTATAGCTGTGACTTTATTTTGTGGCGAGTCACATCCGCCACGTTGCAGTGTTGTTAAGCGGACATTTGTGGCTTTTTATAGGGAGAACGCCTGCCAGGCGAAAACCCACCACGTCCTGGAACACTGTCGTAGCTTCCGTTGAACTGTAGTGCTAGTCGGCTATGCATCGTATAGACCGATTTTGCACTCTATTATTCGCAGTCGGTTGACAGCCAAAATTTTTCATTGGTTGGTCAAATGGCTTAGTACTGAACCGGCAATAGTCGTTGAAGCCAGTCAATGATGTAAAACAGTCGCAAAGTCGAATGATAATGATGCGGGTGAGTAAACATATTGTTAATAGAGGCCGGCTTTTTCTATTATATTGTCCGGCTCGCAACCCGTGTCCAGCTATCCATGCTGGACTTGTCATAGGGACGGTGAGTGCAGTTGTTTCTTGTGTCTGAATATGTCCAAAACAGGAATAAATGCTATTCTCCGCGAAGTGGACAAGTATTTCCCTCAAATGTAAGTGTAATTGTTTCCATAACCAAGTGAGAACTCCAGGAAAAATCATCGGAAAAGCCGCTTATGCGCGCGCAGTGCTGTCCGTGAAATGAGATCAGAAGAGCTCCAGGTGACTGGCGCATGGGAATGTTTGAGGCAGTGAAGGTAATCACGCCAGAATTGTCAGTCTCCGGTTGTGGAACAGTGGATCCATGTAACTACATTATTCCAGGTGAGTAAATTGTTCTACTGTGAGTACGAGGCGAGCTAAACCCATTTGTTTAGACTTCGTGGTGGTAGCTTCTCCAGAATGGCGGAAAGAGCTCCATTTGGAACGATGTGTGGGTTCTTCATCTCTCGGAGAAAAGAACAAGCATGTAAAACAGCTGGCTATTGAAAGTGGGTCGACTATTCCCAGTGGATAAACCTTCTTGTTTTGGCGGATGTATCTGTGGAAATCTCGGGAGAAAACGGGCAACGGACAAGAGGCAGCCAAAGAGAAAGTCAGCAACGAAGCAAGAAGCACAAACACAGACTGGTGGCGCGCAACGGTGCTTATGATACATTAAAATTTATGCAATTTTGTTTAGTATACATGATTTGCAAGCGCGTTCTTTACATCACGTCGCTGGTGTGCCTCAGACTACAACTACTAGGTAGAAAGAAGGGTATAACAAAGCGTGTTGACAACGTTAAGCGATTAATATGATTGTTGGAGAGTAACAGGTAAACCGATTATGATGACAGCAGACTGAATGCGAGCGGCATCTTAGGTGAAACTAAGGACAACATGGTTGAGACCGAATGCGGGAGCAACATAAGTAAAGCAACGTTCCAAGAAGAAAAGGAAATTTAAGGAATCAGCTATGAGCGGAAGAATGCGGACGGCAATGCGAAGAGTAACTCATGAGAACAATTAAGAGACGATAGTCAGGATGAAAAAGGTTTACTACTAAAGTGTGGTGAGCCAGGGACGCTCTCGTGCGAAGTATGAAACGTTCAGTGCTGAAATAGCATCGGTAATATCGCGGTAATCTGAGAGAACTCTGAGAGCCGGAGACCGAACAGACGAGACTCGAGATGTCGACACATCCGGAGGCCTCGTAATAGTCCCAGAGAATTTCACTGATCAGATAATGACAAAGAAGGGCATGGCACTAAGCGTCGGTCATCCGATTGAAGATTTGAGGGATGCAATAAGCTAGTATATCTCTGGCAGCTGTGAGTATCTTATTGACAGTCAAAATGATTGTTGCACTGGTGGGATCCATTTCGCATTGAGAAGGTTCTGATCGATATTCTGGAAAGCTCTGTGGTTGTATTATGATGCCTAAAAGGGTTATAGAAGTTATCAGGTTACAGTGAAATGTTAAGTAATGAAAGTAATACAGCAGCTGTCTAGACACCGTTAGATAAATCGGTTCACGACGAAGTGAAGATTTCACGGGGCCTCTCTTCTGCTCTCTACTACTCAGTGAACGCAAGGCTTAATTGCACTGACAGTTAGAAAATTAACCGTCGCCGTGAGCGGAATACATCGAGCTATCTGTAAATGTAAATGTAATTGAGCCTGTACACTTACGGGATTTATCCTATCGTTCCAATCCCACTTGAACTTGAACTTGAGGTGGTTGCTAATGAAATAAATATACAAGGTGGGAGAAGTAGGTTTTGTAAACAACTTTCATTAAATGATGCTAATGGTTGCAACACAGTACCACAGTACTAAGCACGGGCATCGAATGGATTGCTAGGATACAGATATCCTCTACGATTTCAACCGTAATTAAAGCCGAGCCGTCCTGGTATGTAGCTTACGTTTATTTCTAACCGCTTGGTAGCTTCCGTAGGTTTTGTTTGATGAAGCCGTCCGGTAAATTTGGCATCACTTAGAGCTCTTCGTGAGCAGGTATTTACCGGTACGATCTATCCAAGGAGGATGCGCCGGTGTGCTCCGTATATTAATGTGATCAGCGCACATGACTTCATGTAGAGTAACGTCACAGGGTAATAAATGGACACCTATTGCCAGCATCAGTAAGAATGTACTCAATTTGCCAAACCAACTATACTGAGTAGAGGAAGTGCACACCGCAGTCCACAGGACCCCACTAGTTTTGCAACGCAAACCTATGCCCACATGTTGAGTGTAATGGTAACAATGCAAGTCCACAGTCACTTAAAGCATATGATGAAGGAATGAACATGTTGGCATGTTAGACGTTTATGGGTCACGGGCATCACAAGCCTAGTGGAGGGCATTTGGGATGAGGTGATGAGCCAGTTGCCAGGATGTAAACGGAAATTCGGAAGCTTGAGAGCAATAGGGCTTCACAAGGTACATGGGTTTCTTAGCACTATAACGAAGAATGTAATTCTCGGAGCCTCAATACATATCATTACAGGCCTGTTGCACTGGTGATAAAATAGTCTAGATAGCTCAGTTAGCACTAGCACCAATGGCGTAGGTTTCGGAGCCTCTATACATATCAGCACAGGCCAGTTGCACTGGCGATACATTAGTCTACGTAGGTCTCGTAGCACTATCAATAAGAAGGTAGGTCTTGGAGCCTCAATACATATCAGCACAGACCTGGTGCGCTGGTGATACAGTAGCCTACATAGGTCTCTTAGCACTAGCAGCAATGGCGTAGGTCTCGAAGCCTCTATACATATCAGCACAGGCCAGTTGCACTGGTGATACAGTAGTCTACGTAGGTCTCGTAGCACTTACCGCCAAGAAGGTAGGTCTTGAAGCCTCAATACATATCAGCACAGACCTGGTGCACTGGTGATACAGTAGCCTACGTAGGTCTCGTAGCACTTACCACCAAGAAGGTAGATCCTGGAGCCTCAATACATATCATTACAGGCCTGTTGCACTGTTGATAAAATAGCCTAGATAGCTCTCTTAGCACTAGCAGCAATGGCGTATATCTTGAAGCCTCAACACATATCAGCACAGACTTAGTGCACGGGTGATATAATAGCATACATATGTCTTCGTCTACCTAAAGCTCATTGCAAGAGCACCAAAAATGCCAATCAGTAGGCATCAATAGCTAGCTCGTTAACAGCATTGGGACAATGCGGAAATGGTGACATGCAAATGATAACAGAATTGTCAAGAAACGTATTGGCACAGATAACATTTCCGGGATCGTTGTCGTTCAGACCCATTCAAAGTGCTCACGCAAATGTGCCGGACACGTCATATGCGTCACGTCAACACAGCGGATCACTAAGGAGTGGGGTAAAAGTAATGTACTTAAAGAAAACCATTGTGAACAAGGAATGCATGGGCTTGGAGGCCCAGTTAAACAGCAATTGGGCCATTCCTGCGAGGATTACAGAGCCACTGTCCGATCCATTTACCGAATGTTCCAATCAATGCCGTCGACCGAGCAGTTGCGTCGGGTTGGCAAGAGGGAAGCACACGGCAACGAAACAGGAGGTGGCCCTAAAAAGGGCCAAGTTTGCGTTCTCACAGGCTGGCCCTTAAGCAGTTAGGCAAACTCGTAATCATCGGCTGCAGTGGTTTAATGACAATGGCACTGAACTTACTGTCTGGCAAGCAGATCATGAAAGTGCTTCTTAAAACGGTTGTCTTTCCAGCAAAGGGTTCATTTGCAGTGGAATCCAGATCTACACTGAGGAGGATGCAGGTAACAATATATTATGACATACTCAAACGCAGGTTTGGGGATAGGCTGCAGCTCCGCCGAAGTGGTCGTCTCATTTTGTCAGCGCATAAGCGTCGCGGGTGGTTCGTCCGTACTATGTGACACATATGCAGGGCTGCAGCAGGGTACCGCGTCACAACCATTCGAAGTGTCTGAGCGGAGGTGAAAAGCTATTTAAAAGCGCTTGCAAAAGCACACATGTGTAAGTAAGCCATTTTCAGAAATTGTTTCCACGAAACCATCCTGTTCCACGCTCTGCAGGGCCTGCCGAAAATTGGATAGCAATAATAACGTGACATTTCACCTACATGACACGGGCGAACGCAACCTGCGGCTTACATTACGGACGTCGTCTCTTGTGACGTGTTTCCCGAATGCATTCTCGATGTACTGCTTTATGTCGCACGTAGGGGTGTTGTATCGAAATAAGTCAGCAGCTTGATTGCATTCCTCCTCAGCAAGTCGCCGGATAAGTGGGTGCCTTTCGAAAAGAAACCGGTTGCATGGATGGTTGTGTAAGAGCTGGAACGTTAGCACCTTTAGCGTACGGCCATCCAGAGCAACATTAACACCAGCACTGCAATCGGTGTCTCGAGAACTAAATTGGACGGTTAACAACATTATAAACCATATACTAGGCTCGCCGTATTCCTTTGCTTCTTGTTTTCCGGCGCTTACAGCGCAGGCATTTATAAACGATGCGATCATACCTCACAGCAAACAAAACTGACGTTGTTCCGATGCGTAAATGACGTAAACAGGGAATAGAATTCATCAAAGCTATGAAACGAATGTCCAACAAAGGTGCCCCCAAAGTCAGCCTCCATGGTTGCAATGCGAAATAACAGCCAAATATGACCTCTTACATTAGACCTCACTTAAAGTAGCGACTAAACCCATGTGCATAGATATCAACCGTTTTTTGAAAAATACCAGACATAGTCGTATTTTAAGCTTTAAAATTGATGCAACTTATTTTTTTATGGCCCACATTTCTTGCAGTTCTATGGTTGCCACTACGTGACACTTTGCATTCCGACGTATGCTTAAAGGTCCTTTATATATATAAATATAAATATATATATATATATATATATATATATATAAGCTAATTCGAAATTAACCAATTGAACAACGCAACTAACATATATATATATGTATATATATATATATGTTAGTTGCGTTGTTCAATTGGTTAATTACGAATTAGATAAAAATAGACTTCTGCAGCGGTGTTCCGTCCGGTTTATCAAGCTTGCCCAAAATAAAGCAGATGTCTTAGGAGAAACCGGGCGTCAATAAACCATTTAGCAAAAGATGCAAAGTTGATCACGATTGGGCAAGCTCGGCCAGGGAGCTTACGCAAACCTGTGGCTGTGCAACAACCATGGGGCATTTAGCAAGCAACTAAAAGTGTATGCAGCACTATCTTGGAAGGCAATTTGTCTTGTGCTTTAAAAAATAAAAATAAATAAAATAAAGCGTTTATCCTCGGCAAGGCGAGGCACGCCTCTACAGGCATGATCATTTTGACAAAACAATGCGTGATCAAGAAGTTGCAAAAATCCGATATGTTTGCAATAAAGGTGCTTGTTTGTGTAGGGGAATGTATGTAATTGTGTGTGCGTTTATGTAGCTGTGTAACTTGCGCTGGTAATTGTGCTGCTCCATTCTTGAATGTTTGCTATTGTCTGCAAGGTGCGATTGGAAGATTGGTGTCCGTGGGTTGGAAAGGATCATCCAGATATCCACGGGGCAGTGACTTTATTTTGTGGCGAGCCACGACCGCCACGTCACAGTGTTGTTAAGCAGACATTTGTGGCTTTTTATAGGGAGAACGCTTGCCAGGCGAAAACCCACCACGTCCTGGAACACTGCCGCCGAACTATTAGCTGGAACGGGTAAAACCCGAACCACCCAGCTGGCACCACGAGGAGGTTGTTCGGCTAGCCAGCGCAAGGTTTCCCTGACATCGTGCGCAATCTTGAGCAATAGTGCACCAGTTGCGAATATATCGGACAGATTTTCAAAACTTGGCGTTTGGTTAAATTGGCAAAAGGTGTGAGCATGTCAGCGGTCTCCGTAATAGTCACGATTTGCCTTTTCAGCTTTTTCACTCGATTTTCTAGGGCAGAAGCTTTTTGCAAAGCATCAGCTAGTTGCTCCGAGAGTTTAACTTTGCACTCCCGAGTTTGGACTGCACTATCCTTGACGGTCGAAGGCGCTGGAGATTTCCCCTGGAACTTGACAGATATGGGACACACCACCTTTACCGGTCACGTTGTAAATAATAGATTTAAAATCAGGTAAACACAGGGGTATATACAGAAAACATGAAAAACATGAACAACGTGAACACGACAAGAGACAGTGGAAAAACGTTTTGGACTGGAGTCCAGAAACGGAACACACGAGTTCGTAGTAGGAATGTGTTGCGTTAAAGTAACACAAAATGGGCCAAAACACTACAGTATGCAGCTCAGGGTATAAAAAGATGGAACGGCACGAAAAGGCGCCGTTTCAAAGTTTGCTTGTACGCTGAAGGTCTCGAGCTGATACACGATCGCGGGCGCGTCAGTTCTTTGGAGAACTCCAGCAACGCCCTAACATCAGGCTGGAGTCGGAGAGCAATAAAGTGTACTGTTCCTTCCCCTTCCCACTCCAATATCTCGGGAAAAGTTTGTACTGAATAAGGTCTTGCGGAAGCCTGATTGTATGGGGAAAATAAAAGCCATCATCCTTTTACTACGTGTGTTAGGTGGCGTTTCTGCGTTTCTGGTATTATTATTCCCGAGTTTGTCCGAAACATTATGTCTACGTGTCTCGCCAATAGCCTCGTTGAGAAAGTAAATTGGCAGAGCATATGTGACAAGTTTGATATCTCCGGGACACCATTTTCCCCGGGCGGTTATTGGTAAGCTGTTAGCAGGATTTAGTACTTTAATTGCAGCTGCCATATTGCTTGCGGAATTCCTTGGATGCATCAGGGCATTCAGCCTGCAGATAGCACCTTGGTGGACGCAGTGAGTGGAAGAACACACCGGCGGTACACCATAGCCGCTAAAAGTATACTGGTTACAAACCTGAATAAATGATTCTCTATAAATGTGACTGGCAACTGGGAATGCGTTACATTTTTTGCCGTAAGGTTATGAAGAGCATTAGCTAAGACAAGTCGACTTAGCAGAAAAATGGGATTTTGTAAATACTGTAGGATGAAGTGGTTATTCTGCCTTAATATTAATGAGTGACCAAAAGTGACCGAAATTAGTTTCATCTTGAGCATTTTCCGATGCATTTCCAGCACCCAAAAAACGAACTTCTAACACATTTCGGAAGCGCGTAGCTGGATTGCATGTCATTCGCCTTTCGGTCACTCGTGCCAGTTGGCTGCCTGTTATTTCAAATTACCACCTAAGTAACCTCGCAACATACATCCGTGCTTGTAAAAGGTAGGCCAGAAAACGATCCAGGACCGAAATAAGCTTTCGCTTAACCATTCTCCTGTTTCATGCGCCAGTAAGCAAGAAGCGATCCCAGCACTTTAACGTGAAACAATTTTTACATTTACAGAAGAACAAAAGAAGAAACAAGTAGGAGCAAGGGGTACTACACATTAGGTATGTGCATCATCTGCTTGCATGTGATTAGCGGCTGAGAAGAGTATTTACAAGCATTCGGAAAATTTGGCCAACCGCATATCGTCCAGGCCTCTTTTGAAGTCTGCTACCCTTTTACCCACCAGTGCAGCAAAAGTATGTTCGTTCCAACAAAGCTGCACGTTTTGCTAGGCAATTAGCTACAATACCTTGCCTAGACCTCTGCTGTTTCAACTTTAGACTCTGACTCCGCAAGCAGCCCAAAGTCGCTGGTTCAATAAGTGTTCGGTTGGCCTGAAGCTGCTGAGACCGATCGTGATTCTTAATGTTGGTATTTAGCACCCTCTCAAGCTGGGGCACCTTCAAGGAGTAAATTCTTATGTTAGCCAACCTAACCTCATGAGGTAATCCAAGTTTTAACAACGTTTACAATTTTCAATTTGCATTCACTTTTGCGGTTAGTTAACTAAAACTGTCATTGTATTTGGATATCACGTCCCGAATAATTTGGCTTAGTTTATTGACATACATTTCCTTGTTGTTAGCACTTGGCTCCCCCAACTGACTGGTGTTGCTAACAATGCCCTATGAAGGAATGTGGGTCGGCTCCGTTGATGAAATCTGGCTCCCATCCACATGCCTCTTGGTCTTATTCCCTCGGGCTTACACCGGATATGGGGTGTATGTGGAACCACGTGTGGTGCAGCGCAATCCACCCATGGCTCTCCGTAGGCGCAGGCGTCATGTGACTGTCACCATGGAGGTCACAGTGACAGGCAAGTCTGGATACGGACGCAACTAAATCATGGATAGGGGAAACCGGCTATAGCTTGGGATATTTAGCCAACGATAATATGCGTTTCTCAGGCCAAAACGTGTCAAAAGACCATAAAGGGCGCCCGTATTATTCAGCTACACCTAAGCTGTGCAGTCTTTATCTAAGCTTTGCGAACACATAGAGGCTAAGTGCTACTGAACGCTATGTTCATCATGGTTCATGTGGCTCAACACCCTTAGAAGATGGTCCACTTAGTGTTTCTGCCCGTAAAGCTTATTATAAGTTGCCCTGAAGCCACTTGCATATACAACATTCCTTACATGTTTTCTAGCGTTTTCGCGATACCTAATTGCTTACGTGCCTATTTTTGCTATGCATGCAAGAAACGCTGGTCTTTAGGTCAGTTACGTCGTACCTATTCTTTGCGGGGAGTTTAGAGCTATTTAATGCATTTCTAGATAGGTATGTCTATTTAGAAGTTATACTTGTTTGTCCCTTTATCCTGTTTTTATAGTATCTGCTAGCAATGCAGTAAGCCATTTTTAGGGAAATAAAATAATGGCGTTTTCGTATGCAGCTGTTCAATCTCAAATAATTCAAGATCTACTGTACTTGTGGCCTTGCTGTAACGTTTAGCGTATTCAGCGGTTAAAACCTGTTTTGATTAACTTACTCTGTGCTACTTTTCTTAATAGCTTTGCCTTAGAGAAGCTTTCGCTTCTGTTCTAAGGCTTATTCTTTTTGCATTTTGGCGATAGATATCAAATTTAGCGCAAACATTTTGGCAATGATGTACGTTTAGTTGTATTTTGCTAGTTAATTACCACGCCCAAGTATGTCGCCAAAAAACGCGTTTTATTTATATTTGCATCTTCGAAATTTGTATTTTACTTCCTCATGTTACTCATGCTTTCGCCGCACCTATTGCTTTCCAGTTGCGCGCCATTGTATATGACGACTTGGAGTGCCGAAATAATCCAAAGCATCAAATGGTGACATTAGAGTACCAGTTAACATTGCCATCTGGATGAACACCGCCGGCACTATCTTCGGAACTTAAAAATGGAGAGAAATAAATCGAACTTCATCAAAGAGCCTCACAATGGTGTGCATCTACACATGAGGCATAACAATACCTCAAGTATAAGCAAGCTCAACCACAAGAAGTAGAGTTGTTAAAGCCCAACCAATGTAGACCAAAACGGATTTCACGCCCAAATGCAATTAGCTAAATTTTACTAAAATTTCCCATGCTTATTTCTTTATTATTGGTGACAGGCTCCTGTAGGTCACTGTTGTTAGTGACAGAGCCTCATGAATATAGAAAATCGGCTCTAAGGGATAAATCTTGTGATGTTTAGCTAAGATATGTGTGTATTTTGTAGGCCGAAATCTGTCAACGGATCTGAAATATCCCCTGGGTTACTCAGGAAGACCAGGCTCATGCGGCCTTGTTGTAAGCTTTAGAAAAGCTTAGAGGTATAAAAAATGCTAAACTCTATTTTACTGGTTGTTTATGTGGCTCAGTATCCACTGAAAATGGTATGCTGTGGCCTTCTAACCGTGAGTTAATTACAAGCTCCCCTGAATTCCCATGTAGACATAATATTTCCTGCTGGATTTCTAGCGTTTTCGCGCAAGATCATCCCTCATTTGCATATATTTGTCATGTATGCCTGCAAAGTTTACTTTTCGGCCACCTGCGCAGTCGCTAGTTGTTGCAGGGTATTACTGGCTAATTAGAGCATTTCTGGATAGCTATGCCTATCTAGAACATACGCCGCTTCCCTACTTTTTATATTTTCTTTTCTTTTTTCTGCTATCTGCTTGCAAAGCAGAAAGTCATTTTTAGCGAAAAATAAAAATGGCCTTATTCGTAGACCATCATTTAATTGCGAATAACTCGCAAACTACTGCACTTATTGTGTTGCTTTTACGTTCAACGTATTCAGGCCCTAAAGCTGGTCCGGACCAGTGTAATTTTGTGCTACTTTAAGCGGTATTCTAGCTGTAGAAAGGCTTTTTCTTTTATCTGAGAATAACTCGTTGAAATTTTGCGCCGGAGAGCAATATCAGCGTAAGAAAAGTAGGGCTATATTTTTTGTTAATTGGTATTTTTCTACTGAAGCACGCAGCTTTATTTTTCTCTCTTAACAAATTGTTTCTATTTTTGTCTGCATTTATCGGAATTGTTTTCAACTTTTCGTATGCCTTATAATCCCTTCACTCATTTCTTCCATGTGCGCAACGACAATTTGAGCAGCTTAGTGGCCAATTAATGTGCGATCAATTTAAAGTGAACTTTCGGCGAATTGGATCCTGTTCCAAGGAGAAAAGGCACAACTACACCTCCGCGAAGTTTTCACAATAAAAGAACAAGGAGCTCAATATCGCCCGAAGGAACCAGAAAAATGTCAAGGTGGGCGCCTGCGACCCAGTAGCTGTATATCAAACAATGCCAATGCATTTGTAATTGCTAACGATGAACATATATTTTGCCTACTTCCATGCAAGAGCATCGGATTTATGTAAGCATTGAGCTGAACCCTTTAGGGTGCAGCGTTTTGCAGGTCTAAAAATACACCTATTAATTTATTTATTTAAGTTCGTGCTGTACTGGCTCTTGCTTCCAAAGAAAATGTCAGGTCAGGTCAGGTCAAACGGACGATAGAGGCTTCCGCCTAAAGAGCGTCCAGTTCATGTGTCGGTAAGTGAAGCGGCCCCCGGCACTTCGACGTTTGAGTGTCTCTTCTTGCTTCTGCAATGGAATGAAGCAAGAACAGGAGCAATCGTTGCATTTTCATATGCCAGCATCAAAATACACTACATATTCCAGTACAACTACAATATTTCTGGAAGAAGGATGGACCAACAATCGTCAAAGCCCCTTTTGAAGGCTTCTACGGTCTGTGATGCCACTAAATCAGAAGGAAGTTTATTCCAGAAGTTAACTACTCGGTTCGTATAAAACTTTACCCTGATGCCCAAACGAGCTCTATGATGTTTGAGCTTCAGGCGATGCCCGCGCAGATGGTCTGACATGGCCAACTCAAACAGGTGGGTGGAGCTAATACCACTAAGTCTCTTAATGACCTTAAACGTCTCTATCAAAGCCCCTCTCAACCTGCGCCGTTTCAAGGAAAATAATCCAAAGTTACTTAGACCATCTTCATAAGACTTTCTTCGTTGATCATCCATCATCCTGGTCGCAAGTTTCTGTATCGTTTCTATACAAATGATGTCACTCCGGAGGTACGGTGCCCTGGCCTGAACACAATACTTTAGACGTGGCCTAACTACTGCTTTATATAACGACAAGTATACTTCTGCTTTAGTGTTACTCAGCGCCCTCCTAAGACAAAATAACTCGTGTCCTGCTATATTGGCAGCAAGGCGGCACTATGTCGAAGGCTTAAAATTGTGCATTACTGGTAATAAAATCAAGGATCAAATTACTTGGAGCAGCCAGATGAAGTTTAAGGTGGGCGCGTATAACCCCTTCAGTCGTACACGTAACAAATATATGCATAGGCAATTGCGATCAGGGAACATATAATCTGACTGTTCTCACTCCCATGCAAAATGTACATATTACTCTGATGCCTAAGAGCACAGCATCCAGTTAGACTGGAAATATATCTACATATCCATTTTTAAGTATATATTTCTATTTTCCTGACCACACATATTCAACTTTATTGCAACTATCACACAGCTCCCCTAATTGTCACATTTCATGCAAGTACAGAATTTCATGGAACTCATCCACATAAGCGTCTAATTGGCCGTGCTAGGCGTATATTTGTCTTTCGGTCTTAGCGTCAAACTCGAACCGCCAGCAACAAACAACTAATGTTTATTTACCTTTTACCTATCAGAGCTACAGTAGGTACAGCAATCAGACTGGAACTTATTATTTCCAGGCACGTACGTTCCTCTACCTATTTGCGTTATGGGTCACCAACATTAACGTTAACACGCGAACCAAGCGGGCGCTACTTTAGCTCCATAACAGATCTTTCTGCACATCGTTTGCACACCGGGCTGCAGAATGCGCTCGCTGGTAATATTGCAGCGCAGCAGCAGTTATCGTTGTCAATAAGATACTGGCAGTGTTGCTGTGGTCCAGCAGCCACGCAGTAATAAACGATGCTATAGACGACGTACGGGCGGCTGTTTAGTTAAAGTACAAGAAACGCGGCCAGCACCCGCATAGCGTAGTGCTAGCGTAGTGGATTGCCAACCGGGTGGCCTCAGTCCGCATCCTCTGTATACCAGCCTTTGTACCCTCTCCGGTGGTACATAAACCAGACTTGGCACCATACAGAGAAGCTTGCGCTGGTTCCTGGGCAGAGATAACGTTTAAAACACTAAACTAGTTCCGTGCTCGAAGCTCCACAGGAAAGCTTTACCACCTAACAAGTCAACCTTGTACCTTGTGCCTGGTTAGGATGGATAGCAACTTATCACAATTCACCGCCTATGTCGGTGTGTTGTATCTTATACACTATAAAATTCGTTCCTAGTGCACTTATGCTACAGCTTTCCTTTCCAATTTACCCTGTATTCCAGAGGATTATTTCATACAAGGCAGTTGGATTGTACAAACACATATATTCAGGACCACTTAGTAGGGTTGCGTACATCTTTATTATGCGGTCAACTAGGACTTGGCTCTCTACTAATAGTTACACAATCAGCTTCATATTTAACCATTTGTTAATCGTTGTACAATAACTTTAGCACTTTCACCGATTCATAAACTAACCCTTTAACACTGCATTCTTCTGCTTTTTGAATTCCTTAAGGGATACTACTAATATTTTAGAATAAACCATAGCTTAACCACGCATATATCTAGAGCACACAGAAGTCAACTGCCAAGGTAGCAACAGAGCTATTGACGGCCCCCATGCACCCAGTAGTTTAGTCATGGGTTTGCTTTTAGCTTTGGAATGAATACGGTAGGCAAAAAGATAGCAATGAGAATAAAGCATTCTATAAAACTAACCTACGGTTAACTTAAACCAGTGCGATCTTACTTGCTTTACAATGCCTCATCCTTCCGTAAGCACTGCCATAAGGTAATTTGTGGTCGCTACCAAAGTAAGCTAGCTTCCACGGCACATGTAATCATACGTCCGCATTGGGCGGTCCAGAACCGTGCAGATTTGGAAGTATGAGCAAGCTATGCAACGTCCGGTGCAAAACTTCAACGAATGGCCCAGCCGTTTCAAAATGCAAAAGGTTTAGTGGGTTGTATGGTTGGTGGCGAAACTTGTGGTAGCAAATGCATTGCGACCAAAAGTCGCAAGGTGCGTAGCATATAATGCCAAGCAGCATGACAGGGATTGGTCAAAGTAAATGATACGCTATGCTTTAGTCGGCAAGTAACATCTACTTCAATGGACGGTGTTGAAGTCAAAAGAACTTTTTCGACAAATTCACTGCGCAGACGCAAGTTTGGTCCATGTCAGCGCACGAAAAGGATAAGTAAGCGAGTTTAGTAAACACAACCGCTTCGTTGTAGTGCAAAGTTTTCTGTGTCTGCACGGCCAAAGCGGTGGCAAAAAATACCACCGGAGTCGACTGTTCAGCAAGGCCGGGAATCGCGGTACAAATGACTACGTCCATTGGCACTGGTGAGTACAAAGTAGCCTTCACCAAAACAAATATAGCCTCGAGCTCGGAGATGTAGTGAGGCCTTTCGTGTTGTTATGCTGCAAGTTCGTCAGAAATTGGGAGCGCGACATCCATTTCCGAAACAGAATTATTATTGTTAACAATCTTTAGATTCGCATGCGACCGCTTGTATGGTAACAAAATTCGACTCAACGGTTGTGGATCAAGCTTTCGCGAGTAACAGGTAACTATTTGGCTTCTGCCTTCGGAACCTATTGCAACGTGAGGCACAGATGCGATCAACTGCTGCTCGTTTGTAATGTGCCTTGCACGGAACAAGCGTAACACAGCAGGCCTAAGTAGTTGATAAAACGAGAGGAGGAATTCCTCTAGTGCGCCGGAAAAACGAACCGTTCTTTGTTAATACCTGCCCTTAATATGTTATCAGGGTGCTGAACTGGAGGTTCCTGTGGTTTAGTTCGTTTTGAATTACCGCTGTACGTCCTGCGGTGGCTGCACGCAATGCCAATTTTTAATATGTTTCATAGGGCAGGTTTGTTATACGTCGAGGTTTCCGGACAGTAAGCGAATGGTAAACGCTCATGGACCGGATTTTACGCCCATATACGACAACGATGCTCTATTGAGCTGCACGTCAGAACAAACAAACGTAGCGGAAATACGTTTCCAGCGGCACAACCGGAGCATAAGCGTTAACTGGCACAAACGTAAATAAACTATTAGCTTCGTTAACAATAGACGCGGGAAAGATTATACCGTTTCGTTCGTCTTGAATACAATACAGAAAAATAGGAACGGGAATAAAGTGGGCACAAAAATAAAGTTTGGTTTTACCGAACCAGCGCGGTTGCATTTGCGTTTTAGTTCCTGTATTCAAATCGGTCGCAACCTTTACATACACGCGTAATCAGCACTTTCATTTATTGTCAAAATTTATCATGGATCAATGGTTGTTCTACACTCGGTAATCTAGATTACTGAATGCCGCCGCTGCATGCGCTGTGCTGGTACAAAGAGCACTTTATTTGCTTGTCCTTCGAAACAACCCTCCCGAGAATGCAGTAGCAGGAGGCGGTTTATCATATTTCGGCACTAATGCTGATTCGCGGCACAAGTGCAGGTTGCCCTGTCGGTGAAAGCTGAAAGAGGCAGACAGTTTTGCCCGTATTGATGGTAAGCTTGACTTTGGCCGCTGTCGAATCCAGAGCAGTAGTCATGTGCCGCAACTCATCCGCGCAGTGTGCAAACAACGCACATTCATCAGCAAACTGCAACATGCAGATAGTTGTCACACAGGCTAGGGTTCTCGCAACGAAAGGGCGTAGGTTCAGCAAACAGCTATTAATACGCTGCTCCACAAGAACGCCGTAAGCACAAGACGTATCAAAAGCACAAGACATCATTGCATGAAGCTAAATATTAAACAGAGAAAGAGCTAAAACACAGCATTGCTTTACATCAGAGACAACTTCAAACGCATCCAATGTCTCTCCACTAAGCCGCACCCTCGCCCGCATAACATTGTGCAGACCTTTAATTAAACTTACATATTTAAGCGGACAATCAAAGTTACACAACGCCATTTACAATGTCTCACGGTTCACAGTATCTATTGCTTTGGTGAGATACACAAAAGTTAGTAAAACAGTTGGTGCCGTAGGCTACGCTGCTGCTGCAACGGACAAGCCGCAAAACCATATCTATAGTCCTGCAACCCGATCGCAATTCACATTGCCCTTCCGCCACGTTCGGTTCCACAACCTGACGGACGAGGCGATTGAGTAGGATCCGGGCAATAACCTTGTCTACAGAACTCAGCAAATTGGTGCCACGGTACTTTGTGCAACATTGCTTGCCCTCTTTGCTTGTATACAGAGATAGCACAAGGGCATCCTTCAGAGCAGGAGGCACCTCCTGCCCAATCCCCACGCCTTGCACTCGGGTACAGCGCAGCCATCGACGCCAGTCCGTAGTGTTTTAACACTTAAGGCGTGATGTCGTAAGTACCAACACACTTGGAGTTTTGCAGCTGAGAAAGTGCTTTCTGCGTCTCATCCAGTGTCGGCGTGTTCGCCAGAAGCCTTCACATTGTGCTGTTCCAGTCCGTTCAATGTAGGCCAGTCGATGTCAGAATGGTTGTTCAAGTGATAAACACTGTGCTTGCTAGATCTGCATTTTGTATGTGGGCTGTGTGCAGGTGACGCCTAAGCTACCATGCCTCAGCCTCCTCAGCCGCCCCAAACTTGGTACAAACACCGTCTTCAAGAGATCAAAAAATTGCTTTTGTTGACGGCGTTAGTCGTAGCATTCAACCTACTTAGTCTAATCGTCCACTCTACACTTTTAGTTGGACGGAGCTCTCGGGTCTATCTTCGTCCGGTTTGCCCAAACCAGCTTTTCTTCCCTATGTTACTGGGGTCTGCCACATGTGCGGCAAATGCTTCATACCTCTTTTAAACTAATGCGTCAATCGTCCATTCTTCACGTCAAACCAGTCAGGCAGCTTGTAGTTCGTGCCCCGGGTGGTCTGTCCGGCACCAGCTATCACTTGGTCGCGAATGTGGTGCTACTGGTGGTCCAAGGTATCTAGGTATTCAACATCACACAGGCGTGCTTCCATCTCCTTCTCCAGCTCAACAAGTTTGGACACAGTACCGAGGGAAGGCATGTTATATGTACGCTGATTCACGGTTGAAGTGCGCTACAGATTTACGGAATGCTATATACCGTTGGTTTGCACCAATTTAAATAAAATAAATAAATAAATAAATAGTTTATTCTCTACTATTTGTGATCAGCGTAAGGTTCAGCTCCACGCAGTACAAGTGTCATGCGTACTTTGAGCATGTCACGCTGACGCACGCTAACATAGGCAAACAGGTGAGCTTAACCACCCCATGGGTGCGTCCAAGTTGCCATAACACGCGCACTCAGTGCAAACGGGGGTATGTGCTCGTCACACTGTGAGCAGCATACAAAGTGAGCAGTCTGTCACTGTTCGCATTCGCTGGACCAATGCCATTCGGACCGATAACATCTGTCCAGACCGATGCATTACGTCCAACGCGCGCGTTGAACTCACCCAGCAAAAATCGTCGGTTGCTCCTGGGCACAGACCGGATCATGGAGGACACCTGCGTGCGTAATTTATAACGCGTGTCATCAGGAGAACATATGGTCCGACCGTACGTGCTTATAAAAGTGGCAGGTTTACCTGTTCCGAGTAGTACACGAGCAGTCATCATTCGCGCGCTGGTGCCTGTTGGTTCACCCACCAGGTGACAATGGAGACGAACGCCTAGTGCAAATCGGACCCTATGTGCACGGGTGTTGAGGTGGCGTTGCCCAACCAGTAGAACGTGTAGCCAGCACTTGCTTCATGCAACTTATATTGCTTAGCAAGCCCAGTCTTACTGAGCGCCCAGATATTGATTTTGTAGCGTGCCAGTTTCATCGCGACCAGCGAAGTACGTCGTTCGGGGCGCTCCCTCGAGTTCCTGTCCAGTAGTGTGCTCACATTCCAGCACCCGGTGCTGAGTGCTTTGCGGGCTGGCCTAAGGTGGCCTTGGTGAGCCATCGAACGCGGGCTGATCGTTGTGCGTTGATTTGCTTGAAGGACTCCACCCAGAGCCTTGGCTTAATAGCCTGAACCACAAGGCAGTGTGGAGCAGGTCCAGCCCAAGAATGCGATTGCAGATACAGATTGATATCTGCGTGACGGCAGTCACACGCAGTAGTTGAGGTACTGGAATGATTCAAATACGCTTAACGACCGTATTAGGATACGAACTAGCAAACACGGCCAGACGAAAAGAGATTTTGCCGGGTTTGCTGCGATTTGACTAAAAGCTTCTTGGCTTGAGTCGGGTGGTAGCAAACCATTAAGCACTTGGAGGTGCCCACCTACCGTCAGCGAAAATGCGTGGCGCTCGTGCTCTAAGCCACTAAAGCTGTGGGCTTACAACCCGCAAACCTGTTATCTCCCATGATGTGGTTTCCCGGAATGAGGGCCCTCTAGCACCTAGCCACCACTGAACTGAATGGACTGACAGGAGAACGACTCAGGGTTACAACCAAAGCCTCTGATTAAATGTACACCCGAAAGGCAACCAGTCTACCACATGGTCAGTTCACTGATGCTTGCAGGTTAGCATCCTGCATATTAGCAGCGTGTAGGGCGTACACCAACCCCCACCAAGCGGTCGGCAAGAAGAGACGTACAGGACATGAGCTCATGGCACAACAATAGCAGCAGTGAATAGACCATCTGTCAGGACCTAGTCACCGCGGGAATTAGCTCACTATATTTTCGCTCGCCGCTACATACTTAAAGAGTAACATACTTAAATCCACCCCACGTATACTTGCACCGTTATATAAAACAGGCCACTCTGTACGATGCTGACCAGGTTGTGACGTTAACATGATCATGCCTGTAAAAGTGTACTTTGCGTCGGCAAGAACAAAAGTTTAGTAATTTATTCATTTAGTTAAGAAGCAACTATAAGGCCATTTTATCGTCCTTTTATGTTACCGCAAACATTAGACACGTAACCCATTCCCGCCAGCACGACGCGGCCATTTTCCAGATGTACTGAAAGCTTATAGAAAAACGCAGGCATATAGAATAAGGGAGCTCTCACTGAATACAACTGCATGTCACTGGTCGCACGATTCTCCGACCTTACTAGCAGCAGTTAAATTACCATTTGGCAAATCCGACAGGCAGCTTAGACATAAGGTCCCTTTGTAGCTCTGTAGATATGAATTGTGACGCTAGTTGACCTGCCAGTGTAAAGTTATGGGCTGTGACTTTATTCGGTGGCGAGCCACATACGCCACGTTGCAGTGTTGTTAAACGGACATTTGTGGCCTTTTGTAGGGAGAACGCTTGCCAGGCGAAAACCCACCACGTCCTGGAACACTGCCACCAATCCATTGAATGGCAAATTGTAACTGGCTATGTTTCTTGTTAAAAGTCTGTTCGCTCGGTTATTCGCAGTCAGGTTGCGTCCCATATTTTTCTGCTGGTTGATGCAATAACTGGTTACCTATTGCGCTCCTGTGTCCTGTCCATTGGTAGGTCGGGTACTAAACATTCTTATTGAATATGATGTGTTGATCCTTCGCAGAACCACATGAAGTCATCTCTGATTATGTATATTTGCCGGGGAGCGAAGAATTCGTGTCCAGCTGCCCTCACTGGACATCGGTGGTTGGGTGCAAATAGTTAGAGTGGAAGTGAGGCCATGGTCCAGGTAAGTACTTGTTGATTATTTCGTCCCATCCCGGACGGAGGCAGTTCCTCAGTTCAATCCCGAAGCTCTCCGATGTTCGCGACCTCAGAGAAAAGGGAGAGAGGAACAAGCCGAGCGAAGACCGAAAAGGAACAGTCAATGTACCTAGCGTTTGATCAAAATCCTACATTAAGACATTTATTTGAGACAACTGGTGTACAAGGTGTAACAGATATTACGCTAAAGATGTTTTTACTTATGCGGAAGGCATGGCTTGATGGGTAGAATACTTTCATGTGCATAGGGATGAAGAGCAGGATTTCGGTAAGATATTCATGAGGTGTAAGCTGACAATGTTCGAATTCTACCTGAGACTAGAAAGTGGGTGTGTAGTCACGATTGGTTGTTATCGGAAACCCAAAGACAGTGACGATGTGGCCGTATTTATATATGCTCCACGGGATAGGGATTACCTAAGACACCATAACTACAATGTACATAGGTATATGAAGATAGGAAGCTGAGCATATTAGAAGCTGGCTAAGATTAAATGGATATCAAAGGAAGACTAAGTGTTGAAGGTAAGACGATCAGAAGATATCGATAATGGACCGGGTATCAGTGGCCAAGGGTGCCTGTTGGGTTAAGCATTCGAGGTGCCAATATCTGTCTATTGACTTGTACCTATTTATATTTCCATTATATATTGTACATTTTTGTTTTAATAGACCGGCACCTAATAAAACACACTTTGGGTTTCGAACCACCTTCTGGTTTCGCCTACGCTTGTGGATCTGTTTATCGTCCGCCTGCTTGCCTTGTTCATCGATCGTTGAATATAACGCGTTGAATTATGGTACCGACTAAAGTTTCGTAGTCCCAGCGTGGTTGTGCGACGATTTAACAACCTATTGGGGCTGATTTTGCCGTCGCTCAGGTCCAAAGTTCTGTACTTATAGACTGCGAGTTCATTTTTTGTAGATAAGCCTTTTGATGTGGCCTTTCTTCTACATATCTAACAAACTAGTTTAATTTTGCTTGAAATCTTGCACATCCATTTTTATGTCTTCATTAAGTCGGACCACGTTTACTGCGTTAAAACTTGAAATATGTTTTGGTCTGTCCATGCCTGCCCTCGAATCATCTAATACTCTAATGAGGATTTTACAATTGAAAGCCCTTTTCGCTTTTGGCGTATTCTTCGCAGTCATTAATGTTTGCTCATATCACTGCTTAGCTTCCTACCAATAGCGAGACTGACCACATATATTTGCTCGGTCCCAGTCCGGCCAATGCACTGTACGAGCGTCTGGAAGCTGGCATTTAAAAGCACACCGTGGCTTCAGGTTAAACTAGACTTCGACAGCTAATCTCCTGTGTTCAGCTGGGCGATCGAACGCCATCACAATTCCTCAGGCACATCCGTGCTCTGGTCGGTTCTACTAAGCTCGATGAAACTATGCTGCGATAGATCTGCACATGGTACCTCCTAGCGCACACGACGCTTCTCGCTATATTAGAAAATAATCTCTCTAAACAAGCTAGCGATTACCATTGAGCACGCACACAAGGACACGTTAAGAAAGCTGAATGACATTTCGTTGTGTCAGCTTTTAACGCCAATCATAATAATGCCCCGATTGAAACAAATGCAAATGGTTCGCGAATCTAGATCTCGCTATAGATTTGCACGATCCGATTCCGGCTCAGCCTCAACTTTGGTATCCGTCGAAGTTTACCCTTCGTTCTCATCATTGCTAAAGACTCAAAGCCAAGCAGTCGTACTAAAGTTAATCGGATTACAAAAGTGGCAAGCAGGCACCAACGTCCAGAATTTGGGCGATAAAATGGTCAAGAGTACGGCTTGAAAAGTGCATCTAGCAGCAAGGGCGTCAACCGGCCGTGGGCACTACATTATTGCAACCTAAATGGAACCCGGTTAAAATGAAACGGTAGTGCGATAGTGGCTAGACGGCGCCTAGAGACTAAAAAATATTACTGAAATAAAGGAGAAGGAGGAAAAAAGCAAACATAAAGCAACGTACAGAATACCTTGGAAACTAGGTAACATATACAGCCGGTAGAAAATACGGCAAGTGGTAAGGAAAAATGTTTTAGTAAATAGGTGGCTATAAGGATGACCCATAGAAAGTCAAACGAAAGCCGGACAGCATGACAAAGGGATGAAGAAGGGGCTATCCTGCGGCTCGATCCAAAACACACTTTCTAGTGCTAACCAAAGAAATTAATGAATCAAGCAAACAGCAAAGTTCGGAGTCAGGTGGCAGCTAATGACAAGCATATATGGCGGAAAGAGCAGTAGCGCTGGGTGACGTTATGAGGACGTCGGTAGGGCGGATAACCTTGAGCAAAACGGTCTTATAAGCAAGATGAATGACTGCTAGCATGAGATAGGGCCGCTGTGGCTTATGGAGGTCAAGCAGGCGTTACGTAGTAAATCAGAGGTACGAAAAGAGCAAGCAGCTGGCAAAATTCAGCATTGGGAAGCCGACGTATATAAAAACATTTAGCCGAAAGTGCATCAGTATGAGCTGAGGACAAAAGGACGGTAGTAGTTGCGGTGGCAGTAGAAAACACAGCAGTACAAGCTCTAAATAATAGGGCTAGCTTAAGTCAGAAGCAAGGTGATGCCTAAAAGTTAAGCAGCCTTACTAAAGTTAAAAAAGTAAGCAAAGAGGAAAGCATGCGGCTGCGCTAGGAACATGGAAAGCGTTCATAATTAAGATATATGGCCTAAAATGTTTAAAGTTTGCAGTGCAAATATGAAAATTGTGACGAGTGGGAGGGTCATGTGCGCCGCGGCAGCAAAAGCCAGATGGAAGCCTGTTAGAATTTGGCGGAGGTACAATAGAGACAAGAAGGTGTCTGTAGGAATGCAATAACAATAACGTTAACTAGAGGAAGAAACACTAAAACAGCTTGCATCTTTTAGATCCTGAAACAAATAGCGATTAACCTATAGTCAAAACGGCATCTTGCAGGTTCCGGAGATGAAAGTGTTGGTAAGTCGGACACTAAGGAAATTACGGCATCACAAGCATGTTAGAATGATCCAGGGACGAAAAGGAGTCTGGGATGGGCCTCGAGGTAAAGCAGTATTAGTAGGGTTAAACTTAGCGAAAAAGGAACCGGCTGAGAGTCAGGCTCAAAATCCGGAAGCAGGTAATAAGAACAAATATAAAGCCAAAATTGCATCAGCACGTGGAAGTGAATAACGACTATGTGACTATGCCAGCCTGCCTACGGAGGCACGTTCAAAAATGTGCAATTGTACAGACGTTTCATGTTACTCGTAAAAGTGACAATTGAAAACGTTTCAGTTGTTCAACGTTGCCACTGCACAAGTGGTACAAACATGAATAAACATCATTATCCTGAAGTCCAGCAAGGTTGTGTGGGAATGAACAATTTGCTATACAGTGCCGTAGTATTTCAACCAAATAATAATAATATTACTTAGACATAAATTCTACGGTTTTTGCTCTTTGAGCTGATATTCTAATCTCGCCTCAATGGTCTCTTTGCTTCTGACTATTGTGACCTGAATGACCAGGGATGGGCAGACTTATCGGTCTACTCACATAACCCGAAGAACCTTATTGGCTTTACCACCTCTTCTGAATAGAGTATTTTCCTTTCCACACTCTATTTGCATTACTTTTTCAATAAGACGTAAATCTCTACGGACCTAGCTCTAATCTATCCTCGGCAGACCAGTCTCATGTTTCTGACTGCTCCCAGACATCCGAGACGTCATCGCTCGAGGCTCTACATTCCAAACACTCGGTTCCCCTCATCTCAAGACCTTTCCTCGGCATGCTAACTGGCTTTCCATATGGCCGCTGCCGTCCCTTTTCTTACGACACTCATCTCTGCCATCCACAAGTTAATTTGGCGGCCTAGCTTCATCTGGCTAGCCTGTCCGGACTCGTCTGAACGGTCTCCTGCTCTCTCCTCCACCTCGGACTTCTGAGATCTCAATGGCCTAGGCTCTGCCGACGTAACGTCCTGTATCCCTTAACTGAAATGCATGTTTGGCCCTGATTAATCCTTATTACTATGTCCCCTATCTTCCTGTACGTGCCTATTCTGCCGAGGCTCTCCTTTATTACTTAGACCTACATCCTACTGCTTTCACTCTTTGAGCTGATATTCTAATCCCGTCTCAATGGTCTCTTTGCTTCTGACTATTGTGACCTGAATGACCAGGGATGGGCAGACTTATCGGTCTACTCACATAACCCGAAGAACCTTATTGACTTTACCACCTCTTCTGAATAGAGTATTTTCCTTTCCACACTCTATTTGCATTATTTTTTCTATAAGACGTAAATCTCTACGGACCTAGCTCTAATCTATCCTCGGCAGACCAGTCTCATGTTTCTGACTGCTCCCAGACTTCCGAGACGTCATCGCTCGAGGCTCTACATTCCAAACACTCGGTTCCCCTCATCTCAAGACCTTTCCTCGGCATGCTAACTGGCTCTTCATATATTCACTTTCGTCCCGAAAGCTTTTTTTGTTATGACACTCCTTACTGTTACTCAAAAGTTAAGTTGGCGGCCTAGCTTCATCTTGCTGGCCTGTCCGGACTCGTCTGAACGGTCTCCTGCTCTCTGACCCACCTCAGACTTCTGAGATCTCAATGGCCTAGGCTCTGCCGACGTAACGTCCTGTATCCCTCAACTGAAATGCATGGTTGGCCCTGATTAATCCTTATTACTATGTCCCCTATCTTCCTGTACGTGCCTATTCTGCCGAGGCTCTCCTTTATTACTTAGACCTACATCCTACTGCTTTCACTCTTGAGCTGATATTCTAATCCCGTCTCAATGGTCTCTTTGCTTTTGACTACCGTGACCCGATTGATTAGGAATATGCAGAATGGTCTCCTGTTTTCTGACCTCTCTCGGACTGCTGCGATGTAACTGTTCTTGTCACTGCCGACGCAAAGCTTTGTTACCCTCACCTCAAGGACGTTGCTGGTCGTGACTCATGCTTATTGTCATGATCAGGGTTCGGCAGACCCAATGGTCTGTTCATACCATGTCGGGAATATCGTTGACTTTTCCACTCACGTTTTCCTTTTCTCATTCTGATTGTATTCCTTTTTCCAATGGTCAGGCAACTCTTCGGGTCTGGCATTACTCTAGCGGCGTCTGATCAGCCTCCTGCTTTCTGACTACTTCCATACATTACAAACTTTAACGGTCTACGCTTTGCTGTCCTGGTACTCTGTCCCCCTTATCCTGTGGCCGTTCTTCGGCATGCAACTGCTTTTTCATATAGCCAATTGCTTCCCAAACAGCTTTTCTGATGACACTCATTACTTTATTCCCACCTTACTTTGGAGGCCTAGCCTCAGCTTGCTGACTTACCCGGTTCTGACTGTACGCTCTCCTGTTTTCTGACATCCCCTGGACTTCTGTGATCTAATGATCTAGACTCTGCCGACGAAAGTCTGTTACCCTCACCGCAAGACCACTGCTGGTCATGTTTGATCCTTATTATCATGTCCCCTTTTTCCTTAACATGTCCATTTCTGTTGAGGCTCTCTGTCAGCACTTAGACCTTACTAAAACGACTTTCACCCTATGAGCTGACATTCTGGGCTTGTCTCAACGATCACGTACCTTCCGACTTCCGTGACTCTAATGATCACACTCTAGTCTGACTTATCTGGTTCTGACTGTACGGCCTCCTGCCTTCCGACCTTACTCGGACTTCTGAGATCTAAATGATGTAGCCACTGCAGACGCAATGCTCTCTCTCCCGCTTCCAGAGCACTGCTGCTCATGATTCATCCGTAGTATATCCGCTTTTATCCTTAACGCTTCTATCCTGATGACGCTCTGTTAACACGGCCTTCTCTCCATGAGCCGGTATCCTCCTCTCATCTCCATGGTCTCCTGCTTTCCGAATACTGAGCCCATACTTTTGAACCATCGACAAGTCCAAAGGTCTGTTCGCAACACCTCGAGATCTTTGTAGGCTCGTCCACTTCCCCTTAAGTGTCTCCTTCCCGATTACATTCTTTCATTCGCGCTCTGTCTGCCTTCCTTTATCCATTGAATGGATACCTCTCCGGGCCTGGCACTACTCTAGCCTCGTCTGACCAGTCTCCTACTTTCTAACTGTTTCCAGAAATCCGTGACGCACGTGCTCTAGGCTGTGCAGCCACAACACACCCTGTCCCTCAGCCTGAGAGCTTCGTTTGACATGCTTACGGGCATATTATATAGCCACGGTAGTCCCGCAAATTTTTTTTCTCGTGACATTCACTACTGTTTTCCCCACTTTAATTTGACGGACAGGCTTCATCTTGCTGACTTATCTAGTCTCAGCTAAACGCTTGTTTGCCTTCTGACCCCTCTCAGACGTTTAAGGTCGAAATGATCTATACTCTGCCGACGTACCGCACTGTGACTCTCTTCTCATGAACATTACTGGTCGTGATTTATCTTATCTATTCTATTTCCCTTACAAGCTTGATATGTCCATTTCTGCCGACTGTTAACATTCTGGCAATAATAATATCGCTTTCTCTCTATGAGTGGACATGTTAGGCTCGTCTCATTGGTCTCCTCTGTGACTGCTGCGGCCTTCTCATTGAGTCTTCGACAGATCCATTGGTCTGTTCACAACACCTCGAGACCATTGTACGCTTTTCCACTTCTTCGCAATTGTTACTTTTCCTTTCAGACTTCATTCTTTTCTGTTCGCGCCCTCTTTACATTCCTTTTCAAATGGACGGAGAACTTTTCGGGTTTGGCTCTAATCTATCCTCGTCTGCCCAGTCTTCTTTCTGATTGCTTCCAGACATCCGAGACATAAACGATTTAGGCTCTGTAGTCCCAACACTCTTTGCCCCTCATCCTTTGTGCTTTGCTTGCCATACTATCTACCTATTCCGGCGCAACGCTCCGTCACCCTTACCCTAATAACATCACTGAGCATTATTCATCCTTCTTTTTGCAGCTTTTTCACTTCCCCTCTCTGCTTATCTTCCTGTGCTTTGTTGCATTCCTTCTTCATTCGACGCTAACCTACGTGTGCTTGCCCTCCCTGACTTATTGCATTCCTACCAAGTTACGATTAAGTAAATACGTCTCTGTCGCTTCTTCTAAGTGATATTCCTTCCCGTTATCTGCACACCTCGTTCTCCTTTCTCACGTTCTCACTGATTGAGCATGTGCCTATTTTAGGACCCGCAATCACTGCTGATTCATCTTCAATCTTGCATTCCTTACTGATCCGTGTTCGGCTCGATTCTCGTCGAATTTCGCCACTTATGATATACGTGTATATGCGATATTTAACTAACAATTACATGTATAGGGGTACAATAGTTCAGGCATCGCCGCAATTGTTGAACGTATTCCAGATGCATTCCCTTCTTCTGTCTGTGTGGCTGTCTCTGATCATTTCCTTTTTTCTCCTGAGTCTGTCACAGGTACGGTGACACGCACCCAAAGAATTGTCCACCGTTGCGACAACAATACAAGGCGCACAGTTCCTTTACCTGGACATGAGCGGAAAATTATCAACTCATTTACAATTTACCAACCGGACAAATCATTCGATATCTTGCACTGATACAATTCTTCCCCGGCTTGAACCACTGAGTTCAATTTACCTAACACTACCACTTCACGTATCTCTTGAATGGAGGACTTTCGACTTCGGAAGGCACATTCTCCTGCCGATACAAATCTTGAGCAATCGGCCATTCTAAGCTCTTCAACCCGCTTTGACCGCTCAAATGGCCGTGGTTTCCCATATTTCTAATCACTTTCACTAAATACCCAGGGGATCTGCGATTCTTTCTTCGGAACCTTATCCAATCCTCCAACACTTCAACATATTTCAACATCTATCCTTCGGTGACTTCATGTGGTTCTGCAGATGATCAACACAACATATCCAGAAAGAATGTTTAGTTCCTGCCCTATCGATCTGGCACAGCACAGGACCCATGCACGCATCAGTCAGCAGAAAAATTGGAAGCAACTTTATTGCGAATAAGGCCGCAAACAAGCGTTCAATGATAAACATAGCCAGTTACAAATTGCCATTCAATGGATTGGCGGCAGTGTTTCGGGACGTGGTGGGTTTTCACCTGGCAAGCGTTTTTCCTATTAAAAGCCCCAAATGTTCGTTTAACAACACTGCACCGTGGCGAATGTGACTTGCCACCGAATAAAGTTACAGCCCATAACTTCATACTGGCAGATCAATTAGCGTCATTCTTTTGGCGTACTCTTCAATTATCTTCCATTGGATCATTCAGGATTCTCTATCTATTATTTTTCGAGGTATGACTGCAATATATGGCAGAGCGATTTTGTCCAACCAAATGGGTCCCGATCCACTACAACCAAATCGTTGATTCGCATGTTCACCATTGCACAGTTCCAAGCATGGACATTTGAACAATTTTCTACTGTCACTACGGTTGCTATAAAATGTCTGTACAGCTGTACATACCTGATCATGCCTCAATTGGCTTGCCTAGCATAGTCGAGAATAAAATATTTATTTATTTATTTATGAGAAATTAGTAAAGAATTTGCATAGAACAAGAACAACTGTGATTTCACGATACACTAACAGGCTAGCCGAACAACCGCCTCATAGTGCTAGCTCTGTGGTTCGGGTTTAACCCATTCTAGCAAATAGTTCTATGGCAGTATTCGAGGAGGAGCTGGGTTTCTGTCTGGCTTTCTCCTCATAAAAATCCATAATTGTCTGCTTAACAACACTGTGACCTGACTGTCGTGACACGACACAATCTAACATTACTGCCCGGTGGATATTCGGTTAATCCTTTACCCCACGATGATCAACCTTCTACGCGCGCATTGCCGATGACAACAAACAGTCAAGATTAGAGCACCACAACAACACGTAAAAAAACACAGCTACACACACATTCGGATGGCGGCAGCCGGTTTCGGATTTGCTTGACACTGAGGCCAGTCACCTGGCGTTAGCGTCTACAGAGGGATCATGGGTGGCCTAGGCTGCACCAACCACAACGCAATCCGCACATTTCAGTTCCGGTGTAAACCCGAAGAAATAAGACCGAGAGGCATGCGGATGGGCGCAACGTTTCTTCAACGGAGCCGGGCCCCACTCCTTCACAAGCAAACAACAGCACGATCTATCTGAGGATCAAGCGCACTTAAAGCGGTAGCTGGACTGTGGTCTGCTCCAGGCTGAATGAATTTAATCACTCTTCAAGCCCAGCAAGGTCACAAGGACCTGTAAGCCGTCCCCTCCAGCAAGGACCAACCTTTTCCTGGAGCCAGTATGGATGCGGTGGTGAATAATAGACTGATAGGCAATTAGTCGACATGTGCATCATGCGCAGCCACACCGCGGATATCAAGCGACAGACAACCACTTGGAATGGACAATACAAAAATAAAATAAATGGGACAATAGATACAGATACGGTAACCTAACGTAACACAAATGAGCGTACAAATCATATAAATTACGAACAAAGCTGCGAGAAGTTCAAGCAGTCAGAAAACAGTGTTCAGAAAAATGACACAATCGCCGAAGGATTATAACGGTTAACAACAATTAACTTAAGTGACGTGCGCGTGCCTATAGAAGAGGTTTAGATAAACATTAAGGTGAGAAAAAAGCATTAAGACAATAATGCAGACCCATCACCTGAATTAAAGAGACTCAGCATGTAAGGACGCGGTTAGTGACGCGAATGCGGCGCACATACAAACGCAGTGCTGGTTCTGCCTACGTTTGATGCAGGTCTCGTCGTCGATTCGGTATTGGTCCCGAGTGGCCACGCTTATGGCTCACGACGTCTGCTTGACTCAGACACTCGCGACCGCATGTGCTACAGCACAATGCGCTGGATGTCGATGGAGTATTACCCATCAGCACCTGTTGCTTCTGCACTTCCCGCTACTTCTCCGCTTTCAGGTAGTCTTTTTTCTGCACCTCGACATCCGCCTCCGTGATCAGGCCGCGGCAGGCACGCATATTAACCGAGCTCCATTTCCATGACCCACAATCAAGACTAGAGCGTGAAGAACTCACTTTGCTCGTGTCCTGATAAGGAAGCTTCGCTTTCCCCACATGTCGCATGCAAATGCTCAGCTGACCATCTAATAGCTGTTTCGTCATCCGCGTCAAATCCGTACGCCCAATAGACCGATCCACCTCAGGCGTCTCAGCAATGGTAGGAAGTCTACTGCACACATTTCACATCCGCGTAACACTTCCATCTCCGCAACTCTGTCGCACAACCAAATGCGCAGAATCCGCTCGAGATATCGCACCTCCCGCCGATATATCTACCAGGTTTCGCTGCCGTATGGAAGAACGGACAGCACCATGGAATTGTACACCATCAGCTTCGTGCCGGCGGTAAGCTGCTGATCGTTCCACACTCGGTACCCAAGCTTACTAAATGTCGCCGTAGGCTTCTATACACTGGAACGAAGCCCACTATGAATCTACTGGTCAGATGACATCACACTCCCAAGGTAGCGGACTTGTGAGGTTGTTTCTAATATTTCAGCACTGAGGATGAATGGTGGCAACCTTGACGGTTGTATCTCCAGTAAAGGCTGAACGTGACAGACAAGTTTGATTTTGTTAATGGTGAGCCTGAATTTGACCGCTCTTGAAGCCAGAGCACCGGTCACGTGCTGCAACTCATCCGCGCTGTGTACAAAGGACGCATAGTCCTCAGCGAACAGCCGCATAAGGATAGTCGTCTCCCAGGTGACTATCTGCGCATTGAAATGACGGGTGTTCAGCAACCCACCAGTACTACAATGCTCTACTCGAACATCGTAAGCACAAGTCCCATGAAACTCACAAGACAACGTTGCATGGACGTAAATATTAAACAGGGCAGGAGTTAAGACACAGCCTTGCTTCACACCAGTGACGACTGCAGTCATCCGAGATCCCCCAATGCAGCTGCACCCTTGTCCGCATACCGCTGTGCAGACCTTCAGTGTAACTAAAAAACTTATGCGGACAACCAAACTAACCCCCAACACCGGCCACGACGTCTCGCGGTGCACCGTATCAAATGCCTTAGTGAGGTAAACAGAAACCGCGCAAAACGGTTGTTGCCAATTTCTATACGGCTCCGGCAACTGACGAGCCGCAATCACCATACCCATAGTGCTGCGACCCAAACTGAATTTACACGGCTCCTCTACCACTTTAAGTTCTACACCGTGACTGACGAGGTGGCTAAGCAGCACTTGGGCAACCATCTTGCCCACGCAACTCAGCTAGTCGACGCAGCGATAATACGTAAAACATTGCTTGCTCTCTTTGCGCTTGTACATTAAGAGCACATAGGCCTCCTACAACTCAGAAGGCATCTCTTCTATGATCCGCACGCGTTGCACGAAGCGGTGCAGCGAAGTCGCCATCGCGGGGCAGCAGCTTTTCAATACTTCAGGCGGGACTCCTTTAAACCCGGCAGACCTGCCATTTCGTAGCTAACAAGTGCTCTCTGCGTCTCATCTAGTGTCGGCGTGTCTTTCAGATTCGCCTACACACTGTACTACCAAGCTGTAAGAATTTAGTCCAGTCGATCTTTGAACGGCACTTCAAGGGACAGTTAAAGCGTTTTTGCCGGCTCTGCATTATGCTGCAGTCAGGGTGCAGGTAGCGTTAACTTACTATCGCTCAGCGTCCTCAGCGGCTGCGACGTTGGTCCATGCACTACTTTTAATGGATCAATGAATGATTTCTGCTGGCAACGTTTGGCGTATCGTTTATGTGCTTCATCCACTCCATCCTACATACATGTTTCATGTGACGGAGCGCTCGGGTAGGTCGTCGTTCCCTGTCGCAAAAGTTTTTCTCCTTCCCCATGTCACTGGGGTCCGCCGCCTGTGCAACAAACGCTGCATTCATCGCTGCAATCAATACGCCAATCCTCACATTTTCTCATCAAACCAATCACGCCGCTTACCGTTTTTGCGAACGATGGTCTCCCCGGCAGCAGCTGTCACCTGGTCGCGAATGTAGTGTCACAGGTCGCGCACTGTGGCTATGCATTCGGCGTCACGCGGTCGTGCAGCGATTGCCTCCTCCAGCTCAATACGTTTCGCCACAGTACCGAGGGAGAATGTTAACTTTACTCCGATGCACGGATGGAGTGCGGTATATAGATGTGCGAAAAGATAGGTAAGGATAGTTTCGCACAAATTTGTGAGTAGTGCCCCACTCAGCTTCACGAAGTACAGATGTCATACGCATTTCACGCATACAGTCGAGCAGGTGAGTATGACCACTCTGGGGTGCGTCCAAGTTGTTATATCCCTCGCACTCGGCGCAAACCGAGTGTTCGTGATCGTCAGGCCGTGAGTGGCACGCAGCGTGAGCCGCCTGTCTCCGTTCGCATTCGCTGAACCAGTGCCATGCGGACAGATAACATTTGTTCACACCGATGCAGCACGCCTAACGCGTGCGTTGAGACCACCCGGCAGCAAAAGTCCGACTCTCCTCAGCACGGACGGCATCACGGAGGACAGCTGAGTGTAGAATTGCTCACGCGTGTCACCAAGATAACATTTGGTCGGACTGTACATGCTTACAAATGTGGCAAACGTACATCTACCGAGTCGTAGGTGAACAGTCTTCAGTCGCGCCTTGATGCCTGCTGGCTCACCCATGAGCTGGCCATGGAGGTAAAAGGATATTGCAAACCCGACCCATGAATGTGTCGTGCTGAGGCGGCGTTGCCCACCCAGCAGAATGCGTAGCCAAAACCTGCTTCCTACAACTAACCTTGCTCGGCGAGCCGAGTCCCACTGTGCACCGCAATATTGATGTGGCAGCGCGCCAGTTCCAGCGTGACCAGTGCAGTTCATCGCTCCAGGAACGCACGCGAATTTCGGTGCAGTAGTGTGCGCACTATCCAGCATTAGCTGCTGTGCACGTTGCGCGCAGGCACACAATGGCATTGGTTGGAAATCGCACGCGCAGTGGCGGTTGTGTTTCTGTGGTTTGCTTGAGAGACGCCACCGGAAGCCTAGGGCTTAATAGCCTGACCCGCAAAGAAGTAATAGCAGATCCATCTCGGGAAAGTACTTGCAACGACAGCTTGGGATCTGCTTGACGGCCGTCACACGCAGCGTTTTAGGTACTAGTACCATACATAATTGTGTTGCGACCGTAGTAGGATACGCACCTGCGACCACGGCTAGACGCGTGTGGCTTGCTGCTGGTTTGCTGCAATTTGACCAGGCGCGGCCAGGCTTGGGTCGGGCAGTAGCAAACGACTCAAACACCGGAGATGCTCGCCCACCGTCAGAGACAAAGCTTGGCGCCCGTGCTCTACGCCCTTTGAGCCGTGTGCTTATAACCTGTTAACCTGTTGCCACCTACGGCAAGGTTTAACGGAAAGAAGGCCATCGACCGTTTCGTAACCTCCGAATAGGAAAAACTAGGATACTTGCGTGGCATTCACACCTAAAATGAGAACGGCTGGAGTCGTCAGTCGAAGAGTTCTGTTAAGTTTACACCCAAAAGGCATCGGGTGTAGCACATGGTCAGTTCACTGCCTCATGCGGATTGGTGTCCTGGATATTAGCAGGGAGGTAGGCATAACCGAACACCCACCCGGCGATGGCCACGAGCAGGCGTCCAGGACAGGAGCTCATGGCACAACAGTAGCAGCACTGGGTAGACCATCTGGCAGGATCTAGCCTCCACTAGCTTCAGCACAACATAGGCTCTCCTGACCCACACCATTATATTTGTACAACCTAAACAAACATATTGTTATAGCAACCGTATTAGCAGTTTGCACATACTGATGTTGCTTTGATATGTTAACATGCTTATAACTGTAAAGTCGTGCCACGTATTGTCGAGTAGGAAAACTTTATTAAATAATTATTTTGTGTCTAGCGCAAATGGCAACGGTGAAGGCGCAGAAAAGGGCGTGGCGACTGAATATGCTGATAGGAATGTGGCAGTGCGTATCAAAATTGCGACAGGAGGCGCTATTGGTCTTGCCAGTGTGCAGACTTAGGCCGCGACTGTAATCAGCTGCCAGGCAAAGCGTTACGTAACATTAATTTTAAACGGAAGTTGTAGTCTTTTATAATAAGAAAGCTTGTCAGGGTAAAACACACACGTCCTCGTATATTATGGTCGAACTAGGTACAAAACAAGAAGAGACTAGCAAAATTTTCTTTTTGTCCGGTTATTGGCACTCTTAGCTTCAGTCAGGTTACTCCCAGGATTTCCGTTAGCTGTTTTATACTATGAGATGGCCCAATCTTTCTCGACGGAAAGACGGCTTGTTTGGTAGGTAGCTCATGAAATGAAGCTTTTCAGTATGTCCTGTATTGGCTGGTTGCATAACTGCGTAATGGCTCAGGGGCGTGTCCAAGAAACAACATGTTGAAGCAACCTTGGAGCAGGGATAAATGCTGAACCAAACTTTTCCTGCCCTGCAGTTCGGCTAATTGTCCGGAATAACGAATCGGAATGCTTCCCCGTGTAAGGTATATTGTTTGGAAACACTGCCATCCATGGCCAAGTGCACGTTAACAATAGTATATGCGGTTAGATTGGTGCGGTAGGTCTAAACCATCAGTCCAGTAATAAATATATGACCTAACCTATTTAAGCTGACCGTAAAGATACGTAGCGTTGCATTGCTTTTTATCCAAACATTAAAGAATATAATCGGCGGGAAACACCGCTTTCTGAAGTCAGGGAAACTCTTCGTGCGTACATTAAAGTTCAGCAGGTTGCCTTTGGGTTGTTTGGCCGTAAGCCCCACAGCATCACATGAGTGATGAGAGCCAGATACAAAGCTAGAGGCTAGGTAACGACAGGGTGTTAAAATTTTTTACCAAAGTTACCATAGGAAGTATGTAACCAAGCAGACAGCGACATTTATAATAAGGAAGGGGATAATAACTAATAAGTAGGGCCGCAGAAGCATCATGCATGTAGTGAGGAGCTGAAACAGTGTTAAGTCGGATGACCAATGAATACTTTGGCACCGCAAGCCAAATGGAAGCCTAATATAGGTTAGCGAACATGCCTGGGAGGCTAGGTGATGCCTTGAAGCTAAGCAACGTTACTATAGGAACTCAGAGGAAGGAAAGCAAAAAGCAGACTGCAAGTTTCAGATGTGGACACAAATAGCAGTTAGCCTAAGGCTGTAAGAGCATCCAGCTGGTGGCAGCGATAAAACTGGAGTAAGTTGAATGTTCATGAGCACTAGAACGTCACGAGCTAGTTGGATGCCTACTAGAATGGGGTAAAGATGAAAAAGGGGCTAGGGGCTCTACGAGGCTGCGCTGTCGTACCATAAACCAACATTGTTAGGAAGTAGGTAAGCAGTATGCAACGTTGGGTATCCAGGTGCTAGTTGTGGAGCTCGCGGCGAATCAGTTTGAGTAATTTCAGACGTGTGAACAAAGGAATCAAGCATGCAGCTACGTTCCGGCTACAGTGTCGAAGGAGCGACAAGCAAGCAGTAAGGAGATGAAGACGGCGGTAAGTCGGACTTTTGTGACGCTGCGGCATTCAAAGCCAAATAAACCCTATTATTATATGACAAAGCCTGGGTGTATTTCCATTGCTTGGCAGCCGTACAAAAATAAAACAGGAAAAGGTAGTAAACAGACAGTAACGTTTAAAAGCAAGAAGCAAAACATTATTTACTTAAAGGCACGCACAGAATCGAGCGTGTGGTAATGAGATGAAACGGTGGTTTGTTGTAGGGTTCTAAGCCCTAGGTCATCACAAGCCAAATAGAAGCCTACTGGAATGAAACGGAGATGCGATAGATGCATTGTAGTGCATGGAGGCGAAGAAGTAATACTGGAAGCAACCAGAAGCAAGAAAGAGGAAACCATAATGAAACTTTAAATCGGGAACCAATAGCGAATGACAGTATTAATGAGCATCCAGCCTGCGGTGAGGGTGGGTGTTGATACTTTCAATATTAATGAGCACTAAGACCACAAAAGACAGCTGGACACCTGTTAAAATGGAGCAGAGAAAAAACAAAGGTTTGGAGGTGCCTCGAGGCAAAGCAGAATTACCAATGTCAAACCTAGAAAGGAGAGCACTGGCAGAAAGCAAACTGCAAATTCCTTAAGCAACCAATACGAAGTACATAAGGCCAACTTTGGATCAGCAGGTGATAAAGAGATAAAGACGGTGGAAAGCTGGATGGCCGTAAGCACCATAGATTTGTATGCTAGATGAAAGGAGGCTAGAATGGGGTATAAGCTAGGTGGCCTTTAGGAGTTAGTCAGCCCTTCCGCTGTTAAAATAAGTAGTAACCAACAAAACTGGCAGCGGTATTCATAATAAGGACAGGGATACTAAATGGAAAATAAGCCCAATGTTAGTCATGCATGTGCCGAGAAGCTGAAAAGCTGGTGGGTCAGATGGCGTGAATCCTACGGCAGCACAAGCTATATGGAAGGATCCTAGAATAATGCTAAATGAATTATTGGCTACGAGGCGCCAGGACGCTAAGCAGCATTACTAGTGTTAATCAGAGGAAGGATAGGAGTAAACCGAAAGCATGTTTTAGAAGTGGAAAAGGTTAGCTTTTTACCTACGGCTGAAAGGGCACCCAGCATGTGACGGAAACGAACTTGACAATTTGACGGTCATGAGTATTACAAAATTACTAGCCAGTTGGATGCCTTTTAGAAGGTGACAGAGCCTAAACGGAGGTTATGTGTGCCTCGATGCCAAGCGAGCGGTTGCGTTTTCACCTGGAAGCGTTCTCCCTAAAAAAAAGTCAAGAAACGTCGTTTAACAACACCGCGACCTGGCATGGGTGACTCGCCGCTGACTAAAGTTATAGCCCATCAGTTCGAACTTGCAAGTTGACGAAAAGCACATTGTATTGGGTTATAAAAAGAAATATTTTATTCTCGACTTTGCGGGACAAACCCATGGAGGCATGATAAGACATGTGCAACCGTACAGATATTTTGGCAATTGTAACAGCGACCATAAAAATTGTTTAAACGTTCATGAGCAACCAATCTTTTACCAGGCAACACTCCAAAGTTAACGTCGAGGTTCCGCAAGGGAACGTTCCATGATAGCATCCACGACAAACTTGAATAAAAATGGGGAAATCGGACAACCATGGCAAACACCACTTGTGGTCGGAAAGCTATCCGATAGGACACCGTAGACCCTGACGCTACCTCTAGTGTGCGCGTATGGAGCACGTAGGTTGTTCACATATTTCGTGGGAATACCTTTCCACGCAGGTATTTCGAGCAGTATCGATCGATCAGCTGAATCGAAAGTACACTTTTGAGCAAAGAAAACGGCTATTTTCGGTCTGTGTTATGTGTGGCGCTGTTCTAGCACCTGCCGCAAAGTGAATATATGGTCTATACAGCTACGTCCTGGGCGGAAACGGGGCTGCTCTTCCGTACTCCGAGATTCACGTTTCACCGTTTGGCGACGAACGAGGATCGAGGCAAGTACTTCTGACACGACTGGCGTTAGGCTAATGCGCGTGGTTAGAACTGTCTGTGTGACTCCCCTTCCTGTATATCGCTACTATAAGCAATGCGCTCTAATCAGCCGGGACACCCTCTTCTTTCCAAATACGTTGGAATAGGAAAGTCAGTGCATTGCAGTTGACCTCATCACCATCCATAAATAGTGCAATTGGGAGGGAATCCGGGCCAGCGGCACGAACGATTGAGAGCTGTAATCGCGTTTCGGACATCGGTCTGCGTCGGGTGCTCTAACCTAACTGTCTATGGCTCGTCCCGCATCACCTGAGTACGAAGGGGTCCGGGAGCAGGGGGCTAGCTGAACTGACCTTAAAAGTGTTCCGCCCAACGAGCAGTACGGCGCTCCCTATTGCGCATCAGTGCACCCGCGCTGTCTCAGCTTGTCTCACTGACACCTGGTTTCCTGGAAGGAGTGTTGCGGATCCGCTGGCGGAGCGTGCGGTAATTGCCTACTGCTCCTGCCTCCCCCATCTCTTGAGCCCTACTGGTCCACCAGGCTTCCTTTTCAGCACGTATGCTCCGCTTTAGTTCACGCCTAATGGCCCGTCTGGTCATCTTGTGCTCAAAGCCAGCCGTGAGGCGTCCTCTAGATTCCAACAGGTCCAACGAACCCTCGGATATCCAGTGACCGGTGAGGTGACGATCGCTAGCGCCACAAGCAGATGCCCCTGCGGCCTAGCTCCTATCCCAATGAAGCGCATTATCATTAGGACAAGCCATTTCTTTATGCAGTGCGCCTTGCTGGGCTTGCCTGACCGAGGGCTGGGACCATTTCTAAGTTGCCATCGGAAGAGGTGCATAATGCCCCTCCCGGTAAAGTTCATAGAAAGTCGACAGCGTACTGACGCTTGATCAGAACCGACGCAGGTATTCCAGTACTAGCGGCAATCCAATATGGAACTTGGTCACCTGTAACTTATGGCTATGTGGTCAATTCGGGTCCACCGCTGGCCAGCTACAGGAGGATGCCAAGTGCCAATGTGTCTAAAAGTCGTGCTACCAAGAAACGACTGGTGCTCCGCACACAGTTGTAGCAGACGTTCGCCGTTTTCAGTGCGTTCGGCGTTAGGCCCATAAGTACTACCCAGCTGAGCTTCTGAAGAGTTAAGGCGCCATACTGGTGCGTTCATATCCCCTGCGAGTACTTTAATATCTGAACTAGTAGCACTGCGTGGTAGCGCGTTCCGTCCGTGTTGGAAAGTGTCCTTGACAGCATTTAAACTGCCGTCTGTGGGGGCATAAGCGGAAACCACAAACAAACCGCGTTTTGTACTGCTTCGTGAATCAACCTGAGCTGACGTCGGCAAACGGGCTGCGCGTAAAGCGCTGTTCACCGGAATTCAAGCAACCGACTAGGGCTCAGCCTTGGAGCTTAGAAGGATAACTACCCCAGCTTGATTCGTGAGTGCAGCATCGGCGTCTCCGGATGCGTGCAACCAATAACGAGAGGATAAGCTGGGTGTGGTTAATTCACCAACCCTATCAGGGTCATGGATTTTAGTCTCGGACACACAACACACATCAATACCCAGTGTGCCTAAGCTGCGTGCAAATGCAGCCAGTTGACCTATTTGCCATAGAGTACGAGTTTTGAACGTAGCCATGGAAAGTGGACAGCGTGGCCTTATGAGGGACCATTGCCGATAGACGTTTGGAGCGTGTCGCGAGAAGGTGACTGCAGATGGTTCTACTCCAATGACAATTCGGTTGCTGTCAATTAACCTGGGCATTATAGAAGGTAGATTAGTAATAGGGGTCGAGATGGAAGTAAGAGAAACAGCTGGAAAAGAAAGAATGGTGGCGCCAGTGGTAGCATGTCTTCGCTTATCTGCCCTGCTCTATGCAGCAGATAAAGCGACCCTTGATAACCTGCGCGACAGCGGATGCAGGGTAAAGTTTATATTTGAAGCAATAGTCATGGTTGTATGTGGGTGGGCATACTGCCAGGGCGCCCAGACCTAGGCAGCAGGACGATTAGGGTCTTCGTTCAATGCGTTTGGCTCAAAAGCCTGTGCGCAAGGAAGCCTGGTGGCAATAAATTAGTTTTACAGAGATGGACACCTTCCCGTTTCAAAATCACAACCATGAGGACCAGGAGACGGCGTTTGTCTGACCTCCCACCATTGGCCAACCTGGTTAGGGTTTATCTCAAGGTGCCCGCAGACACCACTCGGTTGAATGCCTGCGGTACCCAGCGGCTGTCATGGTTTTTGGTTTGTAAACCTACAGTGAAAACACCTTCCTGCGTGCATCAGGCACCTCAATGGCACGAGTTTCCAAGCGTGATGTTCGTTTCATACCTGTAAAGTACCTTGCGTCGTCCAGGGAGTTTTCAGCAAAAGCCTCATTAATAACTGGGGAAACGTTTGGCCGTGTGTGGTCTATGAACGCAGGTTATAGTCAAATACCGGAGTAACTCCAGCGCCCCTTTGCTAGAGGATTGTGCCTCCATCCTTTGAAACCATAAAAGGTTCCGCTAGGTTAATGGCACAAGCTCCGGCATAGCCAAGGCACAAGTTACTAGCTGCAAATTGTGGTGCCTGCCAGGAACACGTGGATGCAAAGTGTGCCTTAATCCAGCTTTAACGATGCTCACTAGGTGAGCCAGAAAGTCCCGCGCAATGCGAACATTAGCAGCATGATTAAGAACGGCTTCGCTAACCGCTTTCAATTGGGTGACCGTTTCGCGCTGTTTCACCTCCTCTGGCATTTCCAGTGACTATTGTTTTCCAAAGATGGAGCCATGGACCATCTTGTAGAACTGCGCCGTCTTTGTAATCAGGCGGGGAAGCTAAGCGCATATTGTTCACATATGGAATGCGCTACCGCCCGTTGAAGCGACAGACTCTGCCCTCACCAAGCAATAAACACAGCATGCATACTTGAGCAGGCGCCAGTCAATACTGGCCGTCACGGATGACGCTGGGTATACCCACTCTTCGGCAGTGAGGCGTGAGTTGACTTAAGGCGTATGAAGACGCGCACCAAAGTGGAATTCACACAAATTACGCGCCCCGTGACGCTGCACGTCCGTAGCTTGTAATTCGCTGACATAGTGTCCCTCTGATCCAAATTAACTATGTACCGCTGCAATATTACTATACACAGTGCACGCTAGTTTGACGGTGCACTTAAACTTTCCTTCTAATGCTCGTTCCCATTCTCCAAGCGGATAGTGCTGTCACATCCAAACAGCAAAACTTGAACCATTGCCTGCGCTGCCAGGCTAAATCGTCCTTGGCTCCACATGCGACACACTTGCTGAAAGCGTTCAACGCCGCGAATACCCATGCCGTCCAACAAACGAGATACTGAGCCCAGTCGTGCGTATACCATATCGAAAACCGCATGTTACACAACAGCATAGCATCTTTCACCATACCGAAACGAAATGAGATAACCTCGCCCATGTTACGCAAAATTACTCTTGACAAACTACAAGGTTATTCGGGAAGAATGCGTAGCGCACACTTGACCATAACCTGGGTTTGTTCCATAATTAAACTGCCGAAACCTTCCTAGTATCCTTTCGACCACTACCTAAATGGGCGACCTCGCCTTATTTTTGTGACATATTTCTTAGCCATGTTTGAACAGGTCCCAGGTGTTTGTACTGACAACTCCGTCAAATTCTCGCTACATACATTTGACATTTCTAATCTACGTGTATGGTTTATTCAGGTAGAAGCCACCTTCCGATGTCGTTAGATCACTTCGCAATATTCTATGTTTTCATACGTCGTCTCTGAAGTTACTGATATCCCTGAACCTATGTCTGCAGAAGCGCCGTATGATAACGTTAAAGCAGCTATCCTTAAACGCATCACTGCGATTGATGAGACTCGTTTGCAACAGTTACTTTCCGGCGTTGATGTTGGTGATTGCACCCCATCTCAGCTTCTTAGACACAGGCATTCCCTAGTTGGTTCGTTGACTCTACGACTCCATACTGCGCCAAATTTAAACAAAAAGCCTTGCGGCAAACAGCACAGCGATTTTGTCAGTTCCTAGGGACGATATCACACTGGAAAAGCTCACAGAAGCTGCGGACAAAACGCACGATTGTTTCGTTAAGAATATTCGTAATCATCTAGCTGAGTCCAACACATCTAGCTTATCCCATAGCTTTACGCTTGAGTTGATCAAGGATAGAAGCTCCCCGTTTAGAACTCAGCATGTCTGCTATTCGATGTGAACGCACTACTAACCGAAGCAGTCCTTGTGGTCCACGCCGCAGCACAACACGCTCATGTCACTTCGGTAAAGCAGCAAGTAACCGTCGCTCGGAATGCAATAATCCGAAAGGAACTCCGATTTGCAGCCGATACGCTTTCAACGCGTATCGCTCCGCAAGAGAGGAACGTGCGAATGGAAAATTACTTTAGTCAGCGACACAGGACGTAAGTAAGTCTATTTCACCCAGGGCAGAGTGTTTTAGTCTGAGACTATCGCCCCGGAAGACCACATTGGACCACAGGCTCGATCGACTTCAGACATGGACAAGTGCTGTATAAGGTTCAATTGGGTTTTATGATTTGGACTACCCAGGCAAACTAACAGCCCCCAAAACAGTGGTTGTTGAGCACCTGCGAGAGAGGTATCGCGGAACCACTCACGTTGGGACCCATGAGGGACTTAATATGCTTTGACCAGTGGCTACAGAAAGCAAGGAAAATGCAGCCATGCTGATGCACTGATCGGGTGTGGAGGCACGTTATCAGAATGCACCTAGACCCATGATGGAAGTCGCGCGTCATTTTGCACGAGGTAGGTGTTACGGAGAATGAGCGTTCAGGCCGAAAGCAGTGGCGCAGCGGTGGATCGATCCACAATTAGAGAGCAAACGCAAATAAAGATCAAAGTGCGAATCTATGAAGAATCAACGGCAAGTCGGACCATGAACCTGAACCGTTTTAGTTGTGTTAATTACTATTAATTAGCATCTCCAGTTTTATTGTTATTAGTTTCCTACAACCTATTTATTGCACCATGCTCATACAATAGAATCAGAATCGGGATCCCTGGGACCGGCTGGTCTTGGTGTTCTCATTTCGTGGCGTGTTGAACTGGTTGGGGGCGGCACAGAAGATTCAGGCGTTATCGGTAAAGTCAACGGAAAGCACAACACATTTCTGGCAACGGCCAGCTGCTCGGTGGCAGCAGGTTAGCCGTACATTCAGCGGCACCACAACAGAAAACGCCAAAGCCAGCTAGTAATGGCGACTGCTACTCGTTATTAAGACTGACACCTCACCATCCGCTGTCCGTGCTGTACTACAACTAGTTGGCAAGGAGATTCAGCCACTGTCTTTCTTTATCTGAAGCTACAGCCAGCACAAAAAAGATATAGCACTTTTGGTCGCGAAACTTTTGCGATCTACTTGGCCGTTAAACATTTTCGTCAAGTCCTTGAAGGACAACGTTTGGTAATCCTAGCGGACCACAAGCCGTTGGTTTGTGCTTTCCGTGCCGCTTTCTACCGATGTTCACCACGAGAGACACGACACCTGGATTACCTCTCACAATTCTGTGTCAATATTCGCTATGTCGACGGTTCAAATAAGGTTGTCGCTGATGCACAAGCACGTGCTCACATACACCACCTTTCGTCCTCTCCAATAGGTCTTGAGGATTTGCTAAGGCTTTCATCCCAGGAAATGTCTGTTGCCCAGAACACCGATCCTGAACTCGTTCAGCTTCGATAGAATACCACGTTGCAATTCTCTCGGTTGCCTATGTTTACCTTAAACGCAAGAAGTCACTGTGTTTTCTCTACCGATAAGTCAAGGCCGTATGTTCCTCAGTCTTTCTGTCGAACTGTCTTTGACCATTTTCATGGACTATCGCACCCAAGCATTCGATCCCCTGTAGTTGATTACTGATCGTTACATCTGGCCTAGTATGCGGTCCGATATCCCTCAATGGGCTAAACACTATCTCAGCTGCCAGAGCAGCAAAGTACACAGACACACTATCTATGCTCCCGGAACATGCTCACTACCTGAGGCGCTTTTTAGACATGTCCACCTAGACATATTCGGACCGCTTCTTACATCGAACAATTTCACTTTCATTCTGACTTCTGTTGTCCATTTTACTCGTTGGCCGCATGCCATTCTATTATGTGACACAGCTTCAGAAACTGTTGCCCTTGCATGTTTGACTCATGGATTTCCTTCTTCGGTGTGCCATCTACGATCACTACAGGGCGAAGATCTCAGTTTAGTTCCAACTTGTTCCGTGACTTGACTCGTCTGTTGGGTTGTAGCCACTTTCGAACAACTGCTTGGCATCCTTCTTCGAATAACCTTGTCATGCGTTTTTGTCTACAGCTTAAAGCCACCAACACAGCTAATTCACCTGACCCACCTTGGTCTGAACGCATTCCGGCCGTAATTCTAGTTATTCGTAATACCGTCAAAGAGGATATTGGATGCAACCCTGCCGAACTCATCTTTGACACCCCTCTCAGACTGCCAGATGAGATGATTTTGGAATCCCGAGTCATTGGTTAAATGGATTCTGTGTCCCATGCCAAAAGTGTTAACCAACAATTCTGAACAGTTCGACCAACGTCCACTCGCTTCACTGCCCTCGAACACCGAATTCATCCGCACCCACACCTGCGCTTTTGTTTTCATTAGCATTGATGCATTTCGCCTGCGCTCGACACCCGCTATGAAGGTCTATTCAAAATTTTCTCACGGAAAACTATGTACTTCATACTGGCATACGGGGATATCAAGCAACAGCCCATCACTTGAAACGACATACATAATTAAAATAAATCCATTAATGCATACAGATAAGGAGGCATGACTCTTCGTTAAATTAGCACGTGAAGATAGTTAGTTAACAACGAATCCGCGATAAGTAATAATGTCCACAAGTTACTTAAAAATGCTACAAACAAAACAAAGTTACCGAACCTAAGCGAAATTATCTTAAGCAACGTGGCCAGCTAATAGAAGATTATTAAGGTAAGCCTAGCAAAGCAAATAAAGTGGAATGAAAGATATCCAGTTTATAAAGACCTATCTTAAGTGTACGTTTGGTTGGCACAACTGCGATTAAGGAGCATCAAGAATGCAACCTCGGCCTCAGCATGGGCATGCGGCATGGGGCTTATGACCCGCTTCAGTAATAACTGTGCATCTTTTAAAAGAGCTTGCAGTTGCCCTTTGGAATCGCAGCAACTAAGGTTGTAACTCCTTAACTGCCTCGTAACCACCAGCTGTGTTGCCAAGAAAAGCAGCCGCACCATCGTGCTTGGCGTCATCAATGCTTGGCGACTTGTTTACTCCAAAAATGTACCCCGTCGTTGAGGACCTTGCTCCCGTATCCAAACGAAAGGCCTTCAGCAGCGGTCCCCTTGAATTGACAGCGAATTAAGATCGCTCAGGAACCAGACACAAACTTTAGAATCGCTATAGGATTTCTAGATTGGAATTTGATTAGGTAAATTATATGGTGGTTCGGAAAGAATGTACTTCGAATAAAGGTACGAAACGACGGCAACACGAACGTCATCTTGCAGAACCTTCCAAGTCCATACCGCAGATGCTTTTCTCGTACTTGAAAAGGCGCAGCAGCGCCTGAAGTGGAATACCGCCCTTCTACTCCCACGCCCTTATGGCTGTACTGCACGCCAATGCTTACAAAGCTGGTCTTTTATCTTGCCATTACTAATCGGTTTATTCAACAGTGTTGTCGTCAGTTGATGGTTATCCTTCCTTGCTCTCCGTTCTCAGTGCTATGCACATTAATGCAAATATGGTAACCAAAGTTTTGTGCGAGTTGGATCCAAACTCTTCCCCCGACTGGATGAATTGCATACTCTTATGCTCAAGACTGCAGGCTAAATCCATGGATGCTTGTACGCGGCTAGATTTCGTATTTTTGGATTTGAATAAAGCTTTTGACTAGGTTCCATACGAAAGTTTGCTTAACAATCTTTACAGTACAGGGAGTACAGGAAGCATGCTCTTTTGGCTCATGAATTTGTTGCATAGCCACGCATTCCGTATGAAAGGACATGCGTCTATTTCCTTCCCTTTATATAAGATCAGTGGTGTTCCGCAGGTCTCAGTTCTCGGCCATGGACTGTCTAAATTATTTGGTAATGATCTGGCGGCTTTATTACAGGCAGCTTGTTTAATGTGCGCAAATGATTTGAAGCTATTGATGGACGTCTCCTCTGTGGGGGAAGCTGGAGTACTACAAACAAGGCTGGATTCACTGCATGATTGGTCGATCAGGTGCCAATTACTCATGAATCAAGATAAATATTCCGGTCGTACGACTGGTGCCTCAAAAATATTTGGACGTTAGCTTATCGGCGTGAATTTGCCGCCAAAATCTAACCCAGAGGAATTTTGGCGTCGTGGTGACCCCAGACCTAAAAGCCGCTGCAGATACCTTGAAAAATGTCGGTTCTGCCAGAAGGATGTATTACGCCATATGACGATGTTTCTTTCGTTTGAATCCTTAGAAGTACAAGCTTGTGCTCACTCCTCATGTACCTCCAATACATGAGAATGGACAGCCAACTGTTTATCCTCTTTCCAATTTTGAAAGTAACTTGATTGAAGACGTCCAGCGTTGAGAATCTAAATTCATAATTGAGTTGCAAACCCTGCCTTAATCACACCGTCTTCAGCGACTGTACTTGTTCTCAATAGCTTCTCTTTGAGATGGCGGCGATTTGATTTTTACATAACGCATCGTTAGAGATGAACTTGGAGATGAACTGCAGCATCTTTTACCACCAAATTGCTTCAGTTCGGCTCGAAAAACATTGGAAGTTGGTTAAAAAGGAGACTTCTGGTCTGTTGCGCGGTCAAGCAGTCTGCTGAGTAGTGAAGGTATGGAACCATACATCTGTGTGGATCGTTGGTTGCGCAGTCAGACGAACGTTTCATACATCGATGGGATGCTTGCCGGTCAAGTAAACTCGGCTCTCGTTCTTTCAACTTCAAGTTCAGTTGGGGCCAAAGAGGTCGGATAATGACGTCGATGTTTCTTTACTTTCGTGTCGTCGGATTGGGAATTGATAGGTTGTGACAAAATGTCTAAAAAAGCCGCGTTACCCCTGTCCAACCAATTGCTCTCCACGATTTCTTGCCCAGAAGTCCTGGTTAGGCCGATTTCTCTGAAGTAAAACAGTAACGAATACGCTATAAAGTATAGCAGGAACGTCAACTAAATACTGATGCTACCAAGGCGTGAGAAGAAAGTTTGAAAAAAATAACAGTAGGTTCAACATAAAAGTCGATTAAAATATAAGAAAGTTCGGTACTACCACCCAAGAGCACCTAACAGACGCACCAAACTTTCTACCGTAGACTCCCTAACGATGTGTTTAGGAAGAGAGATACGACGTTCAAGCACCCGGTTTGACAATCAAGCATCCGTTCTTACCAGGCCCGAGCGCAGTTTGTACGGCCTCAACGGGTGACCTCAGAGACTAGGCAACTTAGCAGAACCAAGTATCTAGAACAGGTCTGGACCGATCTTCCCAGCAGGGTACGGTAAGTGAGGATCAAGTCTTCTATCATTCTGCGGTAGTGTATTGCGTACAAACCCAAGCTAAGCAACCGTTCGGGATACAATTGCTCCCGTAATCCCTGCACTGATCTTGCACCCACCTACAGAACCTTCTCCGGTTCCTTTTTGTCCACTACAGGACAAGGTGAACTAGCTTGGATACAGCATTCTGAGCGGAATCCCACAAAATCAGAGCACAGATTCACAAAGATATTAGCCGTTAGGACACCGAAGGAGCGGCGAATAAACCACATCGTACGGAGCTCACTACAGCTAACATTCCTCCATTTATCCTCAAAGTAAAGTATTGAGGTAGAGAAGATACCTAAATGCACCTGCTGAGTGACAACAGGCATTTTACTTCCACTAACTACATAGCGTGAGTGGGGGATTGGTACCTCCAATGTGGATGACAGAACGTTGCGCTTGACGTATAGGCATCAACCATCAGATTGACCAATCGCAGATCCTATCCAAGGCATTCTAAAATGCCTCAGAGCCCCAAGGAATATCAAAAGTATTCCAGAGCTTGAGGTCATCAACAAACCATAGCGACGGTACTTCAAGCTCCTGGGATAGGTAATTGACATAAATTGTAAAAAGCAGCGGCCCCAGAACCGAGTCATACTGCTCGCCAATAAGAACCACCTGTATAAGCGAAAGAACACGTCCAACTAGTATACACTATTCCCTGCCCTCTAGGATAGCAGACACCCATTCAAGAGGGGCTCCATATATCCCATGCTATCGTAACGTTACAGAGTCGCTGATGTGGAACGGTATCACAGTCTTTCGAGAAATCAACGAAAGCAGGTCGAAAGCGCAACCGTTTCTACTGCCTCATTCTAGCGTTCACGAACTAGCGTAAATATGCCTGACACAAAAATCTTTTATGGAAACCGCGCTGTGCATCGCTGAAAAGGTGAAAACTATTCAGGGAATTCTCCACCGAATCCCCGACCAGTTTCTAAAACAACTTAACTACTAAGCTTGTCAAGTTGACAGGTCGGTAGCTAACGGGCAGAGCGCTGTCACATCCCTTAAAAATTGAACAGATTATTGCCTCCCTCCATTCCGAAGGAGAGGGCCATTTAGGTTATCGGTCAAGTCATGAAGCAGATTCAAATGAAATGGATCAGTGCGAAAAGATTTGAAAGGAATTCGCCACTGCAATAGCCTGAGATCTTGTTTCTACGTTATGGCTATTTAATTTAGGCAAGTATCTTCAAGGACTTTTGTGGGCAGCTCAACCTGAGGTAGCGAGGCCTCATGAGAAAAGAGACCAGTATGCTGTTCACATTATCATAGACGGTATGCCCGTGAGTCACGTCCGATAGTTGTGCAGCTGAAGTAGACGAGTTTGTACCGCTGCGTTTCTTTATGCATAGAAAGAAATGCTTTGTATTTCTTGCGGCTGGGTCAGCCAAATCTTTTTCATACTAAAGACCAAGAGTCCTAAGATGTGGCTTAACATTATCTCTAACCGCTCGATATCTTCCGTAGGTGCTGGTAGACGAAACTGCTTGGTAAGTTTGTCAGCACTTAGAGCGCTTCCTGCACAAGTATTTGACTGTACGGCTGACTGGCCGCACAACCTCGTGGTGTCAGCTAGGTGTTTCTGGTTTACCCCTTCCAGCAAATAGTTAGGCGGCAGTGTTCCAGGACGTAGTGGCTTTTCGCCTGGCAAGCGTTCTCCCTATAAAAAGCCACAGAAGTACGTTTAAAAACACTGTGACGTGGCGGTTGTGACTGGCCACTAACTAAAGTCAAACATTGCTTATCAAGGACAGTCAGTTCAAGTCCACAGATAGCAAGCATCCATTTAGCACTGGCAACACCTTCAAACAAATTCAAGCAAAACGACAGGAAACAATTACCAATCCCCTGAACAAAGCTAAACACGCCTACGTGCAAACTTACATGCATTCATATATATAAAAATATGCAACAATTCAACAGTTCCATTGTACATTAACTGCTCACATTTTGTACTCTTAACATGATCATGCTTGCGCAGGCGTGCCTTGCTTAGTCGGGAGTACACAATTTATTTACTTAATTAATTAATTTATTTATCTGTACAAATAGGCTGCGCCCGTGTCAATTCTCTCTTAATGGGTGGTAGGCAGAGAGCTTAGCTCTCGGTGCTATATGCCTTAAATGTCTCCCAGGCTGTCGTAACGACTTTGGCCATGGTGATCGCGCAAAGCCGAACTGAAATCTAGTGTTTCATTACTTTAAGGTCTGCTCGCCAAATATTTGAACATGCCTCAGCGGTAGCATGATGACACTTAGCTAGAGAACAACGCAAGTATATGCAGACATGGTCACTGGCTCCCAGCGTATAGTCGTATGCACTATCACTTCAGAAATCGTGTTTTCGCAAAAATGAGATTTAAGGTAGTTGTACGCTAGTTGCTCAGATACCTAGTTGTGAGACCCACGAACTGGTGCAAAGGAACTCGCAACGTTAGCTCAAGGATATCCGAACCGAAAGTGTCCACCTCCGAAATGAAGGATAGATCAGCCCAGTATAATTCATGGAGATGGAAGTCGCACAGTATTAGACACTTACTGGCAGCCTGAGTAAGAATAAATTTAATAGCCTCTCTGAAGATACGTCCAAGACTTCAATATACCACTACAATTGTCCAGTGCGCAGTGAAAGTGTATACAATAGTCAAAAGGGATTACAAAGGTTGATCCAACTACTCGAAAACCCAGCTCCTCAAAATATCAAGTGTACAACTCACATACAGAGCGACTCCACCACGTTGGCGGCCAACGGAGTGCTCACGTCCAATTAGTGCTTAGCCATGTAAACATGTTCCACCGTCGGTGAAATGCCGGCACAAGCTCTATTCACTGAAAACAAGTATGTCGGGACGATATTTGTTTACAAGTAGACCCACCTGGTGTACCTTGTTTCATAGGCTACACACCCCGTAAGCACAGCCCAAAGGAACTCTGCACGTCCAGGCCTGGTTCGTACGCTATGAGGAGTGGAACTCGTAGGGAAGAATTCGATTTCAGGCTGACCACCAGCAAACCCACAAGACCTAGGCCTTGCTCACTAGCCGCCCGCCTGCTCTTAGAGTTTTTGATGACTTTCTTTAGCTTCAATCGACCTGCCAGTGGGAGGTCCGGCTGAACGCTGAAGTTGCTACCATTGTGTTTGAGTGCAAAGCGAAAAACCCTTTCCTTTCTTCCAGGGTTGAGCCGCGGATTTTGCGTATTGACAGAGACGTTCCCCAATCTGATTAGCTTGCTGATAGTGATACCAAGGAAAGCAGGTGAAAGCATCTTGTTGTCGCCGAACTTAAACCACTGGAAATCATCCAGCATGCGTTAATTAGATAGCTGCCGCCGACTCAACAATGTTCCATTGCTACCGAATTGCAATATCCATATTGATCCATGCGACGTACGGAAGGCGATGGAGCTGACAAAATATTTTTCTTTCTACTCTCTACATTTCAATGTTCCCATGAAAGACACGACACGCGCCAATACATACAAGCTGTAAAACATAAAAACAAACTATTTACACTGTCTTCGTTCATTAACTAGGACATATTTTGTCCTTACTCTATAACTTCGCTTTTCGTTTACATGACCAAACAAATTCTAAAAATTACTTGAGCATGTTTACAACGACTGTACCAGGCAACCGTCACGGACAATACTTTAATCGTTTATCGTTGGTTGCTCCGTCGTTAGACGACCGCTCCGTTCCCCTTTTGGCTCATAGCTTTCGTCTCCATTTCTTTGACTTTACGTCTTATTGATACTATTAGCTTTTTTGCACACCTTAAGCTCATAATTATTCTTGTTTTTTGTTTCCCTGGCAGATTCCCATCTTCATACTTGATTCTATTTTTCTTTACTTTTCTTCGCCATTGGTATTATTCTCTTTTAACTGATTTCCCCTACTCTATTACCTTCGCTTTTTTCCTCTCTTACTTACTTCACGTAACTGACATAGCTGGGACCGCTAATGTAAGGAACGTGGGCATTAAATTGGTGGACCAGGGTGTTTTTCGTGTGTTTTCCTTTTAGACCCATCAAGAAGTCGGAGCACCCCTATCGACTCCTCGATCGACGACCCACTCAAGAAGGAACACTTACGGGATTCATCCTACCTTCTAGTCCCAATTGAACTTGAACTTCCCGAACTACCTCGTGGTGCCAGCTGGGTGGTTCGGGTGTACCTCGTTCCAGGAAAGTGTTCGGCGACCATACTCCACCTCGGTGGAACATTGTATTCCAGCAGGTGTGCTGGCTTCATGGGGAGTATTGGGCCCCTGTCTGGTAATCTACCAAACAAAGGCATGAACCGAACATTCAGTCAACGCCTCCCAAGTAGCGCGATTCCCTGAATTCGACCCGCTGCCTTGAGGGTAGGTTATTTAGCCAAAGGCTCGGGGCTGAGTCCCCTAAGTCAACTCCCTACTTCGGCTTGGGCATTCGGGTAGTATGACGCCCTCTCGCAAAACCATAGACTGTATTGAAACGTGCTCCTCAGCTACTGTTTCTGCTATTCACTTTCACGCGACTTCATGACACTCCAATTGTTTGTTTGTAACAATACTCACTTTCCGTTACCCGATTCATGTGTTCAACAATCTGGCTGCGATTCCAGTTGTGCAGCAAACCAATTGGTTCAACCTATGGCTCTGCTTCGTTCCCGATCCTCGTTCCGTCTGGCGTGCTTCAACTTTCGGACACTTATGCAGATTGGACAGCAAGCCGGTCTAGCACTCACCTTAGGGTCCCTAGACATTTATGTTTGCTACCTTTCAGAAACCCGATTGCAAGATCCTAGCACTGTGCTTACATTGACATCCCCCACTGACCACGAAGCCAGATATCACCTGCGTCTTTCTAGATCCAGAAGCAGCCTCAGCGGGTTTGGCTGGTGTAGGTATAGTTTAGAGGGTTGCCTATTCCGGGAGCCCAGAGAGCGATTCCAGAAGACGGATCGAGTTGCAGGGAAACTTTTATTGGTTCAGCAAAAGATTCCCTGTTAGCTAGCTATAAATGAACGACACCGTGGACGCTCTAGCTAGGGGAACAGATCAAGCACAGCACACAGAGCAGTCGCGCGTTGCAACCGAAGCGAGCGCCAAGCAAAAATGGCGATGAGCAAGTAAAGCATTCGAACTCAGCAAGCAGTTCAACAAACCACACCGGTTGCCTAAGTGTACAATTAAAGAATTTTGGTTAGAATTTTACACAAGCAAACCGGGGAATCTCCAGACTGCTACATAGCCCTCTCCCAGAAGGGACTGTGTAAGCAGTCCTTCGATCTACGTGAGGACTGTCCGTCGCGGGCCAGCCTTCTGCGAGACCAGGTTGTGAAACCCGATGCAGCTGCTGGGGGAGAACCATGCAATCGGACCCTAGCGGGCTCCCACCCGTGTCCTCCCTACGGTGTCGAAACGGTAAAAAAACTGTTTGTGGGGGGGACAGTTAATAAAGTTCACGTAGGCAGTTGAGCAGGAAGATTGTTGAACTTCCAGTTGGCGTGCGGAGATCCAGCGGAAAGTGAAACCGAGGTGCAACCAACCGACGGGTGTATATGGAAAGCAAAACGAAAAAGCAGCGTAAGTGCATAGCCATACACAAAAGAGTGCAAAGCGAAAAACGTGCAAAGCTGTTTTTGGGTTTTCAAAAAGTTTTGCTCTTTTTTGGTAGTTTCAAAACGTTTTGGTCTTTTTTTTGTGGATTTTCAAAAACGTTTAGTAAGAGCAGAAAATTTTAAAGGCACGTTCTATGTAAAATAGTAAGTGCGAACGAAGTCCGAAAAACGAACCTTAGGTTTGAGCTTCCTACCGCGTCGATTGAGAGTAGGGGTGCTGTCGGTTGGGGTTGTCGGATCTGCTGGACCGGACTGACTCGTCTGAGGTTGCGGTGCCAGCTGTGATGGCACAGGCTGTGAAGGTGCTTGTTGCACCGGCGAGTCAGACTTGTCGAAGAATGCTGGCTTGAGTCGATCAATGGTGATCGTCTCAGTGGTGTTGCGTCGTGGCTTGCTTATGTCGGGATCAGCTTGTTGGGCAGCAGCCATGGCGGCTAGATCAATGTTTGTGCCAGGCGATAAGCTGATCTGCTGAATGCGTGAAAGCGCATCCGCGACGGGATTGAGAGCACCTGAGACATGACGTACGTCTGTCGTAAACTGAGAAACGTAGTCTAGGTGTCTAGTTTCCCGCGGCGAGTACTTGTCCATTGTGCCATTGATTGCGTAGATCAATGGCTTGTGGTCGGTGAAAACGGTGAAATGTCGACCTTCGAGGTAGTGACGGAAATGTCGGATACCTAGGTAGATAGCTAACAGTTCCCTACCGAAGGTGCTGTATCGCGATTCGGCAGGTTGGAAGCGCTTTGAGAAGAAACCTAGGGGTATCCATCGATGGTCGATGAGTTGTTGAAGAACTGCACCGACGGCAGTGTCTGATGCGTCAGTTGTCAGAGAGAGTGATGCAGACGTGTCTGGATGGGCGAGAAGCGCTATGTTGGAGATAGCGTCTTTGAGCTTCTCGAAAGACAGTCTAGCGTCGTCTGTAAAGTGAAAAGACCGCTGTTTACCGCGGAGCAAGTCAGTCATTGGTTGAACAATGCTCGCGCAGTTAGGTATAAAGCGTCTGTAATAGTTGACCAGACCAAGGAATCGGCGTAACTGCTTGAAGGAACTGGGAGCAGGATAGTCCTTCAGTGCCTGGATTTTGTCTGGCAGGGCTTCGATACCAGAGGCAGATATGCGGTGGCCAAGAAAGTCGATGGAGCTTTGGCCAAGCTCGCATTTATCGGGGTTGACGGTAACCCCATGCTGTGTTAAGCGCTGGAAGAGAGCGTCGAGGTGACGAAGATGCTCCTCGTCAGAAGAGCTGGCGATGAGTATGTCATCTAAATAAGGGTAAACGCCTTCGAGTCCTCGCGTTACCTCATGAATGAAACGCTGAAAAGTTTGAGCAGCGTTGCTGAGGCCGAAAGGCATTCTGAGGTACTCGAATAAGGCCAAATGGCGTGATGACTGCTGTTTTAGCAATGTCATCTGGCGCGACAGGTATCTGATGATAGGCGCGAACTAAGTCGACTTTGCTGAAGATAGACTTGCCAGCTAGAGCTGAGGTCAAGTCGTGCATGTGCGGAATTGGGTATTTATCCGGGACGGTAACTTTGTTAAGTGCCCTGTAGTCACCACAAGGGCGCCAGTCACCGGATTTCTTCGGCACCATGTGTAATGGTGATGCCCATGGACTTTTGGACGGGCGGATGATTCCCAGTTCGAGCATTTGCTCGAATTCCGCCTTAGCAGCTTTGAGCTTGTCCGGGGCTAATCGGCGAGGGCGGGCCGAAACAGGTGGGCCCTTAGTGCAGATGTGATGCGTGACGTTTGACGTCACAGGAGGCAACTCGTTCAGGACGCGAACGAGTTTAGGGTGCTTGCTGAAAAGCTCTAGAAAAGGCTGTGAAGCTTGGGGTAGGACACGAATGGGAGTGATAGCAGCCACGTTGGCGCTGGTCCCGATAATACTGAGCTGTGTCCTGGAGTCGATAAGCTTCTTCCTTTTAGCGTCGACGATGAGGTCGAAGCGTTGCAGAAAGTCTATGCCTATGATGGCGAAAGGCACAGCAGCGATTGTAAAAGGCCAGCGAAAAGTTCGCCGGAGGCCTAAGTTGAGCGTTAGCAGCTTTTCGCCGAAAGTTGCGATTGGTGTGCCATTGGCGGCACGCAGCTTGGTCGGCGATGGTGAGACGACCTCATGTGGGCCACGGGGTAAAACGCTAACTTCGGCTCCAGTGTCGATTAGAAACTCGGTGCCGGAAGTTAAATCCCTAACGCGGATGAGGCGACTTTGGTGTTGGCCGGTCGCGTCCGTCGCCGTTATGGAACGGCCGAGGTTTCCCTGCTTCTCGGCAAAGTTGCAAGGCTTGATACATTTACGAGCTGCGGTACCAAAACGTTGGTGGTACCAACAGCTAGCTTGCCTGTTGTTAGACTTAGAATGTTTGCAGGGCGATTTTAATCGGCTATGACGACGAGGGTTCATAGTGAGCTGTTGAACCTGACGACTAAGTGTCGCAACTTGTGCTTGCAGGGCTTCTATGGTTGACTGTAAGCCAGTGATAGAAGTGCCCTGGGACGCGACGGCATTCATCTTGCTGGCGTCGACGTGTGGCTGTGATCGTTCAATAACTCGATCCGCTAAGTCTGCTAGTTGAGTGAGCGAAACGGAGCTCACTGTAGCGAGAATCGCTTGCGTGTTTTCCGGTAGCCGCTGTAGCCATAGTTCGCGAAGTAAAGTCTCGTCCATGGTTGATGAACCAAGGAGTTGCTGCATCTCCCGTAGCAGGGTTGAGGGCAGTTTGTCGCCCAGTTGCAGATCCCTGAAAAGCTGCTGCAGGCGAACTTTCTCAGAGGGCATAACACGCTTAATCGTGGCCTCCTTCAGAGCCTCATAGCGGTTATCGGTCTGAGAAATGATGACGTCACGAACCTGCATTGATATCTCCTTGGGGAGATAGGACAGGAGCTTGCAATACTTCGCGTAGTCGGAAGTGATTCTGTGGTTATAGAACTCGGCCTCAAGAAGAGCGAACCACAAAACAGGATCCATATCCCAAAAAGGTGGAACTGAGAGAGATACAACACTAAGCATAGACTCTACCTTATGGTCTACAGATTCCATGATTTGAAAAAATGACGCGAAAAATAGGCTATCGTATGCAAAAATAAACCGGAAAATATGAAAAATAAATGGAACGAGCTCACCAGAGAAAAGTTCCAAATATCCGGCGCTGAGGTTGATCCGGATTCGGGGTCACCAATTTAGAGGGTTGCCTATTCCGGGAGCCCAGAGAGCGATTCCAGAAGACGGATCGAGTTGCAGGGAAACTTTTATTGGTTCAGCAAAAGATTCCCTGTTAGCTAGCTATAAATGAACGACACCGTGGACGCTCTAGCTAGGGGAACAGATCAAGCACAGCACACAGAGCAGTCGCGCGTTGCAACCGAAGCGAGCGCCAAGCAAAAATGGCGATGAGCAAGTAAAGCATTCGAACTCAGCAAGCAGTTCAACAAACCACACCGGTTGCCTAAGTGTACAATTAAAGAATTTTGGTTAGAATTTTACACAAGCAAACCGGGGAATCTCCAGACTGCTACAATAGCACTTAGTGGCAAGGCCGAGGCTACACTACTGGACTGGTTTCATATTAACAGCCGACTATGTGCGGTTCGGCTTCGGGGTTCATGTAGAATCAACCAGCACCGCGAAGAGAGACAATTTGTTTGTGATTTTCGTGTACGCTCCAACTGACTGTAGTGGCGACTCGGTCAAGGACGAATTCTACCGGGATCTACAACAGCTCTTGACCAATGCTAAAAAGTTGGATGTCGTCCTTGCAGGTGTTTTAATGCACGCGTTGGTCGCCCGTTACCATACGAACGCCATTTTGGTGGTCATCACGCGCTCGATGAGAACCGCTCTGATAACGGAGAGTGACTTCTCACATTGTGCGAAGACAACCGTCTGTTTCTTTCGAGCACTAACTTCAGGCGTACAAAGAAGCGTTCCGCAACGCGGCATCCTCCTTCAACACCCGTGGTCTCAAATTGAGCACACTGCAATTAGCTTCGGATGGCGCGGCAGCGTACTGGACTGCAGGTCCTTTTGGTCCACCTTCGTTGACTCAGATCATGCTCTGGTCTGCGCGAAAATCTGTGTTTTGGAGGATCCCGAAACACGAAGCACCGCAAGATTGATGTAAACTGATTAACTGGTTCCTCTGTCCAGGCGAGCTCAGTCTTCACTGGCATATGCACTCAGTTGCAATCCACCACAAGAAGTGGAAAAACACTGAACGTGTACACAGAAGGCGATAAGCATTTCCGGACCGTCATGCTGCGGTCTAACTCGACGCCTCTTGAAGGCTTGGATCTCCGCTCGTTCTCTGGAGCTGTTTGAAGGCCGCAGAAACATCCCCGCGGAATCAGATTGCAACGAGCGGCGCCGTTCTGCTAACCTGCTACTCAAGCGAAGCCTACGCAAGGATCGCGAGACATGGTGGTCTGAGCGTGCTTTAGAGATGGAGACCGCTGCCCTCTCTGGCAACACTCGCAGGCTGTTCCAAGCCATTCGGTCCACTGGCCTCAGGAAGCCTGGTGTCAGTGATGTCATATGTGAGATGAATGAGTCTCCGTTCACCAACCAACAGAGGCGTATGGACCGCTGGACCGAGCACTTTCACTCGCAGTTCAACTGGTCTCCACCATACATCAGTACATGCAGTACACCTTGTTGTCCACCCTAGCTCGTCCCACTGGATCCACTTAGCGAAGCGGAAGTCTGCCTTGAGATTCGACGCTTTAAGCGCTTCAAGGCTGCCGGCTTAGACGGACTTCCTCCGGAACTATTCAAGTACGGCGGCGTGGCGATCATTAACCAGCTGACCGCGCTGTTCGTAAAAATTTGGCATGAAGAGAAAGTACCTTCCTCTTGGGGCGAATCATTTATTGTCCCGATTTTCAAGAAAGGCGCTCGCACTTCATATGCAAAGCATCTCGCGGTTAGTCTTATTTCGGTTGCCTCTAAGCTATTGGCCTCCATTCTACTTCGCAGACTATCCTCAGTACGTGAATCACACTACCGTGAAGAACAAGCTGGTTTCCGTCCTGGCCGCAGATGCGTGGATCAAATCTTCACGCTCCGCCAGCTCCTCGAACATCGCTACAGTTATTCCAGGCTCAGTATCATTACATTCATAGACATACGTGCCGCTTTTGACTCCGTTGATCGACCTGCTTTATAGCGTTGCTTACTAAAGAACGGGGTGCCAGAGAAATATACCGCCATCTTACGAGTACTTTACCTTCATACATCCGGCAGAGTGAGGGTCTATGGCAAGCTTTCCTCGCAATTCGCTGTCAATAGCGGTGTGCGACAGGGCTGCCCTATGTCCCCATTTCTCTTCAATTTCGCAACCGAAGATGTTCTGTCGAATGCTCTAGAAGATTTCCGACATTTTGGCTTAGAGCTTCTACCGGTTGAGCGCGCGACCGACTTAGATTATGCTGATGATATCGCCTTACTTGGTGACGATCCTCAGAGTATGCAACTCATTCTGAATCGTTTGGCGGTTGAAGTATCTAAGTATGGCATGAACTTCGCCCCATCGAAGTGTAAAGTACTGCTCACGGACTGGCTTTCACCTGCCCCCGTGCTCACTCTCGAAGGTGCACAACTTGAACAGGTAGATAGTTTCGCCTACCTTGGGAGCTGTGTTTCTGCTGACGGCACTATCAACAAAGAAGTTTCTCTTCGTATCGCTAAAGTTCGATCAGCATTTGTTAATCTGAGGGACTTGTGGCGTCGTCGCGACGCCTCATTCTCACTAAAGGGCCGCGTTTACAGCGCGTCAGTTCGCTCAGTATTGTTGTATGGGTTCGAGTCCTCTCCGATTCGCGTGGAAGACATGCGTCGTTTTTATGCCTTCGATAGCGGATTCCTAAGGAGGATCACTCGTGTTTGGTGGCAACATCGAGTTAATAGTAATGACGTTAGACGTCGCATCTTGGGGAGTGTGAGTATTCCGCTCAACAAACTGGTTTTGTTGCGCCAGTTAAGATGGCTCGGTCACGTCCTACGCATGGCACCTGGGCGTCTACCGCGTCGCGCTCTATTCGCTCGTCAAGGACTTGGATGGAGGCGACCGCGTGGTGGTCAGTCTTCCACTTGTCGGCAGCACATGGAAATCGCTGACGTCGTGTCTAGCCGCTGTTGGATCCGTACGTCTTCTAGGATGGGGACCCAAAGATGAGGAGTGCCTATGAATTAGCACTCTTGAAGACATGGCCCGCAACCGGAATCACTGGAAGGATTGTGTACAATATTGTATTGATTCACATGTTTACTACTACAAACATTAAAAATGACAAAAAAGAGCAAAATCGGCGTGTGAAAAACAAACTAAAATGTTTTGTTCTGATTTTTGTCAACATGTTCCATTCTCCCTGCGGCCTATTAGCTGAAGTGTGTTGCTCACCTTCAACTAGCATGCCACGATGGTTATGACTCGACGACTTTTGCTTATCCGCTGATATCCGTGGTTTTAGCTTGGCTGTGTCTAGTTGATAGACTGTTGAGATTACTACTACTACTATATTATTCTAAGGACATCATCACTGTAATGAATTGGTCGAGCCAATGAAATTTACCTCTGAATGCCAATAAATGTCGACTACTAACCAATTGTGGTAAGAGAATTGCAGTGCAGTCTCCTGCGGGATCTCTATCATTGCGCTGTACTGATAAAACCGGTGATCTATAGATCGTGTTATCATAGTGAACAATAGTAAGCCTTCGGCACAGTGTCGCCATCCTGCCAATACAGCGCGACAAGAGTTGTTTCGCCTTAGGAGGGCACTGGGTAACATTAAAGCAGAAGTATCCCTGTCGTTAGATAAATCAGTGGTTAGACCACATCTGGAATACAGTGTTCAGGCCTGGGCACCGTACCTCCGTAGTGACGCCATTGTATAGAAAAGATACAACTTGCGACCAGGATGATCGAAGGTCAACGAAGAAATTCCTACAAAGATCGTCTAAATAGCTTGGGGTTATTTTCCTTGGCACTGCCTAGTTTGAGAGGGAATTCGATAGAGACGTTTAAGATCATTAAGGGACAGCGGTATCAGTCTTACCGGTCTGTTTGAGTTAGCTATGTCGAACCACCTGAAGCTCAAACAACATACAGCTCGTTTGGACATCAGGGCAAAATTTTTTACGAACCGAGTAGTTAACGTCTGGAATAAACTTCCTTCTGATTTAGTGGAATATGAGTGTAGAAGCCTTCAAATGGGACTTAGATGAGTGCTGGTCTGACCTTTTCCCAGAGATATTGTAATTGTATTGGAATATGCAGCGTATTCTGATGTTGACACATGAAAGTGCAAAGATTGCTCTTGTTCTTGCTTCATTCCTTTGTAGAAGCAAGAAGAGCCAATCCAACATCGAAGTTATAGTGACCTGGAGATTCCTCCGTATGGCTGTGTGAACTATTCTAAAATATATCCAAATTATAGCTTTCTTATGTATTAGGCAATTAGGCGATTTGCCTGTTGGAACGTTGTTCCCGTTTGTTGGAAACACGAACACGATCTCCGCCTTTGGCGCGCGCCTCGACTGCGAACGACGCTCCGTCTACGCTCTCGACGCCAACTACATTCTCCCTAGCTAGCTATCTTCTGGTACCCTATTTTAGCTTTAGCTAACTCTCCTTCCGTCCAATAAACTTTTTCCCTAGCTTACTTTTTGTATTTTCTACCCATTGCTTTTGGTTGGCTATCTAGTCTCGTACCGGATATATAGCGTACCATCATCGCGCTATGAAGTGGCGGGGGCCAATTCACTTGCCGGCACAAGAAACAGGACTCTCGTTAGGCGAAAGCCTCTATCGTCCGTTGTGCATGACCTGACCCAATTCACGTGACCGGTACGTACTAGCCTCGAGCTGTTTAAAATCTTTATTAATGGCTTTCGTTCGGAACTCCAAACTGATGTTCTACCTTATGTCGACGACCTGGAGATGTGGTTTGCGGTAACAACACCCGAAGACGCTGATCGCTTGCAAGCGACGCTTGGTTTGTGGCATCGCTGGATATTAAAATGGCTTTTGCCCGTCAATCGGGAAAAGTGCACTGCCCTGACAATTGGGGCTTTTAATCCACTTGGTAGTTTCTTGATCAAGAATGCTGCCTGTGAGAAGGGCCTTGACAGACTCGTGTCCCCTGATCTGCGCACTACCAAGGACACCATGAGAAAGGTAACGGCTTCGAACAGGATTCATTGTATCATTGTATGGTAGAAAGCAGAAGGAGAGTCCTTTATCACTTCCGTCGCTTCCCAGTCATTGCGTACATTGCTGTGGTCATAGTGAAAATAGGGTTCCACATGGAACCTTAAAGCTATGTTGTGAAGCAATATCCGGGCGCACTTAGCAAGTGAGAATCCAACATTTTCTCGCAACTTTCCTCGGACTACGCATCAACGGCGAGCTCCAGAAGGCGATTCCAGTCATTAACCACGCGCGTGGATAGAGCTAGATCTGACCGCACATGGAGTCTCCTCGATTTGAACAATTTCCATCCGTGACCACGTGTCGAACTTTCAATGTTCAGATGAAAGAACTGCTGTAACTCGCTTCCTAGCTCTCCTCTTAGGATACGTCGAGTGTAGATCAAATCGCCGCGACGACGACGGTAATCCAGAGAGAAAAGGTTTAATCGCTGGAGACGGAGAGGATAAGATAGGCACCACAGCTCTGGCACACATTTAGATCCACGGCGTTGAACCTTCTCAATCATATCGCGTTCAGTCTTCGTGAGAGGCTGGGCAGCTGGCAATTCGTACTCGAGAATCGAGCGCACATGTGAGGCAAACAGGAGTTTGAAGAGTTCTGGAGTAAGACGGGCGAATGCTTTTCGTAAGGCATGAAACATCCTGTAAACAGCGGCGACCCTTTTCCGAGTGTCCTCAGTTGTTTTGAGGTAAGGAGACAGTTACTCCGACCTCCCTTTCCTGAGCGACATTTCTAAGCCGGAAACCTCCAATATGGTACACCCCGAATGGTTCACGAGCACCAATCGGGAGTACAGAACATTTATCCCGGTTGATAGGTGACTGCCATTTTACCGACCAGTCGTGGAGCCTGTTGAGTGTTTCTTGGAGCCTGTCTGCATCCTCAAGACTCGATATCTCAATCCAAAATTTCAAGTCATCGGCATAAATCAAACATTCCGTCTGCAGCTCGGACGGGAGGTCGTTAATAAAGATATTGAAGAGGACAAGGCCAAGGACAGAACCCTGTGGGACACCACTGGTCATAGGTAAAGGATCAGAAAGCGTTTTGTGCCATCAGCAGATCGTTTTCCCGAATGACTGCAAATGTCTTTATACTCCTTTTTACTTCTCATGTGCGTCATATCTTCAAGTACGGTTCACCTGCGGCTTAGCCGTTTTCAAAGGCTAAACGTATTAGGATTGCGAATGTCCAGCGATGGATTGAAATCCATCTCAGCTGTCCGGAACCTGTTTTGCACTCAATGTCTTGGACAGATGAACGTGTTTTCCGTGGACTACCATGGACGTCGAAGTGATCTGATCTACTCCCGACGGATACTGCCTGGAGAAATGGAGAGTGAATTTCAAGAATTCTTTTAGATCTGCGCTGATAGCTCGACACGGGCTCATCTTATTAAACTGTTTAAGCCGAACTGCGTCCGTATCCATTCATATCTCACCCTATTCATTCGTGTGGTGAAGGACTGGATCAGATTGCCTGAGCTAGTTGTTAGTGCGCCAAGTGAGGAAAGTTACAAACGACTGATGGACTCTTATCTGCTGAATATGCGAGGATCTTGCTATTTTCACTGCGAACGTAATGGTCCCCTATGGAACGCTGCATCGCGCAGTTCTTGCTTTGAACGGGATGTGCTGGAGCTGACACAACATTTTCTATCTGCTCTCTACCACTCCAATGAGCTCCAAACACGTATTTGTTGTCAGATCTGCGTAAGGGTTTTCTAACCTCGAGCTCTGTCAGCTGAAATGGCGATCGACGACGAAGAGCAGTCAGTGGTCAGACTCTTTGAATATGGGCGAGACTGTTGTCAGATGTAGATTCAAAGGAATTGTTGATGAAGATAGGATTTTCGTGTGATGGAGGTGCGCAAGCACTCAGGTGCTTAGGAACGTGAGATATAGCAGAAGCTGATGCGAGGTCCTTGATTCTGTCAACGGGCAAGATACTACCCGTTTGCCCGAGCCAAGGTAGGGAGTTGTCTGGGGTGACACCACCCCGAGCCTTTGGCTTAATAGCCTACACGCAAGGCAGCGGAGCGAATTCAGGGAATCGCGCGCGTTGGGAGCCGCTGACTGATTAATCAGTTTATACACCGACTGGTAGCCGAGAGGTGTTCATGCCTGTCTTGCAATCATAAGGTCACCAATTCAAATCCACGTAGGGGCGGGCGTCCTCGCAGTATATTCAGCCCACCCGCGACTGATGTTGGTCGGGCGGCAGCGAAGCGCCGTTACGGCGTAAAGCTAACGATTTATATTTTATCATTCGCCTACCGTTTCGACGCTTGCCAAAGAGGAGCCCACTTCTCCCTACAATTTCCGCATCGCGGTACTAAATTTACAATGCACGACCAGAGTGAACCAAGGGGCATTTACTTTATTTAGTGGTGAGTCACATCTGCCACGTCGCAGTGATTTTAAGCAGATATTTACGATTTTTTATAGTTAAATCTTTTGTCATGCGAAAACCGACCACCTCCTGGGACACTGCCGCTGTGCCGTTGACAGGAACGTTGGTATCCCATACCACCCAGCTGGCAACATGAAGAGCTTTATCGGCAAGCCAGCTGAGAAGGAGGCTAGTTACGTTCGATCACTGATGTCTGTTCAACTTAACCCATGTCTGTTGGGAGCATCGCGGGAGCCATGAGCGTGTTCGACAGCGTGTATTTGGTATGGGAAGAGCGAGTGAACCACTCAGCGCACGCATCAGGCTCCGATCCCTATCCCATGTGTTGCGCATGCCAACACACGGACACCCGCGTCATGCGTTATTTGCGTGCCCGCGGTGTCTATGGAAGTGGAGGAGGATAGGCCAATCGATGACTGGGTCAAGAGGAATGTTAGGTCACACTGGAAACTTGGCGTCGGTTAGTGTCTTCCGACTGCCAGTCTAGGGTCCGAAGGACGATGATCACGTTTGTTTGGACACACTTGCTGATATCGTGAATAGCCGGCCTCATACTGAATACTGAATACAGTATTTTGGAGCAAGTAGAAAATAATTCTGTACAACTCCATCGGGTGATAATCAAAAACATTTTAAAAAAATAAATAGACACGTCCGGTGGTTATCCTGAGATAGTTCAGCAACTCCCTATGTAGCACACAAAATGCTTGTTCACACAGTGAGTCACAAGTGGGTGATATCGTTGTCAAATGGCAACCGTTCTCTGAAACGTATGTTAGCGAAGTGCAAATCCAACAAAGATTTGAATCTCTGCACAGATTCGGCCTCGACGACGTGTTCTGGCAGACTGTTCCAGGCGTGCACAACCCTCCGCTCGAAACACAGGGGGTGTGGGATTTTCTTCAGATCAGGTACCACGAGTTTGTACCTGTGCCCACGTGTGGTGCATGGTACTCGCAAGTGGAGTAACGACCTCAGCATGGGGAAATGACCGAGATGTAAAATACGGTAGGTCATGATAAGATCCACTCGAACACGGCGATATGACAAGGTGTAGAGCCCAAGGTTCATGCACCGGTTTTCATACGATAAGCCTCTCAAGCCGGGGATCAGCTTGGTGGCGACGTGTTGTACTCGTTCGATCTTTTGCGCTTCGCCGGGAGTGATCGGACAGTATGCAGGCGAGCCGTACTCTAGCATTGGTCTGACGATGGAAGAGAAGAGGCGAGTGGCGACGTCTTCAGACCAAGTGCAGAAGCTGTACTTCAGCGCCCAAAGCATGCGCAGTCCGTTTCGATACAATTTGTTGGTGTTGTCGACGGACTTCAAGTCGCAGCGTGAGAGTACACCTAGGTCTTTCACGGAAAGTGTGGGATGTAGTGGTTGGCCGTCTAGGGTGTACGTTCGGCCGTGAACAGCCTTCCCGAGATTCATGCATAGGGACTTTGCCGGGTTGACCGGTAGGTGGACTTCAGCAGACCATACTGCGAGGCGGTCGAGGTCTTGTTGGAGAATGTCACAATCATCGGGAGTACTAATTTCTCGCCAAATTTTGAGGTCATCCGCAAACATTGCACACGGCGACCGTAGAAGCTGGGGCAGCTCGTTGATGTGGATGAGAAACAGAGTGGGTCCCAGTACCGTACCTTGAGGTACACCACTGGTCGAGGAATACCAATCGGTTAGATGGCCGTCCACCTGTACCCTCCACTTTCCTCCAACGAGAAATTCATGGATCCATCGGTGTAACGATCCTCCGACACCACACGACCTTAATCTGTCTAGAAGCACTTCATGATTAACTTTGTCGAATGCTTTGCTGAAGTCGATGTAGATTACGTCGACGGACTTTCCCCGGTTCAGTGCTTGCAACCATTCCTGTCTCGTCACAAGTAAGTTGGTAACACAAGAATATCCCATCCTGAATCCGTGTTGTGCCTGTGTCAAGTTCTTTCGATTGCAACAGATGTATTAGACGCTTTTTTACTAGCTTCTCGATCACTTTGGCCAAATCGGGTGTAAGACAAATTGGCCTGTAGTTATCCACCTTACTGGGGGCTCCACCTTTCGGGATCGGCCTCACCACCGAACGCTTCCAGTCGTTTGGCAATGAGCCTTCAGACAATGATTTGTTGAATAGATCCGTAACAGCGGGCGAGATAATGGCAGCTAGTGATTTGATAATTAGCGGATGAAGCCCATCAGGCTCTGCAGGCCTAGTACCGTCAAGGTTCGCAAGTAGCAGGCGCACCTCGTTGACATCACAAACCAAGCTGTTGAGTTCTACAGGAATGTTACTCGCTGAGATGGGTACGGACGCCGCGTCGTTTGCAAACACGGAAGCGAAGTGAGCGGCCAGTGCGGACGCGCGATCGGAACTGGAAGTTAGCAGGTGTCCGTCCACGTCTTCCAGACATGACACGTCACCTTTTGGCTTCAAACGGCGTTTCATGTAAGCAAAGATCTTCTTTGGGGCCATCCTCGCGTCAGTTGCAAGCTTTTCTTCGAAAGTCCGGCGCTTTATCAATTTCATTTTATTGCAAATATTTCGCTGTCTTTTATATGCTTCGTAATCAGTGGCGGAGCCAGAGAGGCGAAATGCGTCCCACATTCTTCGCCGTAACCGAGCCAGCCTACCATATTCCTTGTCGAACCAGTGTGGTTTCATTGGTCCGACTTTCTGAAATTTCAACGGCACAAACTGAGAACAAAGCGAAACCATTCCTTCCTTTATTACTGTCCAACCGTCCTCCACGGATGTAACATGTGGTAGAGACCAATCCATTTGGATCGCTGCTCGATTTAATCCATCGAAATCAGTTTTCCAGTAGTTGTAAGCTGGTTCTACCGGAGATACACTCGGCAAGTTCAGTTCCATAGTGGCTATCAGCACGGAATGGTCGCTTTTAGCTAGGGGCACCTGGATTCGTATGTCATGCAACCGCTGTTCGCAATTCGTCACCATCAAATCAAGGCACGATGGGTTCGAACGCGACGTCATGCGCGTAGGTTGGCATATGTGTTGCGATGCCCCAGTTTCAAGCAACAAATCAACAAACTTTGATTCGACTTCAGAACACCCGGGCATGAGTTGGAGTTCAGGCCATTGAATGTGGGGACAATTGAAGTCACCCATGAGTAGAAAACATGGACGACTCATGTTGTTCCGAAGATGCGGTAGCCAATCTAAAGAGCGGTCCAGAGGGCTACGGTAGAATGCACCTACTGTCAGCTTGCCACGCCTGAGGTTGATCGAGCACCATACCTGTTCACACAGTCCATCTCCACTTCGGTACATGCTTACTAGCCTCCCACGCAGGGAAGGCCGTATATAAAGTAAGACACCACCACGAGGATTGTTTCGAGTTTCTTTGTCCTTACCCCTCCTCTTTAAACTCCCCTCCAACTGGTTACATACCAAGTGCATATGATACTTAGGTATGTCACGATTATGTGTTTATAGTCTGGGACGTTTAATCGCTTAGCTGAGGTATGTTTCTCACCTTTAGCTAAGCTGTATTGATGATGATGATGACTTGAGCTCGATATAAAATGCAAATATTGTTAACTTAGATTGTTCAGTTAGTGGTCGAAGTGTACGCTTACCTCGTCAGTTGTGCTGAAAACATCTAATCGCCACTCGAGGTGACATCCTCAGTGCGTCAGTATGTAGCGGAGTGGTGCGATGCGAGGCGTTAGTGAGGGAGAATGACCGTTCGTTTTGGTGGACGAGCTGTCACTCCGAGCTCGAATTGTGCGACGAGCACAAGACCACGAAAAGTGATCTCCCTAATTCGTACTTTGTGACGTTGGCACGCGTGCCTCTGCTGTTGACCTTGTCGTCTGAGGTGCATTTTCGGCGGTGGTAGAGCTGCCAGCCAAACTTGTCAAATCGTTATATATGAGCTCGGGGAATGGTGTTGACGGGCGTGTGTACACTGGCCGGTCAACCGCTACATCCTACATTTTCCGCAATGCATCCCGACATACTCCCACGCTGCGATTTGTAGTCCGTCGATAATACGAACAAACTATATGACAATTGACTGCGTATGCTTTAGGCGTTCAAACGCAGCTTCTGCATTTGGATTGAAGAGATTGCCACTCGCATTTTCCCTTCCACCATGTGACGAATGTTCGAGTACTGCACACCTGCCTAATTTCCAGTCACCCATGGCGACGTGCGAAAACTTGAACGTGTTCAAGAGGTGATTGCCAGGCTCATAGGCAGTTTAAGGAGTAAGTCGTAGGAAGACCTATACAGAAAACCGACGCTGTACACTCAGTCGTGTCCTCGGTTTAAAGCAGGCCCAATAATTACCCACCGGATATTACATCTGGCCAATTCCGAACCTGCGTGCTCCAAGCGGCACTCGGAAACACCGGTACAAAGTCGTGGTACCGGACCGAGCAGTGAAATATTGGTACAGTTTCTCAAGACAACAGTCGAGGCGAAATCGGTATCGGAATTTAAGCACTTCTTGGACGCCCACCTTGCGGATTACGAATTTGTAGAGCGCATTGCACCTGAATGGAACATTGCAGAGCCAAAATGAGTTGACAATATGCGGTAGCAAATAATGTTACACCGTCTACATGCCCCATACCATATCGATTGGTCAACACAGCTGTATTCGAAATAAATTAAAACACTGGTAGTTTAGGTTAGTTACTCGACTATTCATGGGTTCACCGACCTTGGTAATGTGGTTGCATACGTTTCGCCACCATGCGGGGTGGCATCGTCAGTGCGGTGATGTGCAGCGTACTATCTTGGTTGTCGAATCGTCCATCCGTGCTCGACGGACAGGTGGGTTTTGAAGGTAACAGATTCAATTTGCGCCACGCGATCTTTGTCTGTTCTATTTCTCGAGTAATCTTCTACTTTCTAATCGCCGGAGAAAGAAACAATGGCGTTAATGTCATCGGCTATACGGAACCACAAGTAGCCCATTTGTGCAGCTTGTCTTAAAATGTATCGTTTTAACATAGAATATGCTATCCGACGGGGACACTTCAAGCTGAGGATTACATTCCATGTAATGTAGTTTACTATGTGATTTTGCCTGGAAGCGATGCAAGGTAGAGCTCAATTGTATTTTGCCATTAAAAAGCAATGGACTAATTTAGCAAGGTAAAAGGCGTAACATTCCAATAGTTTAATTAGCATTAATGTTTCTGTTGTGGGCAACAAGAGCTAGTCATTAACGAACATCATCTCATCGTGCATCTGAGATGGAAACAGCCGCTGCCATTGGTAATCATCGTAAGTTATACCGTCTGATACGGGCAACAGGCAGCAGGAGACCTGGTGTTAGCGAGACCATACGCGACGAGAGTGGGCAGCCGATCCACAGCCTGTCAAAACGCTTGGAGCGTTGGGCTGAACACTTTGCTATGCAATTTAACCAACCTAAGTTATCACTTTCTTCGGGCATTGAACGCCCTTCTCCTTGGGCCGTCTCCCTGGATCCGCCCTCACGCGCTGAAGTCGAACGTGAGATCAGGCTGTTGAAATTGCATAAGGCCGCAGGGGCAGATACTATTCCTCCAGCCCTCTTCAAGTTCGGTGGACCTGCTCTAATAGGTGATCTACACGAGTTGCTAGTAAAACTTTGGGAGCAGGAGACAGTCCCGACAGACTGGAACCGCTCCGTCATTGTCCCAATTTTCAAGGGAGGCTCCCGTTTGGTATGTGGTAATCATAGAGGGATCAGTCTGATTTCGATTGCCTCTAAATTGCTTGCCTCTCTCATTCTCCACAGACTGACTGGCACTCGTGAAAGCCAAATTCGTGAAGAGCAAGCCGGATTTCGTCGAGGTCGGGGCTGCATCGACCACATCTTCACATTGCGTCAAGTGTTGGAGCACCGCCATGTTTATTGGCGACCCACCGTTGTCGTGTTTCTTGACATAAAAGGTGCCTTCGACTCAGTCGATCGATGTGCCCTTTGGGACTGTCTGTTGAGGAAAGGTGTGCCTGATAAATATGTAAACATTATCAAAGCGGTGTACGCACATAGTTCGGGCAGGGTGAGGGTTTATGGCAAACTCTCGCCACCCTTCAGTATCACCAGCGGTGTGAGACAAGGATGCCCGCTGTCACCTTTCCTCTTCAACTTCGCTATTGATGAAGTTATGGAAACAGCGTTCGCTGGACACGACCTAGAAGGTGTGGAACTACTCCCTGGTGAGCGACTTTTTGACTTGGAGTATGCAGACGATATTGCCCTAATCTGTGACGGCTCCCAAACATGCCAAACAGCACTGAACCGATTAGCACTGGCTGTCAGTCGTTTTGGGCTATGCTTTGCTCCATCAAAATGCAAAGTACTTCTCCAAGATTGGCAGGGACCCAATCCTGCGCTAACGCTTGGTGGTGATCTGCTAGAAGTCGTTTAGGAATTCAAGTACCTGGGAAGCTATATTAGCACCCGTGGGATTGAAGATGAGGTTACGAACCGTATAGCAAAAGCTCGAGGTGCTTTTGCCAATCTCCGCCACCTGTGGCGCAGACGCGACATTACTCTCGCCCTCAAGGGCAGAGTTTACAACGCAGCCGTCCGTTCAACTCTCCTATATGGCTGTGAAACCTGGCCCATCAGGTCGACAGACATGAAGAGACTCGTCACGTTCGATCATCGCTGCCTTCGCAGCTTAGCTCATGTCTGGTGGAGCACCGCGTGAGCAATGAGCGTGTTCGACGTCGCGTATTTGGTACAGGAAGAGCGAGTGAACCGCTCAGCACGATTATATCACGCACCAGGCTCCGATGGCTGGGCCACTTGTTGCGCATGCCAGCACACCGACTCCCACGACGTGCATTGTTTGCGCGTTGTGGGTGCGGTTGGAAGAGGAGGAGGGGAGGCCAAGTGATGACTTGGTCGCGAGAAATGAAAACCCTCACTTCGAAGTTGGCGTCGGTTGGTGCATCCCGACTGCCTGGCTGGGGTCCTAAGGACGGTGAACACGTTTGGCTGGACACACTTGCTGATATGGCTAGGAGCCGGCCCCAATGGCGTTTGTGTTGTGAGTTCCTTTGTCCATCCCCCTCCTGTTTAGCATCCCCCTCCAATCACGATCTCAATCGTTAGGCATAATATGACTTTCTTTTACGGCAGCCAGCTGTTAGCTCTCCGGAACGATGTCCATCCGTTACTGGGGACTCAGCGGGCGTGCCACTGTTTGTTTGTTTTTTCTTTTCTTGCCTTTTGTATTGCGGCACAATAGCTGAGGTGTTTTCCACCTCCAGCTAACGTGTAATGATGATGATGATGATGATGAACATCATAGAAACGGGT
>OX104067.1:46521509-46611475 GCA_944474145.2 Dicrocoelium dendriticum
GCTATGCCTATAACCTTAGACTAATTGTCTTCTATGGCTAGGTTTTGAAAGAATATGGCCATTGGTCTTTTCCTAACTTCCGAAGATAATTGAATTGTGAAACTGAATTAGTCTGGCTATTGACCTGCCGGGCAAGGGTGGCTCTGAAGGCACTTGGACAGTGCCACCCAGCATAGCTTAATGAGTCACGAGGTTACGCAAACCACCGCACCACCACACTGAGATCTAGGCTCATTACGGTGGTAAAGTCTGCTTCATGATTTGGATTAGCTAAGTAAATGTGTCTGAAATAAATTTCATCTCACATTTAAGCAACGTAAGCTTTATTTATAAAACAACTTGTCGGATAGCTATCATTTGCCGAAATATCCTTTTCGTATGTCCCCAAATCACACTCGATCACCATTGTGTTCCTCTGGTTAATTAGATTCGTAACCAAAATTTTGTTTACAGCATTAGCTATACACATGATCAGCTTGGGTGCACAAACTCCGCATTGAACAATCGGTCATGTGAGCAACTCGTGGTTTGTAACCATTACAGTTTTAACTCAAGGGTGCATGAACGGTAGTTTACAGTACCGTAACTTTATGCCATGAACCTAGTGCTAATAGCCGTATAAATTTTCATTAGTTAAAATTCGTCAGCTCAAGCTTGAACCAGGTCTCTTTACTCATGGCGAAGTCCACCGTTTATGCGGTATGGCCTCCTATAGGTAAATCAGTTCGACCGACCTACTAAGAAAGCCTTGGGCTTCAGTGTACAAGCATTGTAGTGTTTTAGATGTTAGGAGTGCGTCGTTGGAAGTCCAATTCGTGTTTGCTCTGTTGTCGACCGTTAGTTGACCAGCCATTTATAAATCATTTGTTAGTGGTCAGTTAATGGATTTCAGTTCGGCGTTACACACTGTTCCAGCTCCGAATGTTCGTTGAATGTGACATGACCGATTTAGGTTTTGTTTGATGTGTTAGAGTAAATGGCGCTGGTGTTGTGTGGCGGCGATTAGCAAGACTGTGTTTATTCTCTTACTTAGTGATGGGAATCAAGTGAGGAAGGCGCAGCTTCATTTGAAACTAAATAGAGATTCTAGCTCAAACAGCGACACAAAATGGAAGGACATTCCTAGAACCATGGTTCTCCTCTAGTAATTTGATAAACATACGCATTGATCTCGACCTCGTGTACCAGAAAGAGTGATCTTCGGTGAATAGGAAGACGAACTTTTATCACGCAAGCAAATGGATATAGGTCACTTGGCGCAAATTGAAGTTACCATTCGATCACGGATGGACGACTCAGCGGGCAACATTGCACACTGCACATCACCGCACTGACTGTTACCTCGCATAGTGGCGAAACGTATGCGACAATTGTATCAATCTCAGCAAACCACTCAGAAGATGTAAATTTTATGACGCACTATTTTCAGTATTCATTATGCAGTATTCGTGCACTGATGTCGCTTACGTCTCAGCTGGGTGCTGTTGCTAGCCTCGCTTTTCCAACTGGGGTGCATGCCAGCGAGCTTGCGCCTTGGCGGATACTTCACAAGGCATGGTTTGCACTCGACGTCTGTTCCACCTCCTCTTCTGATTGGTTTGACCCTGTGCTGTGCATTTGATGTTTTCAGTACGGGTCAATCAATGGCTGCTTGTGACGCGAGCCAATGAAGTTTTCTTACCAATGCCACCTTACCTTCGTACGAGAGCCACCTGTTTGTTCGCGTCTGTTGTTTACGGTGTATAGGCGACACAACCAAGGAGGTGTACTAAGACCATTTAAAGTTTTTACTTGTTTCCCCCTCTTTCTATTTCTTCTCATGGTTGTATGACAGAGAAGCAACAGGTTCACTTACTGGTTCCCTGCAGTTGATGATACTGATAAAACTGATCAATTTCTTGAAGGCGGAACTCTCGCTATTAGTCGGAAACTTCTTTCCGTTTCTTGATCCTATGGAGAGAAGGAAGGAAACGTTTTCTGTAGTTGGTACAAATTGGGATGAAATGCGTGCCCGATTCCCAGCTACCTGTACTCGTGCTATCCAGGCCGAATTTCGGCAATCGAACCATCTGAATGAGTCGTTGGCTGAGTTTACACCACAAGTCTTGTTCTCCGGAACAAGTACCATAGTTTCGGTGGTTGGTGTGACTCAACCGGGTTCCATGTATGGAAATTGTATGTTACCTACCCGGGTGGTACCCACTTTCCATCTGCTTAGGCTGCTGTCCCAGTGATCACATTGACCAAGATTCACCGCAGTGGGAGTCGCGGTCTACATTCAGATTGTGCGTCGCAATACATTCACATAATGGGCACTTCGAAGGGACCACGGTATCAATAATTTCAGCTACTCATATCTCGCTGCTCACTGGATGCTGGGTTCGGAATTTTGAGTGAATTCCCACATGGTAGTTACTGCAGGTGTTACCACGAGTCCTTATTTACTCATGACGACGGCGTATGCTGTCTAACAAGATTGCTGATAAACGTTGTACACATCGGAGCAGGAAATTCATCTAGCTACACCGGTTCGGAAACTGTACGAGCGCTTTGCATCTCAACAATCTTCAAACCTCACCAGAGATCCTGCGGTCACCCACTCACATTTATTGATGTTATGATGGGAGATTGAAGTAGCATTAGGTGTTCATCGTAGCGACCTTCAAATAAGGTGGTCTGTCACGCATCCAGAAATGCAGTGGAACAACCTTTAACGCTATTAACACCCTTCAGTTATGCACATCTCGCGACTCCAACAAGAACCCAGTTTAAGACCTCCGGATACCAGCGGCTTGCGGAACTAGCCAGCAGCTTAGTCGGTTTGACCAACTGTGCTAGCGGAAAATCGTAATGCGATGTAGCGCGAATCATCTTTCATGGCCATGCGATTTAAGGATGTTGCTTCGGACATGGTTCACCTAAAGTCAACAATTCCCATAGCAGCAGCTATGTGCAACATATCATTGATAAAATATTACAAGCATGCGTTTGTTCGCTCATGAAATTTCTTGTGTGTGCTATGTTTTTCACCAAGTACGTCAAGTTAATAGGTTTTCGGTGCTCGTTGTCAATTTTGTAGAATCATCAGATCTTCAGCTTTTCTCTATGGTGCTAAGTAGCTCGGACATACGTTCAGGCATCTGTCGACACGGATATCTGATCTCTGTCCCTGTTATCTACGGAAGGGCACTACCGGGAGTATCAGCAGCCCCATCCTTGAACATCTTATTCAAAGTGGACACGAAATTCTGATTGCTGATGCTTTCAACCTTTTCTGCACCGTGCCAAAACAACATGCTGAAGTTCTTAGAACACGCATCCTTAAGATAGCCGAATCAATAGCGATCAAGTTGACGCAACCAGTTCTTTGCAAGCACACGATGCTATTGCAAACTGTCACGTCGTCGTGGCCGTGATGAAGATCCATCCGTATGGAACATTGATGATGACCGAGGGTGGTTTCCCTTCTCGAATGACCCAACAGGTCAGCGAGATCTACTAGGTCATATTAGGGTCCGTTGTCATCGAAAACATAAGCTCCATTTACCTGTGCCGATCAATTTGGTTTTCTTTCAAATAAATTGAGTTACTTCAGACACTCTTCCGCGTTCTCTTCAGCTTTCATTAGCGTGTGTTTACCCCAGTTTTTCTTATAAACTTATTTGCCTAATACGTGTTGCCAAAAAGTTATCACTTTGCAACCGCGTCTCTCTAAATAGCCGTTTTATGTGTGTACAACACGATACGGCCAGATATTGGCATTTAATCGCTCTAGCTTTTAGAAGTCATGACGATGCAACCAGTGCCGAAGCAACTGTGGGCCATTTATTAGACACGGGTATCGATTACCTTGACATGGTCGATCCACAGGTGTTGCGAACGAACCGGCTGACATGAAAGTCACTCACCTGGGATTAACATAATGGATACCGTGGTGGCTGGTGTGGATAGAGCTGACGAAACTCTCAAGATGAGACGTTACACCCACATACACACAACTTGGTTGCTGACTGTTAACCCATCTTTGTTAGTGTTATAACGCTTCCGAGTTGTTTCCACTATTAGTCGGAACGTTCGAACGTTCTTCACAGATAGTAGAGTATACAATCGAATTCGTAACGTTTCGGGCTAACGAGATCTAGCGGTCATATGTCACGCGAACAAATCTGGAGACGAATACCGGCAACCTAGCACCGACTGCACTGAGATCCGAACGAGGAGATTGGCCGTTCGCAAGAGTTCTTTCACTTACTCAATTGAAGCAAGCCTTCTACATGTTCATTAGTATGGCTCAATATAATAGCATAAACTATACAGCAAGGGGGACGTTGGCAAGGCACATGAGTTGTCGCCCAGTGATGGTGTCCTGAGGGAATCTCAGTTACTGTCAGTATGATTTTGTACGGTAACTGCCGCAGCAAATAGAGAGCTGAAGTGCTTCCCTGGCCTTATGGATTGCTCGTTTTTCTCTCCGGCTCAAGCTGAGTCACCGCATGCTGATTGTAAACCTGAGGTGAGCCAGGCGGAGCCATGCCAGCTCCGTAACAGTTAGCTGATAACATGATTGCTAGACCGTATATCCGTTCAGGTATCATCTACCTTCATAGCAAAAAAACGCTTAACTGCTTTCCAGATCATGATATACTTGTCAGTTCTGCGTTCCATTTCCCCAGTTCGTTGACTTATGAATTATTTGTGAATTGAGTGCATGTCACGGGTTGTTGGGACAGCTTAAAATAGTGTGATGATGCCCCATCATTGAGGTGCTGGTTTATATGCAATTTTCTATGCTTCAGCTAAAGCCGTTGCCTTATATTACTAGTGTAATACTGAGTCGCCTTCAGGATCTTGATATAGTTTCAGGCAAAACAATTAGGGACAATGCCGTGTGCGGCCGGTTTCAAATTGGGTTGTGTTATCCACAAAAATGCTCGATGTTCACCGTTCTGGTCCAAGTTCCTTCTACACCTACCTGCATTATGCAAACGAGGGCGAAGTGTTTGATGTGCTTATTACCGATCGCATTGAAGCTGTATCTTACCGTGCTACGATGGTATGCCTGCTTCAGCGATCCATTGAGTTGTGCTGGGTGTTACTTTTCGCATATTCAGGCTCGCTCATACTAGATTGGTCAATGATTAGAGGCCACGCAAACTTAGCATCCTTGTCCTCCAGGTTGTGGTTGTTATGAGGGTGGCTCCTTACTCCTTAGAACGGACTCCTTGTAGTCCGCTGCCACACCCACTTCCTTGCGGTCAGCTTATCGGGCCAATGGCTTCTTATTCCCCTTGCCTTTCACCCTTGTCGTCTCGTTCCAACTTTTATCCCCCCTTCTCAACTCACCAGTTCTTGGCCATATCCCACCTTACTTTGCTAGGTCTTTATCTTCTAGTTTCAACTCACATACAAACGCGGAGGGTCGCTCCTGCCCTATCGACAATCCCATGTCTCTCCAAGCCGAACATGTCAGTTCATCCGTTCCTCCATAGCCTTTTTCTAGCTCTACAGAACGATTCCCATCCGTTACTAGTGCCTCATTTGGCGAGCCTCTGTTGCAATTATTTTCAAATGTTCTTTTTTAGTGCGGCACAATAGCTGAGGTCTTTTCCACCTGGTCTTGCCATGCAACCATGATGACTAATGCAGTAAAGAATAATAAGTGTAAACGAAGGGGACTTACCGGAAATCCTCAATACCCAAACCATGCATTCAGAATCAAGGCGCCTACAGCTTGTGTTAGCAACATACTATCACAGACAGCTGGCTATTATGCAAAAATAAGGCGACAGCGAGACAAGTTTCTTGCGGCTTTCACTGCCCCGCGTCATAATCAACCATTACCCCGCAGATAACAGCACAAAACACTTTAAACAGGCAGTCCGATTAGGCAATGCAAGCGGACGCGCCACTGGTGTCGACTGCGAGCCATGTTCTGTGAGGTCTTGAGCCAAGCACAAGACGAGTCACGGGGACTCCAGCCCAGAAGGCGAGACGGACCGACGGCATCCGGTTTGGTCGTTAGTAGCTTCATTCTCCGCAGCAAACTTAATTTCTGTCCACTTCGAGCCTTGCGCCATCCTTCATCTGGCCGACTAAACAAGGCCTTCCTCGATAAACGTTGACTAGGCATACGTAGCACGTGCCCAAGCCAACGCAACTTATTCAGTGCTATCTGTTGTTCTAGGGAGATAGCATGGTTATCACTGTCTAGTACTCGCCTACGCACACCATCGTTGCAGACAGCTGGTGCCACCCGATACCATCAATGCTCCACAGACAACGATGATCGCAAACTTGAAGGCGCCTCAGATTTTCAGACCGAAGGGGCCAAATCTCCCTACCGTAGAGCAGAACGGCCATCACTGTGGCCTTGTACACACCGCCTTTTAGACGGAGGGAAAATCCATTCTGTCACCAAAGATGCCGCGGATTCAAGATGGTAGTTCTGGATTTTGCAATACGTGAACAGATTACAATTTCTATGCGCCCATCGTTGCTGTTACAGCTGCCAAGGTAAGTGAATCGCTCAACGAACTCGAGTTCCTCGTTATCACGGGTTAAAGGGTCATCAACTGGTTGTTGGTCCTGTAGCAGCACTTCGCACTTTAAATGTGCGAGGTGCATAACAAATAATGGGATCATTCTCGAGAAGATATTCATGGTTGTTTGTGCCGCCGCAACATCGTCTGCATCATCAAGATCAACTAGCCTTTTACCAGACAGGACCTCAGCGCATACAGCGTGGTATTCCGTAAGGGAACACTCCATGATGGAATCCATGACGAAAGTGAACAAAAAGGGGAAATCGGACAACCGTGATGAACGCTACTTGTTATCGAAAGGCTATCCGACAGGTCACCGTAGACCCTAACGTGGCCTGTAGTGTTCAAGTATAGAGCACCTATGATGCTCGCATATTTCGTGGGAACACCTTTCCGCGCAACTACTACAAACAGAATACATCAATCGACTGAATCGAACGCACTCTTGAGGTCGATGAATACCCCTATTGTCGATCTGCTGTATGCATGGCGCTGCTCTGTCACCTGCTGCAGAGTGAACATGTTGTCTATACAACCACGTCCTGGGCGGAAACCTGCCTGCTCTTTCCTAATTCGGGGTTCTCGTTCCACTGTGAGGCGACGAATGAGAATCGAGGTCAGTACTTTTGTTACAACTGGCGTTAGGTTAATACCCATGTGGTTAGAACAGTCTGTACGACAGCCCTTCTTGTATATTGTCCTTATAATCGGTTCATTCAGTCGGGGCGCTCTCTTCCTTCCAGATATGTTCGAACAGGCAGGTCAGTGCTTTGCAGAGGACCTCACCTCCATCCTTAAATACTGCGGTTGGGAGGGAATCCGGGCCAGTCGCACGAAAAAGATTGTGGGCTGTGATCGTGTTGAGGACCTCCGCCTCCGATGGGGCCTCTAAACGAACCGATCATGGCTTGCCCTGCATCATCTGAGTAGAGAGAGGTCCGGGAGCATGGGGCCAACTGAACTGATCTCGAAACTGTTTCGCCCAGCGAACCATACGGCGCTCCTTACTGTGTATCAGTGCATCTGCGCTGTTTCTCTTTGTCTCACTGATGCCTTGTTTCCTGGGACCGGTGGTGCGGATCATCTGAAAGCGCTTGCGGTGATTGCCTACTACACGTGCCTCCTCCATTTCTTGAGCCCGACTGGTCTACCAGGCTTCCTTGTCAACACATAAGCTCCGCTTTAGTTCGCGCCTAATAGTCCGTGTGGTCACATTGTGCTCAGTGACAGCCGGGAGTTTTCTTCTGAATCCCAACTGGTTTACCGACCTCTCGGATATCCAGTGACTGGTGCGGTGACGATGGATAGAGCCACAAGCATATGCTCCTACGTCGTGCATGGCGGTCGAGATCCTATTCCACTGAAGCTGTCATTAGGACAAGACAGTGAAAGTTCGGTATTCAGTGCGTCTTGATAGGCGTGCCTGACGGAAGACAGACAATTTCGCCATTTCCAATCGTAGGGAACACTTTGTGCGCCTCCCGGTAAAGTTCATGTATAAACGACAGCGTACCAAGACATGACCAGTCGACGCAGGTATTCAAGAACGAGCGGCAATCCAGGATGGAACCACGCCACCTGTAACTTATGGCAATGTGATCAATTTGGGTCCATTGCTAGCCAGCTACAGGAGGACGCCAAGTGGCGTTTCGGTGCCCACTGTGTCTAAAAGCGGTGCTACTAAGAAACAGCAGGTGCTCCGCCCACAGTTGCAAGTCATTCGACGTTGTCAGGCCGTTTGGAGTTATGCGCATACTATCCACCTAGCTGGTCTTCTGAAGAGCTCAGACGCCCTATTTGTGCGTTCCTATCCCCTGCAAGTATCATAATATCTGAACTAGTAGCACTGCGTAGTAGCGTGTTCAGTTCGCGTTAGGATGCGTCGTTGGCAGCATCAGAACTGCAATCGGTAGGAGCACAAGCGGAAATCACAAACAGCGTTCTGTACTTAAATAAATAAATAAATAAATTTGTATATTTACCGACGAGCGGTACACGGCCCCATAAGTAGGAGCGATCATTTGTATAGTGAACACGTTTCATAACATCAAAGAAAAGTTTTTTGATAACATTTCGGATCATGATTACTTTTCGTTGAGTCCTAGACCCGTGCAACTCATATGTAAAATTTACGGATGTTTGTATCGTCAGGAGTAGATAATAAAGGAAAGGACTATTAGGCTGCCAATACACTGGATTTGGTATGGTATGTAATGACATGTAGTGGGTAAGCTAGCTGTAAGCTATTATCAAATGTTTTTTATACCAACTTCTGCCAATGTTTCTAATGTTTGCTGTGAGTCAAATATCTTCAGAGCATTTGGTATAGTGAATCAAGCTTAGTTGATGTCTTCAACTGGGCTGCACACGCAAGGCTGTTCACCGGAATCCAATCAACAACGATGGCTTATCCTTGGAACTGATCATGATACCTACCCCTGCTTGACCCGTGAGTGCTGCATCAGCGTCTCCGGATGCGTGCAACCAATAGTGAGAAAACAAATCGGGTGCAGTTAATTTAACAACCACATTAACGTCATTGATCCTACTTTCGTAGCACATGTCAATACTCAGCGTGCGTACAAGTGCAGCCTGTTGTCTTAGATTGCGAACGTTGAACGTCGCCAGGGAAACGGGACAGTGTGGCCTTATAGAGGACGGTATCCCAGAGGCGTCCGGTGGACGTTGCGCGAACATAGCTACAGATGGTTCCACTCCAGTGGCACTTCGGTTGTTGTCATTTACACTGGTATTTATAGAAGGTTAGTAAAAGAGGTCGGGATGGGAGTAAGAGAAACAGGTGCAAAAGAAAGAGAGGAGGCGCCATCAGTGACATGTTTCCGCTTATCCGCCCTGCTGTATGCAGCAAATAAGGCGACTCTTGATAACCTGCGCGACGGCCAGTGCTGGATGTAGTTAGAGTTTGCAGAAATTATCATGGTTGTATGGGGGCTGAGATACTGCCAGGGCGACCAGACCTAGACAGGAGGACGATTAAGGTCCCTGACCAAAGCCTTTGGCTCAAAAACCTGTCCGCAGGGCAACGAGGAGGTGACAATGGTTTAGTTTTACAGAAATGGACGTCATCTCATTTCAAACTCAACCTGGAGGACCAGCAGACTGAGTTTGTCTAACCTCTCACCACTGACCAACTTAATAGGAGTAACTCTCAAGAGGCCCGGAACTACCGCCCAGTGAAGCGCCATGTTGAGGTCCAGTCTCCTTGCGATTGGACCGCTACTGTGACGTCAGCGACTTTACTTGCTGTCGCCAGGTAGAAGGCTGACTGACACGCTTTTGCCTCCAGCCCGGTACTGGACAAATGAACAGAGCGCAGCGGAGCAAACGCTCTGGCACCATGCGTAGGACGTGACCAAGCCATCTCAACTGGTGCTGCAAAACCAACTTGTTGAGGGTATTACTCGCATTCCCCAAAACTCGACGCCTAACGTCACAGTGAATACGGTATTGTCATCACACACAAGCGGTTCTCCTTAAACACTCGTTGTCGATGGCGGAAGGGCAACGCTTTTTCTCCAGGTGAATTGGCGAGGACTGACTTTCAAGCAACAACACTGAATGAACAGACGCATTGTAAACGCGGCCGTTTTTCAAGCATGGTACGTCATGACGACGCCACAAGTGCCTTAGATGGACAAATTATGATCTAGCTAGCGACGCAAAGAGCAACTTACTTGCTGAGAACGCCGACAATAGAAACACAACACTCAAACTAGACGAAACTGTCTACCTGTTCCAGTTGTGCACCTTCAAGTCTGAGCACAGTGGCAGGTGGCCGGTGGCCGAGTGGTTGGCACGTTTGCTTTCCAACCATAAGGTCACCGGTTCGAATCCGCGTAGGGGTGGGCGTCCTCGCGGTATACTCAGCCCGCGCGCGACTGGTGGTGGTTGCGCGGCAGCGAAGCGCCGTTACGGCGTATAAGCTGACACATTTTTTTACAGTGGCAGGTGTTGGCGAATTCTAGAGCAACACTTTTACTACGATGGAGCGAAGCTCATGCCATGGTTAGATGCTTCAACCGCCAAACGATTCAGAATGACTCGTATTTTCTGTGAATCTTCACCAAGTAAGACGATGTCATCATCATCTTACTCTGTCATGTGGTCTCCTCGTAGAAGCTCGACCAAAATTTTGGAAAATTTCCAGAGCTCTTGACAGAACGTCTTCTCTTTTAAGTCGAAGAGGAATGGTGACATAGAGCACTCCTGTCGCACACCGGTATTGACAGTGAATAGCGAAAAAAGCTTGACGTAGACTCTTACTCTGTCGAAGCTATGAAGTTAAAGTGTGCGTACGATGGCGCTGTACTTCTCTGGCACCCCGTTCTTTAATAATCAACTTGAAACGAAAGTTGATGAAAAAATTGTGCACTAACATTTAAAGGGACTACGAATTTTGGTGGTTTCATTGTGCATCGGAAAAGGAGATTGTCTCTGTTCTTGGTAACCATCGGAAGTTATTCCGTCTCCTATGGGGAGTGGGTAGCTGGATGCCTGCTGTGGTCGATATCAAATGCGACAAGGGGAGAACGCTTGTCCACAAATAGTCAGCGTTATTGGAGCGTGCAGCAATCGAACGTGAGATTGGACTGCTGCAATTGAATAAGGCCTTAGGACCAGGTAAAACTGCTACAACCCTGTTAACATTTAGCGACCACCTTCTATAGCTGCTTTACGCAATTTATTTGTGACTCTGCCAACAGGGAATTGTCCCGACTGGCTGGAACAGCATCACGTAATCCCGGTTTTCAAGAAGGCTCACATTCAGAATGCGGCAGTCGTAGAGATACAACTTTGATCTACATCTATCGTTCTTCACAAATTCACTGGTGTTTTTGAAAGTCAGCTTCTCTAGGTGCAGACCGGGTTTCTTAGAAATCGGGCTGTATCGACCACATCTTCATCCTGTGTCCGTTGTTGAAGCACGGACGCGTTTATTGGTGACCCACCTGATTCGTGTTCCTCGACATCGAACGCGTCTTTGGTTCAATGTATTGATGTACCCTTTGGGACTGCCTAATTTGCCCTTCCCTTTAAACACGATCTCATTTTCGATGCCTGAACACGCGTTATTTCTGTATTTCGTATTATTCGTTATTTTCTGTCTCATATCTGCTCTAATCGCAGTGCAGTGCAATAGTTCGGGTCTTTCCCGCTTCAAGCAAATTTGTGGAATGAATGAAACGGTTCAGCTGTTTCGCGTTAAGTCTTACAACTTTTGAAAGAAAGTGGAAGGAGGCATCCACAGCACACCGGTGCGCTGTACCCGACGCTTCGCTGCCGCGCGAGCACCAGTCGCGCATGGGCTAAAGGTTCTGTGAGTTCGCCCGCATCTACGCGGCTTCTAACCGGTGACCTTTTGCTTACAAGGCACATCATACATCAGCACACATTATACACGTTAGCTAGAGGTGGGAAACACCCCAGCTACTGTGCCGCAATGCTTACAAGGCATACGCCTTATCTTTTCAGTCACCACCATCATTATCATTATCCTTACACATTATGTAGCGAAACGACATTGTGGGGCAGAGCGTGTATTGCCACAAGGACATGCCACTGATAACTCACGAACCCGTACAGATTTGGACCGTGTTTCCTCCCCACGACGCAATGCGGATGAGGATTTGTGTGACGGGCCATTCCAGGTGCCTACGAGACAACCCCTCCATCTTTCCATCCCATATCTCCGCTTCACTACATCTGATTCCGGCCGACCATGAGTCGTTCGAAAGCTCGCGATTTGCTCTCCCGTAGCTGCATCACTGGACCCGCGTTCACTCCTGGGGACTTTGCTAGCGGCGTATTTGTCTTATTCACTGCGTTCTCAACAAATACTTCCATTGTTCTTGGCCCAGACTCGTTACCAGATGCCGCCCATGATCCGCTGTCGGCTCCATCCGCAACGCTCGCAGAGTCTTGTCTTGTCTCATCCATTGCGCCCGTCGTTAATTCTCTACAATCCCGTTTTTGTTGTCGCTTCGGTTCACGAGTAGTCATTGGCTTCCGCCGCCCTACACTCTCCTCTTCTCGAAGTTCTTCTTCCCCCTCGTACCTTGGTCGCAGAAGGGTGGCGTTCACCCAGCGCTTCGTTCCTCCGCTGTCGATTTGGAAGTTTGCTCCTTTCCGATCGAGTACGGCTTAGCGGCCTTTCTAGCGTTCCCTGAACTTGCTCGCACCTGGCCCTTCATTATCTGATTGATCGTTGTTCCGTACCTTGACTTCTTCACCAATCCTGAACGGAGTCCACTTGTGAGCCTCATGCCTGGCCTTGTAGTTCCTCTTATTGCGTGCTTGTTGGGCTTTGGTTCCTTTTCTAGCAATCGCTTGCCGTCGTGCATGATACTGGATGTTCCCCCTCACTCGGCTCCGCAAAGCACCTATCGAGCGCAATCCGTGGTTCTCGGCCAAATTGTAATTCGAATGGCGACACCTTGGTGATCGACTGCATGCTGGTCCAGTACGCAAGCAGAACTTCAGGCAATGCTTCCTCCCATGCAAACTTCGTGCAGTTTATCCACGTCTTCATGGTTCGGTTGAACCGCTCTGTCATTCCGCTGGCCTGCGGGGGGGGGGGAGAGTACGATGAAGTGCATCGCCTCTCGATGCCCCACTTGTCCAAAACCGCTCTAAATGCTTTGGACTCGAAGCAGGACCCTTGATGAGAACACACTGGTATTCCATACCTTGCCGGCACATTGAATTCGAATGCCTGCGATACGGTCTCGCCTGTCTGATCATTGATTGGTATGGCTTCCACTCAGCAAGTGAACTGGTCGATCATCACTAGAACGTATGTTTCCTGATCAACTGTGCGACATCCAGTCCCCAACACTGAAGTGTCTGATTAACTTCCATCGATCGCCTAGGTGGTCTCGGTGCATCCATCTCGCAACTCGTTTGGCAATTTCGACATTCTCGGATGTATGCTGCGATGTCCTTCCTCATGGCAGGCCAAAACACTTCTCCCTAGCAATTCAATGACTTTCGGATTCTATATGGACGCCACCATGAGTTATTCGCATCACCCGCTCTCGCAGATTCAGCGGAACAAAAGGTAGTTTTCTTCCGTCTATCGCCACCACCACATTATCCTTTTCGACCCCCAATCTGTCCCAGGTCCTAAGGAGTTCCTCCATCTATCTTGATGTGGCCTCCGGCTTGGTGCCAGCCTGTGAGAGTACAGTACCTTCACGCATTCATCTGTCCTTGGATCACCCAGCAGGTTCTTCTCTTCTACTGTGACCGCGCGCACCGGTATCGCGTTGTCCGGCATGAGGTCGTCCAACGACGGACGTGACAACACATCGGGTAGTATGTTCTGCGTTCCGTTTACGTGCTCGATGCTGAAGTTAACTTCTTGCAGTCAATATGCCCACCGCGCAAGGTGTCCCACTGGGCCTTTTGCTGTCATCAACTATGAAAGCGGTTTATGCTCGGTGATGACCCGGAATTCTGTCGCTAGGAAGTACGTTCTCCATTTATCCAAGGCCCACACGCTGGCTAGACATTCTTTCTCCGTTGTGGAATACTTCTGCTCCGCCACTGTTCGTACTCCACTCGTATATTTCACCATCCCAGGTGGTTTGGAAAATACCGCACCGATTGCCACGTTTGCTTCTGTCGACTGCCACAGTGAATCTCATCAGAATTGGGTAGTCGTAGGCATGTTGGGGCTTTTATATATATATATATATATATATATATATATATATATATATATATATATATATATATATATATATATATATATATATATCTTAAACCCACCACCTGACATAAATAGACTTAGCATGCACGCACGCGGTTAGTAAGTCGACTGCAGCGTACCTACAAGCGTTGCGCTGGTTCTGTCTACGTTCTCTGCAGGACGCGTCGCTTCGGTAGTGGTCCCGAATGGCCTCGCTCATGGCTCACTAAGCCTGCCTGATTCAGGCACTCGCGACCGCATGTGCTACAGCACCATGCACTTGACGTCGATGGAGAACAACCCATCGGTGCGTACCGCTTCTTCTCTGCATGCATGAGGTCTTTCTCCTGCACCTCAGCAACTGCCTACGTGATCAAATCGCGCTATGCACGCCGGTCAACCGCCTTCGATTCCCATGATCTGCAATCAAGATTAGAACGTGAGAGGCTCACTTTATTCATGTCCTGGTAAGGTAACTTTGGTATCCCCACATGCCACTTCCCTATACTCAGCTGATCATATAAGAGTCGCTTCGGTTTCCGCGTTGAATCCATACGGCTTACATGTATTGTATTGTATGAACCTTTCCTACAACAATTTCTTGATGCTCTGGCCGTCGCAGAGGATAATAAACGGCGCCCTATCTGCTGCATCGAGCAGGGTGGATAGGGGTTTGGATGCTACTGCTCAAGCCTTCCCGTCTTCTTATACCCCTTCTTGTGCTTCTGCATCCTTATTGTCCCGCTCCAACTTTACTTATATCCCCCCCATTTTCAATCCCTCAATTCTTGGCCCTCCCCCAGCTTACTTCAATAGTCGCTTGTCTTCTAATTTCAAATCACACACAATCCCAGGGCCTCGCTCCAATCCAGTCGACAAGTCCATGTTCAACCAAGCGGACAACGTCAGTTCATCCGTTTCCCTTTGGAGTCCTCGTGTCTCGCTAAGATTGGCATGCCTCAACGTGCGCACTTTGCTGCAGATTGGCCAACAGGCAGCACTTGCCCGCACATTAGAGACCCTCTCGATCGATATTTGCTGTTTATCAGAAACCCGCCTGCAAGGTTCGAGCTCCGTGCTTACCCTGAGATCCCCTACATGCGACACTGGCGGCACATTCTCATTGCGCCTATCTGGCGATGATGCAGCTTCAAATGCCGGTCAAGCTGGCGTCGGCATTGTTTTGAGTCCCCGGGCTGAAGCTGCCTTGCTTGATTGGATCCCAGTAAACAGTAGAATGTGCGCCGTTAGATTAGCTGGTTCGTTCCGTGCTTCGAAGTCGCGCGGGGACAAACGGTGCCTGTTTGTCATTGCGGCCTACGCCCCTACAAACTGTAGCACTGATTCGGTAAAAGATGATTTCTATCAGCAACTTCACGAGCTCCTTCGTTACAGAAGGAGTACGGATACTGTGGTGCTGGCTGGCGATCTAAACGCCCAAGTCGGAAAGTTGTCCTCTGATGAGCTTCATCTGGGCGGCCAACATGGTGTAGGCTCCCGTAATGATAATGGTGAGCGATTGCTCCAGCTGTGTGAAGATGCTCGCCTGTTTCTCGCGAGCACTAACTTTCGACACAGCACCCGCAGAAGTGTGACTTGGCGGCCACCAGCCTCGGGCCAGTCATGGACGCAAATCGATCATATCGCGATCAGTTACCGCTGGAGAGGCTGTGTCCAAAACTGTCGCTCGATTTGGAGCACGAGCGTGGACTCTGACCACGCACTTGTATGTGCCGACCTCCTGATGCGTTTCGGTGGACGTCCACAACGTCGATGTGAACGGATTGACACTAGCCAGCTTGCGAAGTCAGATGTTCTGAATGTGTACCAAGATGCGCTGACATCTGGGCTGAGTAAGCGCCCACTAAACACCGTTGAAGATCACTGGTCGCATACTCGTCAAGCGTTGCTGTTAGCAGGCATGTCTTCATGTGGCAAAACAAATTGCAAAACCGGACATTGGGTCTCTACACAGTCTCTCGAACTTATGGATGCTCGCCGATGTATTCCGGCTGGAAGCGTATACAATGAAGCACGCAAAAATCTCGGGGCGAAACTACGTGCTAGCCTAAAGAAGGACCGCGAAACCTGGTGGTCTCATCGTGCCTTTGAGATGGAAACTGCCGCTGCCGTGGGTAATCATCGTAAGTTATTCCGTCTGATACGGGAAACAGGCAGCAGAAGACCTGGTGTTAGCGAGACCATACGCGACGAGAGTGGGCAGATGATCCACAGCCTGTCAAAACGCTTGGAGCGTTGGGCTGAACACTTTGCTATGCAATTTAACCAACCTGAGTTATCGTTTTCTTCTTCGGGCATTGAGCGCCCTTCTCCTTGGGCCGTCTCCTTGGATCCGCCCTCACGCGCAGAAGTCGAATGTGAGATCAAGCTGTTGAAATTGCATAAGGCCGCAGGAGCAGATACGATTCCTCCAGCCCTCTTCAAATTCGGTGGACCTGCTCTAGTAGATGATCTACACGAGTTGCTAGTAAAACTTTGGGAGCAGGAGACAGTCCCGACAGACTGGAACCGCTCCGTCATTGTCCCAATTTTCAAGGGAGGCTCCCGTTTAGAATGTGGCAATCATAGAGGGATCAGTCTGATTTCGATTGCCTCTAAATTGCTTGCCTCTCTCATTCTCCACAGACTGAGTGGCACTCGTGAAAGCCAGATTCGTGAAGAGCAAGCCGGATTTCGTCGAGGTCGGGGCTGCATCGACCACATCTTCACATTGCGTCAAGTGTTGGAGCACCGCCATGTTTATTGGCGACCCACCGTTGTCGTGTTTCTTGACATAAAAGGTGCCTTCGACTCAGTCGATCGATGTGCCCTTTGGGACTGTCTGTTGAGGAAAGGTGTGCCTGATAAATATGTAAATATTATCAAAGCGCTGTACGCACATAGTTCGGGCAGGGTGAGGGTTTATGGCAAACTCTCGCCAACCTTCCGTATCACCAGCGGTGTGAGACAAGGATGCCCGCTGTCACCTTTCCTCTTCAACTTCGCTATTGATGAAGTCATGGAAACAGCGTTCGCTGGACACGACCTAGAAGGTGTGGAGCTACTCCCTGGTGAGCGACTTCTTGACTTGGAGTATGCAGACGACATTGCCCTAATCTGTGACAGCTCCCAAACATGCCAAACAGCACTGAACCGATTAGCACTGGCTGTCAATCGTTTTGGGCTATGCTTTGCTCTATCGAAATGCAAAGTACTTCTCCAAGATTGGCAGGGACCCAACCCTGCGCTAACGCTTGGTGGTGATCTGCTAGAAGTCGTTCAGGAATTCAAGTACCTGGGCAGCTATATTAGCACCCGTGGGATTGAAGATGAGGTTACGAACCGTATAGCAAAAGCTCGAGGTGCTTTTGCCAATCTCCGCCACCTGTGGCGCAGACGCGACATTACTCTCGCCCTGAAGGGCAGAGTTTACAACGCAGCCGTCCGTTCAACTCTCCTATATGGCTGTGAAACCTGGCCCATCAGGTCGACAGACATGAAGAGACTCGTCACATTCGATCATCGCTGCCTTCGCAGCTTAGCTCATGTCTGGTGGGAACACCGCGTGAGCAATGAGCGTGTTCGGCGTCGCGTATTTGGTACAGGAAGAGCGAGTGAACCGCTCAGCACGATTATATCACGCACCAGGCTCCGATGGCTGGGCCACGTGTTGCGCATGCCAGCACACCGACTCCCACGACGTGCTTTGTTTACGCGTTGTGGGTGCGGTTGGAAGAGGAGGAGGGGAGGCCAAGTGATGACTTGGTCGAGAGAAATGAAAACCCTCACTTCGAAGTTGGCGTCGGTTGGTGCATCCCGACTGCCTGGTTGGGGTCCTAAGGACGGTGAACACGTTTGGTTGGACACACTTGCTGATATGGCTAGGTGCCGGCCCCAATGGCGTTTGTGTTGTGAGTTCCTTTGTCCATCCCCCTCCTGTTTAGCATCCCCCTCCAATCACGATCTCAATCGTTTGGCATAATATGACTTTCTTTTACGGCAGCCAGCTGTTAGCTCTCCGGAACGATGTCCATCCGTTACTGGGGACTCAGCGGGCGTGCCACTGTTTGTTGTTGTTGTTTTGTTTTTTCTTCTTTTCTTGCCTTTTGTATTGCGGCACAATAGCTGAGGTGTTTTCCACCTCCAGCTAACGTGTAATGATGATGATGATGATGACGGCTTACATGACCGATCCACCTCAGGTGTCTCAGCAAAAGTATGCAGTTCACTGCATACATCCCACAACGGCGTGTCTGCAACTCTGCCACCCTAACCGATGCACAAAATCCGTCGCAAGCACTGCTGATGGAACAGCTCGAGATATCTCACATCCCGACGGTACATCGTCCACGTTTCGCTGCCGTATAGAAGAACGGGCAGCACCATGGATTTGTACACCATCAGCTTCGTGCCAATGGTAAGCTGATGGTTGTTCCACACTCGGTACTCTAGCTTCCCGAATGCCGCCGCTGCCTTCGACACGTGAATACGCAGCTCACTGTGTAGTTGCTGGTCAGTCGACATCACACTCCCATGTTAGCAGAAGCGGGAGGTGGTTTCCAATACTTCAGAACCAATGCTGATTCGCTGCAATATTGCAGATTGCACCTCTGGTGAAGGCTGAAGGAGAGAGACAGTTTTGCTTGTGTTGATGGTGAGCCCGGATTTGGCCGTTGTCGAAGCCAGAGCATTAGTCATGTGCTGCAACCCATCCGCGCTGTGTGAAAACAACGCACAGTCGTCAGCCAACAGCAACATACGGATAGTTGTCTCACAGACTAGAGTTCTCGCAGTGGAACGACCGATGTTCAGCAACCCACCATCAATACGGTGCTCCACACGAACACTGTAAGCACAAGCGGCATCAAAAGCACAAGACATGATTGCATGAATATAAATCTTAAACCTGGCAAGATTTAAGACACAGCCTTGTTTCGCACCAGAGACAACTGCAAAGTCATCCGAGGTCTCTCCACTCAGGTGCACCTTCGCTCGCATGCCACTGTGCAGATTTACAATCCCACTTACAAACTTACGCGGGCAAATAAACTTACCCAACACCAGCCACAATGCCTCGCGGTTCACCGTATCAAATGCCTTGGTGAAATCAACAAAAAGCGAGTATAATGGCTGGTGTCGTTCTCTGCACTTCTCTTGCAACTGACGAGCCGCAAACACCATATCTATAGTGCTGCGACCCGAACGGAATCCACATTGCTCTTGCTCCACGTTCGGTTTCACAACCTGACTGACGAGGCGGTTGAGCAGGATTCGGGCAATCACCTTGCCCACACAGCTCAGCAAGTTGATGCCACGATAATTCGTGCAACATTGCTTGCTCCCTTTACCCTTGTACAGTGGTAGCACAAGGGCATCCTTCAGCTCAGCAGACACCTCCTCCTCAATCCACACGCGTTGCACCAAGTGGTGCAGCGCAGTCAAAAACACGGGTCCGCCGAGTTTCAATACTTCAGGCGGGATCCCGTCGGCTCCGGCACATTTGCCGTTTCGCAGCTGAGCAAGTGCTCTCTACTATTGCTTTTCTTTCTCAAATAAATGTCCACCTGTACCCTCTTCTATAAACCAGCACAACTCGCTTGAGCCAGTTATAGTTAATTTCCATAATATTAGCGCGTTTGTCATTTCTGTAAAGTATGCTTTCTGACCCCCTGAACTTATCTCGGATACCTTGTTAACAACTTATTTCATATCCTCATTAATTTGAGATTTTTGTCACGTTTTCTTATGCATTACTCGATTATTTCTTTGTTATCTTTCTCTCAAGTGTTTGGCTGTTGCTTGATATCCCCGGTGTGGCTGCACTTGATGAGCATGTTGACAAGGTGCTTATCTGTCTATTACCCACTACCTCTTCCATACTGGCTTCAGGAGACACTTGGTCGTTGCGGGAGGGGACGGGGTGCGTGGTCCTTGTGGCCGTGCTAGCCTCGAAGAGTGGTTTTATGCACTCAGTATGGAGCGGACTACGGTCCAGCCACCGCATTGTGTGCGCTTGATTCCCCAAATACAGCGCGATTGTCTTTACCTGTGAAAGAGTGTCGGCCGGCTCCATTGATGAAATGTTGCTCTCATCCACATGCCTCCTGGTCTTATTCCTTCGGGTTTACACTGGATATGGGGTGTGTGGATGGAGCTGTGGGTGGTGCAGCGCAAGCCACCCATGGTCCCTCTGTAGGCACAGACGTCCTGTGGCGGGCCAGTGACAGGCAAATTCAAAACCGGATGCCGCCAACCATATATATATATATATATATATATATATATATATATATATATATGTTATACACAATCTGTGGTACAGATATTGTGCCGTCGGAATCATGACTGAATAGGAAGACAGTGTGAATAATAAGAAAGAGCAATAAGAAAAAATTTTTTGTCTAGTTTACCACTCACAGTTTTTGAGATTTTTTCAGTCTGTTTTTTTAAGGGGAGGAAGAGAGGACACCGCAAGACACCGATTCACACGTCCGCCATTGACATGAAGCTTGAGCCATGGCCCCCAAGGTCATCAACCAGCAAGTATCCGCATCTCTCGAACCCCAACCAGGTAGCCGACAACAACCGGCCGAGGCCAACTGTTTCGTCAGCTTTTTCATGCGGCTTCTCCATGTTGTAGGCTGTCCACCAGACCGTCTTCTCCAGCCCTGTCCAGTAACCGCAAACAACGCACGACGCGGGTAACGTTGGACAGGCATGCGCAATACGTGTCCCAACCACCGCAGTTGATGCAGTGAGACGAGTTCCTCGAGCAAGCGGCTTCCACGTCCCAAGACGTGCTGTCTAACTTCCACTTTGCTTACGTGGTGCTGCCACCACACACGGGCAATGGACCGCAGACAGCGGTGCTCGAAGACGGATAGCCTGCGCAAGTCATCTTTACGAATGGGCCAGGTCTCGCATCCGTACAACAGTACAGCACGAACAGTTGCACAATAGACCCGCCCTTTGATAGAGAGACGAATGTCGTGGCGACGCCACAAATGCCTCTGCCTAGAAAAAGCGAGGCTTGGTCTCGAGATGCGCATCGAAATCTCGTCTCCAACAGCCCCGTCAGCAGTGATGCAACTTCCCAAGTAGACAAAGCTCTCCACAACCTCTAGTGTCCCACCAGCAAGCGTGAGTGCAAGCAGAGGCACCTGCCAGTCTTGGAAGAGAGCCTTGCATTTGGATGGCGAGAAGTACATTCCATACTTTGATGCTTCAATCGCCAAGCGGTTTAGTCCAATTTGGACGACATGTGGATCGTCACCCAGCAAGACGATATCATCAGCATAATCCAAATCAACAACTCGACTACCTGGGAGAAGTTCCACGCCGGTGTTCAACAAATCGCCCAGAGCGTTCTTCAGGACATCCTCAAAGGCAAAGCTGAATAGGAACGGAGAGATGGGGCATCCTTGTCGAACTCCACTGGAGATCACAAAGGAAGGCGAAAGCTTGCAATAAGCCCTAACCCTGCCCGAGGTCAGACTATATAGAGTGCGCAGTATGGGGACGAATTTCTCGGGGACACCATTCTTCAATAGGCAGTGCCACAGTACCATACAATCGACGGAATCGAAGGCTGCATGGATATCCAGGAACACAGCAATCGTTGGCTTCTGATACACATGGCGGTGCTGGATGATCTGGCGAAGTGTGAAGATTTGATCGATGCGTCCGCGACCAGGACGGAACCCAGCTTGTTCTTCTCGTCGCAACGATTCGCGCGTTTCGGATAACCTGCGAAGTATGACGGACACCAACAGCTTGCAAACGACGGGGACTAAACTTATTCCTCTGTATTTGGAGCAGATTGTGCACAATCCCTTTTTGAAGATGGGGACAACTATCGGTTCACTCCAAGATGATGGAACTTGCTCTTTCGACCAAATTTTCGAGAACAAAGCGGTGAGTTCTCGAACCAGCGAAGCGCCACAATCTTTAAATAGAGCTGGTGGAAGAAGGCCATCAGGGCCGGGAGCTTTATAGCGCTTCATGTGGCGCAGCTCCTGCTCGAGTTGTTGGTAAGAGGGAGGATCAATAGGGGTAGACCACTCGGCCCCAGTTCGAGCGCCAGATTAGCAGATGGAGCTGGGGGCCAACAAAACTGCGAGCCAGAATGTTCGGCCCATCGCTCCAACCGTCGTTGAAGCTTGTTCCACTTATACCAGATCGAACACCTTCGGTGACTCGAATGAGATAGAAAAGTCTCCTGGTATTACCGGAGAGACTAGCATGCTCCATCTCCCTAGCACCTTCACACCACCAAGCTTCGCGATCCATTTGCAGACTCTTGCGCAACTCTCGACCTAGGGATTGGCGTTCGTCACTGTGTTTGGAATCCGATGGGAACAAGCGGCGTTTGTCCATCAGCGACAAGAAGACGGCGGAAATCCAATGCTTCGGTGGGTGGCGGGTAACTTCACAAGTGTCGATACTGGCAGAAACTAAGGCATCTTTGATATGCGCCCACTGCGAATCGAGATCACCATCAATAGTTTGGTCAAGCAAGGTTGACAGTGAGGCTTGGTACCTGGTTACAATCGCAGGGTTTTGTAGATTCGCGACGTCCGGTGGGTATTGGACGCGCTTAGGTGATCCTCCTAAACGCATGCAAATCTTAGCACGAACCAATGCGTGATCGGAGTCTGGATAAGTTGACCAGTACGATCGGCAGTCCGTTACGCTTCCGCGCCATCTGTAGCTGATTGCTATGTGGTCAAGCTGGGAGCACTCTTGCGTATGTGAGGGCGGGCGCCAGGTAGCAGTGTGTCTCCTCGAGTGCGGAAAACTAGTGCTCGAAAGATACAAGCGATGATCAGAGCCAAGAGCAAGCAGTCTGTCTCCATTGTCTGATCGACTGCCACCGAGACCAAAGCTGCCCCCAAGGTGGTGTTCGCTTGGTGGAAGGCGGGCAACCCGTGCGTTAAAGTCCCCGGCAAGAATGACTATATCAGTCCTTTTGGAGGAACTTAGAAGTTCATGTAGTTGGTAAAAGCTATTTTTAACTGCACCCGGGCTGCAGTCTGTAGGGGCGTAGGCGGAGACGACAAACAAGGCACGCTTAACATCTCGACGCCTGCTTACGTTACATGAACCTCTTAGTCTGACTGCACGTAGCCGACTGTTGACTGGGATCCAGTCAAACAGAGCTGATTCAGCCCTGGCACTCAGTGCAACCCCAACACCAGCTTGGCCAGTGGCGGCAGCTTTTGGATCTCCGGAAAGCCGCAAGTGGTATTTGGTGTCAGGATTTACCGGTGAAGCCATTCCGATGACGGTGCTAGATTCTTGTAATCTGGTCCGCTATGCATGCCTTTAGGTGGTTAAAGGCTTGATTCGTTTCGGCTATCCAAACGAACGGTTCGTCTTTGTGAAGCAGCTTTAACAGCGGCCTGATCCTCTCTGCATAATAGGGCACAAACTTCGAGTCATAAGCCACCTTTCCCAAGAACGAACGCAGCTGATGCTTGGACTTTGGCACTGCAAAACGCTTGATCGTTTTGCGTTTCCCCGGAAGCGGATAGACTTGACCATTGCCCACAATGTGGCCCAGACGTACAATCGACTCCCGAGCAATTTAATGGCAAATTTTTACCGGTAAAAGGATGGTGTAGCCATGGAATCCCCCCTCGGTCCATTGTTCGCAGAAATATTCATGGCCAAATTGGAGCGAACAAAATTGCAAGCTAGGATAAAATCTTTTGATCACTCTCATCGTTATATAGATGATATATTTATAGTGGCGGATAAAGGCATAAATCTGGATAAGGTTCTCGACCGTATTAACCGGGCTCACGCAGCATTGCAATTTACCTACGAGGCAGAAACTTGCAATCGGCTTCCATATCTAGATGTCTACAGGAAAAATACGTGGATTGGTCAGTACACGAATTTTCACAGTTTCGTCCCACTGAGATATAAGCGAAACTTAATCCACTGCCTTACCACAAGAGCACGTAGAATTTGCTCATAGGACACCCTGGATCAGGAACTAGCCTTTATAAAGAATACGCTGCGCGAGAATGGCTATCCTGATAGATTTGTTTCAAAGAATCTTGAAGAAAAGCCCAAGCCGGTACCAGTTTTAACCGCGGCGAAGGAGTTATTTTTAAGAATACCTTTTAAAGGGGATGCCGCTGCCGAGCGCCTAACCAAAAGTCTTTCAGCGGTAGTCAAGTCGACATTCCTAGCTTCCAGGTTAAATTGCACATTTTCTACCGAACCACTTGTTTGTTCACGCAATAAGGATACGCTGCCATTGCTGACCTCATCTATGGTTATTTATCAGTTCAAGTGCGTTTGTGACGCTACTTATATTGGTCAAACGGCACTGCACTTGACCAAACGCCTGAAGGAGCACTGCCCGCGCTGGTTGCGTCAAGGAGGAACTGGGGCCATTAGCTGCGCCGTTTTGGCCCATATTGTCGACACGGGGCACCAAGTCGATCTGAAGCGTGCCTTCAGGATAATTTACAGGGTCCCCTATCATCAATCAAGAGGTTTGCGCCTCCGTGCGCTCGCGACAGCTGAATCGATTTGCATTCGGTTGTTTCAACCTTCATTATGCTCGCAAAAGAAGTTGCTCCATGCCTTACAGCTTCCCTGACCAGCTAGAACGAACGATACTGTGGTCGATTGCCACAGATCAAGCTCGATAACATGCAATCGACCCGTCAGATCAATGGTCAACTTTTAGCCTCCCTCACTGATCCGTTAATTAACTATGTAACTTGACCTAATGAGTCGATTTCAGTTCATTATTTCACCCTTAAATATGATTGTACTGGTCTGAAGAGAATCATCGAAAACAATTGCTCACATATGGTCTCGTGTTCTTTTGACTCTAAATGGGAATTTTCAGGTTGCTTAAATCTTCGACTTCTTGCGGCTGCGTTTCAGACCAGCTTTTTCCTGTCTTTGTAGTACTGCTGCAAGCCTGATACTATGTTCGTGCTCCGTTTTGGAGAAGACGATGATGTCCCCGTAGACAACCACGCCTTGTAGGTTCTCCAAGACCATCGGCAATAAGTGTCTGAATGTAGTTGGGGCGTTACGTAATCCAGACGGCAGTCTTAGAAACTCTTACTGCTGGCCATTCACACTGAAAGCTGTCTTGTGGCGGTCTTCCTCTGCGATGCGCAGCTGCCAGTATCCCGATCGGATGTCTATCAAGGAAGTCCGCTTGGCGCTGTGAAGGCTGGAGAAAATTTCTTCCGCCTGGGGCATCGGGAACACCTTTCACTGTCACTTTGTTCAGTTCTCTGAAATCAATGCCAAATCGATAGATACCGTCGACCTTCTCGTCAGTAGCACGGGTGATAACTACAGACTGTGTTCGCCTGTTGATTCCTTTCGCTTCCATCTAATATCTGTTTTGGTATCTGTCAGCGTATTCTGTGGTATTCTTCTGAAGATCGGCTTGTACTGCCCTCCAGGGATTAATGGTATTCAATATTCCACCTAGCTGCAGAATCCGTAAACATCATCTGCGTCCGTAACTAGGTGGGCATACTTGCTCAGTTCACTCTGTATTTCAGGGTGCTGGCAGTCAGGCCGCACCTTGACGACACCTACTCTCCCAGTGTTCATCTCAATCGTCTCGTTGCCTACGATTACTAAATCGTTTCTCAGATCAATTGTGGCACCGAGCCGTTTGAGGATGTCGTTGCCGATGATTGTTTCAGTGGTCTCTACGATGAACATAGCATGGCTGATGAGCGTTTCCCCTATCCTGGTTCGCAACCGCTGTGTGCCCGTCACCGTCAAACGAGGTCCACCGACGGTCTGCGTCACGATCGAGGACGGAGTTACTGGAACTCCTTTGAAACTTCTCGTAATGGACACTTCCGCTCCCGTGTCCACTGTTGCCCGGACCGACATACCTTCAGTAGTCACCCTGACGACCGGTACCCGCCACCTACTCGGCCAGGATAGAGAGAAACAATGGTACAAATTGCAGTTGATGCAGGATCTAACCCCATGACCCACCTGATTGCATCAGAAACAGCGGCGACCGTTCCGGCTTACATGTTCATTACATTGTGAAATCGCTTTCGGAGTCTCCCTTGACACAGATTCTCCACTATTCCGGACAGTTGATTTACTCTGTGTTCCAACTCGGAATGCTGGATTCACCTCACAGTCACTTGCTCCGAAATATTCTGGGCAACCGTCACCAGATCCTCTGCTCTGCTCTCTCCAACCATCGCTGCCAACTTTACCTTGTCAGGGAGTGGATTCGGCAGGCTTCACACGAATTGCTGTTTGAGTAGCCGTTCTCTTCGGTTAGTCTCCATATCGAGGAGCCCAATCGCCAAACGTCTGTCCAGCTGCTGGAAAAACACCATTAAATCCTGTTCGCCCCATCTAGCTGAGTGGAATTACTCCACTGCTCGCTGTCTATCGTCTTCCTTCCAAAATTCTGCACACAATACCGCCCTCATCTCAGCGAACGAACAGCCGGAATTGGCCTTCCGTGTGAGCAAATACACCGTCTTCGCTCTTCCCTCCAACAGCGTGTCCAAAGCAGTTAGCAAATTTGCGTCACCTCTGACCTTGTTGCATGCAGCGATGGCCTCAAATTCATCGAGCCGGGACTCCACGTCTTTGTGCTCGAATTGCGCTGAGCAGGTCAGCTTCATCCTGATTGGTCACGGCACCAGTGTAGCGAAAACGACACGGAGGGCAGAGGGTGTGTTACCACAAGAACATGGCACTGACAACTCACAAACCCGTACAGATTTGTACGGTGTTTTTCATATAAAAGAAACGCGCTCCCGTTTCGAGAGCAGTCATGTGACTATTTAATTGGTGCATCTTTATAGGCCTTATAAAACGATATGCAAATCGTATCCATGACTCAGCATGCTACACTAATGTGTTCGCCGTAGCTAGTTGCCATACGTTGTGGGTTGCATTTATCTCATAAATGGACTTGTGCTTCGTCGCTTGTGTCTACGATGAGCACCTGTTACGTAGCACAGCGCTTCATCACTCACTGTTCAGGTGCGTGATTTTGTTACCTTTTTTCGTCTGTTTAGTCACCCAATTGCCATGTCCATCGGCTACCAGTTTTATATCTTCTCCATGGAATCATCTAAGACCCAACCTTCATGAACCGCTTCGCAGTGAAACATGGCGAATGCAGTTGAAAGAGCGACAAACACTTGGCACCATCCTGGTACGGTTCACTTGAGGTTTTTCCAGTCATTGACCCCTCGGTTTGTTTGATTCTTTAAGCTCCACTGTCCTTCTTTCACGGGAACATGATGCAAAAAATGGTTAGGACTTAATCGACAAACACTGTACAATGTTTTCATTTTCTGAGACTCACACGAATCTGGAACACCATCATCGGCATTGATTCAACACATTTAAACTCTTATCTCGTCACCCACGCACATTACTCTGTGCTTAAATTGTCAAAAAAATGCTTTTGTGCGAACAACGTCCTACGGTGTAAATAAAGTATTTCCTTCGGACAGCTTGGCGTCTATTTTGCCTGCATCGAATTTGCGCTTGTTATGACAGGGACTCGCGCCTCCTAAAATTGCTTTTTTTCTAAAAGCGCGAAATGGGTCGAGTTTCGGGCTATATTGCCTGTTTCATCATCAGCATTCATTTCTATCCATAACTGCTTAGGTTTTTTCTAAGCCTTTCCTTGTTGGCCAATTAAGTATACGAAGGCTGCTTCACACACTGAATATTTTTATTTTCGTCTCTAGCCCACACGAACAGGGGACTTGACGAGTACCTTTTCGTGAAACTATTTCACGGAATCGAAGCACATTAGGTGACGAGAATGCCATTTTGTCTTTACAGTCCGACTTTCCGTCACTCAGCCCTCTACCGCTGGTAACCCTTTTTGTTTTCATCTTGGTTTCCACCAAACATAATCACATGTACTTGCATCACGGTGTTTTCGTTGCTACAGGACCTGTCTATTTCAACTGAACTGCTTATCATTTCACCTGCGTTTTATTCTGATTATGATGCTGGACAATAACTTTTTGATGAAGGACTCTGGACTGAAGCCCCGTTTACAGAAACGAGAAACGAAGCACAGGTACACCATGGTATCCTAAAAGGAAATTGGCGGTCTTCAGGATATTCGTCAACCGTAGTTTGCAGTTGGATACTATCCGTTTCTTTGGTTTCGATATGGATTATACGCTTGCTCGTAATGTCCGTTTTTATCAATCTAAAAGCGATAGAGTACAAATCTCCCGCATACGAAGAACTTGCTTTCGATATACTCAAACACCGATTGGTCCATATCGGCTACCCTGAAGAGATTCTTTCGTTCCAGTACGAGCCTGCGTTTCCTGTGCGGTAAGTTCAATCAGCATCCCGTTCCTTGATATGGTATTTGAATAATAATAATAATATATTCTTACGGTCAGCCGAGATAATTGTCTCCATGGCCAATGCACACACACGAATCAACATTCGTTGTGCCATTCAGTTCAGCATTAGTGTAAATGATCTGCACGTACCATAACTATTGTGTAACTCGCTATCTGAGGTTGAATCTCAGCGCACTATTACTTTTACGGTCCAGTATAGGAAGCGTATACCGCTTTCTAATTGGATATTCATTCAATAATTATACACGTCAGCTAGAGATGGGAAACACCTCAGCTACTGTGCCGCCATACATAAATGAAAAAGGAAAATAAATACAAAAGTTGCATGCCAGCTGAGCTACCAGCAACGGATAGGCATCGTTCCGGTAAGCTACCAATCAGCTGCTAGGCAAAAAGAAAAAAGTTATCGCTTTACGCTAAGAACTGAGATCGTAGATTGAGAGGAAGCTAAAAGGGATGGGGAGGGACAAAGAAACTCACAGCAGGAACGCCACTAAGGCCGGCTGCTTGCCATGTCAGCAAGTGTATTCAGCCAAACGTGTTCATCGTCTATCGGGCCCCAACCAGGGAGCCGTGACGCTCCAACCGAGGCCAGCACAGAAGCGAGGGCCTTCATTCCTCTCGACCAAGTCATCGCTTGGCCACCCCTTCTCTTCTTCCGTCCACATCCCTGGTGAGCAAACAACATACGTCGTGGAAGTCGATGGGCTGGCTTGCGCAACACGTGACCCCGCCATCGGAGCCTGGTGCGTGAAATGACGGTGCTGAGCGGTTCATTTCCTTTTCCTGTGCCTTAAACAAGGCGTCGAACAAGCTCGTTACTCACGCGGTGTTCCCACCAGATATGAGCTAAACTGCGAAGGCACCGATGGTCGAACGTAACTAGCCTCTTCATGTCCGCCGATCTTAGAGGCCAGGTTTCACAACCGTACAGTAAGGTCGAACGTACCGCTGCATTGTACACCCTACCCTTCAGGGCGAGAGTGATGTCACGCCGGCGCCATAGATGGCGAAGTTTAGCAAAAGCACTTTGAGCTTTTGCCATACGGTTCGTGATCTCGTCTTCGATCCCAAGGGTGCTGATACAACTTTCCAGGTAGTTGAATTTTTGAATGACTTCTAGCTGATCCCCATCAACGGTCAGCGAAGGAGGCGATCCCTGCCAATCTTGGAGGAGCGCTTTGCATTTCGATGGTGCGAAGCAAAGCCCGAAGCGGCTGACAGTGCTAATCTGTCCAGCGCGATTTGGCACGTCTGGGATCTGTCACAGATGAGGGCAATGTCGTCTGCATACTCCAAGTCAAGAAGTCGTTCTACTAAGATTAGCTCCACACCTTCCAAATCTTGTCCTTTAAATGCAATCTCCATGACTTCGTCACTAGCGAGGTTGAAAAGAAAAGGTGACAGCGGGCATCCTTATCTCACACCGCTGAAGATATTGAAGGGTTGCGACAGCTTGCCGTAAGCCCTCACTCTGCTCGTGCTACGCGCGTATAATGCTCGGATAATAGTTACATATTTCTCGGGCACACCTTTCCTGAGTGGACAATTCCAAAGGGCACATCGATCAACCGAATCGAAGGCACCTTTGATGTCGAGAAACACGACTAGAGTGGGCCGCCAATATTTGTTACGGTGCTCCAACAGCTGACGCAAGGTGATGTGGTCGATGCTGCCTTGATTTCGAAGAAATCCGGCTTGCTCCTCACGAATCTGGCTTTCACGAGCGCCAGTCAGTCTGTGAAAGATTATGGAGGCGATGGAGATCAGACTGATTCCTCCATGGTTGCCGCATTCCGAACGCGAGCCTCCTTTGAAGATGGGAACAATAACGGAGTGGCTCCAGTCGGTTGGGACAGTCTCCTGCTCCCACAGTTTCACTAGTAATTCATGTAAAGCATCAACAAGAGCAGAGCCTCCGAATTTGAAGAGGGCTGGAGGAAGATCATCTGGTCCCGCGGCTTTGTTCAACTTCCACGGTCCCATCTCACGTTCGACTTCTGAGCGAGAGGGTGGATCCAAAGGAACAGCCCACGGAGCAGGGCGATCACTGGCCAGCGAAGAATCGAACAATTCTAGCCGATTAAATTGATTTTCAAAATGTTCGGCCCAACACTCCAAGCGTTTTGACAAATTGTGGATAGGCTGTCCCTCTCGTCACGTATAGTTTCACTAACACCAGGTCTCCTGTTGCCGGTTTCCCGTGTCAGACGGAATAACTTACGATGGTTGCCAAGGGCAGCGGCCACTTCCATCTCTGACGCACGGTGAGACCACCAACATTCGTGATCTCTCTTCAGGCTAGCACGAAGTCTTGCCCTGAGCTCTTTGCGAGTTTCGTGTTCGCTTCCAGCCGGGATATGCCGGCGAGCATCGATAAGTTCCGGAGACTGAGAAGAGACCCAATGCCCATGTTGGCTTTTAGACATACCACCTGAGGATTTGCCTGCTGCTAGTAAGGTCTGGCGAACATGTGACCAGTGACCATCAATTGTCTCCAGTGAGCGATTGCTCAACTCGCATGTCAGCGTAGTTTGGTACGCATTCAGAACAGCTGGCTTTGTCAGTTGGCTGGTGTCAATGCGCTTACTGCGCCGTCGTGGGCGTCCGCCAAAACGTATGCGCATGTCAGCACATACAAGTGCATGATCGGTGTCCACACATGTGCTCCAAATCGAGCGACAGTTCTAGATGCAGCCTCTCCATCGGTAACTGATCGCAATGTGATCGATTTGCGTCCAAGGCTGGTGGGCGCCAAGTCACCCTCCGGCGGGTGCTGTGTCGGAAATTAGTGCTCGCAAGAAATAAGCGAGCATCTTCACACAAATGAAGCAACCGCTCAGCGCTATCATTACGGGAGCCTACACCGTGGTGACCGCCCAGATGCATTTCATCAGTGGACAACTTTCCAAATTGAGCGTTCAGATCTTCAGCCAGCACAACAGTGTCCGAAGTACTTATGTGGCGAAGGCGCTGGATCAGTTGGCGGTAGAAGTCGTTCTTTACCGAACCATCGCTACAGTTTGTGGGTGCGTAGGCAGCGATGCTGAATAGACACCTATTAGTCCCGCGCGACTGAACAAGTCAACCAATCGGACCGCACACATCCGGCTACTGATTGGAATCCAATCAACCAGAGCAGCTTCAGCCCGGGGACTCAGGGCAATGCCAACACCAGCTTGGCCAGTGCTCGAAGCTGCATCGTCACCGGATAGGCGCAATGAGAAAGTGCTGCAAGTGTCTCCTGAAGTGGGTCGCAGAGTGAGCACAGAGCTCGAGTCTTGCAGGCGGGTCTCCGAATTGGATATTAGCCGTTACAAATGTCTAGCTGCGTGGCGATGCTACGTTGAGCCCACTCAACTCGGTGTCTTTTAGGTGGTGCCTCATAAGAACGCTTACAGTTCAGCTGGGTCGTAGGATACCATACGCCGGTTACCATCTATTATTATCCGATATGGAGGCTCATTTTTATTATAAGATACACAGCTGTCTTTCTTCTCCCACGTGAATTTCGGTACTCATTCTTCCTGTTGCTGTTTTTAACATTTCTAAAGCCTTTACTTTTTTCATTTGCGTTTCTGTTGATTTTCAAATGTGGACCACTGCCCATTCGCGTTCGGCTTTGCTTATCTAATCAGCGATCGTCCATGTGCCGAGATGCAATAGACCCAGTTACTCTGATTCACGTCATCAGATTACTAACATTGATTTAAGGCATAGGTAAAGTTAGAATGGATGAAATATTCAAGAGTCATGAATATTTGATCAATGCAAAAACATCACTGACTTCGTGATTGTGCCCTATCCGATAAGCCATCGCGACGAGACTGGATCCTAACTCGATGCGATCGTTTGTGTGCCTCAGCGATCCATGGAGCTATTCGTGGTGGTGCTTTTGCACCTTCAGGGCCGCTCATTCCAGATTGGCCAATGCCTAGAGGCCTGACAAACGAAGTCTCCTGGACCTCCAGGTTAGGGGTTGGAGTTAGGTTTACTCCTTCCTCTATAAGACGCACTCTCTGTGTCCCATTGCCGAAACCCCGCTACCTTGAGATCAGGTTTTGAACCAAAGGCTGATTGAGAAGCCTACTCGTTCTGTCTAGGCCTGGGCAACCTGACCGTATGCGTCCCACGTAATACATTATGGTGTCTTAAAATAATGTCTTGATGTTCTGGCCACCACAGAGGATATACAACGGTGCCGTATCTGCTGTATAAAGCAGGGTGGATAGGGGTTCGGTTGCTACTGCTCAAGCCTTCCCGTCTTCTTAGTCTCCCTCTTACGGTTTTTCATCTTTATCGTCCCGTTCCACCTTCAATTTTATCCCCCAGTTTCCAATCCCCCAATTCTCGGCCTTTCCTCATCTTTTTCCAGTAATCTTTCGTCTTCTAATTTCGACTCACACGCAGTTGCAGGGCGTCGCTCCGGTCCGGTCGGTAAGTTTAGGTCCAGCCAAACGGACAACGTCAGTTCATCTCTTTCTATTTGGAGCCCTCAGTCCTCCCTAAGACTGGCGCGCCTCAGTGTGCGCACTTTTCTGCAACCTGGCCAACTGGCAGCACTTACCCGGACACTGGAGACCTTATCAATCGATGTCTGCTGCTTATCGGAAACTCGCCTGTAAGGTTCGAGTTTTATGATTACCCTCCGTCGGCCCATAGCCTAAAGGTAACGAGCTTGTCTCGTTATCTTGCGGCGCTGATTCGAATCCACGTAGGGGCGGACCACTCAGCCCGCGTACTAGTGGCGGTGGTCGCACGGTAGCGAAGAGCCGTTACGGCGTACGGCTGATACATACTTACTTTCCGCCTCACAACTTGCGATAATGGTGGTATATTCTTATTGCGTTTGTTCAGAGATGAAGTGGCTTCGGATGCCGACCCAACCGCTGTGGCCATTGCTCTTAGCCATAGGGCTAAAGCTGCCCTGATCGATTGGATCCTAATGAACAGCCGGATACGCGCTGTCGGATTAGCTGGCTCGTTCAAAGTATCTAGGCTGTGTGGAGACAAACGATGATTGTTTGTCATTCCGGCCTATGCGCCCAAAAATTGTAGCGTTGACTCGCTACGCGCTGCACCGTCGCAGAATAAGTACGGATACTATGGTACTTGTTGGTGATTTAAACGCCCAAGTCGGAAAGCTGTCCACTGATCAGCTTCATCTGGGCTGTCAACACGGTGCAGGCTCCCGTAGTGATAACGGTGAGCGATTGGTACAACTGTGTGAAGTTGTTCGTCTCTTCCTTGCGAGCACTAACTTCAGACACAGCACCCGCCGGAGGGTGACATGGCCTCCACTTGCCTCGGATCAGCCGTGGACGCAAATCGATCACACTACGATCAGGTACCGCTGAAGAGGGTGCGTCAAAACTGTCGCTCGATTTGGGGCACGATCGTGGACTCTGACCACGCACTTGTTTCCGTCAACATCCAGGTACGTTCCGACGGACGTCCGCAACGACGCTGTGAACGCATAGATTTTTGCCAACTGGCAAAGCCTGATGTTCTGAATGTCTACCAAAGTACGCTAACATCCGACCTGAGTAAATGCTCATTGAATACAGTTGAAGATCACGGTCGCATATGCACCAGACGTTATTAGCAGCAGGCATCTCTTCATGTAGCAAATCAAATTGCCAACCTAGACATTGGGTCTCTATGCATTCTCCGGAACTTCTAGATGCTCGCCGGTGTATTCCGGCTGGAAGCGAATACAATGAGATTCGCAGAGCTCTCAGGGCGAAGCTACGTGCTAGCCTGAAGAAATACCGCGAAGCCTAGTGGTCTCATCGTGCCTCAGAGATTGGGACAGCAGCTGATCTTGGTAACCATCGAATGTTAGTCCGTTTGGTACGAAAAACGAGCAGCAGGAGACCTGGTATTAACGTGACCATTTGCGATGAGAGTGGACAGCCGATCCTCACCTTGTCAAAACGCTTGGAGCGTTGGGTCGAAGAAGCTGTTTAATAAGTCAGAGTTACTAGTTTCTACATCGGCCAATGATCGTCCTACTCTATGGATCGTCCCCATTGGTGGGCTACCAGGCGCAGAAATCGAACGTGAAATTGAACAACGTCGCCGGAGCAGATGAGGGACCTGCTCTTTTGAACGATGTACATAACTTACTAGTGAATCTATGGGAGCAGGAGATTGTCCCGACAGACTAGTGGCGCTCCGTAATAGTTCCAGTTTTCAAGGGAGGCTCCCGTTCCGAATGCGGCTGTCGTAGAGGAATCAGTCTTGTCTCTATTACCTCTAATCTGCTTGCGTATGCCGTCCTCCATAGCACTCGTAAAAACCAGATGCGCTAGGCGCAAGCCGGGTTTCGTTGAAATCGAAGCTGTATTGACTATGTCTTGACATTACATCGGTGGTTGAAGCACTGCCATGTTCATTGGCGACCCACCGTAGTCGTGTTCCTAGACATAAAAGGGGTCTTTATTGCGGTTGATCTATGTTCCCTTTGGGACTGTGCCACGGAAAGGTGTTCCCGAGAAATATGTAAATATTATCCGAGCGCTGTATGCGCGTTGCTCAGGCAGAGTGAGGGTTTACGGCAAGCTGTTGCCCCTCTTTAATATCTCCAGCGGTGTGAGACTAGGTTGCCCGCTCTCACCTTGTTTTCTTTAACTTCAGCATTGATGACGTCATGGAAATGGCGTTCGCCGGACACGACAGAAAGTGTGGGACTGCTCCCAGGTGAACGATTTCTCGACTTGAAGTATGCCGACGACATTGCGCTTATCTGTGACAGCCCTCGAACGTGCCCAACTGCACCGGATAAATTAGCTCTGATTGCCAGGCGTTTCGGGTTATGCTTTGCGCCCTCGAAATGCAAAGTTGTTGTCCAAGATTGGCAAGTACTCACTCCTGCACTGACCCTTGGCTCTGATAATTTAGAAGTCATCGAGAAATTTAAGTATCTGGGTATCTGTATCAGCACCAGTGGAACGGAAGATGAGATCACGAACCGTATAACAAAAGCTCAATGTACTTTTACTAATCTCCGCCATCTTTGGCGCCGGCGTGACATTACTCTCGCTCTGAAGTGCAGCGTTTACAATACAGCCGTCCGTGCAATCTTCCTGTACGGTTGCGAAACTTGACCCATCTAGTCGACGGTTCTAAAGGGGCTAGCTACGTTTGATCATCGCTGCCTTCCCAGCTTAGCTCATGTCTGGTGTGAGCACCGCATGAGCAATGAGCGTGTTCAGCCTCCTGTATTTTGTGCAGGATGAGCGAGTGAACCGCACAGCACCATTATATCACGTATCAGACTCGTATGGCCGGGCCCCGGTGCACGAATGCCAGTACACTGACTCTCGCTTCGTGCGTTGTTTGCACGCCGGGGGTACATTTGGAAGGTGAGTAGCTGAGGCCAAGCCATGATTGGTTCGAAAGTATTGAAGTCCCTCATTTCGAAGTTGGCTTCGGTTCATGTTTCCCAACTGTTGGGCTGGGGACCGAAGGATGATGAACACGTTTGGTTGGATACACTGACGTGGCGAATAGTCGACTTCAATGGCTTTTGTGTTGTGAGTCTCTTTGTTTGTCCCCTTCCCTTTAGCTACCCCTGCAACAACGATCATAAACGTGATATTTGCGTTATGTTACTTTTTTATAGCTTTTAACTCGACGTTGCTTAATGTCTTACTTTTTGTATTGCGGCACGTTAGCTGTGTTGTGTTTCTCACCCTCGAGTGACGTATCGATGCTGATGATGATGATCGATCCGATAAGCATTTGACCGCTGATGCTGTGCATACCTGGGCCTCCATCTAAAAATACGGTCCGTCCTTATCTCTTATCGGTGAGCCTGTTCATGTTTTGTTTTACTGTGTCATTGATTGACTTCCGCTGAGTTCCGCCCTACTAGTGGCAGTATTGATAAATAATCGACGTAGAGGTAACCGGCTTGAGGCATGCCTATGACTTAATCAAACTTTGTGGGGTGGTTCGAGCTTATCAGATACCCTATACCAGCCCGTAGCCCTAAAGATCACAAGACTGCCTTGTAATCCGAGGGCACGGCTTCGAGCCTGCGTAGCACCCGGGCGACCGTCGACCATGTCTGACTGGTAGTGGTTGCGCGGCAGCCAAGCATCGGTGCTGCGTACCGGCGTACTGCTGATGCCAAGGTTACGACACAGATGCCGACGAACTTTCGCATCACTCATATCGTTCTTTCGTCAAAGCTGGACATTATTTCGCAATCATCAGCGATTAAAGTATGACAATCTTTTGATACCTTTAGCGCGCTGTGGCAAACCGTTTGATATGTCCGGTCGCCCTACAACATGGCACTTCTTTATTTTGGCTGGTTGTCACTGCGACATACCGTTTACGTTGTTGACCTGATCAAGTTGTACAAAGGAATTGCATAGAAATGTGAGTACACAAGTAAATAAACCAGTGCGTATAGTCTCGACTTGCCGAGACACACCTCTTACGATGTGACCAATCAGTTGCACGAAAAGCAATGCTTTGATCACATGGTGATCGGTAGCGCGCACAAATATTTCAAATTAGCAGTTTATGTGTGTCAAAGACATGCTGATAAATCTTTGTTACAACCTGTCAGTTTTCGTGTCAAAAATAGACATGTGAATACTGTTGTGATTTTAGTTGGCCTTGACATTCGTATGCTGATGTTTTTGAGTGACTTTATCCAGTGGAGGGTCATAATTGTCGATAGCGCATTGAATTTCTTTTGCGTGTGCACATCCGAACCTTCTATTAGCCTTGAGCTGACTTCGTTGGTTAGGATGCGACTGTTATTTTTCCACAAATAACCTCAAAATCAGTAGCCCATTTTTCGTCTAATGTAACACCCAGTGGTTTGCCTCGGGTTTCAAGGATCAATGACACGTCTCCTTTTATCGCAGTGTTTTCTTCACAGTGAAACTTGTGGAAGCTGTAATCCGGAATCCTCTAGTAACACCTAAGTTTATTTGGCCTTCGGTGTAGTCTGTTACGGCAACGGAATAGGGTGAAGTTGAATGGAAAACGAATTGCTTCAAACGAGGATGGAACGATTGATGGGTTCTCTTCATGTAGAAATATCAGTGCTCCAGCGTTATTGACTAAGAAGTAAAACTCCAACCACCCAATATGTGGTCCACGGCTGGCTAGATGATGGGGCTCTCCAGATGGCGCGTTAGCGCCATGGTTCTCGAATGCTAGCACTCGTCAGAAATAAGCCATGATCGGCGCACAGCTGAAGTAGGCGGTCACCGTTGTCCGTTCTGCAAGTGCCATGGTCGTATTGACCACCGAGTTCACGTTCGTCAACTTCAAGTCTACCGACCTGCGCGTTCAAGTTTCCGGCGAGCGCCACGATGTCGGTACGGCGCTTTTTATGGAGGAGGTCGGCCAGTTGATCGTTTAACTCTTTCTCAACTGACTCTGGGCTGCAATCTGTGAAAGCGTACGCTGCGACAATGAGCAGACAGCATCTGCTGGCTTCGCGCCTTGACAGTCGCACTGAGGCTTCAAGTCGAATCGCGCATAGTCGACTGTTGACAGTGATCCAGTCTAGTAGCACGGACTCAGCACGGGTGCTCAACGCAATCCCCACGCCAGTATAACCAGCGTCTTCGTCGCTTGTGTCTCCAGATAGACGCAAAGTGAAAATGCCAGTGGAATTCGTAGACGGTGAAACTAGTCGTAGCGTCGCGCTAGAGTCCTGTAAACGGGTCTCGCTGAGACCACATACATCATTGGCTGCAGTTTCTAAAGTGCGAGCAGTGGTTACATGTGACCCAATCTACATCAACGTCTGAACATTGAAGGTTCTTAGCTTGATTTGGAAACGGGATGCTAAAAATGGCTTGTCAACGTGACTTGACGCATCCTCGGACTTAGACTCCTGACCCGTATGGCGAGGACATTCACCTAAGGTGGCGCGATGTTGTGAATTCGAAAACGGAGAGGAAATACCAAGAATGAAGGGGTTGAACAAACTTGGAATAAAGTGATTCAACGGTGGTTCGGTAACATATGGTGTGGCAGGTGCCGCCGCCAGCAATTTGGCTGAGGAGAGAAGTTCCAGAGAGTGAGAGCAGATCGAGCGAAAGCGGAGAGAACGAGCAAAGTTGTTAAGACAGGGATCCTTAGGTTATGGGGGCATTGTGCTTCTCGTTTGCCCAAACCGAAGAATGGCGTTGACTTAGGGGACCCCACTCGGAGCCTTGGGTCATTAAAGACCTAACTCACAAGCCAGCGGGACGACTGACGAATACCGCGAACTGCTAGGAGCCCGACTATCTAGCTGAGGGTAAAACGACTTTCGAGTAGAGGCAAACTACTCACGGCGCCTAAAGCGCTGGAGTGAAGCACCATGAAGGCCAGGATTCCCTGAACTACCGAACTCGCCGCGAAGCACAAAAGCTGTTGACAGCCGGGTAGGTTACACGCTCTCATAGAAGCCGGTGACTATCGAGGTTGCTCATCCGCCTTCCATTAACCAGGTGACCAGCCCAGAACCTCCAACGCTCTAGAAAGCGGCCGCTGATTGTCCGTGACTGCTTATTCATCTCGTCTGCGAACAGCCGGGACTTACAGTTACCTTCGCAAGGAAGGCATTCTCCGATACGCAACCTACATACGCGCCCGGTGTACAGTTCCGCCCCACCAACCAGTGGTCGCTTCACTTCTGGGAAAAATCACCAAGTGTACGCCGTAACGGCGCTTCGCTATCATGAGAACACCACCCGTCGCGCGTGTGCTGAGTATCGCGAGGACGTCCACCCCTTCGCGGATTCGAACCAGTGATCTCATGGATGAAAAACCAGGCGCTCAGACAACGGCCACCGGCAAATCAATCGTCAGCTGTACGCTCCATCGGCGCCTCGCTGCCACGCGACCACCGCCAGTCGCGCACAGGCTGATTGTACCCCGAGAATGTCCACCCCTACGCAGATTCGAACCGGTGACCCTAAGGTTACAAACCGGGCGCACAAACCACTCGATCACCGGCCAAGAAGCCTCTGCTTGCTTTAGCGAATGCGCCATCTCTGGCGTCGAGGCGATCTGAGTATATCTCTGCAGGGCCGAGTTTACAATGCCACAGTGAAAGCGGTTATACTCTATGGCTGCGAGACGGCCTGTTCGCGCAAAGATTTTAAGAGGCTATATATGTTCAGTTGCTCATTTGTTTGCCGAGCTGCGAAATTTCGCAGCTCGGCGAACAAATGAGCAACTGAATTATCATTTTCCAAAACATTTTAAAGGGTTTGTATGTTTTTGATCACCGCTGCCTTTGGATCATTGCTGTTGTGCGATGACAACATCACACTCACAAGGAAGATGATCGACCTACGGTTTTCAGATCAGACAGACTTTGCCGGTCACTTGGACATATTTTTCGCATGCCTACTCATCGTTTACTTCACCGTACCCTCCTCGCGCGTGCAGGAGTCGGTTAGAAGTGAAAGCAAGGTGGCCAAGATATGACTTGGGCCAGGCGCATGAAGGAGCTGACGTCAAAGTTAGTCCTAGTCTGGCCCTCTCGGCTCCCTGGCTAGGGTGTGAAGCATCCGGAATACACACGACTAGAAACACTCGGATATAACAAAAAACCGTGTTCAATGGCGGGCTTGTTGTCAAGTCAAGTCAAAGCAGACTTTATGCGCCCGGGTAGATGCATTTTCAGTATGTCACACTATCACTGCAGATGGTATTGTATATGAAATTACTATTACAGAAGAAATTACAATGCGTAAAAATATCGACACTTCTCACTCGAGAAAATAATTTCGCATCATACTGGTAGTTTTGGTTGAGTCAACAAGCAAGCGGGGCAGGTACGGTAGCACAGAATTGCGGTAACATGCAGTACGTGAAAATAAACTCTTAACTTTGGAGCGGGTAGAGGAAATGGATAATCTTTTTGATAGGTCATAATGTAGTGAATGAAGAGGGTCGTTTAACGTTTTGGAGGAAAATCTGGCACAAGCATCTAGGTGCTTGTTGACAATAAAATTCACAAGGACTCTCTGGGCAATCGGCTGCAACAGGAAATAAGCTTTGTGGACCGTAACATCTATGTATAGTCCTTTTGGTATAATCCATCGAGGATTACAGTGGAACAGTAGTGCCAATGTGGCAGTATACATGCAATCATGGATCTAAAGAATCAAATCACGGGGTACTGAAAATACTTTAACTCGCAGAGCATGAAATTACAACCTTATAACCTTAGAAAACGTTTCGGCAACGTGAATAGACCAAGATAGGTTTCTGGATTAAAACACCCCCAAATATTCAATACGTGACGATCTGGGTATGAACTGCTCACAAAGTTCCAGCGGAGAAGTAGCGTCCAAAATAAGTTGTAACTTGTCAGCTCGAAGAAACGAGAGTGTTAAGTCACGACATTTAATAGGGTTCAGAATCAGGGACCGGGATGAGAACCAAACCGCGAGCTTAACTAAACCATTTCGAAAAGTAGATGTCAAAACCGTTGGTTACGCGTCCCAGTGCGACATCGTCAGCATACTTGTATTCAATAAAGGTAGATGGTATGGGGAAGTTGTCATTGTATAAGGAAAATAGAGTGGGTGAGAGGATGGCTCTGTAAAATACCTCGATTAGAAAGCAATGCAAAGGCTTCGCTCCATTAATCTGGGTGAATTGGTTGTGGTTTATGAAGTAGTCTTTAGCACGCCGCAAACACTTATTGGAACCCCAATGACAGCTGGTTGAGCAGGATTGTTCTGTCAACACTGCAGTATAGTTGAGAAACAGGAGGCGAACTGGTCCGCTTTCTCGTCCAGTGCAGATGCTACCGAATGCACAAGCTAGGACACCGCATCCTGTGTGGAGCGGCCATGTTTGTAAGCGAATTCATATATGTCGTCTACATTGGTCCGTGTGAAAATCTGAGGAGCAAGCACTTTCTCGAAGACCTTCAACATCACCGATGTACTTGCTATTGGACGATACTTTTGAGAATCCTTCCTTGGGGTCGGTGTTATCCTAACAGGTCTCCAAGTGTTAGGGATGGTGCCCTCCATAAGACATCGGTTGAAAATTGCGGTCAGATGTTCCGCAAGATAATCTGCACAGGGCTTGAGGTGAAGCGGTAATAATGCATCGGGGTCAGTAGCATTATTAACCTACAATTTTTTGAGTTCTCAACAAACATTAAACTTGTCAAAGGTGACTACCTGACCTGTGTTAGTGAAGTGGGCAAAGAATTAATACTCTGTTGTGAAGAACAAAGTTCAGCGTTGACTTTGGGCACGTTCATGTTATCAATGCGCTTATGGGAATTTTGTCCGCATAGGTGTCTCAAGTCTCCAGAGATCGCGACAATTGTGAGAACCCAACACTGTCTCAATGTATAGGCAAAACAACCTTTTTAGCTCGGGTTTGATTGCCAAAGAGGGTCTCTTAACTTGCGCACTCATTTGTGACTCACTATTTTTATGTGCACTGGATTTTTGTTCCTCTCCCCTCGTTTGTTCCTTATATTTCGCACACGTTGTGGCACTATACCAATTGTACTATTTGTCCTGTGGAATATATATATATACCCGTGTAATATATATATATATATATATATATATATATATATATATATATAAACACCTTGCCAATAACATTACAATTGATTGAGCGCCACAGCTCAAGAGAAAGAACAGTAGATTGAGAGGTAAAACAACAGTTACAGAAGAGTTTATCAGCATTTGTGCCATTGCGTACGATCTTTGGCCATATCCAGTAGCGTTTGCAACTAGATGTGCTTGGGGTCCTTCAGTTCCCAACTCTAAAGTCGTGAACAACCAACAACGACCAGCTTCGACGATTGCGCCTTTAACGTATTGGATCCAAATTTTACACTGGCCTGTTTGTCGTCGCTTCCATCCCACGCCTTCGCTCGCAAATAGGACACGTCGTGGTAACCGATGGGTAGGCATGCGGAGCACATGCTCAAGCCAACGAAACCTGTGCAGTGAAATGATGCTGTCAATCGGTCGGCGAAGTTTGTTAGATTTGAAGACTCACTAACGGATTTCCTCATTACTGATGTGATGCTGCCATCGAACACTAGCAATGCTTTGCGGACAGCAGTGATCGAAGACAGATAGCCGTTGAACATCTCTTTTACGAACGGATCAAATTTCACAGTCGTACAGCATAATCGCTTGTACCGGAGCATTGTAGACTCATTCCTTGAGAGCGAGGCTGAGGTCGCGACGAAGGCAAAAGTGACGAAGGTTAGCGAAATCTACTCTAGCCTTGGAGACATGCGGGGGGATCTCATCCGTCAAACCATCAATACTAAGATAAATCCCAAGGTAAAAGAATTTCTCGAGGACTTTCAGTGGATGCTCCGAAATCGTGAGAGAAGGACATGCACTTCGTCAGTCCTGTAACATGACCTTGCATTTGGAAGGGGAAGGTCAACCGAAAATGGGAGGCTGACGTCTCCAGTCTAAGCAGAACATGCTGGGCGGCCTGGAAGGGCTCACAAATCACAGCAATGTCATCAGCATATTCCAAGTCCATGGAGCAGTTCAACGCCATAGGGCAGAGTTCTCCAAGACGGTATCCAGGATCTCGTCCATGGTAAAGCTGAATAAGAATGGAGAAGCTAGGTAACCCTATATAACACCGTTAGTGACAATGAAGGGGCGAAAAGTCTCCGTATACTCGTACCAGGCTCGAAGTTTGATCGTAAATGGCACGGAAAATGTTGATGTACTTCTCAGGTACTCCCCTTTACAGTAAGTAGTCCCAAAGAGTGTCTAGCATAGTCAAACGCGGCTCGAATGTCCAAGAATATGACTATGGATGGTCTACTGAACGTATGTTCAAGTATCTGGCGGATAGCAAAGATGTGGTCGATCCAACTGCGACCCGGGCGAAATCCAGCTTGCTGTTCACGCAGATGCTGTTCCTGTGCGCAACTCCGCATCCGAAAGAGTAGGACAGCGAGCAGTTTAGATGTAGCACAATTGAGATTGGTCCCACACTGATTGGAGCAGACGGTCCGGTCTTTTTTGTAGGCAGGTACGATATCTGCCAATTTCCAGTCGGATGACATGGTTTCCGTAGTCCAAATCTAATGAAGGAGGGATGTCAGTTCACGGATGAGAGCAAGGCACCCATAGTTATAGAGTGCGGGAGGAAGTTCATCTGGGTCAGGTGACTTCTAGCGCTTTAGCGAGCGAAGCTCGTGGAAAACCTCAGCCTCAGTCGGTCGAAAAACATCCACACTCCAGGGTGCAATGTGAATCCTGGAAGGTGGACTCGGTTGTGCTGGTGGCCAGTAGAACTGACCTTCAGAGTGCTCTGCCCAGGGTACCTGACGACGGTGACGACTGTGAATTAGTTCGCCGTCGTTTCTATACAGAGTCTCATTCACTGTTGGCCTACTGCTTCCTGTGGACCGACTCATCTGGAAGAGTTTGCGCGAGTTTCCTGACGAGGCTGCCGTTTCTGTCTCGACGCGTTGTTTCCACCAGATCTCGCGATCCTTCCTGAGAAGCAGTCTGAGCTCAGCACCTGTGGTTCTGCTTAGTTCGTGGTACTCAACTCCGGCGGGAGTTGTTCGACGGCTTTCCATTAATTAGTTAGACTTTGCGGAGATCCAATGACTATCAACTCAGAAAATAATCCCGGAGAGGATATCAGAATCAATTGACGGCTAGGCGGACAAGCTTTTTTCGGTGGTGTACCGTAAAATCAATGTATAGTCCATTTTGTGTAACCCAGGGAAGATTACAGGTGAATAGCATAGATAATGTGCTCAAAAGAAGTTTGTACATGCTCTATGGCTACCATGGCCTCAAGCTTCCCCACGCCACGTTTAACCCTTCCACTAATGTTGCCCAAGCCAGTGTCGTCACGTGGTCTCATTGACCGGTCAATTCACTTCATTGACTCATCGTATTTAAATACCTTGTGTTCATTTTATTCCTATTGGCCTGACTCGAACCACCGAAAACAAGTTTGTTTGCCTAGCCGTCTTTTGCTTCTGATTATCAACTCGTCTAGTGAAGCCACAGACAGGTACTGGACTTTCGTAATGCGCTCTGAGTCTGTGCCTAGTGTGTCTCAACGTCGGAAGATAGAGGACGCAGGTTAAAGTCCAATGGGTTTTGAAATGCACCGATAATTTTTGTAGCGACGAGCTTGTCTGTGTCAAGCCGTTTCCGGCGACGCTATTGGGTACCTCCAAAACGCAGTACGACCTAGGCGCACACGAGCGCGTGATCCGAAGTGTTCCCAATTGACTTGCAGTCGGATGAAATAAATGAGAACTGGTAGCTCAGGTTGTTTGGATGGCAGTTGAACTGTTCGCTGAGCTTATCAATTTTGTTGTATTGTCATCTGACTTGCAGTCTGTTATGCAGCCTCGCCAACTATTAGCGATGTGGTCAATCTGCGTCCACACCACGCCGGAGGTTACTAGGTGGCTCCTTGGCGCCAGGAACGCCTAAAATTTGTACTCGTAAGAAACAGTCTGTGGTCGGCGCATAGTTGGAGGAGTTGCCCGCCGTTGTCCGTCCTCTGAGTACCGTGCCTGTATTGGCCCCCAAGCTCTTGTTCATGAATCTCTAGTCTACCAACATCCGCATTTGGGTCCCCAGCGAGTACTACGATGTCCGTGCGACGTTTCTCGCGAAGGGGGTCGGTCAGTTGGCGATAGAACACATCTTCGGATGCAGTTCGTAGGAGCGCAGGCCGTTAAAATGAATAAGCTGCACCTGTTTGTCTCCTGGCTGAAAGATCGCACTGAGCTTTCCAAGCAAACTGCTCAAAGACGGCTGTTGACCAGAAACCAGTCAATGAGCGCTGCCTTAGCATGCGCGCTTAATGCAACTCATACGCCGGCGCAACCAGAGACTGTAGCTGTCGCATCTCCAGATAAGCGCAAGGTGAACGTGCGTTCGGGACTTGAGAATGGTGAGAGCAATTGCGGCGTTGCGCTAGAGTCCTGTAGACGGGTTTCGGTTAGGTAGCAGACATCGATGAAAAGGGTTTACAAGGTGCGCGCAAGAGCGGATTGTAATCCAATTTGCATAAGTCCTCTCGAACATTGAACGTAGCTAACTTAAATAGCGAGCGGGATGCAATCAAAGTCTTCCTGTTGAAATTAGCTTGCGTGCGATCTGTTTTGAGCGGCTCGTTGATGAGGCCAGAAGTACCTTTCTTTGCAGTGCGCTTCTGGACTCGAAAATGGTGGGTGGTTGCCAAGAACATGAGGGTTAAATAAATGTGGAACGAAGGAGATAGTTTGCAGTGCGTCATAGTGAGGTTTGGCACGCCCGGCCGCCAGCTTCTCAACCAAAGTGAGAGAGTCCAGAGAGCAAGGGCCGTGTGTTGAGAGTCGTAAATCCATCATTCCATGTGTTGTGTCGGCGTACAGTTTCCGGTTGCCGAGGCTGAGGAAGGGGTTGAATTGGGGGACTCTACCCGGAGCTTTCAGTCATAAGGATCTGACCCAGAAGGCAGCTCGATGATTTCAGGGAACCGCGCTCATTGGGAGCCGGTCATCGATCACCCGGTTCATACGCCTTCCGTTTGGCCGGCTGTCGAACAGGGGCCTAATACTCCCAGCAATTAAGCGTCCGGCTAAGGAATTACACTGCTCTAACGAGGCAAAGCAAGGGGCAGTGATATTATTTAGTGGCGAGTCACATGCGCCACGTCGCAGTGTTGTTAAACGGACCTATGTGCCTTTTTATGGGGGGAATGTTTGTCAGCCCAAAACCCACCGCGTCCTGGAACGGGCAGGTCGCGAACCTTTTAGCTAGGGCTACGAGGAGGTAGTTCATCGAGCAGTTATTGCACGGGGATCTCAGGGGAAGGGCAGATTAGAAACTAAAGTCAACAGGTTGTTTGATACACAAGTGGCGAAGACCGCTACAGTGACCTCAGTTTCATCAATTCTGAAGTGCTTTAAATAGGAAAATATGATTTTAGTCTATAATGATCTGTTCTGCAGTATACGCTTGCAGTATGCAGTTAAAGGGCTTACGGAACGCGTACATGTCAGTTAGTTCAAAGCATCTTGGGGAAGGTACATCACTGGAATCTGTCAAATTTGGGTTCGCATGGTTAGGATATCTCATCATTTCGATAAAAGTTTAAGTCGAAAATCCACGCATGCCCTATCAATTCGCGTGCGATCCTCTTCTTGGTGATGCGACTACTACATTTACTACAACTACCTGTATAAATAAACTTGTGAAATACTTCGTGCAGTAGTTCGGTGATAGTATTAACTGATGATACATCCCCACTTCCTCTGACGGTACTTATCGTATCAAATGTGCGATGCACCTGCCGAAGCGTTCACTGCTGTATATCAGCCTATTCAGTAGCACGCACAAAGCAGCTGATTGCGTTTCAGGGAGAACTATGTCGTCCACGTGCATGAACTTTTATATTCGGTCACCGAACAGAGTCTCTAACTAAGGATAATTGGAATTTCGCGGGTGCGGCGTCCATGACTAACCGTTATGCACTCTTCTTGTCACATACCTTTCGTTGGAACGTTTCCAGTAGACTTACACGATCGGGGCGTTGAAGTTTAGCGATTTTCGAATAGGGAATTGCTTTATCAACCTTTTCCATCGGTTGAATTAAAGCTTGCCTTCAAGTCATGAAAATTTACCTTTCTAGACTGTTCATAAGTGTTGTATCATTCAAGTAACTGCCGAAAGGCAAAAATGTGTTATTGCATCTTTAACCGCGGCGGAAACTGGTCTATTTTTTTCTTGTTCGTCTCACGAGAATCAGTGAAGACCTCACAAGATGTGGGTGAGTGGTGGAGGTAATTTAGCTGAGATTGATATACAGTGGTTTTCACAGGACATCCATTGATTCTTTTTAAGAGGATGACGGTCGACAGTTGTTAGTCTGAGTGAACTCCCTGCACCAAATAGTGTAGAACAGAACAGTTATGATACTTACCCATGGATCTCTATCGTTCTTCAGCACTGATGATGGAAGGTCATCAGTGCCATAAGCCTTCCTCCCCTGCAGTGACACTGGCTCGTTCGGAACCGATTCGATGAGTTACTCATATGATCTAACCAACAGTTATCTCACATCAGCCCTACAAAATACTCAGCCCATACCTCTAGCCGACGTGACTAGAAGTGAACTAAACTCCCTTGGCCCTTTTAACACCTGCTTAGAACTGTGTAGTGAAAACGTTAGAACTTTGAGATTATGAATGGTACTAGTCTTCATCCGCACACTCTCGCCATCTAGTGACTATCCCGGTCGAATCTAACCTAGTCGAGCGATGTGCCAGGGCGAAGTTATTTTGTATTCTTTATTTGGGCTAACGGAAGCTCCAGAATGAGCAATCTTGATGGTTTTCTGAATACTGTATTATAGAGCAAGTAAAAATGAATTCTGTACAACTCTTTCGAAATATGGTGAAAAACGTTATAAAAGTTGTCAGCCGTGAATATCGTTGTCGTTCTCATGTAACATTTAAAATATCTGACTCACGATATTGCAGGACTCACAAATGTGATATGTCATCGTAAGTGTGCAATCGTTCTCTGAATCGAATAGTGGTAAAATATAAATCTAACAACGTTTTGAACTGCTGCACAGATGTTGCCTCCATCACATGTTCAGGCAAACTGTTCCAAATATTTACCACTCTCCGTTCGAAGCACAGTGGGTGGGGAACTCACTTCACATCCGGCACGACAAGTTTGTATCTGTGTCCGCGTGTGCTGCATGGCCCTCGTAAGTGCAGCATTGGCCTCAGTATGGGGAAGTCACCGAGATGTAGAATACGGTAGGTCATAATGAGGTCGACTCGCACCCGACGGTAGGACAAGGTGTAGAGTCCTAGTTTCTCGCACCGGTCTTCATACCCCAAGCCACGTAAACTCGGGATGAGCCTGGTAGCAACGTGTTGGACCCGTTCGATCTTTTGTGCCTCGCCTCGGGTAATCGGAAAGTAGGCGGGCGAACCGTACTCTAGCATTGGTCTAATGATGGAAGAGAAGAGGCGAGTGGCAACCTCTTCAGACCATGTGCCGAAGCTACGTTTGAGCGCCCAAAGCATGAGCAGTCCGTTACGATATAGCCTGTTCGTGTCGTCCACAGACTCCAAATCGTAACGCTAGAGTACACTTAGGTCTTTCACGGAGGGTGTGGGATATAGCGTTTGGCCGTCAAAAGTGTAGGTTCGGTCCTCAGCACTCCTCCCCAGGCTCATAAATACAGACTTGACTGGGTTGACCGGGAGATGAACTGCTGCAGACCATGTGGATAGGCGGCTGAGGTCTTGCTGAAGTACGCCAAAGTCGTCGGGAGCGTCATTTTCTCTCCAAATCTTCATGTCGTGACCGGAGAAGCTGAGGTAGATCGTTGATGTGGATCAGGAAGTGTGTGGGCCACAGCACAGTACCTTGAGGCACTCCACTTTTAGAGGGATACCAGTCAGTTAGATGGTCGTCGAGCTGTACCCTCCACTTTCGTCCAACAAGAAAGTTGCAGTTCCACCGGTGCAGTGAGCCACAGACACCGCACATCCTGAGTTTCTGAAGCAGAACCTCATGGCTGACTTAGTCGAACGCTTTACTGAAATCGAAGAATATCACGTCGACAGACGTCCCCTTGCTTATTGCCTTCAACCAATCATGCCTCGTCACAAGCAGGTTCGTAATGCATGAGCGCCCTTGTATAAAACCGTGCTGTGCGGGCGCCAGGATCTCTTTTGACTGTAGCGACTGCAATAATCCTTTCTTTACGATTTTCTCAACAATCTTTGCCAAAATAGGTATCAGACGAATTGGCTTGTAATTGTCTACTTTGCTATGGTCGCCGCTTTTCGGAATAGGCTTCACCACCGAACATTTCCAGTCAATAAGGCAACGAACTTTCGGACAGCCACCTGTTGAAAAGGTCAGTCACGACAAGAGAGATGATAGCCGAATTGACTTAAGTATCAATGGGTAAAGCCCATCAGGTCAGGCAGGTTTGGTGCCGTCAAGGCTGGCAAGTAGTTGACATACCTCTTCAACGTCGCAATCCAGACTGTCGAGTTCGGTAAAAGCGGTAGACGTCGAACACGGAACAGATACCTGGTCCTTTGCAAATACAGAAGCGAAGTGCGCTGCCAACGCGGACGCAGGCTCAGTGCTGGAGGTTAGGAGCTGCTCATCCGTGACATCCAGCACTGGCACATCAGCTGCCAGTTTCAGGCGTCGCTTCACTTAAGCAAAGATTCTCTTTGGGGCGGTCTTCGCGGAGATTGCGAGCTGCTCTTCGAAATGTCGGCACTTATTCATTTTTGCACTGTTGAAGAGATTCCGCTGGCTTTTGTACCATTCGTAGTCATTAGCAGAGCTACAGAGGAATCTGTCCCACAGTTTGCGCCGCCTCCGAGCCAGATTTCCATACTCCTTGCCAAACAAATGAGGCTTAATCGGTCCAACCTTCCGATATTTTAAGGCCACAAATTGGTAACACAATGTTGTCAATTTCCCTTTTATACAAATACAACAGTCTTCTACAGATGTAGCTTGTGACAGAGACCAATTCAGTTGGCTCGTGGCTCGAGCTAGACTGTCGAAGCCCGTTTTCTAGTGGTTGTAAGCTAGTTCCATCAGACTTGAATACGGCAAAAATAATTCCATATTAGCTATGAGCACTGAGTGGTCGCTTGTAGGCAGGGGTTTCAGGATCCTAACGTCACGCACTCGTTGTTCGTAGCTCGTTAACATCAAGTCGAGACAGGACGGGGTTGAGCGTGTTGTTATGCGTGTTGGCTGGCATATGTGTTGCGATGCCCCAGTTTCAAGTACCAAATCCACGAACTTTGCTTCAACCTCACTATGTCCAGGCATCAAATGCACATCAGGCGATTGTGTTCGGGGACAGTTAAAATCGCCCATAAGAATAAAGTGTGGACGACTCATGTGGGTTCGAAGATGGGACAGTCAATTCAAACAACGACTCAGGGGGCTGCGATAGACTGCGCCCACAAGTAGTTCTCCGCGCCTGAGGTGGATGGAGCACCACAGTAACTCACACAAACCATCGTCACTTCGGTAGGTGCTCACAAGTCTCCCACGCAGGAAAGACCGGATGTAGAGCAAGACACCACCGCGGGCATTCGTTAATTTATCTCATCGAAAGCAAGCGTAATCGTTTTCAAGTTCCTGGGTGTATAACTCTGAATGCAGCCATGTCTCTGCGAGTCACACTACGTCTGGCCGCTCAGACGCAACGAACTAACAAAGCGCATCGCGCTTGTTCATAATACTGCAAACATTCATGAAAGCTACTCGCAGACCGCAGCTAGAGCCGCCGGGCGTGCTTGAAGTGTGAGCAGCCTGTTGAATACTGAATACTGTATTACAGAGCAAGTAGAAATGAATTCTGTACAACTCTTTCGAAATATGGTGAAAAAGGTTATAAAAATTGTCAGCCGTGAATATCGTTGTCGTTCTCATGTAACATTTAAAATTCTAACTCACGATATTGCAGGACCCACAAATGTGATATGTCGTCGTAAGTGTGCAATCGTTCTCTGAATGGAATAGTGGTAAAATATAAATCTAACAACTTTCTGGAAACCACTAGCAAATTTACGATACGAAGCTTTATTTCCCCTTCACCAATACGTCTTTTTAGTTCATTGATGACAGACTTGAGCCGTTCCCTGTCTAGGTCTGGACGAACATGGATCTTCAAACCTTTCAGCCTACTTATGCAGGACGTGATCAGTCTTGGACTGGCTTCGTCCACAAAAGTGATTCTTATAGGCCGATTTTGTTGATCACCTTGCTTTCCAAAACGGGTAATTTGCCTCACTTTTACCGAGTCCTCACCAGCGTCGAGGATTCTGTCAGTTAGACACTGTAAAAACTCGGCATCGTGATCGTAGCGCACTTGGGGTGATAGATCACTGGACTCTAGCGCCTGGAAGATCACGAGGTTATAATGCCTGTGGTCGCTCCAGGTTGACCTTGCAGAGCGAAGTGTATTACCAGCCTCACGTGGTTTGGCTAACTGTTGACTTAAGGAAGTTAGACGCCCAACATCCTTTCGTTATTTTGTTCTTTCCACTGGCCTTCAGCACTCAGACTTTCACCTGCTGGGACATCATTGCTCGTTGGACATAACAAGGATAAACATTTTATGCCAGGTGAAACTGGACTTCTCACAACGGTTGGACTTCGTGCCGGTGAGTTTACACAGGTAGATGAGGAAGACTGAGCTGAAAACTGAAGACCCTTCGGGCTAGGTTGTTGGGCCAAACACATGGAGCTGTTCGCAACAGAATGATGTAACCTACACATCGGCTTTACTCTTCCTGACTGTATGTTGTTTCGGCAATTTTCCCATAAAGTTTAAACGAAATCGTGTTGGATTTTATGAATGCCATGAACACCCTCAACTGATAATCTAACACATGAAATGTGGTATTTAACGACACAAAACACACGTGAGGGCATTTGCACGGTATCCGATTATCTTGGAACAAGTACCACAGGGTGATTACTTCGGCATCGTGAGTAATCCGAAAACAAGATGGCGGCCATCTGCTAGAGAAAATGGCGATAGCAAGATCGCCGAAACCAAGCTATGAAAACACAAGTATTTCCTTTCGAAAAATTGAATCAGAAATGAAACTGAATTGTATAGTTGGTAAAAGTTCAGATCCGCCTTCGGTTCCTTCGTAATGACTGGCGTTGCAAATAGGATTTATATTCGCATATCGCGGATTGCGAGTACAGTTGAGGAATAGGCGTTTTTTGTTTGGTCAGTTCACCGGAGCAGGAGGAGTACGCGTTTGGTGTGTGCTCAGGAATGTATGGTCAGAGTCGGTAGGGTGCTTTAGGTCGACCGATTGTGTAGCACCGACGTGCGCCATTCTCAGTTATTGGCGATGTGACCAATTCGGATCAAGGTTGGATTGTCACTCCGTAAGAACCTGCTTACTGCTGATATGAAGGTTATGATCAACGCACAGCAGGTGAAAAACCCATTTGCCATTTTTAGTACGACAAGCATCGGCTCGAGACGTTAGCTGAGGCAACCCATTTCCTTTGGCGAGTGTCCATGTCAACCGCAATGATCACGTCTGTACTGTTTGCCTTTCGGATTCGAGGCATGCTGTTCTTTGGGCTCATTCTTGAAGTCTTCTAGAATTGCAGTTGGTGGGAGCTCATGAGCTCATAGCAATATACCACCTTACCTGCGGCCACTGTTTATGAGCAGCACTGAAGCTTCGAGGCCGAATGGCGCACATACGACTGTTAACTGAAATCAGTTGTTGAAGAGCAACCCATGTACGCGTATTGATCGTGGCGCGCATACTATACATACCGCTAGCTTCGAATTCCGCACCACGTCTGATCTCTGTCCTCGGTATATAATTATAAGAATCGCGGCCGCATGTTTCCACAAACCACACATCGACTCCAAGTTATTTTGAAGTCACAGTTAGCGTAATCTGTTAACCGCTCTGAGCAATGAGCTTGTTAGGCGCCGCCTGTTCGGTGCATGGAGAGCGAGTGAACCGCTCCGATGGCTGGGCCACTTGTTGCGCATTGTGTGTTTGCGCACCGTGGGTCTGGATGGAAGCAGACTAAGGGAGGCCAAGCGATGACTTGGTCAAGAGGAATGAAGTCCCTGACTTCGAAGTTGGCGTCAGTGTGTGTTTCCCGACTGCTGGTCTGGGGACCGAAGGCTAATGACCACATTTGGCTGGATACACTAACTGACATGGCGAAGAGTCGACCTCAGTAGCGTTTGTGTTGTGAGTCTCTCTGTTCTTCCCCTACCAATGACAATTTAACATTATGCTACTTTTTAGCTAGTTGTAGTCTGCATTGCTTAATCTCTTATCTTTTTGTATTGTGACACATTGACTGAGTTTCTCACCTTCGGCTAACGTGTATTGATGATGATGATGAACCGATCTGACATGCGTTAAAAGTTGCCGATGTGAACGCTGTTGTAAATTTGGTAAACGATTTGGCTTTTTGAGTAGTGTGGTTACTATAGTCCGTAGTGTTCTTTCTACTTAACACGAGTATACGACTCGTGAGAAAGGTGAAAAGGAGAAGGGCAAGTATCACCGGCGATGTTGGATGATACTTCCCGGTCGCTCATTGCAAGAGAACGGTTTGTTCGAACTCGCCCATCCACCAGATGCTGAGTTAAATACAGTTTGTTTAAGGGACCGCACTCAAAGCCTTCGATTGACGCACTGGTCAGTAGGGATTTGGTTCCATACAGGAGTGTTTTTGGAGGTACCTGCCCCACAATCCTGGAAGCTGGGGAACTAACAATAGTTGCATGTGTGTTTTGGCCGTATGGTACCTCAAGTAAATCTCAGCGGATTTTTTCATCACGGGTAATCCGGTTTATAGATGGCCGTAACCAGCTAACGAGCAAAAGTGATGCTCTATAATTATCAGTAGCAGCCACTGGTACCAATTTTCTATACTAATCGAGCTCGGTTGGATTTTGTATGATGAGACATCTTCAATCTCCACCAAGTAGGACACAGGCTCGTTTCGTTTGTCCCTCATCCATCGAGCTGTCCGGTAGAAGTGTGTCAGACATGCAATTCGTCACCCGACGTAGTACAGCAAGTTCTGGAAGTGCACCACCTTAGGGTCAAGCATCATAGCGATATTTTGGTTTGAATCAAGTATGCATGTTATCAAATCCGCCCGCTTCTTAGAGGGGATCCATTCTTCACTCTATTTTTGACTTCCACTTTCATTCTACCGAAATCGCCGTCCAGATGCGTGTCACCTCGTTAGACTACTGAAAGCTGATTAAAGTAACTTTCCTAAGTGCTACCCCACTCATCAGGTGAAAATTGTACAAGTAGTCTATCGGGGTGGCCCCATTTGGGTTCTTCTCTCGATTAGGACTGCAATCTGGCCTGGATTTCCCGATTAAGGAAATCGTTAATTCATTGCGTTATCTAGCAACAGGCGTTGGTTAAATGTACGACTACTTATATCTGAATTTCTGCACACCTTTGTGTCAATGTTTTGGCCTCTTGTTTACCGCCCATTATTTTGGCTATCCTTGCGGCTTACACTTTTTAACAACACTACTTGATCTTGCGGATGGTTGTGGATTTGATGCTCACTACTCTTAATACTGTCACTTACATTCTATTATATTGCCACCCTTTCCAGTGGTCTATGGTTCGATCGGATGTATGGCACTTTTCTCAAGATCGACCAATTTGGCAACGTGCTCCGTTGTTTGAGAGGATTCAAGCTCGTTCAGGGGTATGTTATATTGTTGTTACAGCCGTTTAACCTTCAGCGAACAATTGCGGGCGATGTACCCCAATAAATTTATAAAATATGACGAAAAACGCATAGAAATTATGAACACGTTGTTCAGTTTACCAGGTGGGTTTCCTGCCCATATGTTCACATTGACACGTGATGCAGAAATTCACATGCTATCGTGCATCATTCACTTCCTCACCACGGATCCATCGCACGTGCTTCAGGAAAAAGGAGTGATGAAGGGAAATTTGTACATGTCTTACACTTCCATTTATGAGGATGTTAGGGCAGCAAGAGACTGGATGCATCAGGTCAGTCTCCTATTTTTGCTTCGCCATTCTTCTTTCGATCTTTTGTTTCTGAGTCAGCAACCATGGGTACCTTTTCCTCTGGGGAGGTCTCATTCAATATATGCGCACTCTAGTGTAGTTACCATTTTCCCAGAGTTCGTTTATATATATGTATATATGTATATACTAAGGCTTAATGCTTTTCTTTCTCATATAAATGTCTACCAGTACTCTATTCCATTAACTTGCACACATCGCTTCAGCCAATTGTATTCGATTTCCGTAGCATATTTGTGTTCGTGGCATTCCGTGAACTATATTTCCTGACCTCGTGCACTTATCTAGGATTTGTTTGTAAACAACTTATTACATATGCTATTTACTTAAGGTTTATATCACCGTTTCCTTATGCATTAATCGAGTTTTTCTCTTTCTCTTTTTCTTTCTCTCTCTCTCTCTCTCTCAAGTGTTTGGCTGTTGTTTGATATCCCCGATGTGGATGCGCTTGATGTGCATGTTGACAAGGTGCCTACCTGTCTATTACCCACTACCTCGTCCATACTGGCTCCAGGAGACAGTTGGTCGTTGCTGGAGGGGACAGGGTGCACGGTCCTTGTGGCCATGTTAGGATCAAAGTGGTTCCATGCAGTCAGTGTGGAGCGGACTACGGTCCAGCCACCGCCTTGTGTGCGCTTGATTCCCAAATACAGTGTGCTTGTGTTTGTCTGTGAAGGAGTGTGGGCCTGCTCCGTTGATGAAACGTGGTTCCCATCCACATGCCTCCCGGTCTTATTCCTTCGGGTTTACACTGGATATGGGGTGTGTGGTTGGAGCTGTGGGTGGTGCAGCGCAAGCCATCCATGGTCCCTCTGTAGGCGCAGGCGTCCTGTGGCTGAACACAGTGACAGACAAATCCGAAACCGGATGCCGCCAACCATATATGTGTATACATATATATATATATATATATATATATATATATATATATGGTTGGCGGCATCCGGTTTCGAATTTACCTGTCACTGTGGCCAGACACAGGACGCCTGCGCCTACAGAGACCATGGGTGGCTTGCGCTGCACCACCCACAGCTCCAACCACACACCCCATATCCAGTGTAAACCCGAAGGAATAAGACCGGGAGGCATGCGGATGGGAACCACGTTTCATCAACGGAGCCGGCCCACACTCCTTCACAGGCAAACACAAGCACACTGTATTTGGGGAATCAACCGCACACAAGGCGGTGGCTGGACCGTAGTCCGCTCCACACTGAGTGCATGGAACCGCTCTTTGAGCCTAACACGGCCACAAGAACCGTGCACCCCGTCCCCTCCAGCAACGACCATCTGTCTCCTGGAGCCAGTATGAACGATGTAGTGAGTAATAGACAGGTAGGCACCTTGTCAACATACACATCAAGCGCAACCATACCAGGGATATCAAACAACAGCCGTTCACTTTAAACGACAAGCTGAAATAAAATAAATCCAATAATGCATACAGATACGGTGGCATAACTCTTCGCTAAATTACCATATGAAATAATTTGGTCAGCAACAAATCCGTGATAAGTAAGAAATGTCCACAAGTTACTTAAAATGCTACAAACGCAACAAAATTACCGAAGATAAGCGCAATTAGCGTAAGCAACGTGGCCAGTTAATAGAACATTATTCAGGGAGGCAGAACAAACCAAATAAAGTGGAATGAAATTTATCCAGCTTAAAAAGACCTAGTTTAAGTGTAAGTTGGTTTAGCCCAACTGCGGTGTAAAAGCATCAAGAATGCAACATCAGCCTCAGCATGGGGCTATATATATACAAATACATACATATATATATATTGTGGGAATCGTACCTAAAATAGGTGTAGACCAGTATGTACAGAAATGATCATGCTCTTGATTGAGTGCGTATTAACTCCATTTGTTAGTTATTTTTTGGGTCAACCTGAAATACTTCATCGTGTGATTTTTCGGATTAGAACATGGATAATACCACTTCCAGACCAAAGAAGGTATAGTGTTCAGTATGGAATGATGTAGGATTTTCACATGTCCTGGTTGTAGTTGGCAGGTTGTTCCATAAGGCGGCATATCTGATGCGGAAAAAGTCAGAGCGCATAGTTGTTCACTTCCTTGGTACGGGTAACGCATAATTTTTGTTGCGCAGTCTTTGGTATTTATCTTTTGTAAACGCTAAATTAAGCAGGTAGGCATATATTCTCTGTAACCTTCGAATTCCGGCACAGCATCTTGATCTCTTTGTTGCGTGTTTAGATTCCTCTCCTGCACAGTTTCTCCATCTTTTTGGTCCTTTTTGAAAGCGGACGAATTCTCTTTTTATATCGTAAAATGTATTGCCTACATGTTCACTAAATCGAAAACCTTTCCTCTGATTTATTGTCTTGTGGGGTGTTATTTTCTCCCGGCTTTGCCGGGTTCCATGCTCCAACAACCTTACTACTGGGCAGAACAACATGCTGTGCCAACTCCTGTTCACGTATTACTGTCATCGCGTGGGGGATGCGTGAATCTTCCGAGCGTTGTCATGCGAAACCGCTACAGGTTTTGAGTTTGACATGCCATTACGGTGAGATGACTAACGCATCACCCGATTGCTGTCAGCATGTGAAGTGAGACGCCTGCTATCCCGGGCCGGCCATGGAAAGAGCAAAGTTTGCCCAAGTGTCCTCCGTCCATTTTCAATTATATTAGCCTGACCACAATGGTTTCGACCGTCCGTCCGATTAGTTTCCTAATCCATTCGATTTGCCATTTCAGCACAACACAACATGTTTCAAGTGTATCGACTGTCCCAGTTTGGTGTCTACTTTGAACTAGGGGTCTCAGGATGTCTGTATTGAATGTATTTAACACTTGCCCAATAAACATTTGGCAGAGTGCCACAACACACGAGTAACAATAACAAAAAGGAGGAAGAAGAGTCAGAGGAAGGCATGTAAAGTCCCATGTGCCGTGTGAGCAGAGACCCTCCGGGTTGCCCAGGCCGAGGAAGAGGGTTGACTTAAGGGGCCCCACCCCGAACCTTTGGTCTTTAAGACGATTCACGAAGTCCGTTGACAGCCAGGTGGCTCATTCGTCTTCTTTGTGTTCGGGAGTAGTCCACAGAGAAGCCGGTGGCAAGCAAAATTGCTCATCCGCTCTCCGTTAAATACTCACCTCCAGTTACAGAAGTGAGTAGTCATTGACCCTAAAGCCGGTCACATTGACTTTGATGAGCACTTGTGGTATTTAATGGCGAACCAGGTGACTAGTCCAGAACTCCCCACGCTCTGCGATGCTGCCGCCAATTGTCCACGACTGCTTATTTATCTCACCTGCAGTTACCTCCACAAGAAAGGCATTCCCCGATCCGTAACCTGAGGACGCGCCGGATAGCACACACTTCTGCCACGACCATGGGTCTCAGGAAGGAACCGTTGGTGCAGCTGACGGGGGCTAAATGCATACACATTGGGCAGGGCTTCCTTATCCGTTTAGGCCGATGTCTGGTTATGTGACTTACGCACCTCAGCCCATAGGTGCAAGTACGTTGACATGGAATGTAGGATCCGGACTGGATCAGTCCGAAGTGGTCATAAATGTTTGTCTTCTGCGTACTTTTTAGCTTGTAAGCTTTACCAGTTAACCGTGAATGTCATAGTTCTATGGCCTCTGCCGAAGCACTTCAGAATACGTTGACGCGTAACGCTCGCTTCTTCTACGTGTGCTTCCCGACTTTAAACGATGAAGTACTGTTGCAAGTCTCGACCAACACACCACTGCTTCTAGCTGACATCGGGCAAACAATCGAGACAGCCAATTCGTTTATTTATCTAGGCCTTTTTGTGTTTATTCTCAGACTATTTGATGCACCGTTGGAATGTCTGTTAAACACCAAATAGGTCATATCCCTTGGATACTTGTCGACCTTTTGCTCGCCGTGTGTTTGTTGCGGACACCTCACCTGGTTGGTCTAACTCTCGAACCAGTCGGTTGATCAAATGGCAAAATGTTATGAGAAAACCAACCAAAAACGTAAATCGTCTTGATGATTATTCTTTTCCTCGAGCCACCTGTAAGAAACAGGAACACTATTGGCTAGAGACCTTATCGTAAACGACCCTATTAAAATTCGATGGCCCCCTGCTCTTGTTTATGGCCTTATGACACTTAATTCTATTTCTGGTAACTTTCAAATTTTCCAGTCAATTACTGGAATTCGCGAACACGATACCATACAGAACATCTATTTTCAATGCTTTATCACATATAGGAGCAGTAGAAATAAACTTATCCTAATTAGCTCAGGTCACCTTATTTACGTGGAACTCATTGAGACCACCAAATGACTTGTGTCTTAAAAGGTTGTATGTTGCGGAGCTTGACCTATAAAGCTGACCTCAGGGTTCTGTGGCATGGCCTTCGAATCGGCCGTTGCTGTTTCTCCTTGGAATACCTTTTTTATGCCATCTACGACGGATTTCTACAACTTGGTTGTGCCGTTTTTAGAATTTTGTTTGTCTGAACTCTTCCAACTCATCAATATGATACCATGACGATTTTTTAATCGTCCCGGTACACTGTCTAAAACACGCCTTATCTCAGGTACAGTCACATGGCCAGAGACACCATCAAACAAATCTCAAGAAGACTAATACCATGAGAAAACACCGTACTGGTTGCCGACTCGGCCCCCAGCCACCGTCCTGTAAATGGAGTACATCACCATCAGCAGCAGCAGTACATCAGCCATTTTAACTGATGCTTCGCTTCCGGATAACCACGGTGACGTACGAGAAAAGAATAACGACAGGGAGGGAGCGTAACACCTTAATGCCATAAACAAACATTATGAGTCAAGGAGCCTACTCCTTGTCAACAACATGCCATCACAAACAGCTGTCTATTCTGCAAAGACAAAGCGGCATCGGCGAGACAGCTTCATTGCGGCTTTCACTGCTCCGCATCATAATCGCTCATTACTACCCATATAACTGAGCATCAAACAGGCAGTCCTGTGGTACGTGTGGGGCTCCTCTAGCGCAGAATGTATATAACGTCCATACAGCCATGTCCTAGACGGAAACTTGCCTGTTCTTCCTTAATCCGGCAGTCCCGTTCCGCAATGAGGCGACGAACGAGAATTGTGGCCGGTACTTTTGTCATCACAGGCGTTGGGCTAATACCTCTGTGGTTGACACACTCGTCGCAACTGCTCTTCGTGCATCTTGCCACCATAATCGATTCGCTCTACGTAGCGGGGATAAGCTCTTCCCCGCAGATCTGTTCGAGTAGTAAGGTCAGTGATTTGCAGAAGATTTTACCACCATACCTAAATAATGCAGGTGTGAGGCAATCCGTGCCAGCAGCTCGAAGATGATTGCTGGCTCCGATCGCATTTCGAACCTCCGCCTCTGACAGAGCATCTAAATTAACCGGTCATGGCTCAACCTGCACCACTTGAGTAGGAAGGAGTCTAGAAGCACTGGTTCGACTGAACTGATCTCGAAATTGCTTCGACCAACTAGTCATACGGCGCCCGTTATTTTGAATCAGTGCACCCGCCGTGTCTTTATTTGTCTCGTTGACACCCGCTTTTCTGGGACCAGTGGTGCGGATGAATTGGAAGAGCTTGCGATAATTGCCTACTGCTCCTGCCTCTTTTATTTCCTGAGCCCTACTGATCCACCAGGCTTTGTTGTCAGCACACAGACTCCACTTCAGTTCGCGTCCAATAGTCCATCTGGTCACATCGTGCTCCGAACCAGCCAGGAGTTTCCTTCTGGATTTTAACTGATTCACATACCTTTCGGATATCCAGTGACTGGTACAATGATGATTGATAGCGCTGCAAGCAGAGGCTTATGCATCGAGAAAGGCAGCCAAAATCCTAATTCATTGAAGCTCAGTGTTATTGGGAGAAGAGAGCGAAACTTCGGTGTGCTGGGTATCCTGGTAGGCTTGTTTGACCGATGACTGAGATATTTTCCAATCGAGGAAGGCGGTGGTGCACCTCCCGGTAAAGTTCATGAAAAAGCGACAGGATACCAGGGCTGACGGAGATATTCCGGTGCGAGTGAAAATCCAGTATATAACCACGCCAATTGTAACTTGTAGCAACGTGATCAAGATGCGTCCGTTGCTGGGTAGCTATAGGGGGCACAATAGTTAAAGTGTTTTCCACCTCTATTTAACGTGTGTTATGGTTATGATGAGCTATAGGTGGACACCAGCTGACACTTTAGCGCCCACTATGTCTAAAAGGGGTGCTACCAAGAAACAGCTGGCGTTCCTCACACAATTGCAACAGACGCTCGCCGTTGTCAGTCCGTTCGGAGTTAAGTCTACACTTACCACTTAGCTGAGCTATTAAAGAGCTCAGACGACCTACTTATGTGTGCATGTCCCCTGCAAGTATTGTAATATCTGCACTGGTAGCACTGCGAAGCAGCGTGTTGAGTTCGTGTTAGATGGTGTCCTTGGCATCAACAGTACTGCAGTCGGTGGGAGCATAAGCGTAAACCGCCGACAAATAGCGTATATTGCTGCTTCGTGAATCAACCTTAATTAGTGTCGTCGAACGGGCTGCCCACAATAGCACACAGATCCTACTGATTCTCTCCAGCAATATTCGCCGTTGTTAACATCAGTGGTTCCACCGCCATTACGGAGTGCAAGGAATGTGCTACTGCAGCTTTTCTGATGCTACGTGAGACTTGGTTACGTCCGGATGTGGATGATGAGGTTATTCCTATCGATGTACACCGAATCATGATGTCCGATCATTTTGGAAATCCGCGAATCGCAGAGAAATTGTCAATCAACTTTAGTGTAACTCTATTGATGCTGTCAGCATACTCAACACCCAAGTTCAAGTATCATTTAACTGTATGTAAACCAATGTATCGGAGTGGATTTGGTTCTGTCGTCAATGGAAACGTATTCATAGTTCCTGTAATACCATTGTCTGAGATATTCACATTTCCTTTGCCTTACTGCCTAACACTGAACTCTTCCTCTCCATATTGTTGCTGATGAATTTAACAGCAGTGATACCACATTTATCAGGACACTTGGTGTAGAAAATACGACGCTCTTCTTAAACGTAGTAGACGCACAGCGGACTGGTTTTGGTTCTCAGACGATACTGAGCTGTTTTCTACCCTAACGCGGACTTTTCTTGACAACAGACTATTACGTTCTTAACTTGTGCCCAGTTATTTACAGGAAGATAAACGTTGCCTGTTTGACAAAAAGCTCTTACAACCATCAGATGGTGAGACTTCTCGCAGAAAATATCTCGGAACTCCAAGCGACGCGGATGCGGGTAATTTTATTGAAAACGACCAATATCCTCGTATCCGCATTAATCGCGAGCATATAATAGATTTTCCTCAATTGGCGGCTCCGGTTGTAGTTGATTAGCTGGCTTATCTTGCATATAGGTTTGTCTCCTACAGCGCTATGGATTTTAATGCAATTGTTGTTAATATCTCCTTGTCTCCACGAGTGGCTTGATCTCCACTTGGCTACAGAGTCCTTACCCATACACACTCCAACCCCGTGCTAACGGAATCACCGGTAAGGGAATCACCCACTATCTCGAAGGACCACCCGGTAATCATGAAAAATAACCGCATGTTGGTGCTGTCCTCATGCTAGCTTTTAATCATTGTGTGCGGCGCCTACGGAATCATGCGGCGACCCACTTCATTTTGTTTGGCGCCGTATGTGTACCGGCTACATCCGACACCCACGTTGTCGTTTCGTACCAGTTTTGTAACTATATCAATGGCCCACGTAACAAAACCTCCATTCTCGGTTCAGTAACCAGGACAAACTCGCGATTGTTTTGACCAAAGTGGTAAAGGATGACGTGATTAGACATATCAAAGTTCTTTTTCGGTTCAGCTACGTGAAAGTTTATTGTGTTGTTATGAGAGCCGTCGCCCAAGGCTTTCAGAGTCGTACTGTGCATCTGTGGCATGCCTCAAAATTCTAGGCGGCTCTACACGCAGATGCGATTAGCCATATTAAGGTAACCTTGGAGCCGGGATTGCTATTATCAGTCGTTCATTTGTTTGACTCTCCTTTAGTTATTAACAATCCGCAAGTGTATCTTCAAAGCACTCTGCAAGAATGTGGACCAATATATCACACATTACCTTGCGTTTCATTAGAGCAGGAGACCATTGAACTACGTTATCTTGAGTTCTCAGCATTAATGCCGGTACCTCGCTTCTCTCCCCATGCCTTCCCCTATCCTTTTGCCTATGAGAACTACAGTTAACAAACACCAATCTGATAACTTTTCCGTAGTGCACCACAGAAGATGGGCTGCACTGACCTCGAACGAATCCACACTGTTATTTGACACTAACGGACAATGAGATCTTGCTCGCTGTTCCGTTTCATTAACACCCTGTTGTCAATATTTTCCGATACTGATGTTGATGAGGACAGTGTCACAGATAACTCAGGAAACGATGGTTCTGCACCACAGGTTGGCTCAATTGTCCACATAGCGCAGCCCAGCGCTCAATAAACGGGTTTTGAAGTAGCTCAATTTTCCTTTTCTCGTCTATTCTTCCGCTGGCTGTGATTTTACCTAAACTGACACTTTGAATGAGATGAAACGAACTGTTGCATCCAACTGGTCCGCGTGGATAAATTACACCAGCAGCGGGACCTCTAGGTGAAATTCTATTCAAACGACATATATACCAAGGAGCTGCGCTTAGTGAAGCGCGGATTTCGTTTCTGAAACCCAACGTATGGACAAGTGCGGACCATCTGAGAAGCGGCAACTTTACTACAGTGACAAGTCGTTCGTACCTTTCAAATCGGACGGTCGTGGCCTATCCATCTCCTGCATTTCACACTGCTATGTGGACACGGTCACATTTTTCACGACCGAGCATGCTCCGAATAGTTTACTAGTTCTGTAAGAGCACGGTCATCTTGATGGAAACCGCAGTCGCCAAATGGCATTGAAGGTGGCTACCACGAATGTGACTGAACCGGTGTCTTGATTGTGTGGACCGTACCACCATATAGAGCCATCTAAACAGAAAATGAGCGTTCTGAAGCTGCCATTTATCGCGCGTTATATCTACTCCAAACATTTTTACACCTTTTCCTGTCACAATGCGATCATTATTAAGTTTTTTAAAGAGACGTAGCATTATTACAGGAGTCAACATGATGTCTATCGATACCCCCCGCTAGTTGGATGAAAGTTGATGCTACTGGGCCACACTGGACGCCTCCCATATATACATCTTGATGTTCAACCGTTTGGGTAACCACATTTTCCTTTCGCCGGCTTCAGATCTTTAGTACCAGCGCTTTAGTCTTGAGTGGGCAGCGTACTCCAGCAACATCCGAATTTCCCAGTATTTAGTGAACTGTCTGAGACGGCGGTCTGCTGCATTGCGTAGTATTATGTTCACGTTTGCTCCTGCTTTTCATATGCACAATCGGCTCCGCTTTTTGTTATTCAACGGTGATTTCAAGATGCTGTGGGCTATCAAGACGGAAATCGATCACTAAGCACCTTAAGGTAACCTCCTCAGAGCTTATATGCCATCGGTCTAAATAACGGTCCACTTTGACGCGCTTTCCCCCGTCGAAGTGATCTCGCAATGTTCGTACAGAGTTCTCTCAGCTGTTCGACACTCGCAGAAAAACATACCACGACCGACACTTTGGCCTCTTGTGGAGTGCGTTCGGGCAGTTAGACATTCCCATCATAACGTTCGCGATGTGAAATTCGCTTTGCAGTCTGGCAGACACACCATCTTACAACAATTTAACTAAAGTTGTAGGCGATTACATGTGTTTAGGCCTCCTCCATCTTCTGTGCCAACTTGGATCGCATTTCCTATGTACGTAGGTGCTTGCGTTATGGCTTTAAAAAGTCAGCTCTCCACGAGCACCACAACTTCTACCACCACCTTCAGAAATTTATTCCTGCGTTTATAACAATGAAGTATTACCACTTAAAATGTTACCTAAATCGTTTCTCCCTCAGTCTTATCAGCCGTGAAGCGCGCTTCCAGCTTGGGTCATTTTACCCCACCTTAACAGTCTACTCAACATTAGTCCGTCTGTCTTACGTGATGAGTTGTGTTCATCATGCCAGTCGCTCTATGGTCCCTTGGCTCTCGTAGACTGGATGTAGTTTCTCACTTCACCTTTCTTAGTGGCTTCACTACCATAAACGAGCACGAAGCAATTCACAACAGCGATCCACCGTCGTAGTATGCAGGTTACATCGATCCAGGAATAAAAACTCGTCAGCTGTTCGCCGTAACGGCGTTTCACTGCCGCGCGACCACCAGGAGTCGCGCGTAGGCTGAGTATACCGCTAGGACACCAACCACGCTGCGAACTTCTTTGTCACGTCTGTTCTGCTCACCATCAATTACTCTACCGCATATGTTATTGGCGCTGCTCTCTGTGACCGTATGGAACGCAACTAAAAACTGAAACTGGACGAGTATGACCTCGGCGAATGTTCAGAAGCAACTTTCTCTCTTATGCGCTCACAATCTCCGCTAGTCCTGTGGTTTTGAACAACCTCCACAACTCGTAACTGTGCGTCCCTCCATTCGCGTGACTCGGATCGCATGCGGCGGACCTCCTCGCTACAACAATCACATGGTACCCATATATATATTAAACGAAATTAACTGCCGTTGCCTCCGGTCCACTCAAATCTTTCGGACCACTACCTTCTTATTTCACTGGGACACTTGTCCTGCCTTGACAATTTACTGTAGGCTCTAGCCATAAGTCATGCATACTAATTCTCAAAATAATAGTAATAATAATACGTATATTTCTCATGTTATTAGCTCACATATGTCAAAGTTAGAACTGATTTCACTAATCTGCGACATCTGCTGCGCCACGGAGGGATTGTTTCATGAAAATCCATGTAGACCTGCCCAGCGTATGCACCGTTCTGTTCTACGACCGTGCGGCTAATAAAGTCAGTAATGGTGTCTTGTTATTGAACACGAGAAACAAGTTCATGAAAAGCGAAGAAAACGGTATGGGAGAAAAACTGCAAGTGACGTTATAAGCAGATGATACTCTCCGACCACCCATTCTGAGAGGGGTTTTATGATTACCTACCTCACCTTTGATTTAACAGTTTTCCGCACGGCAGGGACTTAAGTAATGGCTTACTTTATGTCTAGGGCGCACAGCCTTGAATAATTTAGAAATATATTCGCCTTTTTCGATTTTCGCAGAATAACCACAAAACAGCTATCCACCGTAGTTGAATTTTTGCTTTTTCGCGCGGTTTCAACCCGGGGCTGCCTGGTTTGGGCACCTGATAGTAATCTCCTGCCCATAGAGACATCACGTGACACTTGTGCTCTACACCAATCTAGCCGAGCATATAGCACGTAACTGCTGCCTTCCATGGCTGACTTTTGACGAAAGGGCCATCGACTTCCAAGGAAAAGGATACTGAGGCTGAGTTAGTCTGATGCGTAGCCATTGACCAGTCATCTATGTTTTGCTCTATACGCACTTGGGACGTACCACCTGACTTAGCTGCCTAGATCAGTTTGGTACGCAAAACATCGCACAACCTTAGATTCCAGTTCATTGCAATGGACCTAGTAAGTCGAAGCTACTTGTCGAGATCTAACAGTTCCTTTATAACTGCTCGCATTCAACGTGTTTCATTGCTGGACGCAACTTCCACAGGCACTTCTCTTTGACTACTGATTTCGATGGAGGGGAGTTGATGTCTCTGCTTTTGTTATATTCCAACATGTTTATTATATGGAGTGCATCAAAGGCGCTTGCACTCAGCTAGACTTTATTCCCTTACTGGTTCTTCCACACAATCTGACGAACTGACGTCACCAGACTTAATGCAACTGAACTTTCCTCCTTGTCATTTGAATGAATAGAGTATCTGGCATTACAAGCGCCTGTTTCAGTAGGAAAAGGGGCTAAACTACGCTCGCTAATCAAGGCTGGTGGTCTCATCGTGCATCGGAAAAGGAAACAGCCCTTGTCGTTGGTAATCATCGTAAGTTATTCCGTCTAGTACTGGAAACAGGCAGCAGGAGACCTGGTGTTAGCGAGACAATACGCGACGAGATTGCACAGCCGATCCACGGCTTGTCAGAACGCTTGGATCGTCGGTCCGAACACCTTGCAAACCATTTTAACCAATCTGAGTTATCGCTTTCATCTTCTGGCCTTGAATGCCCTTCTCCCTGGGCCGTCTCCTTGAATCCGCCCACGCGCGCAGAATTCCAACGTGAGATCAGACTGTTGTAGTTGCATAAGGTCGTAGGGGCAGATCGAATTCTCCCAGCCCTCTTCAAATTCCGAGGATTTGCTCTTGTGGGGATTTACACAAGTTGTTAGTGAAACTTTGGGAGCAAAAAATGTCCCAACAGACTGCAGCCACTCCGTCATATTCCTAATTTTCAAGGGAGGCTTCCGTTCTTAATGTGACAATCATAGAGGAATCAGTCTGATCTCAGTTGCTTCCAAATTGTTTGCATCTTCATTCTCTACAGACTGACTGGCACTCGTGAAAGCCAGATTCGTGAAGAGCGAGTCGGATTTCGTCGAGGCCAGGGATGTATCGACCACGCCTGCACTTGGCGTCAATTATTGGATCACCGCCATGTTTATTGGCAACCCACCGTTGTCGTGTTTCTTGACATAAAAGGTACGTTCGATTCGGTTGGTCGATGTGTCCTTCGAGACAGTCTGCTGAGGAAAGGTGTGCCCGATATACATTATCAGAGCGCTGTACGCACGTAGTTCGGGCAGAGTGAGGGTGTATGGCAAACTGTCGCCACTCTTCAGTATCACCAGCGGTGTGGGACGAAATTGCCCGCTGTCACCTTTCCTCTTTAACTTCGCTATTGACGAAATCATGGAAACACCGTTCACTAGACACCACCTAGAAGCTGTGGAGCTGCTTTCTGGTGTGCGACTTCTTGTCTTGGAGTCTGCCGACATTGCCCTAATCATTGTCAACTCACAAATGTGTCAAGCAGCACTGGACAGACTGGCACTGTCTGTCAGTCGTTTTGGGCTTTGCTTTGCTCCCTCGAAATGTGAAGTACTCCTCAAAGATAGGCAGAGACACCCCTGCACTGGCTCTTTGTGGGAATCAACTAGAAGTCGTTCAGAATTTCTAGTACCTAGCCAGCTGTGTTGTGTTCCCAGGGGTTCGACTTAGCAGCTTCTTAGATTGCGCCACGCGAGTCAAAAGACAACGCACCGGATGAGAAGTATATTTGCGAAACACTGCACGGGCCGACGTGGGTATGAAAACACTCTGATTACAGTTCAAATCATGGCTGAGTGCTAAATTGAATTTATCGATTTCTCAAGAATCACGGGACGTGTGAGTGGTATGAAACCAGCGGTAGTAACAAATGTTCTGCAACACAGAGAAACTCTAGTCTGCTTGTAACTGAGACTGTTCTGATACGAGGCACACGGTTACTTAGGTGAATTGCGCACTTACCTTCCCGAAGAAGTTGATTTGTTTCGTTTTTGTGCGCGTTTGACTTTGGTCTGACCTAACACCTCCCTCTTTTTGAAATAGTTAGACCGGTAGTTATATAGCTTTTCCTTCGGGGATCGACCTGAAAGGGTTACACGCATCTTCTTACCCGTTGTGGCCTTAGAGGGTGTTCATTTCCAGTCCGTTCCACGAGTTGCGTATCCTGTCCGGTCGAGGTGCTTGGGTGCAAAGTGCGTAACAATTCATTGAAATCAAATCGTTTGGCATCGCGTGTCTCTGGGATCCTTGCAAACCGCGGGCGCAATTGGTTGGCGTGACGAACCCATATTTGCCTGCCAACGCGAACATCGTACCTTACTTTGCGACGTCGTTCCACGACTTGACCTGGTATCCAGTTTATTCGATGCACTTGATAAGAGTCAGCAAACACTGCGTTTCCAACTCTGAAATTTCTGCACCGTGCTCTGGTACCGTCTGTTGTACTGGGCTTCCATATCCGAATCCGTACAAGGTGATGCATACGGGACCGGGCGCCTGGGTCGAAACACTGGTGTAGCACAAGGTAACAGAGTAAGCTTCGCCTACATGTTGTTCCCCTGAAACTGTTTAGCAATGGTTTTACTTGGCATAGGTGGTATGGCTGTGTGATGCACCCTGAGGTTCGTTCCAGAACACACATTATTCAATAGTACATTGAGCAAATTCAATCTATCAATCCAATCATTGCCAAGAAGGTTAATGTTGACAGAAGAACCTAAGTATATACTTCCAAGGAGGCTCAGATCTTTAAATTTTATGTCACATATGAACTCACCATCAAACCTTAGTGGTTCGCCAGATGCATTTTGGGCAGTCAGATTGTGCGTCTCAGTGGAGGTTTGCCAAGTCTCATCTATGATGATCGAGAAATGATGGTAATCTCCGATGCCGTATCTATTTGCAAGGTTATGGGAACATTGTTAATTTTGGCGGTGATGTACTTTCGTTTGCCCGCAACTTCTGTGCGACGGGTCACGAGAACTACTTTTGTCTTTGCTCCCTGAAACGACGTCCTTTTGGATTTAGAGTTCGTGTACAAGTGTGGGGTAGACACAGGCCTGGAAACGTACGTTTTGCGACAGTGTGATTCTTTGTGACCGAGACGTTTACACTTCTGACAGAGATGTTTCCTGTAAGTACAGAATCGCACAAAATGCCATCCACCACAGTTCCAGCATGCAGTCGTGGGTTTCTGGGTAGGTACACTATGGTTCACCTTTTTACCTCGAACAGCCGTGCGGTAAATCTGTGGTTCACTCCTGGGGTCAGCATTTTCAATCTTTTGGTATCATGCTTTAAGTTAATCATTCTCTGGCATTCAGCATCAATGTCCTGTAATGTCAAATGGGGTTCCTGCTCTAACTTGTGTAGGATGCGTGTGCGCACACCAGAATCGGCATGAGACTGAAGACTGCAAACAAATATGAGACTTTTGAGCTGATCAGATGTCATCGTACCGAGTTTAAAACGTTCGCACGCTCGGTTCACAACTCTAGCATGTGTTATAAAATCATGGCTATCACGTTTGAGAAACTTTAAACAATTATAACGGATATTAAACAAAGATGCTTGTTCATCGAAAATGGATGTCAGCATTTGCACAGTCTCATCGAAGCGGAAATCTTTAGGGTTCTTTGGCAACACAAAACTGGTATAGCGTTCATGCTAAACTGCACCAAGTTTACGCAGCAACAACCGAACTTTCCATGCATCATCTTGCGCCGCCAACTCAACACGGAAAATATCTTCATATGTCTTGAACCAGGAATCAAAAGTTACTCCGTTTGGTTCATCGAAAACGAACTCTGCGATTGCTGTCTTGACCGCGTCTACTGAAAATCGTGTGTCAGTAGGTTGGGGCTCAGATCGAACGTTCAACTTCTGCGCAAATAACTCGATCAATTGCCTCTGGGATTTCTCGAACTGGAGCTGCTGCTGATGGAGAAGCTGCTGCATCTGTTCAAATGAAATGGACATTATTGAGCAGCACCTCCGTCGCCAGAATCTGTTGTGTCCCCAGGGGTTCGACTTAGTAGCTTCTTAGATTGCACCACGCAAGTCAAAAGACAACGCACCGGATGAGAAGTATATTTGCGAAACTCTGCACGGGCCGATGTGGGTGTGAAAACACTCTGATTACAGTTCAAATCATGGCTGAGTGCTAAATTGAATTTATCGATCTCTCAAGAATCACGGGACGTGTGAGTGGTATGAAACCAGCGGTAGTAACAAATGTTCTGCAACACAGAGAAACTCTAGTCTGCCTGTAATTGAGACTGTTCTGATGCAAGGCACACGGTTACTTGGGGAAATTGCGCACTTACCTTCCCGAAGAAGTTGATTTGTTTCGTTTCTGTGCGCGTTTGACTTTGGTCTGACGTAACACTATGTTAGCGTCCGGGGGATCGAAGATGAGGTTACGAACCGTAAAAAGCTCGAGATGTTTTACCAAACTCCGCCACCTATGGGGCCGACGAGAAACCACTCTCTTCCTGAAGGGCAATGTTTACAATGCAGCCGTCCGTACAACCCTCCTATACCGTATTGAAACCTGACCCATTCGGTCGAGAGATATAAAAAGGGTAGTTACGTTCGACCATCGCTGCCTTCGCAGCTTAGCTCATGTCTGGTGGGAACATCGCCTAAGCAATGAATGTATTCGGCGTCCTGTATTTGGTGCAGGAAGAGCGAGTGAACCGCGCAGCGCTATTATATCAAGCATCAGGTTCCGATGGCTGGGCCACGCGTTGTACATGTCTGCGCACCGAATCCCGCTTCGTGCGTTGTTTGCGCGCCGTGGGTGTGGTTGGGCGGAGAGGGGAGCAGACCGAGCGATGACTTGGTCTAGAGAAATGAAAATCTTCACTTCGAAGTTGGCGTAGGTTGGTGCATCCCAACTGCCTGGCTGGGGTCCTGAGGATGATGAACACATTTGGTTGGTCACACTTACTGATACTGTTATGAGCCGGCCCCAATGGCGTTTGTGTTGTGGGTTTCTTTGTCCATCCCCCTCCCCTTTAGATTCCCTCTCCAATTCCGATCTCATACGAAACGCATAACATAATATTCAACATCATATTACTTGGAGGGTCAAATTTGGATTATGCATTGTGTGATTGGATTGCGACGCGCAGTCTCAATGTAGACCGCGATTCACATTGAAGTGAACCTTGGTGCAATGTTTTCGGGCGGGCAACACCCAATTTCCATCATATTGGAATCATTTTTCTTTGTCATTTTTTAGTATTTCATTTATTGTTTTGCAGCTTATTAGCTGAAGTGTGTTTCTCCCCCCCCCCCGCTAGTGTGTATTGATGGTGAGGATTCTCGGACATGATAATTTTTCTTAGTTCCTCTATACGACTTTTCAGCTCAAATCTGATTTACCTTCCTCTGGGTTGTTGTTTGTATTCCCCCTATAATTTACATAGAACTCGGAGATTTACTCTGTTGCTTCCGGTCTCTTGCGCTTCCTTTTCACTTGCGTCCGACTTTTGCAGTTTTATTGACGTCATCCACTTTACCTTTACTTGTTTTTCCCTCTTACTCTAATCAATTTGAGCTATTTTCACTGTAACTGCATGTGCCGATTGACCTGGGATTACTGCACCTTGGCAAATGACTCTTGCTTTTACTTTGGAGTCTCTTAAAACCAGCATTATCGTGAAGGCGTTTTCCTGCACCGTAATCAGTTTGCGCAGACGTGCACTTTTCCTATGAGGCGTATACTTTTTAAAATCTCATTGTTGCATTTCCCCCTGGTTCAATGGCTTCGCCTATCTTTTTTAGGGTGAGCTGAAACGGCGTACTTTGGCTGATTTGCATCGTTATCTGGATCAGGACAATCGTCTATGCACTCTGCTTGATCGGTAAGTTCCCTCGAAGTTCATTCTGTTAGGATACTTTTTCATCTTGATGTTGCTCCGTCTAAGGTAAGTTTCCGAGTGCACAGCTGCTCCGCAGTGGGATCAGCTCTTTTTGCTTCACTACATTCCGTTCATTTCTGTCACAACCTGTTTGACCGTGGGTCGTTTGCAACCATGTGCACCAACTTTCGTGTTTCCGAACTGCGAAATTTACTGCGGTTTTGAGTGGCGAGCCCTGCGGCTTACAAACGCGCACTGGCGAGGATCGTTGTAAAATCATTTCCGCAACTATCTACGTGGCTTTTGTGTCGTGGGTTTAGCCATCCTCTTTGCTGTTTTGCTCTGAATAGAGCAGGCTTTAGGGACAGTACTTATCTCTCCCTTTGCCTAGCTTTCATTGAGTGTGAATTTGATCTCTTTCAGGCCCTTTACTCGCCAGCTGAACTCAGCTCGCAGAGCAACACTGACAGCTTGAATTGAATACCAACTGTCATTACTAAACGAGATGAATGAGCTGAACGTGGATTGGAAGTGTTTCCAATACCTTATAGAGAATGGATTTGGAGCTGCTTGTTCTCTTCAATTTGTGCGACCGAACAGTTGGGGGATTCGGTGGGCGCTTATTGGTTTGTTTGAAGCAGCATAGAGGCTTGCTTTCACTTGCTTACCAATTTCATGGTATGTGAACACCACATCCTAAACTGGACTTTCTGGATGGAGCCATTGTAATGCGCCACTGACTGGTTATTTTGGAGCGAAATAGGATGACTGGTCGTGATTCACTGGTGATCGGTTTGAGCACATTATTCAACTCTGTACGCTACAGTTAATGGTTGCCTCCGGGTTGGGGTTTTCATATTCCTCTTGGATTAGAGCCATCATGATGTTTGTCGTAGTCAACAGCGTCTTCGTCTTGTAGTCAATGTTCCTTGGTTTCTCTCCCAATTTTGGACGTTTTAACTTGAAGCCTTGTTCCATTGGATCTAGCGTCAAAGTTCAAGCTAAAATTAGCTTTATGTATCCAGACGGATACGTTTTCAGCACTTCACAATATCGACTACGGATTAGTTAAAATTACTTTATCAGAACTTTAAATTTGTTCTATTGCAAAAAGGACACTGTAAAACTGTCAGTTGAGTAAACGGTCAGTATGAAGGAGCAAACAGATAAACCTTTCCGGTTAGCATAATCTAAAGCTGCCTTTTGTTGGGAAGCCAGTGTGGCAAGTTAGATTTTGCATTGAGTAGGTCCATCTTCCAGTGCGCGGTATCTTAAGTTGTTCTCAAAAGATAGGTGAAGTACAGCAGTGTTGGCCTTAGAAATAGTTTAACAACAATCAATGTTGAGGTATTCTGAGAAATCTAATGTATCCATAGCGATATTGTAAAAACGATGTTCGGTGAAAACGATACGGCCGATTTAAAGACCGCGCTTTAGCATAACGTCTTCCGTTTTGCTTTGATGGAGATCAGCTATACATTTTTCGCGCAGTCAGTCTATCTACGCAGGGTTATTGTGACAGTCATATTCAGTTTGATATCAAAATCAACGTTCAGCTTAACAGATTATGATTACCAGCACTCTGGCCCATTATTGCCTACTCTGCTTCAATGACTCGCATACCTCTGTGCGTCAATAGTCCGGTTACGCTAATTTTTGCTGCTTTTCCAGATTTCTATCTCAACTTCTATTTTCTGCATCCCATCACTGTCACTGCTCCTACTATTGCATCCTACAACTGCGTATTTCATGTGACGATTATATAATCAGCTAGATTTCCCTCCTTTTTTCTGGTTAGTTTGCGGAGCAATGGAGCCAAGGTGTTTATACTTACCAACAGCGGATTCGATTACACTAACGTATGTTTTTCCGAATTTTCTGTTCCACTTGCTTTCTGTGTTCTTTCACACTTTACTCGGACGATGACGCCCTATGCGCCGTTCATCATGTTCTGCAACGCCACCGGTAGATGTATTTTGCCGTAAACCATTGCTGCTCTCCCCCATCTTACCGCAGTTGACTAGGGTGGACCCGTAGAGAACTTAAGCAATATTTCTCACTTAGGCATTTCACGGTCTCGGTAACAGCAAGAACCAATTTACCTTATTTGCGGAGTTTGAGAACCTTGACGCCCTATTCTTTATGTCCAGCTACCCTTGTATCTGTTGCGCCGAGACTGGACTTTAACGTTCATTTCAACAGCCTCTAGTCTTGTGACTCATTGTGGTGAGATATATTTCACTGATACCCGTGCGGTTGTGAAACATGGCCCATTAGGTCGGCAGGCATAAAGTGGCTACTTATGGATATAACTTATGTTCGACCATCGCAGTCTTCGCACTTTAGGTCATGTTTGATAGGAACATCTAAGCAATGAGTATGTTCAGCGTCTCGTATTTGGTGCAAGTAGAGCGATTGAAATGCTCTGCATCATTCTATCACGTACCATGCTCCATTAGCTGGATTACGTGTTACGCGTGCCAGCACACCAACTCTCGCGTCTTGCGTTGTTTGCGCCACCGGGGTTTGGATGCAGGTAGAGGTGATGTTCGGAGATCTGCGGATTCTGATCGTGTAAGGCAACCGAGGTCTGAACAGTGTTACTCATCTCTGTCGATAGAACAGAGTGGTTACCACCAAAGTATTCGTTGCTTTGTGTTTGGCATTAGTCCGTATGATGCCCTACTAGAGTTTCTTTTGATCTCGAATCACTGCCGTATACTTCGCACGCCAGCGAACCTTCTGTTGCATCTATTTTGGTGAAATCCTGTGGTGACCAATCAATGACATTGCAACGTAGAGTACGAAATTCGTCACCTTCCTTACTCAAAACCTTGGGATCGGCCACGTAAATGGCTGGGTGATATCTCGGACATCGCACTTTCCCGAATTCATTGATACATTTACATTCTTCCACCTACTTCTGACCCTCAACAGCCCTAATTTATGATTTTATTCCTTGTTCATTTCCCTAGAATTATTATTACCACTGTTGTTGTATTCCCATTGTGTTTTAGGGTATCTGGATTGATCATGCCGCGGTGCACGGTGTGATCTGGACTAGGCCTATACGGGACACCATGATTTGCGTACGGATATTATTCGTTAGCCCACATTGTGAATCAGTCACAAGTGCCAGTACTTAGAGTCTAGACAAACCGGGCCAGGCCTGATAACAGTTTACGTGTTACTTATTCAGCTCGATTAGCCTGGAGCATGTGCGTCACGGGTTAGGAGGGAACCACATCTGCCTACTGGTTCATAGCCGTCCGTCTGGAACGAGGTCTCCACTGGCCGTTAATGTACAAGCTGGTCGTATCTCATCTATGTGCGACCGTGCCCGCAATTGTCATCCTCTGCGGTTTCCATATCTTCCAGGACTAGGTGGCTGACCTCAGAAGCCATCCCTTTCTCTTTGATTGCACTCAAGGAGCAATTCATACGATATTTTTTCCTCGCTAGTGTTGGAACTCTTCATTCTGCCTGCGGTCCACATGCCAATTGGCATGGATTCCATGACAAGTCAACGATTTCACTAACCTCGGTGCGATATTTCGTATTCTTCGCCGTACACCTCACCACACCTCACCGTTCTACTCGGTATGCCTCCCCATTCCTCATTAAATTATGCCTGCACATTTCGCGCAAACCTCCCCTTTTCTTCTTGAGTAATGTTTCTCATTATGCTAAGGCACGCATTGTTTACGGATTTTCTCCCGCTCTGATTGTCAAATAAAGGCATCTGAGTGAAGCTTCCCTAATCAAGCCTCCATTTATCTTACCACTGTGATCCAGACACTTGGTTCGCGAACGTTTGATATGAATCGCTGAACGAAACCCACACCTAGTATGGAGACCAGGAGAGTATTATCCCCCACAACTCTCGTCGTCGGCTTTCGATTCCCCTGTTTCTCTTTGTAGTCTAGTTGCACATCTCTTCTGCCAAGCCGCATCATCATACACCCACTGATCGCTTCACGGCCTGCCCTGATGGTGTGCTTGAATCTTTTATAAGTACGTTATTCGTTATACTTATTCTACGTCTTGTCGAGCAACAAAGGGCAACAACTAAGTGTATCTTTTGGATTATGACTGATACTTCTCCGAATGACGTATTCGGGATGAAAACGCCCAGACTAATTGTTGGTGGCTTGTCGTTAATCTATCTGATCCGCCTCTCTGGTGATGCTGAATCAATGACTTGAGATGTTTGTATTGCCAGTTATGCACTCATCAAAAGGTGCAAACACTTTTCGTCGGTTGATTTCCTTGAATGGTATCGTGCGTGTGCTTGGAGTTGGCTGTCCTATAAAAATTCATTGACATCGTCCCACAACATGGTGCCTCGTACTCTTGTGTGTATGCTCTTACTGATCGCATTTGGAAGATGCTAACGGTGGCTGCCCTCTTCCTACAGTCTTGCAGTTGCTTATGAAATAAATGCTTTTATGAACCATTTGACAATATTGGGAAACGCACGGTTTACGTTTCACTGTCAAAAGTCATTATGTTGCTAAATAGCGATTGGTTTTTACACCCTTTCGCAAACCACAGTACCTATATCAGCATCATTGCTGCCCAATTCACCACCTTGGACCCTTCGAAGGGTACGTCTGCTGTCGACCGTATTTATCATTGCTAGGTTATCTGTCAATTTAACGGATCCACCTGGCTTCCGAATGCATTTTTGTTCGACTCTAGGTCTCTCCTATTCTCTCACGCTCGTTGAAACGGTCTCCAGTTATTCATGCGGACGTCTGGACTTTTGTATGGTGGATTTTACATTCAGCCTAACTGTTATCTCAGCCTATTTCCTTTGATCGTCTTCTTATTACTCGGAGCGAGCGAATCCCTTCTTTATTCCTCGGTGGCTTAATCGTCCACTTAGACATGTTGTCATTTACTCACTCTGGGTCAGACCGTGTTGCCACGCGGCATTACTTTAGGGATCAGTGACGTGGCCGTCTGCACTGTAGACCTTGAGAGACCCTCTTGGCTATTTACACTTAGATATCACTGCTTATTTATTTCTGGATAGCAGACTGAACAATGCTGTCTCTTCTGCATTTTTGTTTAGCGATGAACCTTTTAGTGTCGCACCACACTGTGAGTCGTTATTTTCGTATCCCCTGAATTTCGTAACCAACTTCTCGGTGCGGGTAGTTTCTGCGCACTGCATTTAGCTGTATGGAGTCCTCGGGAGGCCAACCGGCGATTAGGTGCGTATTAGGCACGCACAAATTGACATCTTAGACAACCTTCCGGGTAATGACCACAAGATGCTACGCTTTTCCTTCCACTTGGAAATGAATACCAAACTCGACTCGCCTACTCAGCATACTATTCGACAGGTTGACTGGGAGCATTTCGGAAAGCTGATCCGGTCCTCTAATTGGGATGGCTTTTTTCTTTCCACTAACGCCCACATTGCAGTGGAACGGTTATACTACAAGAGCAATCGCATCATAACTGTATTTGTCCCACATTATAAACTCGCCATTCCTTGTCTTAAGAATGTAAGCGACACTCTGAGTGACTTGAAAACTAGAAAACTACTCGGAAAATTCAGAAAAACTAGAGACTTCTCACTCGTATTACAGTTACACGAATCCATCGGCTGCATCAAGCGCTCACAAATGAAACGGATTGGAAAGGAGGAGAACACCATGCGGATGACATGTAAAGGAAAGGAACTGACTAAATTACTCCGTCATAAGACTAACGATTGAATGTCTTTGATTACAGAACTTAGTGTAAATCCTTTAGCTCTTTTTCGCTGCTTCCTTGAATGTAGAAACCGACCCTATACCTTGCTACCCTGAACTTACAACAAGCATCATATATCTCGAGATTTCTCTTCCGACCATCCAACAGGGTACGAGGCCCATCAAACAATCGCTCAAACCAGACTCCCATGGCTTCTCCCCATTAGTTATTAAACTCGGTGGAACTGACATACCACTGCTTTTGCTGAACATGTTCACCTTGTCCTTAGGATCTAGCTACTTTCCGGATCAGTGAAAAACCACATTTGTTGTTCCTTGTCATCAAGGGGGCCCAAACAGCGCGTCACTAATTATCGGCCTTTACATCTACTCCCGTCATCGCTAGATTACTCGAAAAATTAGTTAAAAGTGGAATCATGAGCTGCTTAACAAATCCCAACATGGGTTGCTCGATAAAGGTTCCTGTACAATATGTCAGTCGCACTACCTGGATTACATCACAGAAGCCATTGACTCCAAATATGCAGTTATAATACTGTTCCTGGATCTGAAAAGGCATTCGACAGAGTGTCCCACAAGCGGCTACTGAAAAGAATCGAGTCGTTTGGAATCAGAGACCCACAATTCCTACGTGCGCCCGCATGTTGAATACGCTATCCAAGCTTGGCAACCTTGGTTGAACCGCGACCTAGAAGCGATAGAGGCACCACAACGAAGAGCAACTAAGAATGTAAAGGGCCTGCGCTATCACTCTTACCACCGAAGGCTGAAGTTGCTGGGAATTTTCAGCGGACGCTATCGAAGGCTGCGCGGCGACCTCATATTAGCGTATCAGATACTGAGTGATCCCGACCACGTATGCCGCCATTTGCTGAAACTTAGCCACAACACGCAGCTCAGAGGTAACTGCTTAAATTTGAAGGAACAATATAGTCGTCTAGAGTGTCGACGGAATTACTTTTCCCTTCGGGTTTGCAAACCCTGGAACACACTCCCAGACTCAGTTGTATCCTCTCCTACCTTGGATGTTTTCAAAAAATGACTAGATGTTGCTCTTAGCTCCCAACATTTTGTTACCTAAGCTCCTCTATTGTTGATTACGTCAAGCATGTTCTCAACAGGATTTGTGTATCAAATGGACCTAAGTGAGCGACCATATTTTACTTTTCTCACTCCTTACCTCAACAATCACTGCACCCCAGTTGCTTTCTGAACGTTTACGCTCGATAATTTTTTTCATTTCACACTGATGTTAATTATCAAAGTATTCATCTCGGCAAACGTTCGATAGATGACCCAGACATATTTTACTTGCATCATATTCACCGCAACCATCCTACGGGACGTGTCAAGCACTTGCTTTTATCCCGTGATACATCATTGTTCATTGTTATTTGGTTGGTTGACATCATACTTATATGGGCGTTAGCAGATAGTCACTCTTGGTAATCATAACTTCTCACAACGTCCCATCACTAGTGGTGTTATCCAAAGGTGTACTTGGTCCTTCCCCTTTTCTACTTTTATTAACTATATCGCGGTGTTCCTAAAACATGGCATGCCATTTTTGTTTTCCGATGACACGATTGTTTATAAATTTCGACGAGATGAACTCAGTAGCGCAATGTCTCTCGTTCATGAAGACCTCGATTCGCTTGAGAAATGGTGCGACACATGATGTTACCTTTATCTGCTAGTAAATCATGCATTATGTCACACGGAGGTTTAATCCCTGGAGACTCAGTTAAACTGAACAGTGAACGTATCTGTGTGAGACTATCCAAGTCTGATCTAAGCATACGATACTTTCCTAACTTTATTTTCTCTGAGCAAGCTGAGTATCAAATTGCAAGCGCCAAACGATCTATAGATAACATATGCCATAAAATCTATACAACCCCTGCCAGACGAGCTTTTCAAAATACTCCCTATCCTTGCAGCATCATCTGTGCAACATCATCCCATCCTGCGGTATCATCTATGGGAACATGCGTATGGGTGACAGGTAAGCTTTGGAAAACCAGCAAACGTTTGTTCAGTAAATCAACTACCCTGAGTTATCAGGAGCGTTGCCAGCAGATTAAGCTCGAGTCCCTTTGCCTGCGACGACAAACATGACCTGATACTGAGAAACAATCTCATCAACCAAAAGACATACTCCAATCTATGTACACTTAAAGCGCAACATACCTCCACTCGGAATATACGCAACGAGACCTGTACATTAACTGTGCCAAGAACCAGCATAGCTATCCGATCCAACTTCTTCCTCGTCAGATACGCTGTCGTGTGGAATAGCCTATCAGCCACAATCAGGTCTTGCATAAATGCAAGAACATTCCACATTCAACTTTGTAAAGTCCTGGACCAGAACTTGATAATGACCATGTTTCCATTGGGTACATCACCACACCAGTTCTTCCAGGAGGAACTGAGGAATATATAATCAATGAGTAAAGGTGGTACACGAAACTCAACAACAACAAAAGTTATATGATTCCAAATTATTTTGATATCATACACCCCAGAATACATCTCTCTCAGGTATGATCATGATAATTATTGTACCCATGATCTGTTCACAATCCAGGGAAATATACGTATTATTATTATTACTACTATTATTCCGACATGGCGCAATCTTGAAGTCAAGAGTACCCTTACACACTGCTCTTTGTATCTTAATGTAAACGCATTCTATTTTCCTTGGAATTTCGTTTGTGATTTTTCACTTTCTACATACTTTCCTCATCATTTGTTTTCTTCCCTACTTTGACGGTACAAATCATACCAACTGAATTCACCGCCTTCCGGCGCTTAGTTCACAATTAAACAACTGATTTGAACTAGTCAAGGGCTTAATATAATAATTTAGACCTGATATTCATTTTACCTTTGATAACTGTCACTGAATTCGCATCGCGCCCTCTCGATTTGACATTTGTGCTTCCACTTACTAGGCGAATGGTAGCTCCTGTGAAGCTAGGATCTCCTTGTTTGTATTGGTCCCATTTTACCTAGATTAGTGGCCTTGAGTTGGCTTCCGGACGGTTACTTCAACTCTGTAGACGCTCTTGTTTAGTCGTCTTATTATTTTTCTGATTTACTTTTTCTTTACTCGGTTTGCTGGTGTGATGGGATTGGCGCCGTATTCACACATCGACCAAAGTCAACTCATTGTAGCTACTGAATTTTACCCTCAGATCCGATACTGCTGCTTCATTTTAGCTTATGATGTATCGCGTCGCGGTACCTCTTAGGACGTACTACTACATAGATATTTATTCTTGACGCTTCATATAATTGGTTCCTACTATTGTATTGTTTGGTTGGGGGCATGTCAACCTACCTATTGCTCGACACCACCATCACTTGCGATGTTCAGTGGTGGGGCCATGTACACAGTTGTCACGAGACTGCAACTTTCCAGCAGCGTACACTCATGCAATTGCCTCAGGTATGCCACTGGAAGTTGTTATGGCCATATATATATATATACATATATATATATATGGGTATATTTACCATAAATTCGATTTTATATTTTCGCTTTTTTTCTGTGGATGAACTTAACGTTTTTCGAACCTTACTGGCTCGTCCAACTTCTTTCTTATGGTTGACCAATCTTTACCTACAGGTATCTTGACTGTGGCGTAGTGTTAATTTTCCAGTGATCGTTACGTCGCTCACCCGTCTTCAAAACAATATGACTGTCTGCATTATCCATTGGCGTTTTTGCTATACTCACGCATTTTCTTGTAGTAATGCTCGTTTTTAGTTCCAACTCCACTGATCGTTCACGTGGGCGCACTTGACTCTCGACATTGTTCTGTCAAATAGTGGGTTTTGATGTTTCCTTCAGAAGTGCACCTATTTTTCACTTTCCAGGGCATCATGACCCATATTCTGGAGATTCCAAGACCGGACGTAAGTCGTATGTGTACAATTATCTTTTTCAGCTGCCTTATCATTCCCACCGATTTCTTCCGAACATTATTGCTGTATCTCATCTCGCGACCTTACACAAAACTGCAGGAAACTCCATTTTCTTGACCTTTCCGTTCCGCTCTTTTTTAGTCTGCGTGTGTATGTATATGTCCGTCCTGTCGTATACCGTTTGGCTGTTTGTTCCTACTTCGTCTTTTATGCACCACACTTTATCGCGTTCGCCTTATCGACGTTGTTCTATCAGTCACAGTCATATCATAACCTCCGATCTTCACATTACTTGTTAGGAATAGTTGGGTGAGCATCGGTGAGGCAAATCAGACACTACTTGCAATCTTGTAAGCGTGACTTCTTACCACCGTTTTTCAGGGCACCATCCGAAAGTGGACCTCCTACTTTGATTACATCGTGATAGATGCAAAAAAGCCAGATTTCTTCCAAGAAGGAACTATCCTTCGTGTGGTTGCCCAAGTGAGTCAGTACGTTTTTCTCTGGTGTATGTCTTCCACGTAACTTCATTGACCCATAAAGAGTAACGTAATGTCTACCCGTAATCTGGAAATTCAATGTTTCTTTTTAGCTTTTGGCTTGTTTTCCCATTGTCGAGGCAACCGTTTGAGTAACAAAACGAAGACTGCGCAGCGATCTAGAAGTTGGATACTAAAGTACACTCTTCCTATATAGCATATACTTTTGTATCGCTGCTTTACTGAAGCGCACTTTCAGTGGCTGCTTCTTGCTAAACATCTTCCTGAGTTCATTGGCTCCTGCTCATCAGCCTTTCGCAGTTGTTTGGACCACTAGAACAAATTTATACTTTGTTCACAATACCAAACTCAGTTTTGGGCTGATTACTCAGTCCTTGCGAATGTAATCAGCTTCTACTGGCGGCGCTGCTTGGCGTTCCACCTGCCGGCTCCATGTGTTCCGCTTGCTCGGTCGATCAGCCACCATCGCACCATGCGCCATTTGCTCAGGATCAGTGTCGTGTGGGGGAAACCCATTTACCTTTGTCCGGGACCAAAAGCAACCCAATTCCTCAATCTTCATCTGATCAACTTGCGCTCGCCGCTCTGATTAGCTGGCAGCTCGTCAGTTTCACTCGCGTAACCTGCAAGGACGCCTGCACCTACATAGGGGCCATGTATGGTGTGGAGACGGAATCACCTAAACCGAGTTACCTGGTACGTATTGTATATAAGTAGTGCTATTTAGAGCTATAAACCTAGACTATACACACGTTCTGGACAGAAAACGGTCGGGACAGAAGAATTTGTATTATCCTTTAATGGTGATTCTAAAGGCCAGAATAATATACAAGATAGGACTCACGACTAGGTTTGCCACGGTAGCGGAAACAAATAACAGTGACAGTAGGGCTAAACACAGATGGTGGAAGCGTGACCTTGAGAAAAGTGCATGCAGTTGAAATAAATGTAAAACGATACATCTTTGCGCATGTAATGGTCTAAAGCATGAAAAGCATGCTATTAGCTCGTAGGGTGGAAAGAGATGGGAATAGGATCACTGAGTCATCAAGATGGAATAATCGATCTGGTAAATGAAATCATAGTTCTTTTGGACTTTACGAGTGCTTTGTGCTGCACCATCCACAACTGCATCCGCAAACCCTATGCCCGGTGTAATCCAGAAGGAAGGAAGGAAAGCACGGTTCATCAACGGAGCCGGCATGCACTCCCTCAACAGGCATTGCATCAATTCTGTCTAATTGGGAACTTATGAGTACCCTACTTACATAGGCATAAGCAAAAGACATCAACAGTACGCTGGTATGCAGTACCGACGCTTCGATGCTGTGCAATCACCACCAGTCTCACGCGGGCTAAGGATAATACGAGGGTCGCCCGGTCCTTACGCAAGTTGGAATCCAGGGCCTCTGAATACAAGGCAGGCTTGGGATCCTTTAGGCTTCTGGTCGTATTAGACATACACAAGGCGGTGTTTGGGCCATCGACTTGTATGCCATTCAGCTTCCTCCCGATAGTCAGCTGATGACCGTCCCACATATGGCTCTCCGGCTTTCTAAGTGTGGCACATGCCTTCGATACGCACAGTCTCAGCTCGCTCATCATCTGGAGGTCGGTAAACAGTAGGCTCCGCAGGTAGCAAATCTGGCAGTGGTTTCCAAAACGTCGGTACCGATCTGCATTTGGGGCAGACGCAAGGACCCCGATTCTGGTGAAGACTGAAAATTACAAACAATTTCCTTTGTCTCGATGATGAACAAGATCTAGGTCGCTGTCGAAACGAGATCTGTCGTAATGCGCTGTTGTGTTCAAACGACGCTCAGTCGTCGGCGAACAGCAACCTACGTATGGTTGTCTCATACACTAAGGTTCTCACCCCGATACGACGGATGTTCAGCAGCCCACCATCAATACGGTTCTTCACAGATACAGCGCAATCACGGGCAGCATCAAAAGCACAAGGCATCATTGCATAAAGGTAAATGTTAAACGGCAGGGGCTAAAACACAGCTTTGCTTCCCAGCAAAGAAAACAGCAAACTCATAAGTGGTTTATCCACTGAGCTGCACTTTCGCCCTCATACCACTGTGCAGACATACAATTAAACTTACAAACTTACTCGAAGTTTGTGTACTGATCTCACCCAGAAACGACAGATGACGAGTGGATTCCTTTAGATATCCTTTGTTAGCCCAGCTTACAACAGAAAATTCGGGATTTGACACTCCACTTAGGTTGCGGAAATAAGTTATATGTTAGTCAGTTGTACATGATGTTGACGTCTGGGTGTGTGCTTTGAATCGACCGGAAATATACGCTAATGAGCACCATATACAACATACAAGTTCAGGAATTCTTTTCGTTTAGTGTATACCAACTTAGGCGGAAACGGTGCTACCAAACTAACAAACGTGGTAGGTACCTAATTAGTGAATCTTGTCACCGTTGCCTAGCTGGCCGACATCAACCCCAAGATGGTCTCACAATCGTTTTTCGGTCCAACAAACAACTCACTGAAGCATAGTAAGTCCGCACTATTCACCATAGAAATAAAAGAGGATTATGCTTGAATTTGTCTTTGAATGGCTCCGAAGTTCCGGTCTGTTGAGGTATACACTAAAATACTCAAAATTCACCTCGTCCTCCGATGGTTTATATTAACTTCTACGAAAGGCTCAAATTCAGACAGCACATCTGCCTGTGCTCAATAAAGCGTTGTCCTGTAGACTGTCCCCAAATAGAACGCGAAGAACAATGCTGACAACGTGAGTATCTCTAGTCATTGAGTGGATATCGCGATAAGCCAATCACAAAATGAAAGGATCGTTGCGACGGTGGTATAGGGCACACTGGGCTGATGATATGCAATGCAAGCGTCAACGGAATCAAGATAAATGGTGACAAGTTAGGAGAACGAATTATTAGCGTCGTTGTAATATTTATAAGGCAAGGAGTGATTTTGTTCTAAAAAAAGTACAGATAAACACGTAAACAGAAAGGCAGAGAATAACGAACAAATATTAGACGGAGCAGTTACTTCAACTGATAATGCTCCTTGAGTGTCTATTATAGGAGGAACTTCTTCCTGAGTGTACACTTCTAATCTATGTTTCACTAGCGAACCTTACCAGACACTTGTCGCAATAGTAGCTGAAATATTGATAAAATTCTACCTGTTTCAGCTTTCTTTCCACATATGCTCCCTATCCGGTGACATCATCTGCTTTATTTGGTAGTGTCTAATGTTCGTAATATATAACTGCTAGTTGAATGAGCAGCGCTTACATGCATATTAGACATCTGAAACTAGACATGTGATGCGCTACTGAAACTAGAGTCCACGACTATCAAGTGGATGTACTAACTGTGCCAACCTCGTCTTCTCCTTATTATTGGCTGCATGTGTATCCGGAGATGTTGATGCAGCCATCACAAGGCAAGCTGGAGTGTCGTTTTTGTCGTGTAAGGCCCCCCCCCGAGAATCAAAAACAGTCCGGGCCGCAATCAAAATCAATTTCCTACCAACACACTATTTCGATGGAACTTTATACTCCTTTGGGTGATTAGAATTGGTCTCTGTGCATCGATCGAGCTGCTTACTCATACTGCTGTACAAAATCATTATTGCTCAGACGTGTAAAGGTTGCTGATCAGCGACCAGTTGATCCCGAGAGAGGCCTCTTGCCTGCTAGTCCTGATTACGCTGGCCAACATGAACAGCAACGGCCGCAATTTTCTGCTCCGAGCCTATCATTGCTATTTGATTGTATTCCCGTTAGAAGTCGTCTGTGTACAGCTTGTTCGATTGCACGGAATAGTACTGAGCGCTGTTTCTAGTGCTTGCCGCCGACCGCAGTCTTGAAGCTACCAGCACTCTTCGCAAAGGACGTGTGTACAATTAGGGCCGTGGGGCTTCCTTATGTATAGGCGAGTACGAGATGATTAGAATCATGAGGGTATGCTGGTGTTCTCCCAACTGACTGATTTGGCTGCAGACGTTTCATCCTCAGGCTATACGACATTATCAGTGCGGTTTATGCGGGCCACTTACAGATCCAAGTGGATCTTGGCTTGCGGTTTGCCGAATGCCGGATGGTGCAGAGCACGAGGAAAAATACTTGATTTCGCAATAAAAAGCGAAGGGTATGGCGACTAAACTAGACACTGTTAATCCATTTTTCCTTCAATGATGTGCTCCAAGGGACCAACCATGTGCCTAGTAGAAACGTTACATCACGCAGCTCGCATCTGTCACCGGCGGCGGATCTGCTATTATCCTTTAATCGGACACGGTTTAAAATGTTGGTTTTGTTGTCTTTTGTGATAACTTTGACCACGATTTGAGATGGAGGAAGTTGCAATCAAACTGTCTCGCCGATTCCGCTTTATCTCAACACAACTATTATCTAAGTTTCGGACATTTCCAGAATAAAAGGAGATTTTCTATATGCTTGATTGTGGCTATGTTTCTCTGTTGATTCACGATATTCCTCAAATCAGGCCATCATCATCTGCTTGTGGTCGTATATTGTTGACAACATGTAGGCGCTTCGCACCTCAAAACTTGCTCGGAGTATTTAGGTTTAACGCACGGTTCCCCATCACCGTCACTTTGTAACCTTCATTATCTGGGTCAATTCAGTTCAGTTACCTTATCTTAAACAACCATGATCCATGTACCAAAGTGCGTTAGATCCCATTGACATGACTGGCGCTGGTAGGATAATGGCAAGCAACAATAGTACGAAAGTGTGGTTGAAAACAAACGGAAACGAGAGGGAAAAAGTAGTTTCTTTAACTGTACCATTTCCTACCTATTTTCGTGAATAGTTCACTTAAATGCGTTTGATCATGAAGCGAAATCGTTTGTTACCTTCTCAAATTCGTGGCGTTGGCATCGGTCTGCTTGCGCGCACAGTCCTATAGTGGCCTCATTGTTTTGCCGGCTTCAGTCAATTGGACATGGGGGGGGGGGGGTGTTACGAAAAATGTAGGCATATGTGGCCGGACGTTGTCGCCCGCGCGATGACAGGGTGAGAATGTTTATGTCCGAGGACACCAACTGCTGGCTAGGATGGAAGCTGCGCCAATGTCATGACCGGTAGTCGGTGCAGCAAATCGGTATTTCGGTCAACGATTATGACGTAAATATCCGCGGTCTAGGCGCTTGCCCGTGGTAACTATTGCGAGGGGAACAAAATTGCGTTACGCATAGAATGGCCGGGTCACGGTTGTCAGTGGTGTGTTTGCGAAGCCATATATATATATATTATACACAATCTGTGGTACAGATATTGTGCCATCGGAATCATGGCTGAATAGGAAAACAATATGAATAATAAGAAAAGAGCAACAAGAAATGCTTTTTTTGTCAAGTTTACCACTCACAGTTTTTGAAATTTTTTTTTCAGTTTGTTCGTTTTTAGGGGGAGGAGGAAGGGACACCGCAACACACTGATGCACACGTCCGCCATTGACATCGATCTTGAGCCATAACTTCCAAGGTTTTCAACCAGCAAGTATCCTCGTCTCTCGGACCCCAACCAGGTAGTCGACAACAACCGGCCGAGGCCAATTGTTTCGTCAACTTTTTCATGCGGCTTCTCCATGTTGTAGGCTGTCCACCAGACCGTCTCTTCCAGCCCTGTCCAGCAAGTGCAAACAACGCACGACGGGGGTAACGCTGGACAGGCATGCGCAATACGTGTCCCAACCACCGCAGTTGATGCAGTGAGATGAGCTCCTCGAGCGAGTGGCTTCCACGTCCCAAGACACGCTGTCTAACTTCCACATTGCTTACGTGGTGCTGCCACCACACACGGGCAAGGGACCGCAGACTGCGGTGCTTTAAGACGGATAGCCTGCGCAAGTCATCTTTACGAATGGGCCAGGTCTCGCATCCGTACAACAGTACAGCACGAACAGTTGCACAATAGCCCCGCCCTTTGATGGAGAGACGAATGTCGTGGCGACGCCACAAATGCCTCAGCCTAGAAAAAGCGAGGCGTGCTTTCGAGATGCGCATCGAAATCTCGTCTCCAACAGCCCCCGCCAGCAGTGATGCAACTTCCCAAGTAGACAAAGCTCTCCACAACCTCCAGTGTCTCACCAGCAAGCGTGAGTGCAGGCAGAGGCACCTGCCAGTCTTGAAGGAGAGCCTTGCATTTGGATGGCGAAAAGCACATACCATGCTTTGATGCTTCAATCGCCAAGCGGTTTAATGCAAGTTGGACGACTTGTGGATCGTCACCTAGCAAGACGATATCATCAGCATAATCCAAATCAACAACTCGACTACCTGGGAGGAGCTCAACGCCAGCGTTCAACGAATCGCTCAGAGCGTTCTTCAGGACATCCTCAATGGCAAAGTTGAATAGGAACGGAGAGATAGGGCATCCTTGTCGAACTCCACTGGAGACCACAAAGGTAGGCGAAAGCATGCCATAAGCCCTAACCCTGCCCGAGGTCAGACTGTACAGAGCGCGCAGTATGGAGACGAACTTCTCGGGGACACCGTTCCTCAGAAGGCACTGCCACAGTACTGTACGATCGACAGAATCGAAGGCAGCACGGATATCCAGGAACACAGCAATCGTTGGCCTCTGATACACATGGCGGAGCTCGAGGATCTGGCGAAGTGTGAAGATTTGATCGATGCAGCCGCGACCAGGGCGAAACCCAGCTTGTTCTTCTCGCTGCAACGATTCGCGTGTTGGGGATAGCCTGCGAAGTATGATGGACACCAGCAGCTTGCAAACGACGGGGACTAAACTTATTCCTCTGTAGTTGGAGCAGATTGTGCGCAGGCCCTTTTTGAAGATGGGTACGACTATCGATTCACCCCAAGATGATGGAACCTTCTCTTTCGACCAAATTTTCGAGAACAAAACGGTGAGTTCTCGGACCAGCGATGCGCCACCATCTTTAAATAGAGCTGGGTGAAGACCATCAGGGCCGGGAGCTTTATAACGCTTCAGGTGCCGGAGCTCCTGCTCGATTTCCTGGGAAGAGGGAGGGTCTGTTGGGGTAGACCACTCGGCCCCCAGCGCGAGCGCCAGAGGTAGCAGATGGAGCTGGGGGCCAACAAAACTGCGAGCCAAAATGTTCGGCCCATCGCTCCAACCGTCGTTGAAGATTGGTGATTAAGGTGCCATCCTCTTCGCATATTGTTTCACTTATACCAGATCGTT